>PPJP03000001.1:0-1200000 GCA_003705805.3 Kluyveromyces dobzhanskii | reverse complement strand
ACAGGATCGGGAGAAGATCCAATGTAAAACGAATTAGGCTTCGGAATGGATCTCAATAAGTAACAGCAATAAAAGTCTGGTACGCAATGCGGCTTATTAGACATCTCCTTTTCGGTACACGCTGAATATGCTGTAATCTAGTCCAAATCGATACGATACTTCGTATTTGTCTGCGGGTAGCTGGCGGTTATTACCGTCTTTTCACGGGCAATTTGACAGCACAAATCAGATTATACTCGAATAATCGCACTACGATTGCTATCTTAGCAGAGACCTTCGACAAAACATGGAAAATACCACTTCTGCAATATTATGTCGATGTTTTGTGAGACCAAAGGATCCTCAAGTTGGTATTATTCTTCCTCTCTTTTTATAAGCTCTAGTATGCTCATCACACCTTCTCTTTTAGGTTTTCAATGCAACTTTGGTGAGGAACGACTATCTTCAATATTGAAAAGATCAAAAGTAACAATATGGTGATGTGATGAAGTTAGTGATGAAAAACACACAGCGAAATCATTGTGATTTGCTATATATATGCTCCCAAGAATTTCTATAAGGCCTTTAAGTGAGCGGAGGAACTGATAGTCTATATCAAGAAATAACATTTATTGATTTAACATGCTAAGGCTAGGGGTGAGAAATTTCAGCAACGGCAGAGTATGGTTTAATGCGTCATCTAAATTGATTCTTGACTCTCACAAAAAGGTACCTTCTCCAAAGGAACTGAAGGCCTTTCTTGATGAATATATTGTTGGACAGGTTGATGGAAAAAAAGTGTGCAGCGTGGCAGTTTACAACCATTACTTGAGAGTCAACGACAAGCACAAGAAGCTTGAGGCGCGCCTGCAGCGAAAATTGTTAGAAGAGCAACAAAAGAATTCTGAAAGTCCATCGTCAAAGGAGTTTGTGTCTACAGAAGCGGAACAAGGTATGCGTAATCTGCAGCGCCAGCTGTCTTTACAAATGGGTAATGATGACGAAAATTTGGAGCTTTCCAAAAGTAATTTGATGGTTGTTGGACCCAGTGGTTCAGGCAAGACGCTACTAGCGACTACTTTAGCCAGAATGCTTGATGTGCCCATAGCAATTACTGACTGTACACAACTAACCCAAGCGGGCTATATTGGTGAAGATGTGGAGGTTTGTATCGAAAGACTACTAGTAAATGCAGATTACGACGTTAGCAAGGCAGAAAAGGGTATTATTGTTCTTGACGAAGTAGATAAACTTGCAAAACCTGCAGCTAGTATTGGTACAAAAGACGTATCAGGTGAAGGTGTACAGCAATCTCTGTTGAAAATATTAGAGGGGCATGCGGTTGAATTGACTCTAAAACGGCCAGTTAGTAAGAAAAAGGACGAAAAGAATAATCAAACAGTTGCTAAGAAGGAAGAGGTATTTGTTGTGGATACATCTAATATACTTTTCATGCTCATGGGTGCATTTGTTGGTCTTGATAAACATATAGTAAAACGTATCAACAGTATCAGAAACCCAGAGGGAAGTACAGCTGAAAAGGAGTCCGATTCCAAAAAGCTTCGGTTCTCTAACACAATTGAACATATCGATGTAGGTGGTGGAAAAAGTGTGTCTGCATTAAATTTCACCACCCCCGGCGATTTAGTTAGCTATGGAATAATTCCTGAACTTATCGGAAGAGTGCCAATTGTTACTGCTTTAGAACCTTTGAAGCAAAAGGATTTGTATCACATATTGAAAGAACCCCGCAATGCTCTTCTAAATCAGTATGAGTATATTTTCAAACAGTTTGGAGTCACACTGGGTGTTACAGAGAAGGCTTTGAAGCTTGTTGCGCATTTTGCTTTGAAAGAAGGAACAGGTGCAAGAGGTCTTAGAGGTATAATGGAAAGACTTCTTTTGAACGTCAACTACGAATGCCCAAACTCCGGCGTGTCTTACGTCTTAGTAAATGAAGAGACTGTGAAATCTTTGGAACACACTGAGCACTCTTTGAGCACCAAAGTTAAAGCTAAATACTATTCTCGCGGTGAACAGGATCAATTCGTGATCGATGTATACGAAGAGGACGAGAAGTTGGGAAAAGAATTTGAAAAACGATTTGGAAGGGTTGGTACTTTGGAACAGAAAGGGAAATCATATAAGATGGAAGGATGAGTATTTAATGATTATGAGAATATGAATGTCAGAGTCAAACAAGCCAATGAGCAAGCAGTCGCTTGGTAGAGGTCGTGTTAATGCTAAATTAATCTTGTAAGTATTTAAGGGCATCTAAAAAAGATAGTTAAATTAAAAGTTCAAATTATCGTAATGGTTTTTCTGCAGTGACGCATACCATTCTAAGGGCACCGACATGATCATCGACAGAGTTTATACGCTCATTAAAATAGCGTAATGGAAATGTTGGTGGATTGGTATTCTCGGGATACAGTGATGGGTCTGGTAAATACTTTCTTACGATTGAATCAAAATGGCACATTGCCATGAATTCGTACATGTATCCCAAGTCGTTAACCAAGTCCCCACGTTTTAAACTCAAGATACAACATTTGACGTTCACAAAACCTACTTCGTTCAATGTATAGACTAGATGTCTCATTGGAAAAATTTGGATGTTTTCTTTCATAGCTTCCAGCGCTGCAGCATCCAGTATCTTTCGAAGTTCTAGAGTTGTCGAGTTTGAACAATGATTTTCTGAGTCAATAGTAGATCCTTTGAAGTCAAAGTCTTCCGTTTGTATTGAACCGCCAGGAACCAAACACCTATATATATCCTGTAGAACGGTTTTCCATTTGTCAAATCGCAAGTGAAACCACAAACCCGGGCATAATATAGATGGAGTCGAATTATCTTCGAAAGGGAATTTGACCTTCAAATATTGCAGTTTATAATCCAGCATCTTCTTGGTGTCAGCCTCGTCTTCGCTCGGAGACGACACTGGCGTTTCGTGACCGAAAGGAGAATGCACGCTGGAAAAGTTTGATAGTTTCTTCGAATAATAGTTTTCCAACCATTTGTTCTTAAGAGTCAAATTGCCAGTATCTGATGTTGCAGCCGGCGATGCGTTCAATAGGTCATTAGCGATAGGGTCCAAAGTTGGCGAAACAGTTGGAATCACTAGGTTGCTTTTTTTCTTAAATAGATGAGCCAATCCCGATGTACCTGCATGGGCAGCTTTCATCAATTTATTAGAGTTTGGAGGGGAAGATTTAAGGTCCTTACCGAGCGAATCTGTGGTTGTCGAAGATATATCCGAATCACTAGTTTGCAGCGGCTCCAGAGAGTCTGTGGGGCTTACATAATCGTCCAGTTCGTCCGTTGACCTACCCATCACGTCTTTCACCGTTAATTTGTCTACTGCAGTTAGAGCGGATAGTTTGCTTTGTCCACTCTTAGAAAATATGGACACATCAAACATATAATCAACAACGTTTAGACTGGGCTCATCATATGCTACTTGCCATCCCCACAAGGAGTCACTCATATTCGATCTGATGACTAAAATATCCGGGTCAACAAATCCATTGCTAATGGAACGATTCTTCGAACGTTGGCGCCTCTGCAAGAGTGATTTCACGATGCTCGAGGAAAATGAAAGTGATTGCGTCTTGTGTAAAACTCGAAGACACTGCAAGTACCAAAGCTGAATAAGATAGTCCACTTCAAGGAAATTGATGCTATCTATTGTACCTGGATAATGGGACGTATCAGAACAGATATCCGCGGTGTTGGTCATGAACTTCTTGGACTCATGGTAATAGTTCAAAAATTTAACAAACGACTCAAGTCTTCTCGGAGCCATCGATATCGCGTCTGTAAGCTGGCATTGTTCGTTGAATTGAATAAACATGTCAAACTTGTTCAATTTCGGATTATACCTCGGGTCATACGCAACGTGCATCGAGTCAGTGTAAGTAATGTTCATAGAATGCTTCCGTTGGTGTAAAGTTTCACCAATTTTTGGTAGCACGTTCCACTTCAGATTTGGTAATCTGTCGTCTGCGGAACTCCTCGACATGGTAACGGATTTCGATTTGAGCCTTCTCGGCAGCATCTTGTCGTTGTTCTGTAGCATCTTGTCGCTGTTCTGTTGTTGTCCACGATCACGGGCTCGATCGGGTAAAGAAGAAGCTGTCGCAGTAGGTACAACAGGCTGCATCTGCAGCGATAATGGTAGTCCTGCCATCTCGAAACCTTGTTGCAACTAGTGAACACACTGCTCAAGACACAAAATAATGTCGCAGTACAACTTTTGACGAGCTGAAGATGTGATTCCAAAAAATCGTAAAGGATAATTAGCCGATATAATATGGAGACTGGAAAAACGCACCTATAGGTACCAGTAAACAAAAATTCTCGGATAACCTCGATGCACTTTCTTGAAACGTTCTGCACCGGATCTCTTCAGTGTCCCTTGGTGCTTCCGTTTCTGAAAGTCTCGTTTCAGCGCCTTCCGCCTCGTTTTAAACAGATAATCCCCCTGAAGATGATATACCTGCTGGTAAACAATCGATCAATACTAAAACAAAGGTCTTGCCTTTATTTCCAATCTGTCTCGAAGTTATAACCAGTAAGGAACAGCTCCAGAAAAAAAAGTAATGCTATATGTGCCTTGCTTAAAACTATGTAGTCTTGCCCCTCTCAGATACGCTGCTAGGGTCCCCTTTCGCGCTTGAACACCGACAATTAACCTTTTCTCTCGAGATGTTCTTCTAATTGAATGGTGTTCCTTCAGTCATCCTATGAAAAGATTTGAACTCCACCAAATCAAAACAGAAATTTCGATTTTATTTTTTTTTTCGAACAATCGAATTCCGATAGCCAGATAAAAGGCTGACACCGACAACCCAAATGAGGAAATGCCGAAAGACGAGTAAAGGGAATACAGCACAGGCAAAGTCAGTCACTTATGGGCAGCGTTTGAATCACCAAGAGATGTCAACAAGATCAGACAGACACTGGGCTTCCACTTGGTTAGCAGAACGGTAACACCAGAAGAGGTCGGTAAAAGGTGGTATAACACGCACTTCTTTCTCTTAGAATGATGTAATAATACACACATAGATAAAAAATGAAATAGTAATGTATGTAACGGACATGTAGATATTCTCAGATGGTGTAATCGTTGGTATATACAGAAAAGGTGCAGTGGGACCAAACAAAGAGAAGAGGTGAGTAATATTTGTTGTTGAAACAAGAATATTTGTTTATTCAGAAATGTTGAACTCTGAACGTAGAATAATATTGCGATGTTATATGCTGTTGTTGAAATGCAAAAAAAATCATAAACCATGAACCCAAACAAGTGTGGTGAATTAATTAATATTAACCATGTTGAAATGCAGGAAAAAAAAAAGGTGTTTGGAGAGAAACGAGGATGGGAATAGCTCGTTGTGCGAACGAATCGCGGCGGTGGCGACTTTTGTGTCGCTCTGAAGATGTGGTTAGTACAAGCGTTGTAGAAGTTTGAAGATTGTGTCGTTTGAAGAGATGAAATCGTTATCGACAACATTGACCAACATGTAATTGTCGATTATGCTGTTGACTAGCGATTCGGAGTCGCTGGCTTTGTGTTCTGCAAAATTTAGCTTCCATTCTTGTAGAATGGTGTAAAACTCTTCTTTCCATGCCAAGAACGAAACTTTTTCGACAATTGTTGGTTGTAGAATTTCACTTCCGGGGAACACACCCCAGGTGACGGCATTAGCTCTTGAGTCTTCTGGATGGTTCGTAGTAAGGTTGTCCTTGGCGTCGATGGCGAAATAGGTCAGATGGTCGCTGTGCTCTTCGCATATCTCTTGGAATTTGGCTAGTTTCTCCTTTGGAAGCAAGAACTCCAAATATTCTTTTTGGTAAACGTAACCCTTGGATGGACCCCAGCCCACCACTGGGTCCGTGGATGGCTTCCCGTTGACTTTCGGTTGAGAGTTGATCGTAAATATATTGTGCCTGTTGAGATCGATCAAGTTTAGCAAGATGTCGTCGACTTCGTGATTTAATGGTACATCACACCATGGTAAACACTTGAGTTTACCCTCCAAGTAAGATATGACTAGGTTGGAGATGTCGTCGAGGGTACTTGGTTTGCTCCAAAGCTCGATGGACTTCTTCACTGATTGTCTGATCAAAGAATGGCCACAGAGATCCAAATCACCGTAGGCTGGAGAAGAAGAGTCACCGAAACGACCGTTAGGGAATTCGTCCTCGTCCCACAAAGACGTTCTAGCAACGTATGAGTATGGTCTCTTTTGCCAGAATATAGGACGCACTAACTCGTTTCTTCTCTTTGGATTTAAAGATTTTCTCCAAGGCAATGGCTCCAATGGTTCGACGGCATCCTTGCCAACGATACCGCTCTTCAACAAACCCAACCTTTCCAAGATCATCAAGGATGCCTTTTCTAAGTTCATAGTGTAAAGATGCAAATGGTTCACGTACCCTGAATCAAGCAGCTTCTGACAAAGTTCGACCATTAAGTTGGTACCGACTTCTCTAACCAGTTGGTCATCGTCCTTTACTGGCTCCAGTAACTTGACGAAATTCTCAGGGACGTTGATTTGACACCATTGAGTTCTACGGATGAAGGCGGGGTACGAAGTGATTGGCATAATACCAGGAATGATAGGAATGCTAATTCCAATCTTACGTACCGCAGCACACCAGTCAATGAATTTATCCACATCGTAAAACATCTGAGTGACCATAAAGTCTGCCCCGCAGTCCACTTTTTCCTTTAAATGGTGCAACAGCTTTTCCTCGCAATCACATTCGGGATGTCCTTCTGGATAAGCAGCAACACCGATATCGAAATGATCTCCGTACTGCTCACGTATGTATGCCACTAGATCCTTAGCGTATCTGAACCCATTTTCACATGGCTTCCACTCTTCTTCTTCACCCATAGAATTGATAGGTGGATCACCTCTTAGCGCTAAGATGTTCTGACACCCAGCATCGTAAGCCTTCTTCAAAGCATCGTCGACGTGGGACACTGGCATATTGGTGCAAGTCAAGTGCATACACGTTTCGAGTCCAAGCACGCCTTGGGATGTTGCAACTAGGTCTGTTGATAGCATGCTCAAACGACCGCCCGCATTCCAAGTGATATCGATAAACTCTGGCTGGGTCTGGTACATACGATCCATACGTTCGTACAAGTTCTGGACACCTTGCGATGTCTTTGGAACGAAAAACTCGAACGAGAAGGTCGCATCTTCACGCTCTTCGTGTGCTCGCTGCAACTTCTGGGAGATTCTCATCTTCAGTCAGTTTGTTGTTCCAACAGGTTCTGTTGCTGAATAACTTTCAAACGGCCTCGCTTAGGTATTAAATTGGTCGACTCGGATCAAGCTCTAAAACTGACAGATGGTGCTTTCACAAGTTTGCTTGTCTGAATTGGTCCGGAAATCCTTAGGTATGATTTGTCCAAACTCAGGTATATTAATGCCCAACACTTTCCCTTTTAATTACCTGGCAGGTTGATATCGTATTAGACATAATATAATGTCAGCGAAACCTGAAAAGTTTCATACCTACGTTACACGCACACCACATATATATATATATATATATATACCAACATAATTCTGTACATAATACTGTACATAAGCATCCACATATGCAAATGACCATTTCACATTACGTTGGCCTGAAAAATAACACTCTTTCTGGCGAGAAAATACCGATGCTCTTCAAAGAAAGAACATGCAATGCGGACCTAGCTCTACCTGCATCCCGAACTCTCGTTTACCTTGTGGAAAACTACGTACAACAACCGTGCTTTCACGATAACACTCGCACGAAGCTATTGTTTCGTTCTTTTTTTTTTCACTCAATCTTAGTCCTCTCTAGTCATTGTGAATTGTGTTCCATTGCAAGTGTGTGAATTCACTCACTTGTGAATTGTTTTACAGGTCTTGTGATCAACGAATGCTACACGATTCAACGGTTTTTTCTGAGTTTGAAAAGTTCCGCTGTGATCTCGTTTGTGTTATCTGCATGTTTGTGTGCGAAAAAGTTGTGTACGAGATGAGTGAATCATCGATAGGGAAGCGGTACTTACGCGCAGACTGACAGCGCACGCGCGCTGGGATTCTCAGCGCCCACTATCACGACAAAAAAAAACACATTGTCGTGCGAGTTTATCTTGCGAAAGGTTTCGCTCATTGGAAATATTTCGATTATTTTTTTGCACGATACCTCTTTTGCCAAACGGCGTGGAAGATGCGCCTGCGAAAATATTGGGCGAATTCTCTCAGCGTGCGGGCTTTCCTGCGTGCGCTGCGCCGCTCGTCGGTGTTATAATTTTTTTTCACTGATACACCTTGCCCGTGCGCGATGACTGAGAGGATTACACCCTTGTAGAAAAATCAAGAACCGTGCATGTGTCGGTACTTTAAGAAGGAGGAGCAAAGTCACGTGGTAACTAAATCTCACGTGTGTTTTCGGTTTTCACATTATTTCCAACATGACATAACTAGAATTCGTATTTGGAGCTTTATAATGTGGGATGCGACGGGCATGGAAACCTGCAACATTGAAAAAATCACTAGTAGCAGTAGTAGAAAACTCTACAAACTGAAAACGAGAATGAAAAAAAAAAAAGGGAAGATGAAGGTTTTAGGTTTGGGTTCAACTGTCACAGCTGGATCCAAGGTTAGAAGCTCATATTAGCGGTCATCGAGATTGAGCGTAGACGCTGTTTGATATGGGCGTGAGGGATGCGGTTAGATCACATTGGGCTTCGCTCGGAAAATCAGAAAGAAAGCCAGCTAGTCCGGCAACGTCAGTTCCGATACAAAATGTGTCAATGCCAGCAGCTGCGCCGTCAGTACCGGTCTATAATCCGTTCAAAGTTGTGAAAAGTGTCATATTTGATGGCGATGATAGGCAACCAGACAAGTTCGAGTTGAGTGATGTTCTTGCAGATTCAACATTGAAGGCGGTGTGGCTATTTTCTTTTGGTTTCCAGCTTGAGCTCATTATGTCTATGGTGAAAGAACACGTTACGGTTCATATAGTGGGTCAATTGAATACGATTGCTGCGGATTTACCGTTGTCACACTACCCAAACTTGAAAGTGCACCGAGTCGATGTTCCGTCTTCTTGGGGTTGTCACCATTCGAAGATCATTTTCGCTTTCCACCAGAACGGAACGTTGAGAATGCATTTACCCTCGTTTAATTTGTCTCGTGAGGAAATAAACCTAGCCCAACAAACCATATGGACGTCCCCGATTCTACATGAGGCTGTTCTGGCAGAACGGAAAAGATCGCGATTTGAGGATGAATTGATAGAATACCTTAACTCATACCCGTCATATTCTTCTATATCAGATCTGATCGATTCTCTACGACGCTACAAATGGCATGTGTTGGACGAACAAAATTGTCAGTTTGTCTACTCAACGCCGTACCGTGGCGGCCTAACACAGCTGAAGTCGTGCTTAGCAGCAGCTGGAATGAACCCGCATGACAGTGACGACCAGGAGGAGTTTTCGTTCCCAAACCTTTTCATTCAGGTGAGTTCAATGGGTAACCCATTCAGGAAGAAACTTGATTTGTTACAGGACGTAATGTTACCTTATCTGTACACGGACTGGTTCGAGAAAGAAGACTTCGATAAAAAACTCAAGTCAAAGGATTACACAACTCCGTTCCTGGCACACTCGACGCTAGTATGGCCCACTACCCATGAGATGGAAAACTGTATGACGCGGGGATTGAGTGCAAACTGGTTCTTCTACAAACAATCAGATGTGACAAAGCGTAAGGTAACCCCTTGCCTGAGAAAACATACTCCGCTGCCAGCAAACTCTTCACTATCGGACAGAAATAGACATATGGTTCCAAGTCATACTAAATATTATATCCAGTTCACCGATGAAAAATCCATAACAAACCCGGATTGGGTGCTGCTTACGAGCCATAACCTTTCCCAAGCTGCATGGGGCCCTAGCCCATTGAAAAAGCCCACTAACTACGAATGTGGTATCCTATATACAACGTCATTGGGTAGAAACAAGGTACGGTTAACGTTACAGAGCAGTAAATGCGTCCCAGGAAGAACGCTCGCTTCAAAGTCACCAGAGGATACTTCTGCTTTGCCCACCGTAAACGTTCTAACTCCGTACCCGATGAAATTCCAGCGGTACTCAGAGACCGATCAACCTCACACGTCAACGGTCCAATGATACCTGGCTGTGCAGAGCACAGCACAGCAGAGCAGAGAGCAGAGATCGCTGACGGAGATTGAAAACCAAACAGTTACCCGGACACATCATTCCTCATGCTGACTCAAAAATATCGTATATAACAACGGAATAACCGAATAGGAATCGGATTATAAACAGAACAGACCTTTGACGCGGGGCCTTTTTGCATCACGTGGTCCAGAACCTTATATCCGTTTCAAACACCCGTGCATCACACCCGCTTCGTGCCGTGGTTTTCTAGTGACTGAAATTTGATCTTTTCCGCATGGTTTCTGCCGTCGCTAAAAAACGAAAATGCAGCTTTTCAGCGAAGTAAATTACTGGCGCACTTGAAATGCGACAGCATATCTTCATATTTGATTCTAAGATTCCAAATACACGGCATAGTGTATCATAATGTCGGCTCTCTGCAATAGAAGTAATGGGTGATTCTTTCCGCACACACACTGCACGGCAAACGGCAACCGGCAACCTCAATTTACTGAGAAGTATCTACTTAGATTGCAAGCGAGACAAGGTACTTCATGGCAGTCCCGTCGCTATATAGGAAACAAATATTTGTACATAATCTCGGTACGTACCTTTGTGTGATGTACTACTTTTTTTTTCCGGATCTGATCTCAGTAAACTTCATCTTTGTTCCTGAAGACTGCCACGATTTTTCCCAATTAAGTTCTGGTTTATTCAGATATTCTTTCAGCAACAGGCGAAATACGTACAGACTCAAGCGTCAAAGAAACATTAAGCAGTCGTCTTTTTGTTTACT
Organism: Kluyveromyces dobzhanskii; assembly: GCA_003705805.3. Classification (NCBI taxonomy): domain Eukaryota; kingdom Fungi; phylum Ascomycota; class Saccharomycetes; order Saccharomycetales; family Saccharomycetaceae; genus Kluyveromyces; species Kluyveromyces dobzhanskii. The sequence continues at coordinate 1,189,039 of PPJP03000001.1, read as the reverse complement.
TCCACATCTCATTGACATCTTTATCTAACAGGAATTTTTTTTTTTTTTTTTGGTTCTTTTTTGGTTTCGTTTCCTTTTCATCTGAGGAATTGCAAAACTGTCCATCTATTTAACTTTAACCTTGCAAAGAAAAATAAAATATCCAAACGAACTTTGACTTTAGCTTCAAATTCCCCTTCATTTGAGACGAAATAACAGTTAATTGACATTGTTTGCAGTTCACAGGATATTGCACATCGTTAGAGTGATTACAGGGACGTACTTGCAGATCAACTTTCGAACCTGAAGCCGCGTTATCCCCGCATCATACGAGTAAAGCACTTTTTTCCCTTGTGGTAATAACAACTCTAATAACCATGATGATGCTATCTAACACTTTGAAGAGGGCTGTTCCTTCTGTGGCTCATTCCTTGAGATTTGCCTCTACTAAGACCATGACTGTCAGAGAAGCTTTGAACTCCGCCATGGCTGAAGAATTGGATCGTGATGACGACGTTTTCGTCATTGGTGAAGAAGTTGCCCAGTACAACGGTGCCTATAAGGTCACCAAGGGTTTATTAGACCGTTTTGGTGAAAGAAGAGTTGTTGATACTCCAATTACCGAGATGGGTTTCACCGGTTTGGCCGTTGGTGCTGCTTTGAAAGGTTTGAAGCCGATTGTTGAATTCATGTCTTTCAACTTTTCCATGCAAGCTATCGATCAAGTCGTCAACTCTGCTGCTAAGACCTACTACATGTCCGGTGGTACTCAAAAGTGTCAAATCGTCTTCAGAGGTCCAAACGGTGCTGCTGTCGGTGTTGGTGCTCAACACTCTCAGGATTACTCTGCTTGGTATGGTTCCATTCCAGGTATGAAGGTTTTGGTCCCATACTCCGCTGAAGATGCCAGGGGTTTGTTGAAGGCTGCTATCCGTGATCCTAACCCAGTTGTTTTCTTGGAGAATGAATTGCTATACGGTCAATCCTTCGAAGTTTCTGAAGAATGTTTGTCCACAGATTTCACTTTGCCTTACACTGCCAAGGTTGAAAGAGAAGGTACTGACATTTCCATCATCAGTTACACCAGAAACGTCCAATTTTCTTTGGAAGCTGCTGAGATTTTATCCAAGCAGTACGGTGTCTCTGCCGAAGTTATCAACTTAAGATCTATTAGACCTTTGGATGTTGATGCCATCATCAAGACCGTCAAGAAGACTAACCACTTGATCAATGTCGAATCTACTTTCCCAGCCTTCGGTGTTGGTGCTGAGATTATCGCACAGGTCATGGAGTCTGAAGCCTTCGACTACTTGGATGCTCCAATTCAAAGAGTTACTGGTGCTGAAACTCCAACACCTTACTGTAAGGAATTGGAAGACTTCGCCTTCCCAGATCCTGACACCATTGTCAGAGCTGTCAAGAGTGTCTTGTCCATTGAATAAATGCATCTTCTTTTTTTACACTTTTTTTCGGTCACAGACTCTTTTTATGTTAATCAAGGTTCAGAGTACAAAGGACTTCAAAATCATAAACTTGCTATCACATACGGCAACATTCCTTTGTATCCTAAACCCGGTTACGAATAAACTTCAAAATTCTAAATTTAAAACAAAAAAATATTACACTATAATATGAATACCTAATTTCAGTTCACGTACGATTTTGAATTAGGTGTAAAGTGGAATAGATTTGCCCGTCGCTGAACTATTCACAACTTAAGGTCGGTTAGTGGATTGGATATCTTTTTTTTTTTAAAATATCTTGTCCACAATTAACCGTAAGAAACAAATTGGGAATCTGTAAGGTATTTTGGGAACTAATGCGGTTGTTATGAGATTTAACTGTAAATATATATTCTGCCGCTGCACACCACCATGTGTTTCTTTGTGTGTGACTGGTTGGTGTTTTTTACGGAGGTATTGTCACAATTGAACACTTCATGTGCTGAATTAGCTTCAGCAGTATGAAATAAACTAGAACGTGTTCATTTGGACCAAGAGAGAGGTCCACGTTACCTTGGATTGGAAAACTACCTTAATCAAGTCGTTGAAGCATACTAAAGCTATCGTGCGTGACACAGCAGCACATTCGTCTTTTTTGGGAAATTATTCTTTGCTAATAGTGATTCGTCAAATCTGCACTCTAAAAACCATTTAGGCAACCCCAATGTACCCAATAGTTATCTTGTATACGGTTGGGATGAATCGAATAGGTAAGGAGAGAGACCTATCGATTCCGCTAGAAACGTTCCACCGAAAATGTCAAGAATTGGGAACATGCCACTCACCGTGTGGGATGGTAAGGGGTTGTGTAAATAGATACCATACTTGATATTTTAATATTCGATATTTAACTTGTATAGATGTGTACTTTTTGACTCCGCAATGAATGAAATGCTTGTATCTATAATAATTTTTCAATGATGGCGGTGTTATCTCGCAAACACAGCCTTAAATCTTTTTCCTTGGCGAAATTCAATTTTAGGCGTTTGCAATTTCTGTAATATATATATGAAGCGATTGGGGGAATTGGTGATGAAAACACGACATTTGGGCTGGATCAAGTGCGCAGATTGTATTGAGATAACGGCCGCTGCTATCAATATATCTGCCAGGTACTACTGTCTTTAGTCCACCTAGAAGATAATGTTGTCATTACCTCCGCATGATAGAAAACAGTTCTATCTTTTGGTCGTACTGTACCTTTTACAGGGAATACCTGTAGGGTTGACCTTTGGGACGATACCGTTCATACTAAAGTCTTCTCAAAGGCAAACTTCGTTCGTGACCATTGGACTGTTTTCAATGGCTACGTATCCTTACTCATTTAAAATCCTGTGGTCTCCAATTGTTGATTCGTGGTACTCTCGTAAAATAGGGCGTCGGAGATCGTGGATCATCCCAGTGCAATTTGTCACAGGAATTACACTGTTAGCGTTAGGTTACTGCGTTTCAAAGGACATGATACTACCTAAGAATGTGTCTGATGTTGATATGAAAGCTCTGACGTTTGTGTTTTTGTTTTTGGTTTTCCTATGTTCTACCCAGGACATCGCGGTCGATGGATGGGCTCTGAATATACTATGCAAAGAAAGTTTGAGTTACGCATCGACAGCACAAACCATCGGATTGAATATTGGATATTTCATGAGTTTCACCATATTCTTAAGTCTGAGCAGCGATGAGTTTATGCAGAAGTACTTCCATCGTGATGGGTTGTTTGGGTTAGCATCTTATTTGAAATCGACGGGGATATTATACCTAGCTGTCACTGTCTATGTAATCCTATTCACATCGGAGAATGTCCCACAAGAGACACACTCTAGCATCAAGAAAGATGATGATGAGAAGATGATAGAATACCAAGCCGATGAACGGAACTCGAGCGAAAGTCACGATTTGATCAACGTATACAGATTATTCATTAAAGTGATGAAGTTGCCCAGCGTTCGAACTTTGGCAGTGGTTCACTTGATATCTAAATTCGCATTCCAATGCAACGATGCGGCTACTAACTTGAAGTTGCTCGAAAAGGGTTTGAAACGAGAGGACTTGGCCATCACCGTGCTGATTAACTTCCCCTTCGAACTTTTGTTTGGATTCTACGTTGCCAGGTTATCAAGGACCGGCAATACTTTCGACAATAAGATAGTCAGAGCCATCACTGGAGACGCCAGAGTGTTGACACCATGGATCATTGGGTTCCTGGGCCGTTTATTGGCCGCAGTGCTGGGAAGCGTCGTCGTTTACATGTTCCCAGACGATGAGTCGGAGATCAGCACGTCATTCTTCCTACTGATCTTATTTCAACACCTGCTCGGGTCCTTCATGAGCACCTTCCAATTCGTCAGTATGTGTGCGTTCCACACTCAAGTGGCAGACCCGGTAATTGGCGGTACCTACATGACGCTTCTCAATACGTTGAGTAACCTTGGAGGCACATGGCCCAGGCTACTAATCATGACCATGATTGACACCTTCTCTGAATACAAATGTGACGGGCTTGCGATCACCGACGGTGAGGTGCTATCAAAAGCTCAATGTGCTGACATCGGTGGACGTGTAGAAACTATTAAAGACGGATACTATATCACCAACCTATTGTGCGTCGTAGCAGGTGTGATTATATTTACATCATATTTAAGACCCACCGCTGCCAAGTTGTGCAGAGTCCCATTGAACCAGTGGAAAGTGTCCAATTGAACACCCCTGAAAGACCTATTGGCACCTGAATTAAACAGCATTTCCTGTCCCCACCAAACGACATTTTTTTTCATGTACATGTATCACTATCACCATCTATAGAATAAGACTTTCTTCCTACAGCAGTTTAACGCTTTTTTCTTCTCACTCCGAGTCCAGAACTGAACTACGAATTGAAAAAGTCTCCTCTAGCCATCTTTTCACATTATTGTGAGCAGTGAGCAGTTGGCAGAAGTGCAGGGTACTCGGTTCCTGGTATCCAACTGCACCGCGATTCATACGAACTGCATATGAATCCACTCACATCTTCTCTGACTAATACAAAAAGAAAGTACAAGCTACATTGTTTTTACCATCAACAAGGGCTGCATCGCATTTATCGCTGTGCAGTTCATTCAGATTCTTGGCTCCCAAACTATCGATGAGTCGATTGTGCACACCGCTAGCTGGTAACTACAGAAAAATGGCTTCCTGTTTCTACAACATCTCCTCCTAAATAATGACTCTTACATTCTACCGGAAAGAAGAAGCTCCTACTGCTAATCCCTTCGAGATTTTTTCACTCTACTGCCTATACAACTACTTTGTTGCCTTAGTATCAGGCCGGCCTCACGTAGCTCTAATTCCCACTTCAACTGAGGTGACCCAAAAAGCCTCACAAACTAAGCTGCGAAATAGAGATTTTCGGTTTCCCAGAAGCTTGAGCAGCGTTGGTGGTGTTTGTTTTTTCGTTGCCTTCTACACCTACTTAAGACAAAAACATGCTGCTGCTTGAAAGGCTTCGGCCGACGTGAGTTGCCAGAACGTTCCTCTATGCAGATTGCGTGAGTGGCGTACAAGGATTGGCAGGTTCGTGTGTTTAGCCGAGCCTAGGGAAATGCATTTTTGGGCACGTAGTAGCAGCCTTACCTTCCTTCATGCGTGAAAATAATACCTTTTTTAGCATTTTTTCCATTATATATTTCATAATACAGATGAAAAGCTAAGCAAACATCATCTTGTAGAATATATATAGACGAATGGCAATACTCACACTGAGCCGTCTTATTAGCCGAGAGTTTACGTTCGAGTCGTGGGTTTTGGGAAGTAATATATAATACATTAGCCGAGTCAAGACACGTCGTGTTTTGGCTTTTGTGTTTTCTTTTGCTGTATTGTTAGATCGCCGAAGACAGAAAGCTAAGCAAACTGTGAATTGAATGCATTGAAATTCGTCATATATATGATAATAAGGGATACATAGTGGTGGACTCCTAAATTTGCAACGTTAATAGTGTTGTTGGTGTTAGTGTGTGGATTATTTTGAAGTAGAATCCATGCCGGACAAAACAACAAATAAGCCGGCTACCATGAGAAATAATGGAGGGGCTGGGAAGCAGTCAGAAAGTTCGAAGTTACCTGATGTCACCGCGCAACTCAGTGCTATGTACGAGGACGAACTACAGCGGGGGTTTGATCCAAACGACCAAGCGAACCTTGATTTTAGTAACAACCCTGATCAAGAACGTGACGATGACCAAGACAATGAAAAGGATTCGCCAGCAGACAATGATAAGGTAAGGAAAAGAAGGAAGATCATCAAATCATGCACATTTTGTCGGAAACGAAAGCTGAAGTGTGACCGTAAGCGCCCCATGTGTACTGGGTGTAAGATGAGAGGCCTGCATGAATGTGTCTACACGGATGGGTACAACTTCGATATATCCCATGACGAATTATACGATAAGACACCGAACCTTATTCTACTCAATGAGATTGAAAAGTTGAAGGAAAAAATGAAAGGCCAGCCAGATCATGATCAGAAAATAGATGCTGAAGAGCAAAAAAAACTCTCGGTCTATGGTATTTCAAAGAAGGAAAAGAATCCTTTGCTGCAGTGTCAGTTTGTCCTGAAAAAAAAGTCAAGAGTGACCCGGTATGGATGCACAGCTGTCAGGGCAATTGCTGGGATGTTGAATGAAAAGACACTTAATTATCTTAAAGAGGTTCTCATTGTGCACAAGAGGGAAAGGTGCAAACTCAAGGCAAAGTCAGGAAATTCTATGTTGTACGAATTGCAGAGAATTGAAAGTCCGTGGTCACTTGGTATGCTTATTGCAGATCTTCCAAAACATTCAGAGCTTTGTGAAGTGGTGAAACGTTCTTTCAAATATGAAGGATACCAAGCCCATCAGATATTCTCTGAGGAGAAAGTCACTGAATTTTTAACAACATGTTTTAAAGTCATAAACGATCGTATTGTTGAACTGGTTCCTCACAGAAAATTGAACTATTATCCTATTGGAATAGTGCTCAGCATATATAGTATGTTACTGATCGAAGTTCCGTGTAGCTTTATCACTTTCTTCGTGATGCTGATCGGTCAAAGCACTGCAAAGGTTTACTACGTCGAGCGTGTTCAATTCCTTTTGCTCGTCTACATTTGGAGAGCTTCAAGATTTCAAAACGGTGGTGACAATTCACACTTGAGTCCACTTGTAGAAATCATGGTTTCAGCAGCTGTTGACATTGGCTTGAATGACTGCATTGACGAACTGCCTGGGGAAAAGAGAATATTGAAAAATATCTGGAACTGGATTCTCTTTCATGACTTGATTATCGCGTTTGACATAGGGCGCACCCCTTTAATATCACCACAAATGTTTGATGATGAATTATTGCTGCAGGTAAGTGAAGGATCCAATGATGACTCGGAGCAGCAATTTGGGGCTACATTCATGAGAAACTTGCAGAAATTTATATATTATGCTCGCTCCATATTACACGGAATCCATACCAGAGATAAGCTACCGGATCTGGATCTTTACTCAAATCATCTGGAAACCTTATTGACAGAAGTTTGGCCGGATCATATGGAATTTTTCACATCTGATAGATCATTGCCTAGACCCCTGTCGATAGCGAGTATTGTTATTGTTTTGCCAATTCTCAGTTTTATTTGCACTTTAAGATCATTGAAACGAATTCAATTCAAAGATGATTCAGTCCTCAACAGTAATTCACTAGCCAGGTACACCTTGATGGCAATTGATTTGATTCAGGGTGGAATAATAAAATGTTATCAATTAGATCACGAGAATTCGCCTGTTTCGACAATGAACTCTGGCTTGCTTCCGTCGCACGTCAGATTTTTTATCGAAAATTTGTCCTCGCACTGGATGAGAATTATGTTTCAATCCTATGAAGTTCTCTTGTCGTTGACCCTAGATTTGAAATCCATTGATGATAACTGTGAGCCCTTTCAGTTGGATAGCGCCCCGCTCCCCAAGTCCGCAATTCCATTCAGCTCATATTTCAAAGGTTACAAAATGTGTGCAGAGCAATTCAGTCATCCGAATCATTTACCAATTTTGCAGTATTTCTCAAATCGGTCGCCTTTCATACACATGTTTTTCTTCGAACGAACGGCCCGTTTAGTGATTGAGAGAATAATTGCTGCTCAATCATTGGAATTGAACGCACCAGTCCCTTCCAACAATCCACCCACTACTCATAATGTCAATGAAGATGCGGAACAATATCGCTTGCCAGCTGAAGCCGTGTATTCTCCAACGGCGCAAACTAATATCGAACAATTGTTGAATGAAGTTTGGAAAGATACAGGAATGTTTTTCGAAGACATGTTTGATCCTTCGACTGGTAACGATGCAGATGAAAATACACCATAATAAATTACACTTACGAATCGTTCTTTTTAACTTGTTAATATCCTGTAAATATTTGAAATAGTAACTAACGATATATGCTTTGAATTAATCAGAAAAACTGATACACAAGTACGGAAACCGAATAAGCTGCAACGAACCCAGAGAGCTGTTCCCAGAAAGTGTGGAAAAGCGTTACCGTAACCACGAAGGAATATGACCACAACATTGTAAATACGAATAACAGTATTATAGGATTATCCCATGCAACAAATCTCACAATAAGGTAGGTTAAGCTTGTCAGGGTCCGGTAACAAGACAATGGGGGTTGAAAAAAGAATTTGAACCACCATTGGGAATTGTTATCATCAATCCATAGGTTAGCAAGGGCGCTATTATCGAAGAGGTTTAACAGCTTACTACCGACTCGATTACAAAACCTTTCGGAGGTCTGTTTTAGATGTTTGAATGCGCGATTCTGATAGAGAGATAGTTCTCCAAACATCAGCATTAGCATTAGAGTAATCAAAAATATGTGGCCACTGGGATCATGTCCGCCAGTCCAGTGACCACCAGCATAGGTACAACTCTTGCTAGATTTTACCAAATTGGAGAGTGCCTTTAGTTCACTGATCACATCTTGATTGTACTCAATACCATCCTTCCTCACTATAGAGTTGAGTGCAGTTATAAGCATTTTACTAGCATTTGTTCCTGTAAGCCATTTCAGCATCCTTTGGACTCCCCGCAGTCTTCTAAATTCGTTGTCGTGGAAGTTAAGGTTTAGCATCGGTTCTTTGCCGTTCGGATCAAAAATTTCGAAGGAACATGATCCGCCACTATTAAGAAAGATTAAATCCATCACTGGAGTAATGCCAAGCACTTCTTGTGTAAAAATAATCCACCATCCCGTCAGCAGTGCATATCTTTTCCAATGACGCAGAGGATTGGAATATCTTAATACACACAAGCAGGATATCACCGACGTCCAAAACCAACCAAACTTGACAAAGTACACATTTAGTATTCCGTCCTTATCAACCGTTCCAGATGTGACTGGTAAAAGATAAGATGTAGCAAACAATGCAGGGCATAGCAACCAAAACACTGTGTTCATTACTACTATTTGCGCCACCAATTTGCACTCAATAATCTTCGTTGCCAACTTCGATCCTGATACTTGTAATGCTGATCGACAGCATCTTGACAGCTGTCCAAGAAATCCAACCTTAATTTCAAGCTACAACGATTGAAAAATACGTTGGGAAGCCACGTCGCTCTAAGACGCAATTTATACACATGCTACCAGGAATACAATCAGAAATTAGGGCGTGTGGTCTAGTGGTATGATTCTCGCTTTGGGTTAACAGCCTGGCGAAGCTTCGATAAACGGAGTTTTACTACTGCAAAGCATGCGAGAGGCCCTGGGTTCAATTCCCAGCTCGCCCCCATTACATTTTTTTCATAATTTCAAGGAAAGTTTATTATCCCATAGTAACTTTGGAGTAGTAGGTACTGCAGACAGTGCATAACAATACGGCATTAACAAACACATCATATGTGATCGGGATTCCATATAATAATAGATTTGGTTCGAAAGAAGTCAGATCTCAAAGAGAGAAATGATTGATATTGACATATGAAAAATATCTTTATTTACACGGGATCGTCATTATACGTACGTTATATTCACTTAAATAAGAGCGGAAAGCAATTGGTGAGACCAATGGGTTTTCCAATAAACAATAAGACAGCGAATAGAGCCATATTTGATAATGGTATGGGGATGGAAGGGTTACCGTTCAACGAAAACTTGCATTTCCAATATATATAACACGGTGTTTTATGTTTTTTAGTTTGTTCAATTCAAAAAATTGTTCCACTTCACATCATACCAGGCATGCCTGGCATGCCACCTGGGATGGCTGGGGCGCCGGCAGGCTTTGGTGCATCAACAATGGCAACTTCAGTGGTGGCCAAAAGAGATGCAACACCTGCAGCGTCCACCAAACCGCTTCTGACAACCTTGAATGGATCGATGATACCAGCGGCCAACATGTCGGTGTATTCACCCTTGGCAGCGTTGTAACCCATGGTGAAGTCTTCGCCAAATTCGTCGATGATCTTACCAACAATAACAGGGCCTTCTTCACCAGCATTTTCGATGATCTTTCTGGCTGGTCTAGTGATAGCCTTTCTGATAATGTCGACACCTAACTTCTGGTCGAAGTTTTCAGTTTCTACCTCATCCAAAATTCTGACGGCTTTTAGGAAAGCAGTACCACCACCTGGCAAAATACCCTCTTCAACAGCAGCTCTAGTAGCGTTCAAAGCATCGTCGTAACGGTCCTTCTTTTCACTGACTTCGACTTCAGAGGAGCCACCGACTCTAACAACAGCTACACCACCGGACAACTTGGCCAAACGTTCTTGCAACTTTTCCTTTTCGTAAGAGTTGGTAGTACTCAAATCGATAGAGTTTTTGATTTGTTCGATTCTGGTTTCAATGTTCTCCTTAGAACCGTTTCCGTTCAAGATAACAGTGTCTTCCTTGGTGATAGTGACGGAGTCACAGGAACCCAAATGTTGAATGGTAGCATTTTCTGGCTTTAGATCCAACTCTTCGGTGAAGACGGTACCGCCGGATAGAATAGCAATGTCACCCAAAGTGTTCTTTCTGTTGTCACCGAACCCTGGAGCCTTAACAGCGCAAACTTGGACTTGGCCTCTCAATTTGTTCAAAATACAAGCAGCCAAGGCTTCACCATCAATGTCTTCAGCAACGATCAACAATGGTCTTCTGGTTTGGTTGGACAATTCCAAAGAGGGCAAGATGTCCTGGATCGAAGAGATCTTCTTTTCACTCAACAACAACAAAGGCTTTTCGAATTCCACCTTACCGGACTTGGCATCGGTGATAAAGTATGGGGAAATAAAACCTCGGTCGAATCTCATACCTTCAGTGACTTCCAATTCGTCTTCCAAAGTTCTACCTTCTCTGATTGTGATAACACCTTCTTTGCCAACTTTTTCCATAGCAGAGGCCAACAACTTACCAACGTGGGCATCACCGTTAGCAGAAATAGTGGCTACTTGAGCGATTTCAGCAGAAGTGGTTATTTCCTTTTTGTTTTGAGACAAGTATTGGATGACTTTTTCTACGGCAGCTTGGGTACCTCTTCTCAAATCCATTGGGTTGCAACCAGCTGCAACGTTCTTAACGGATTCGGTGAAGATGGCTCTACCCAACACAGTGGCGGAAGTGGTACCGTCACCGGCAGCTTCGTTTGTCTTGGAAGCAACCTCTTGCAAAAGCTTAGCACCCATATTTTCAAACCTGTCCTCCAAAGTTATCGCTCTGGCAACGGTAACACCATCCTTGGTGATCTTAGGAGCACCGAATGGCTGTTCAATCAAAACATTTCTACCCTTTGGACCCAAAGTGGCAGAAACAGCTTCGGCTAAAGTTTCCACACCTTTCAATAAAGCAGCTCTGCCTTCAACACCAAACTTCAATTCCTTGTGGGAAGAATAAGCACGGCTTAACAGTTGGCTGGTTCTCTTCAAAGTCAAATGACCTGGTTTTACGGTAGTTCTCAACATTGGTTAATTTACTCTTGAGTATTATTATCTATAACAAGTGAAGAGATTAGAATCTGAAATCAAAAAAAAAACCACAATCACAGAAGTTGTTACCTCGTATATAGAACCAATAATTCTACTTAATACTCGCTGGATCAAATGCTACACAACAGATTCGAGTAACCAACTTAACCTTCCAACACTGTGTATGGGTTCAGTTAAATCCTTTTTTTTTTCCTTCCTTTATATTCCGTGAAAAACTCATCCAGGAAAAAACAAAAAATAGTGAACAATGAAAAATATCAATTACAAAGAAAATCGAGAAATATGGAAAAATGGAAAATCGAGCCTAAAACGTCTACTCAAAGAGAGATGTACGACCCTAACATGCGGACATCTCGGGTGCCAGTCTGCTGTATAACTTGCATATAAAAAAGATGCAACTTGTTAGTTACTTGTTGGCACCGCACAAACCGATGCTATCCAGAAAACATTCTTAAGCGTGAGATGGCTTTACACAGCTACACAGTCTACGTTCTTCTTTCTCAACTCTTCCTTGTTGTCCAGAAAGAAATTTCGCGATGAACCCCAGTCAATTACTTCTGTCTGTCTTGGTAATCAGCTTTCTTTTGTGATAGGGTTTTCTACAACTATCTAGAAAACTGCAGTTGAGCGTTTTTCTCCGAGATCGCTCATTACCAAAAATTGAACAACGATTTCGTATCACTAGCCGTTGCTATTCATTTGAGTGTCATACATGCCGTGTCATTCACTCAACTGCATTGCCAATTTCCAGCTTTTCTTCGTTTCTTTGATAATGTAGACGCGTTATAACCACTGAAAAGGCTAACTTGTCGTTCATAGTGATGTTTCTCGAACAGGTTTCCAGAAAGTTCGACGGCGCCGGAATTGGAGCGACCTGGTTCAAGGCCCATTGGTGGTTTGTTAGTCACTTTCATTGAGACGGGTGTAACTGACAGCAGCACCGGGTACTGGCTGCGCGCATCGCCGGGCTGTTTCATTAACGAAAAAAACTGGGTTGCACATAATACGTTTGTCACGTGATCTAACCTACTTGAAGTTCCCGCTATATAGCACTAGCGGAAAACTTGGGTGTGTGTGTGCGTACGCCCGTTACTTGACGTGGTTCTTTCACTCGTGGTGATTATTTTTTTGATCACGTGCTATCATATCACTACATTTTGGATTCTGACACATGACAGATTTTACAGAGAAACCGCTGGCTGCTGAAACTGACACAAAGAACCGAGCTCTGATTCTTTGATTTGTGACAAGTTGGTATTGGCCCCGATGATGAGTGGTTTTGAGGCCAGATTCTCATTAGGTGAATTTGTTCCTCCAAGAATGGCACGGTACTGTCTATTTCTTTTCTGTGCGATGACGATTCCTATTCGCTCATGAGCAATTATGCGCAGTGTCGCATTTAATATAAAGTGAAAATGCTGCTGCTCTGAGTAAGGCATGAAGCTGCATTTCAAAATTCAACCGCTTATGGTATACTGATGTATGAAATTGAGGGTTCACTATTTGATACTAGGAGCGGGACCTTTAATTAAATGCAGATTCATGCTTAATAAATGGCTGCTGCATTTACAGTTTTGATGTCATAATTCACAGTTACTATTTCCCCATATGGGTTACACCCAGTAGTGAGACGATAGATACCTTTGGAAAGGCTGTTTTTGCTCGTTATGACGGAAAGCACGCCTCTTAAAGCCAATGACGCAAGTTGCTCTAGTCTTTCAGGTTCGAATAGGCTGACAGTAGATACTTCAATTGAAGACATTGAACCCTTGCAGAACGAACCAAATCCCCAGAACACGAGCGACGGTGCAGCCCACTGCCATGAAGGAGTGGCTCTATCGGATTGGGACTCCACAAAAACTTATCTCGTCTGGTTATTGATTTGTTTCTCAACAGGGCCGTGTGCGGCAATGATGAGATCATATGTGCCTGCAGTGATACAAACCACTGCACATGCACTAGGCCATCCAAAAGACTCTTCTGGTCCTTGTTTGCCAAAAGGTGATGACTGTTACGTAAATTTTGGTTGGGGTTCAGTGCAATACACATCATATTCACTTTATTTGAAGGCAATATACACATCCGTGGAAGGGCTAATTGCCATTGTGTTGATGGCCTTCGCAGACTATTCAAATAACAGGAAATGGTTGATGATTGCTGCAACAACGTCATACGGCATATTTTCCATACCCTTCTACTGGTTATCTGATGACCAAAAATTTCGCACTCTAGTTCTGCAATCTGTGTTGTATTGCTTGATGCTCTGTGTTAGCACTGTTTATCAAATCACAGAGAGCTCATACATCCCAGTCTTCATGAATGCCAGACATTGTAGCTTGCTGCAGGACAATAAAAGGAAGGGTAGTGGAGGCATGTCTCGTGGTGTGAATGTTAGCACTTGGGGTCTAGTTGTTGGAAATATTGGTGGAATCATTGCATCCTTAGTGGGAGTTATTATAACCCAAACAACTGCAGACCCGACCAATAAAGACTTTCTTTTAGCTGTTACTATAGCTGGTGTTGTCACCACTACTATTTCACTAATATGTGCAAATTTAGTTCCCAATTTGAAAGGAAAAGAGTTCAAAAATGAAGTCGGTACAACTATGGTTCTCATGCCAATTATGAGGTTCAAAGCGATATTTCTGGATTTGCTAGAATACAGAGAAGCCCTAAAGTTTTGCGGTGCTTGGGTCCTTTGGAATGTTGCCTACTCAAATTTTTTGTCCGTATTTGGATTGCTATTCAGATCTACTATCGGGATTGGCTCATCAGATGCTGAGTTCACTGTATGGCAATTTTTCAATTTATTGGTTGCTTGCTTGGGGCCTTTAGGTTGGATGACATTTTATTCGCGATTCACCAACGACAAATCCTGTTCTTTCAGTATCGGTGTTATGAAAAAATCATTGTACTGCATGTTAGCGGCTGGCACATTCATTAACTTTTGGGGATGTCTTGGTGTCAAGCACAACAGTACAATTGGTTTCAAAAGTCGCTGGGAATTCTGGTTATTTCAAGCTCTAATTGTTGGTTCAAGTAGTGGTATTAGGACAATTAATCGTGTAGTGTACAGCGCAATGTTACCCTCAGGCACGGAGAATCAGTACTTCGGCTTCGAAATAATGCTCGGACTATGTACGGGGTGGTGTGAAACATTAGTTGTAGCATTGTTACAAGACAAGACTGGGAATTCTAGAATACCGTTTATCCCGAATACCTTGTTATACATGGCTGTAGTCTTGTTACTTTACACTGTTGACCTCGAAAAAGGAATGAAAAAGGCTGAAAAATGGAATTGAACTGGATTTGAATTACATATGGCATATGGCATATTACGGATCGAATTTTTGGAAGTACGAATATAAAGAGTGTTCATTCTGATAGTTAGGCATAAATTGAATAATAAATAGACCAGCTGAAAAAAATGGCGAGAAGTGATTCCGGCACTCAGTCTGCAAATCTGAAATCCAATCTTTTGTTAGCAGCGTCTTTGGTGTTATAAGTGTAATCAATACGCTCTTCAGCAGACATAGCATTCCAAATCTTATCTCTTTTCTTGTTTCTGCTGGAGTAGAACCATTTGGTAAACAAATAGAGTGGAATGACTCCAAGAGCGAACCCAAAGAGAACGGAATTACCGGTATGGTATAATGGTTTATCGTTTTCCCTATAAATTTGAGAAGAATAAATGGCACCGAGTTGAACGGCCATATTGTACAACGCGGAACTTAATGCTCTTGTTTTGATAGAGTTAGAATTTCTAGAAACCCAGCTAACACAGATTGCATGAATGTAAGGGGAACCTAGCAATAGCGTACACAATGCAAAGGTTGGCCATGGCTGTACCATAGATCCCTTCCACCATCTCAAGATACCTAGGAATAAGGCATTCCAAACCGCAGCAATGACACCCATGTATGCTCTTTGATTGACTTTTTCGGAGAACCAGGTGATTCCGATGAGGAATGCAATATGGATAGCTTGATATGGAATCGAGAGTAGTTGCACGTTGAACGTACTGAATCCGACGGACTTAAGTGTCAACGTCATATATGCTCCCACAGTGTTTGTTGGAACGTATGTGACCGCCCCGATCAAATATATTGGCCATAAATTATAGTCAGTGATTGCAGACCAAATTAACCTGAGGGAAATTGGTTGTCTGTTGTGCATATCGCCCTTTGAAGGGTCATCTCTCAAAATTCTGTTAACAACAATTTTAACCTCTCGGTCCGTAAACCAACCTTTGGGATGCATACGGTTCTTGGTTTGCACTGCACTGGGGACCATTAAGTAGAATCCGGTAAGTCCAATGAAAAGTGTTAAAATACCCTCTAACAAGAACAAATACTGCCACCCGGCAAGCCCACCAATACCTCTCATTCTTAGAATTCCGTAAGCCATAATGGCACTTAAAATTTGAACCAACGACAAACTTGTCCAAAACCAAGATAATCTAATGGAAAGTTCTTTACTGGTGAAAAAATAAGTCATCCACAAAACTAGATCAGCAATGAAACCACCTTCGAGTAAACCGATCAAACATCTGCAAATGAGGAAGCCGGCTTTGTTGGTCATAGCAGCCTGGCATATAGCTACAACAGACCAGGCGCACATTTGAAACGGAACAAAAACGTCAGGACCTAATCTTTTGGAGATTAGCTGGGATGGCAATTCTGCAATGAAGAACGAGGCATAAAAAAGTTGGTTACCCAAGTTATAGTCATTTGTGTCCATGTTCAAATCATCTAGAAGGTTATCAACAACAGCTTGGGCTAAATTACCACGATCTAATTGAAGGGCAATGAATAGGTAGCACGCAACTAATGCGACTCTGACGTTCAATTTGCGCACTAATTTCTTCTCCTCATCCTTTTCCCATGTGAACTCAGGGTCAAAGGCAGATCTACTCTCGTACTTGCTTTCTTCGTAAACCCCGCGATAGTATTCAGCGATTTGTGGATCACTGAAAGGATTTTCGGAGTCTAACGAGTCTCTTGATAAAAGTTCAACGTCGATGCTCGATGAAGATATTCTCTTCACGTCAACATCAGCCCTAACCTTGTCAACGGTAGCTACCATTTTGTTGAAATCTAAAAACTCGTTTGAGATTTTCGGCTGGTATGTGCTTTTGGATATCTTATTGAATTCATAATGAAATATTTTACAGGAACGAATCACTTATTTGATGGATAATGAAACGAATAGACGAGTACTTTTATACCTTTTGCTTCCCCATGAGATTTGCCAGATACAACCGGCAACGGAATTGTCCTTGCAGAAAACACTAAAGCTGTGCAACGATCCTGAGCCTGCGCATCTTCCCATCCGACATCCTTCCAATCTAACAAGAGATTTGACGCTCGAATGTACTGAGAAGAGTCAATGAAAGACTCTGTAGAACAAATTCTGCGGTTCTCAAGTCAGTGTATAGAACCATCAATTTTTTTAAAGATAAAAAATGTCAGGCTTATTTTGCACTTTAGTTAAGGATCCTGGCAAATAATTGAAGACTTTGGTATTCGTGTGGGGCAGTTCCAAAAAGTGAAAAGACCCTGCCAAAACCCTGAAAAAAAAGACTTCACGACTGTCGTTAGACGCACCGCCACAAGGCTGTTTTCTCCACAATTCCTACACAGGTGGAAGGAAATGTAGCACAACTTCCACTTCCCTTACCCAGCCGTGCCATGGATCTTTAGTTAGCATGAGTTCATTAGCTCGAGCGTAAAGAGTGAAGCATTTCTTTTTTTTTCAGGCTTGTACCAATCGTGTCTTTCGAAAGACATAATGACTGCCACTGAAAAACACTCAGAAAAGGCATGCACGATTCGGCATTCGATTACTCTAGGATATTCAAACCATTGATAAGAGTGTGTCGTGATTTAGGGATGCTGTGCCCTTCATATGAGATTCCGGTGGATGTTTCCCCGGTGAATATCTCTCAGGTAGCAATTTCAGTTTGAAAAGCTCATCAGGTTCAGTATGTACTATGAATTGTGTGATATGGACACTTCCGAAATAGTTGCCATGGTGCGACTGTTGCTTTCTCGGATGTCTAAGTAGCGAAAATTTGTAATATGCCCTTAACTGATCAGCAACATACCAATACCGGTGATTACTGTCTTTTTGCCTCCAAAAGTCTCAGTCTCTTGTGTTTTCACTGAGTAGTCTTTCAACTGACCTTAATCTTTTAAGAATATATACTGTCTTTTGAAGATTCCATATTAGTGCACGTGATTTTGCAAGAAATTTCAATACAACAAAGAGAGTTGTCGAGCAGCCGAACATAGTTTGTAGCATTCTTACATGACTTCTCACTAAACTCCTGCTTGGGACTTTTGTCTTTTCCTTCGGTACACTGAATATCCGGAGACGGAACGTTAGGAAGTCAGTAATGTGACAGAGTGTGACACTTGCGGTTGAGGTAGGTACGCAGTATACGTTGTTTACAGGTTCATTTATCTACATGCGCTTATGATCTTTTGTTAAATTTTGATACCTTGATGGAAAGGACGCAGTTTGCCGTTACGTATTGTGCGGACTCATCTATCAAAGGTGACCGAATTCGCCTTTCATGGCTCTTTGTTTGAGATCCCAAACAGCCATCTTCTCATCTTGCGGAAGCATGGCTATATCGGAATCCTGAAGTTGCAACACCTGTCGTAAGAGGTCTACCTTTTCCTCATCTAGTCCGTCTTCAGTTATGTTTTCAGGTTGTTCCTCTGGTCTTTGCTTACTTGCCATAGCTAGTTGTGTTAACTCGTCCACGCTACAAACGCCATTACTCAACAGGAGTTCGGCAATGGCGTAGCTTAGTTGAGGCGCTTCTTCAAGAAGACTTATGAAGGTTTCTTTGTCGTCTTTGCAAAAATTTTGGATTACTTTTATGAGTTCTATCTGTTGGTCCTTTTGTAGCTTCCCTAATTCACTGCTGATGCACATCGCTGGTGTTGTCATGTTTATATTGACGTCCACTCCAACGGGGAGCCAGGGAAACTTGACATCTTCTGCAATATTTCCGTTCTCTTCTTCGTCTCCGGGAGCAGATCCATTACCATTTATACCGCTACCGGTGGTGTACCCACACTTCAACGATCTTGAGCCTAACGTATAGCCATTTAGGTTTCTTACTGCGCTTGCTGAAGTTGCGAGATCCTTGAACTCGATAAATGCATAACCCTTAGATTTTCCTGTAGTTGGATCGAACATCATCTTCATCGCAGTCACGGGTCCTATTGTCTGACATAAGTCAAGTATTTGTTGTTCTGTTTGGTCATAAGGTATTGAACCTAGATAAACTGTACGAGATGGATTTCCTCTATTCATTGTTTGCCGATAAAATTTATATGTTAAGCCTTTATATCAGTCAGCTTGTGGCACCGTCCAATGGAGTTTTATATGGTCTGTTAATCTACTCAATCTGATATTTCCAGTCTAGGGCATATCACTGTTTCATTTGAAGTAATCCTATACAAGTGTACTTTACTAGCTGTCAATTAGTTTTAATTCTTTTTTTTTCAACGCTGAAATGAAAATAAACTGAAAACTAATAGATTAAACATACCAACACTTGGTTTCTTTAGGTAATGTAAGTTTTGATAGAAAACTATAGCGACTGGCCAACACCGTCCATTCATAGATTTAAGCTTTCGAGTGTGTTCATTTTTGCTTACCAAAAGCTAGAAAGAGAACCACTTTCAATCGATATGGAAACAAAAGACGTTTTGGAAGCCGTCAAAGGGCTAGAGAAGAACAAGAACAACAACGATGTTGTTTTGAAACTATTACAGTCTTTGGATAAAGATTTGAAGGACGTTAATGAGAAACTTCTCAGAGAGACAAAAGTAGGGGTGGTGGTGAATCAATTCAAGAAGTCTTCCGATCCAGAAGTGGTAAAACTAGTTAAAAAGATGATTATGTCGTGGAAAGATGTTGTTGCCCGCGAGAAGAAGAGTAAATTGAGTGCCAACTCCTCATCGACGAGTAACAGCAATGGAACAAGTGGTGCGGAAGCTGTTAAGAAAGAGAAGTACGTGAGCAAAACGCCAAGAAATGCCAAAAACGATGCTGTTAAAACGGATATATATGGTGTCAAGATTAGAGATATGGCTATCAGAGCATTATATGATGCCTTGGCAAAAGAAAGCGAGCATCCTCCAGTAGCCATCTTAGATACAGTTCTGGGTATAGAGACAGAAATGGCCAACCTCTTCAATCCAGAGACCGATGAGAAGGGGTATCGAGAAAAATATAGAATGATTTATTCAAATATCATCTCTAAGAACAATCCAGACTTGAAACACAGAATTACAAACGGCGAAATAACAGCCAAACATTTGGTTAATGCTGATCCCAAAGATTTAGCGCCAGAACACCTCAAAAAGAGACTTGAAGAAATCGAAAAGCAGAATTTGTTCAACGCACAAGGTGCAACTGTTGAAAGGTCAGTAACAGACAGATTCCAATGTGGTAAATGTAAGCAAAGAAAAGTTTCTTACTATCAACTACAAACCAGATCTGCGGATGAACCTCTTACCACTTTTTGTACATGTGAAGTTTGTGGTAATAGGTGGAAGTTTTCTTGAGATGGGCATGTAGCCTTCACTGTTACGAAATAACTTTCACCATACAATATATCTATGAAAGTATGATTGTTACCAAAAACGACAGCTAATTGTTCATTTCGCCCGTCAGTTGATTGGTGGATAGAGGCACGCACTTCATACCCATTCACATCATGCGCTCCTCGACTGTCTAATATTTCATGTATAATATCTGCAAAGTTGTAAAATCACAATATAAATTGTATACTACGATTGGACAACATGTAACATGGTACTGTCACAACCAAAATCTTTGTTTTGATTTTAAGTCACAAATATGAATACGATCACTGCTTTAGTACGCTTACTATTCACTTTGCCGTCATTTTCAGGCACACAGTAAATGTTGTTCTTTTTGACTATATAATTTCGGCATGAATTTGAAAAATACCAATGCCTAACTACCATGAATAAATGATTCATTAAAAATGGCAAGACAACGGCGACTGAACTCCGATATCATTCTTTGAGTTTCGAATATTATCGGATTGCGCCATGTTCTCTCGTTCTGTATTATCTGCTGTGAGACCAGCCAGATTCGTAACACTCCCTGTTCTGAGATCTTTTAAATCTGCAGTCCCATCAGTTTACGTCAAGAGACATGCATCGTCATGGGACAAGCCTCCAGAAGACCTGGACGCCCATGTCAAAGTACAAAAGCTCATGGAGGAAATTCACTCTCATCCATCAATTGTTGAGTCGTTAGAAAGACTTAATTTTGTTATGCGTGAGAAGAAGCTGATTGATCCAGAATCTCACCAGCCTCCAAGTATCATGCAAATGGTTAAGCTGATGATGGATAAAGACATAAGAGAAGCCATGCAAAACTTCAAATCTGAGATGGATAAGTCCGGTATAAATCTAGGTCCAGACCAGCTAGGGCCATTGATGAAAGTGCTAGGAATCGAAAAGAATTAGTTACCAGCATCACTCTCTCTATCCGCCACAAAATACTGACCGAAACAGGAAACTCTCAAATACTACTACGGCATTCGGATTACTTTACCAACTATATTATGTGTCAATAAATATCTATACTATTTTTTTACAACAAATACGTATGCTTATGATTGTTTTCTTCATTAGAGAAGTGAGTTGAATCTACTTCTATTACGGTCAGATGGCGAATGTGTTTTTAATGATGTATGATCGGATAATATTAGAGTACCTGGTTAAGAAAGAGAAGAACTTCTTTTTATTTAGCCAAGTAAGACAATAAATCCACCTTTGTGACGATGTGAACTGGAGAAAGCCCATCAGTGATGATGGCGGCTGAATTCTTTTCGAAGAAGGAGTTCAATTCAGTCAAAGTTGTATTGATGTCGAAACGAACAAATCTCTTCTTTAGAGACTTGTTAGCGTTATAAGAAGAAATTTCGTCAAAGTTGTTCAACTTACGGAAGTCGAAGAACAGACCCTTGATGCTTGAGATATCTTTAGACGTGGATAGTTTCTTTAGTAGTTGAGACAAAGTAACCAAACCGCACAATTTACCATCCTTGGTTGAAACTGGTAGTTGATCAAACGAGTTGTCCTTTAGGATCTTGACAACAGTAGCAACAGAGGCATCTTCTTCAACAGTGACAACTGGTTTCAAGTTCAAGTCCTTAACGGTAGCATCCTCAAAAACATCGGTTTCCTTTTGAACAATTGGGGTAGCGATAGCATCGTCCCATAGACTGTTTGTCTTCAACCATTCGTCGTCGACAAACTTGGTCAAGTAAGATCTGACGGAATCTGGGAAGATGACGACAATAACATCATCTTCTGTCAATTCTGGGTGCTGCTTACAGTAGTCTACCAAAGCAGCAAATGCACTACCACTACTACCACCAACGAGGACACCTTCGGTGCAGATCAATTGACGAGCGTATATGAAAGAGGACTTATCATCGGTTTTGACCCAGTGGTCAACGGAGCTACGGTTCAACACTTTTGGAATGAAATCGTAACCAATACCTTCGACCTTGTATTCAGTAACATCGGTTTCATTTAGCTTTTCTGGAACAGCCAAAATGGAACCAAGTGGATCGGCACCGACAATAACAATCTTGTCATTCTGCTCCTTCAAGTACTTGGAGATACCGGAAATAGTACCACCGGTACCAGCACCGGCAACGACGGCGTTCAACTTGGAGAACAAAGACAAGTCTTGTAGTTGGTGTTGAATTTCCTTACCAGTACCGTAGTAATGAGCTTCTGGGTTCTTAACGTTGTTGTATTGATCCAATATGATACCGCCCGGAATTTCCTTTTCCAACTTCAATGCGACACCTATGTGCGATTCTGGAGAGTCCCAAGCAGCGGCAGTTGGAGTTCTGATGATTTCAGCACCTAGAGCCTTCAATACAGATACCTTTTCGTTGGACATCTTTTCTGGCAAAGTGATGATGGTTCTGTAACCTTTGATGGCACCAATTAAAGCCAAACCAATACCAGTGTTACCGGAGGTTGGTTCGATCAAAGTGGATCTGGATGGGTGGATGATACCTTCTTCTTCAGCAGCTTCAATCATGGATTTGGCAATACGGTCCTTGATAGAACCACCTGGGTTGTATAATTCCAACTTGGCATAAATCTTTGGTTTGATACCAATAGCTTTTGGCAGTTTCTGTAGGTGAATCAACGGAGTGTTACCGACTAAATCGATAACGTCATGACGCGTATCGTAACCCATATTTTCTAGGTTTATTCTTGACTTATTTTTTCGGTCCTGACTAATTATTAATGCTGAATCGAAGTTGGTAATATAAGCAACAGAATCTGACTCCAAGACAGATTTTAACCACTGATATGTTTCCCCAATCAAATGTTTTTCTACAACGAAAGGAAACGTTATAAAGTAATCTGTACACACTATTCACTTATATTTAAATTGCAACTGAACTGCATGGCACATACTTGTTCAAAGAAACCTGGTCAGATTCTCACTTTCACATAAACTTTTGGTTTCCTTTTTCACAATTTTTCAATGCTTTTTCGTATAGAAAGGTCAAAGAAAGAAAGAAAAAAGACATACGTGAAGCAGTTGCCACATACCCACCAGCACAGGTTACGCAGGATGCTCAAGATACGCGCAACGTATACTACAATGTTTGCAGGAACAATTACTCATCAAAACAGGGGACAGTTCACAATTCAATCAAGCCGGTGATACGCCCACAAAAGTCTCTCTCTGCACTAACTAGTCACCATGGTGTCTTTGTCACCACCAACCGGCAGTTTCGCATCTAAAGACGCGTGTATATCAACGCTTATGACTGAACCCCGACAGAATGTAGCCCACAATTCAGTGTACCAGCAGCTTTCCAAACGTAGCGGAAATCGTATAGCTGGCGTGATTCATCATGTAGAATATGTCAATGCACCCTTCTAATCGAAGCGCAGGTGATGCTGCGGCCGGGGACGCTGTTTCGAGCATATCTTTGCAGGTAATGATATCTAGCGAATTGTATACATTATAGCCTCACAGTGGGGGTGTGGAATATTTTGAATGTGAATGTGTGTGATTTCACGTGACGTGACTTTATGGGTGAAGGTCGCGCTCTTTTGAATGTTTTTTTTTTTACTTCTTCAACCAGCGGATTTTGGTCACGTGATTCTCGCCCGGGTTATAAAGTATCTTAAAGTTGCCTATACATTCATATTTTGTTTTTCCGAAACTGCGCTGTCTGTATGTCCGATCCAGCAATCGCAGAAACTCCCATAATCTCTGTAATTATATGTCTTACTATGGATATGAAATTTGGATATGGATACAGAGCATGATTAAAGGAATGCAACACAGAGGTGTGGATCGGTTGGAAATATTATTATTAACTACTGCAGATAGGTTCAGAGATATAATCAAAAGGCCGGCAGTAGCCTTAAAGGATTTTGGCCAGGGCTTTTGGTGAAATTGGAACTTTATTTACAGAAATTCATTATGGGACAACAAGGGAGCAGAATAAAAGTGACAGAGGCTGATAAGGCGATGTTGCAGCTCAAGATGACTAAGGATGAATTACACCGATATTCTCGTCGTACGGAGAATCTAATAGGGACGGAAAGAGCACAGTTGAAGACGCTTTGCAAATCGCTACACGGAAAGCAGTTAAAGCAGGATAATCGTGCAAGACTGCTGTTGAAACGAGTGCATTATCAGGAGCGGTTGTTGGAGCAGTGCAGCGACCAGATCATAAATTTAGAGACGATGGTTCAATCGATTGAGTTCAAACTGATAGAGAGGCAATTTATCGATGGTTTGCAACATGGTAACGAGTTGTTGAAGAAGCTTAACTCTGAGTTGAGTCTGGAGAGAGTGGAAAATGTCATGGATGCTGCAGCAGAGCAAATAGAGATACAGAGGGAGGTAGACGACGCTCTTTCGAACGCTATTCTTGGATCCACTGTGAATGATGAGATTGATAGAGAACTAGAATCGTTAGACCAAGAGGTGAACGGTGATAAGGATACTGTGCCTAGAGTGCAAGATAAATTGGATCAACTTCCTCCGGCAAACAAGCTCACGGAACCGAAGGTATCAGCACCAGAAGAAGAAAAGGAACCTCAAAGGGAAGCGCCAAGAGAGGAGCCACTATTAGCATGAGAATGAACATAGAAAAACCGAAAATCAAAAAAAAAAAAAAGCTAGACTATCGATGCGTTGTACATAAAGAATGATGAAACACAGTAATTTGCGTGCTCACTACTAATATCTACACCAGTGCATGTAAATTTTTGATAATATCTCATTAACTCAATTAATATATACAAATCGATTTTACATATACATTTACAGGAATAGAAAATTGATTACAACCTCAGCGAATTAGGAGAGGTTATAGTCATGTGGAAAAAGAAGAAAATAATAGCAGCATCCAGTTTTAAGAAGGCCACGGTCGTTAGATTAAGCGTTAATGTGGAAGTTTGGGTATAATAGGAAGCTATTTGCTGAATGGACGCTACGTTCAGTTTTCATCCAGCCATTCCAAAAATTCTGGGGTGAAATAACTAATGATTAGACGGGCACCGGCTCTGAGGAAACCATAGTGAGACTCAAAGACAATGCTCTTCAAATCAACAACGCCCTTCTCTGCAGCAGCGTGAAGCATGGCATATTCACCACTGACGTGGTAAGCACAAACTGGGATATCGCGGCAAATTTCAGCAGCATCGGACATAACATCCAAGTAGAAAGTAGAAGGTTTGACAATGATACCATCGGTACCTTCTTGCAAGTCTCTTTTCAAAGCACGTCTTGCCAAGCCACGGCCTCCCGATGGTAGTTGATAGCATTTACGATCACCTTGGCCCGGTTGAGAACAAGCAGCGTCTCTGAACGGACCGTATAAGTTACCACTGAACTTGGCAGAATAACTCATCACAAAGGTCTTATGAGCCAAGCCGTGTTCAATCAACCCCAACTTGATCTCCCTGATTCTACCATCGATCATGTCACTTGGTGCAACACAGTGTGCACCAGCAATAGCGTAGTTTACTGCAACTGCAGCGATTCTTTGAACAGATTTTTCTCTGTTAATCGTACCATCTTCGTACAAGACACCACAATGGCCGTGACTAGTGTACTCGCACAAGCAAACGTCACAGATGATGTATAGGTCTGGGAACTCCTTGCGTAGCAGCTTGATCGCCTGGATCACAGGACCCTCTGGATCGTCGGCAGAAGTTGCGACGTTGTCCTTAGCACCGGCCTTTAGAGGAACTCCAAATAAGATCACAGATCTTAAGCCTTTGGCGACCAACCCAGTCATGTAGTTTTTCAACTTGTTAATACCAAATCTCTTGATATTTGGCAATGATGGAATGACAGTTTCCTCATCGTCTTGGTCACTGATGAACAACGGGAAAATGAACATGTTCTTGGTTAACTGTCTCTCATTCTGCCATTCTCTTAAAAGAGGATGGTTGTAACCACCAGCCAGTATGGAAGCAATCTCAGTTGGACGTTCGTCTAAGAATCTAGCAGTGTGAACCATCTGGTATACTTTTTATTATTAATTTATTATATAAACACGTAATGTTCACACCGGAGGGTTCCCTTTTTGCTGCAGCGACTCCTACCCAAATCATAAGTGGACGTATCTAAGAAATACCTAATGAAATTGTCAGTGAGATAGCATTGACTGCTTATAAACCTTTTTTTTTCAAATCCTCTCCGAAATTTCTTTTATCATTTTCGTTAGAGACGTATACAATCAACGACGGAGTGGAAGAAGTGGTAGTCACGTGATACATAGTAACGTACCTCTATCGAGCTATCCTCAACAACATCAGAAGCATGCTTAAAAAGCTCAGAATATAGTGTTTTTACTAGATTTTATCGATCATTAAACGAGCCAGGACGTTGTGGATGCAGTTTTCCAAGCGGCAATTTCTTTCAATCTGCGATGAGACTTTCCAATCAGTTTTTGCTGGAATAGTTTTTGTTGTCGCTGGAACTGATCTATAAAAGTTAGTATAGTAATCAAATGCGGTATCCGAAAGAGACTTCGCGCATAGTATTATAAAAGTACCATAATGCTACTTAAAACTGAAAGTGATATATCTCCTCAGATCAGCTAATTTGGGAAGTTACTGTCTTCGAATTGTCCGTTTTCATTTTTTTTTTTTTGTAACCGGACTTGTAACGTTATAAGATTTTTAATGCCTTAAGCATTATTCTGTAGTGTGAGGAAAGTATGTGGCTAGTGCTAAACACCACAAACAGAGCAAGAATTGGACGGTACGCCTGCGAGACCACTATGGCTAGGCATAATTGTGAAGACGAATCGCATGCTCATTCGCATGCACACGGGCATGGACACTCGCATGAACCACCAGTAGAAACGTTTTCTCAACAATCGTTATTTGCATATATCGACACAACTAAGGTTCGAGTCTTGAATGCGGTCAGTACCGATAGGTCGAGTTCTGTATCGAAATACTTCCTAAAACCACAAGACCAAAAGTATGATACCTCACTTTACTTAGAGTCTGATGCAGAT
Source organism: Kluyveromyces dobzhanskii (assembly GCA_003705805.3). Classification (NCBI taxonomy): domain Eukaryota; kingdom Fungi; phylum Ascomycota; class Saccharomycetes; order Saccharomycetales; family Saccharomycetaceae; genus Kluyveromyces; species Kluyveromyces dobzhanskii. The sequence continues at coordinate 1,161,995 of PPJP03000001.1, read as the reverse complement.
TGCCAAGTTTTGTTCCAGGTTCCCTTCACAGCATCAGTAAAGATATTTTCAGTTCTATTGCGAGTCAATAGGAACGGTTCTGGGTATAGCTCACCAAAGCAACTTCTGCTGTACAAAAACTACAATAAAAACCTGGATTTCGATACCATTAGTGATCTGAAGGCAGATTATAATATCGAATATCCCAACAATGTCGGGGTCGAACCTGGTTATGATAACGAATCGTTGGTTGATGACGACACATTTGTTAAGTTTGACTTACCAAGAAATGTATTCCAAAATTGTGAAAGCTTGACGGTTTTAGTCAAAAATAACTGGTCGGACGATGAGGACGACCTTAATAGAATATATTTCTGTGAATTGAGAGGAGAGGTTACTGGAAAACTGAGGAATACCGGTGTTCCCATCATTGCAGTTTACGAAGCCGCCCCAAATCCTGCACATGCAAAATTGGAATCTCAAACTGCGAATTACGCTACATAGTCAATAGTTTACCATTATATTATCATATGAAGAATTTGAGACGTCTGAATGTGTGTACGGTTATGAGGTGCGCCTCTCATAGGGTTTATAGCTATCAAATGTTGTTACTGGTACTGCCAACATATGAACACCGTTTTTTTTCCTGTTAGCTGCGCAGAAACTAAGGGAAAAAATTTGGCCTATAATAAAGAACATCGACAATACATAATCAGTACCAGCGAGTGCGCTCTTAAGATCTAAGAATATTCGAAACCACAACCACTGACATGGCAGAAGATATTCTTGCGCAATCTAAAGCGCTTGATCAGCTAGCAAAACTAATTATATCCCAATCCGACAAAAAACAATCGAATCATTCGTCTTTGAAGCAAGAATATGAAACTAAATTGAACAATCTCGATGAGCTGATAACTATGATTACGTCTGCTGAACTTGACAAAGATAAGTTCTCGAAACTTATATCTAAGCAAATTGAGATTGTAGAAAAGGATGGACAGGAATATGCTCTAATCCCGGTGCACAGAGGACTAAAACGACCCAATAGTAGCAAGTCGAAACCCAAACCTAATCGCATCAAATGTTCTTACTGCAAAGAAACTGGCCATCTTCGATCCAAATGCGAGAAAAAATTAATGGGGATTCCACCACTATAGTTAACGTTCTATTATTACATATGTGGATACGTTGTGAGTAACAAACTCAGATGATATGTAGCCATTATATATTGATCTTTCTGCAATGAAAGCCTATCCCTTCTGTTGCTTCAATCTATTTTCTTTCACTCATTATTTCTCTTCTGGTTGCGTCTTGAAGTAGGTTGGTATCCACCATAGATTTCTTCAAATGCACGTACCTCACAGTAGATCCTCTAATAAACATGTTCCTGACACTTGACAAGTGTGGGTATTTCTCGTTATTGTTTGACGAAATGTTGTCCAGTTTTAAATTCAAAAATTGGTCCACTGATTTTAATGTACCTGTTAGCTCGATGCCGTTCTTTAGTTCAACTTTGACTTCATGGTCAACAAGGGTTTTGAAAAACGAGAATAAAAGCATCGTACTCGGTCACAGTCGGTATCGTTGCCTGTATATTTGAATAATCCTCTATCCATTGGAAAGTAGAGTAGTCCATTTCGAACTTTTTCGTTGTTTTAACAATTTCAATGTAATGAAGAAAAAAAAACGACCTTAAACAAAATATGGCAGAGAAGTATAGTATATAACAATGTACATACTTCCACAGAAACGAACACGACAATCACGATAGGTTAGTGATGGTTCTACACTTCGCGATTTTCGTATCGTCCCGTAGAGCCTATGCAAAACTATCAGGAGCTGCTGATGAAGTTGAATAATAAGTAAACAAAAGGGTAGTTACGGTTGAACGGGTAGCGAGACAAAGACGAAAATACATAACTACATATATGAATTGTGCGATATCTTACATGCCAGCATTAGAGGTTTATGACATTTGCTTATTCTTCTGCAGCATCATCTCTCTTTTTCAAAACAAGAGGTTTGCCTGTAATTCTGAAGTATATGTCTTTGACATCGTCAGTCATAGATTCGAAATGAGAGGAGGAATCATAGGATTTAGAGATGTAAATGTTGTCCTTTGATCCATCTTCAATCGGTTCAAAAATCTCAGAAATGCCCATGAATCTCTCATCAATTGGGCCCAACATTTTGAAAGCTGGCTCCAATTCGATATGAGGTTTATCAGTTTCGATTATAGTTGAAACACTTGCTAGATAGTGGCCCTTAGAAGTCACTTTATGAGCGTCAGAAACGGTGGCAATGTAAATGTCATTCTTTCTTCCAACTTGAGACTGTGGTATGATAATTTGACAAGAGTCTGCATTGCTAGTGTTTGGAACCGGTTGTTTGGTGATGCAGATAGCTCTGATAACTTTTTCTCCTGTGGTTTTACACTTTTCAGGGAAATATGTTGGATCAGCGATGACAATAGGTGCTTTCGCGGTACCCTCCTTGGTGACAATTCCTTCAAATTTACCATCCTCTGAATATAGAACCTTTTCGATTGGGGTATTTAGCATATAAGTTCCCCCGTAAATGGCAGATAATCTTGCAAAGCCTTGAGGTAGCTCACCCAATCCGTACATTGGGTAAATGTATGGAGATTTACCGAATCTGGAAATTGACTGCACGTATAAAATAATTCTTTCAACTGATGGCCTCGCAGGTTGTTGCAAATAATCATCAGTGGTCCAAAGCGCCATAGCATGTCCAATAAACTCTCTTGTTGAGTTTCCCAAACCAAACTTGTAGTACACTTCGTCCATAGTATTTTGGTCAAGGTTTAGGCCCTGATGAGTTGCGACGTCCTCCTCATTATAAGCACTAATCCACTCTAAGAACTTCTTCATTCTTCTTTTCTCGAAAATACCCAACAAAGAAGATGAAATAGCTTCCATTTCGTTGGCGGGAACCTTATACACCTTACCTCTATTGTAAACATATGAACCAGCAACCTGTTTGAACTCGATATACCTAGTAACATCTGTATGAACTAAAATGTTCGTTAACTCACCATTTGCCATCAAGAACTTGGGGATTAAATCCACGTTCCAGTCTCTATCCTTACCGAACTTCGTTTCAATTTCCTCTTTGCTCAAAGGGTGTTGCTTAAATTTGGAGTATAGTTGTGTAAGTGTGACACTGGAAGACTCACCGCCGTAATGGTCTTGTTTGTCAACATGTAAGACTTTTTTACCCTCGATCGAAAGTAAACCAGACAAGATACATTCGGTGAGACCTGTTCCAAGGACTATAACATCGTAGTTTTCATCCATCGTTGCAATTGTGTAGCAGTTCAGTATTCTGGAAATATTCACCAAGTAGTTCCTGCTTGATAGATATGACCTTTCTACAGAGATTTTAGTTTTTGTAGTCACAAGTTTTTTGATCCTCCCTATTATTGTTAATATTATCATTGTAACAATCTTTCATTATTTTCTGTTAGAAGTGATAATGCAAATCTAGAAGAATTGAAGGCTGCGGAACAGTAAACAAAGGCAAATGCCTAGCGGAAATGAGACTTTCGTGAGTTGCAGTTCAACATTTGCTATCACATAAAAGAGGTGCACTACTATCAAATGGTAAGCTGAGACGTTGGTCGGACTAAAATTGTAAAGATCTTGGTTAGTGGACAGGGACGTGTCTTTTCTTTGGGATTCACGTCACGTGATTGGTGTTTCCAACGGTTGAAAACCGAAAAGCACCTTGGTAAAGTGGGTATATCTAAGGTAGCAACGACATAACAAAGACCTAAACGAAGGGTACTGCGCAAGTTCACCGTTACCTGCACTTTGCACGCCCAAGCAGTCCCATAAATTTCCGTTAACATGGGGAAACCATGGATCTTGTTCATAGCAGAGCCTGAGTACAGCTTGGAGGAGTACGACCTTTTGAAACAAGACTTTAACACGGTTAACTACATACTAGAACGAGACATTGATGGTAGCGGCAAAGAAGCGTTCCTGAAGTTTTTAGATGACCATTCGAAACAGAAAGGCCCAATCGTTGGGATCTTCGGTGGATACCCGCAATTCGCTCCCTTGGGCGGATTGCATGCGGATATCTTAAATGACCCCAGATGGCCCGACTCCGTTAAGTGCATTTGTATATGTTCTGTCGGCTACAACGGTATAGATCTCGAGCTATTGCAGCAAAAAGGGGTTGAACTTTATAACTACGACGATACGATTCAAGATTCTGGTATTGTGGCTAACGACGTTGCAGACTGTGTTTTATGGCATGTTTTGGACGGATTCCGTAAATTCTCGAGTCAGATGCACGCGTTGAGATCGGCAAGAAACACTATAAAGGCCCGCGCTGAAGTCATACTTGAAGAGGGCCAAAATCATGCACCCGGGTTTGAATTTGGACACAGGTGGAAGCGTGGCAGATTCAATGAAAGCTGCCGGGGCAAGAAATGTCTAATAATGGGACTGGGACGTATTGGTGTCCAATGCGGTAAGAAACTGGCCTTAGGATTAGGAATGGAAATACACTACACTCAGAGAAAAAGAGCAATGGCCAAAGAAACAGAGTCAGAAAACATTGTCCAGAGTTGGCAGTTCCATCCCATTTTTGATCTTCTGCACGGCACACACGGAGGACAAGATAGCACCTCGATAAGCGAACCAGACCGTAGAACGCTCAACACATCAACCCTGGCCATTTTCGACTGTATTGTAATATGCCTTCCAGGAACTTCTTCCACTTATCACATGGTGAACAAAGCATTCTTATCGCAATGCAAGGACGGAGTTGTCATCTGTAACTTTGGAAGAGGAACCCTGATCGACGATGCCGCGCTGCAGGAAGTTACCGACAGCAAACCCGGACGAATCCTTCACGTCGCGCTAGACGTATTTCACGCTGAACCAGTGGTAGAGCAATGGATTGCTGAAGATCACCATTACAACTCGATCACTCCTCACATCGCAAGCAGTACAAACGCAGTTTGGACAAGCAGTAACAGGCTGGCGCTTCAAGTTTTGGGTCACGTGTGCGTTTCCGCCGTTCCACGCGAATCCCTCGGAAACCGGTCCGGAAAACCACACACCACACAAGCCTTATCGCTGGGCTCAAAGCTAGCGCCAGCCCTTGCCCGGAAATCACCGGTACCTCGGCTCCCCCGCGTGGTCTAGGCAGAGTTCGTATAGTCTGTAATATATTTAACGATTAATGGAAGAAGATGGAAGATATTCGTACGTGTGTACGTCAGCGACTGTGCCCCTCACCCCGGCATTATCGAAATGTATCTTTTTTCTCATGTGGCTTGTTGTCTTTATAATTTCTACAATTACTCACCGGTCGCCTTTCGCAGCGAAACTCCGAATTCTACAGACGGCACGAAAAACCCCGGAAGAAAGTGTCGTAACTAAACGCATTCCAATCTGCTCCGAATTCCTTAATAGTGAATATACGCAAAAAAAAATAAAAAAAAAAGTGAGAAAAAGAAGTGATTGCTGAAATATCTCTGCCTACTCAGAATTTTGTCCCCGAAAAAAACTGTCACCAACCCCGGAGTTTTGTATCAATTTGCGATTTCACGCTAATGGACTTGCAAAATATGAAATAGAGGCGTAAACTAGGGCAGCTCTGATGACCAAAACCGCTTCTCATTGGTCAGCGCTTCGGCACCTGCGATCCCTTTGCCGCTATTTGTCTCTATCCTTATCTGGCGTCTAAATCATGTTATTACTCGCCTGTCACTCTTTTCGCTTCGCCAATCGAAACTGAATAAACCGCTCCTATTACAAAGTCACCGAAAGCCTGGTAGTGTAGAAAAAAGCGCATGCTGTCACGGAGAAAAAACGCATTAAATTTGACCAACTTACTGGCGTCTTTATTGCTGCGATTTTTAACTGCGTGTTGTGTTGGCCTTCCGTTTGTATTTTTTTTTGTCCTTAACGGTTTAACACCACAGATGAATGTGCTGGGCATTTCAGCCCTTGGGTAATATTGCTTGTATTAAAAACATTCTTCCGGGGTTTTTCTCTAGATGTTGTCATTTTTGAGCATATGTGTGTTTATATAAAGGATGCTTCCGATAGACGATCGTTAGTTGGGAGTCCCTTCGATTTCCGTATCTTAGATTTTTAGATAAGGCGTTTTAGTGTATGAATATGTATTTATTTTTTTGTCGTTCAGAACTGTTCAACTGGTGAAAAAGTTTAAGTTCCGAAGGTACTTGTATCTATCAATCCACTGTCTGATATTTACAGTCTAATTTTCACGATTTTATTTCGTTCATTTCCTAAGTTTTAAAACGACACTGATCAAATTGTTGTCCTGTTTGGTCCTGAGGTTGTGAATTGAGAAAACATCGAACTTGGAAAACACTCGCACACAGCTTTATTGTATTTCGCTTATTATTTTCTTTCATTGAAATTTTGAAAATTTCAAAGAAATAGACGTTTCAATCTTACCCCACATTAAATGCCCGAAATGACAAACGAATCTGCGTCCAAGCCCGCTCAAATCAACATCGGTATCAATGGTTTTGGTAGAATTGGTAGGCTAGTTTTGCGTGCTGCTTTGACTCATCCAGAGATTAAGGTGAGATTAATAAACAACCCATCTACCACTCCGGAATACGCTGCCTATTTGTTCAAATACGACTCTACTCACGGTAAATACCCTGGTGCAGTTGAATACGACGATGAACGAATTATCATTCAAAATGACCAAGTGTCAGCTCACATTCCGCTATCTCATTTCAGGGAACCTGAGCGAATTCCTTGGACCTCCTATGACGTTGATTATGTGATTGACTCTACTGGTGTCTTCAAAGAGGTTGAATCCGCTTCTAGACATAAGGGTGTCAAGAAAGTCGTCATCACTGCTCCATCTAAGACAGCTCCGATGTATGTGTACGGTGTGAACCATAACAAATACAACCCATTGACAGATAACGTCGTTTCTAATGCTTCTTGTACCACTAACTGTTTGGCCCCATTGGTTAAGGCATTGGACGATGACTTCGGTATCGAGGAAGCTTTGATGACTACAATTCACGCAACCACCGCTTCTCAAAAGACTGTGGACGGAACCAGCTCTGGCGGCAAAGATTGGAGAGGTGGTAGGTCTTGTCAGGGAAATATCATTCCTTCTTCTACTGGTGCGGCCAAAGCCGTGGGTAAGATTTTGCCTGCTCTCAGCGGTAAGATAACTGGTATGTCTATCAGAGTACCAACTATCAACATTTCTTTAGTCGATTTGACTTTCCGTACCATGAAGTCAACCTCATACGAAGACATTATCAAGGCCCTGGAATACAGAGGCCGCAGTGATATGAAGGGTGTTCTGGGTGTCACTAGAGACTCCGTTGTATCTTCTGACTTCACATCAGATTCACGTTCATCAATTGTTGACTACAAGGCTGGCATGGAATTGAACAACCATTTCTTCAAGATTCTTTCTTGGTACGATAACGAATACGGCTACTCTTCAAGAGTCGTTGATTTGACCATCTTCATGGCCCAAAAGGACTTTGCAGCCGGTGTGTAAAAGAGGCAGAGATGAAAGTTTTTCATTAACACCGATGAGTACTCATTCCACAATGACAATAATGACTACGGTCCTGCCGACAAAATAGTCACAAAAGAAAATAAAACGAATCTCTGAGTTGCAGCAATGCTATGGCGAAGCATTTTCTGTGCATTCGTTCTCCGTTTTTTATTTAATATTCAAAGTGATTTTTAGATGCGCGCCAACGCGCAAATATCTTCTAAAATAACCTTTAATCATATAGACAAAATTAAATAAAAACTCATGTCATGTAAGTATAATGAAGTAATACGATCTTAAAATCAATACCCAGCGGTATCATGTCATGATTTTCATCTGTTAACCGTACACTTTTGTTTCTAATATGCGATGCTATTTCAGTAGTAATTTTACAACTTCCCGCACGAACTATTTACACATTGCGAGATACGAAACCTATAGGATTAAAACCAGAAGCTATGAACTCATCAGTACGATTCGCCTACTTTGAGGTTATCCTTTTCAATTTGCTCTAATCTTGCCATATCATCTTCGACATTGAGTTCTTTGATAAGCTCTTCTTCTTCTTCAGTTAGTCCAGTTATATCCTGTGTTGGAATCAATTCGGCATCCATGCGAACACTTGGAGCACCCTGTAGATATTTGATGTGCTCCAGACACCTTATCCTTATATTTTCAAGAAACTTCTTGGAGTTTTTGTTTTCGAATAAATCATCGAGGGTGGGGTGTAAAGAATAGTCTGGGCCAAACCAATCCCTGAAGGGGATTCCATCCGGAAGTTTCTGTTGTAACAAAACGCCATTTAACAAACCGGTTTCGTATGCCCATAACCTTGAAACATTTCTTGGAGTATACCCACCACCACCAACCACAAGCATGGGTATTCCGAATGATTTGACAAATTTTACACATTCTCCGTGAGCTTTAATATTCAAATTGAAACAACCAAGTCTGTCATGGCCGAGAGAATCGGCACCACACTGCTGAATAATTACGCTGGGACGGAATGACGTAATTATTGGATCTACGATACTTTTGAATAAGTTGATGTATGAATCGTCTTCGATCCCGTCTTGTAACGGAACATTTAGTGCAAAATGTTTCCCTCTAGAGCAACCAATCTCGTCCAAATCACCTGTACCTGGAAAAAACTCGCCATTATATTTGTGGAAAGAAACGGTAAATACACGATCAGTGGTGTAAAACGCTTCTTGCACACCATCGCCATGGTGTAAATCTATATCGATGTATAACACTCGGGGATGATAGCGAAGTAAATTTACTATAGCCAATACGATATCGTTAACATAACAAAATCCTGAAGGATTACTTTTTTTAGCATGATGTAGCCCACCAGACCAATTGATCGCTATCTCGCTCTGTTCATTGATAAGTTTTCTAGATGCATCTAACGAGGCACCGGCGTATAAGGCTGCATAATCAAACATTCCCTGAAAAATCGGACAGTCGTCTCCAATATTGAACTTTTCCAGCGACCCCCTGGGAAGTTTATTTAATGTGTCCGGTGATACCTTCGAAAGGAAGTTCACATAGTCCTCAGAGTGAAAGTTCATGAGTTCCTCTTTCGTAGCTGACCTGGTTTCGTACAGATCCATCACTTTGTGCAACCCATACGATGAAACTAAATGATCAGTTAGCATAAGTCTAAACGGTTTCATTGGGTGCTTGACACCGTAATGATACTGTGACACCTTTGGATTGAAGTGATACGATACTCTGGGATTGTACGTTGTGCCGAAATCACAATCAAACAACGGCTTTTCGGCCTCTGTCTTTTCATCAAATTTTAGTGTATCTGACGACATTTTGTGAAGTGAGCCCTACCACTTGCCCGCAATGAGTAGCTGTCACTTGACGAAGAATGATGCCTTGCTAGTTACCGATTAAATGCATCTGACTAGGACAGATGTTTACTGTAGTTACTTACATCGTATGTTCTTTCTCTCAAGTACTTTTACTTTTATGTTTTTTCATTCAAATCAATGAGTAAATATCATGAACTCCGTACATCACATATCATATCGACTTACCGAATGCAAGTTCTACAGAAAGCTACTGTAGCGTGTTAAGGAATCTCAGCATTGACTCGAAAGCTTTTGAACAGGAGGCACTGTAAACCTTGAAGTAAATGAGCTAGGATTTCACCCCCGATTAATGCGTGTTATTCAACGGTTTTTGTTCAGGTAAAATAGGATTTGAAAATATAAAACATTAAGCTCCAGCGCGAAACAAACGTCTCCTAGCGACAGAACCAACTTTCATCCTATTTGGGATTCATAGGTAGAGAAGACAATTTATCTATATAAGAAGTATATTAAAAGGTCATAGAAGCCCGGAAATCAGCCAGTATTTGAAAGAATCTCGTCTTATTGTTTTAGCGTGTACGTTGGTTGAGTTATCGATATCGGCGGTTATTTAGTGGAAAGGTATCACAGTGAAACGAACTTGTTGCAAAGACTTTTGAAAAGGTTTACGCTAAAGTTACAGAGAAGAACCTATTAAGATGTCGCTAAATTGGGGTTTAGTTGATTTCATGCTGGATAATCATATGACGATGATGGCACATCCCGTCAATGGAAGTTTGCATGACATATATGTTATGTATTCCATGTTTATGCAGAACTTCTTGTGGAAGAATAACGAATGTGGTGTAACGTTTGCTAAGTTCTGTAGTGATTTAGATCAAATTTCTCAGGTTTGCAGTGGCTGTATTAATATTGAAGACGACAGTGAAGGGAGCATCTTCAACAAGAAAATAGCTTACATTAATAGGGACACATTGAAACTTTTACAAAAAGTGCATTACGATAAAGCGATTAAGCTATCTTTAGCACATGTCGGTAGCAAAACTAAAGAAAATTACGTGAAACAAGATATTCCGCAATCACAAGGAGACAGTAGTGATATTCATCCTTCATTACTCCATAGATTGATGGGTGTTTTGGAAAAAAGTGAAACTATAACTCCAAATGCCAAATGTTTGGCACGCTTGAACCAAACCCTATCTACGGAACTTGGATCTTCAAAACTGGCCAAAGAACAAGCAGAATTGAAAACAGAAGTGATGCCTTTTATCCCAATATGCTCAGATTCGAGACATGTTTCTCTGTTCGCCATGGTTATTAATACCGTTAACAACAAAATCGTATCTCTTCAAACTGAAAAGTTGAAAAGACTAGAGTCCGAGCATCCTGGCATAACTGAATGTGTTAATAGTCATATTCACTTTGTGCCTAATTTGAAACCGCAAACCGATCTCTCTTTAGGGGACTGTTCCTATTTGGACACTTGTCATAAGTTAAGTACTTGCCGTTATGTCCATTACTTGCAGTACTACCCTGAGTCGCTTCAACGCCAGAAGAATGCAGAGCTAAAGAAAAGCATTGAACAGCAAACATCTTTCTACACGCACGGTGAATGTTGTTCGGCTTTATCGAAAAGTATACTTCCCCCACAATGGATCAAATGTGATGTCAGAAAGTTCGACTTCAATATTTTGGGTAAGTTTTCAGCCGTTATTGCAGACCCCGCTTGGAACATCCACATGAATTTGCCTTACGGTACTTGTCACGACAATGAGTTACTGCAATTACCATTCGAACTTCTCCAGGATGAAGGGCTATTGTTTTTGTGGGTGACTGGTCGCGCCGTCGAATTGGGGAAGGAATCATTGCAAAATTGGGGGTATGAAGTGGTTAATGAATTGTCCTGGATCAAGACGAACCAATTGGGTAGGACTATAGTGACAGGCAGAACAGGTCACTGGTTGAATCACAGTAAGGAGCATTTACTCGTTGGCGTCAAGGGCAAACCCGAGTGGTTGAACAGAAAAATAGACATCGATCTAATCGTCAGCGCGACTAGAGAAACTAGTCGAAAGCCTGACGAGTTATACGGAATGATTGAACGACTTGTGGGTATGCATGCCCGCAAGCTTGAATTGTTTGGAAGAGATCACAACATTCGCCCGGGGTGGTTCACAATCGGCAACCAAGTTACTGGCTCTTCCATTAATGAGGTAGACGTCAAAAGAAAATATTCCATGTTCACAGAAAAATTAGAGGGTTCAAAGACACACTAAATGGGGATTCCGCAATAGTATGCAATGCACCACCGAAAAGTGTGCATAACGGCAACGTCATGTGTAGATGTGCCCTTTTACTTTTTCATGTCGTAACGCTATGCAACGACAAAACCCTTTATTTTTTGGCACAATTCGCCAACTAAAATTACGCATACATTGCTCCGACAACAGATCTTTAATCGGTCGATACCTGAAGTTCTTTCTAACAGAGGATGGTTCGAAGCATAGTTTTCAGCTCATTTCACTATTTGTTGTTAGCATGCCGATCAATTCACTTTAAGAGATGATCTCTGCAGCCGTTAAACTTATTCCATGGTTGCTTCACTCTTCGTAAACTACTTTTTTTTCTGGACATTGAGCTTACCCAGCGCTGATAGCTATAGTACCGCTGCTGCATGGAGATGCGCTATCAACGTTAACGGAAACTTAAAACTTCCGGTGCCGGGAATAATTTATGTTACCCGGATTTCAAATATAAAACCCCCAGCCAAACAAACCAGGTGCTTTCAGACCACACCATAGGTGAAATACATGGGCTAGGGACGGCAACAGAACTTATGGGGTACAATCATCAACGAATTAACCGATTCTTTCGTCACGGATAGCATTACTGCATCGACTACTTTTCAATGGTGTAGATGATTACCTACCACAAGCCATTCTCGTGACCAGCAACCAATCATTTTCGTACCGTGCACAATGACAACTTCACATAATAGCGTAGGATTCGAGCAGTTGATTTTCCAGGTCTTGACGTTTTCGCTCTATATGGAGTGAGAGTCGGATATGGAAATATCGCCAGAGAATATGTTGATGGCAGAAAATTTTGGTAGGAGAAAAAACAAAAAGTAAAACGATTCTGAAAGTTGAACTTAATACAAACTAAAAGATTCATCAAAGGATATCCCTATTTGTGAATTGTTTGTACTCGAATTATTATTCTGTTTCTGGATCAGTTTGTTTCAATTGCTGTTTTGATTTGAACTGTCTTTTGCTAAAGTATTCTTCAAGGACTTTCCGTTTCGTTAACCCTGACCCTAGATATAATCAAAAATGTTCAAACAAATCGTTAGAAGAGCCTCCACTCTACCAAAATATGCGCTGGAACCAGCTTTCGGTAAGCCAGACTTGGCTGCTGCTCAAGCTTACAAGGACTATGTCGAGCACAGTACCGAGCACGCCCAACAAACCTCCAACTTGTGGTGGAAGATCTCCGTATTCATTGCTGCTCCAGCTATCGCTCTGACCACCGTCAACACCTATTTCGTCGAAGCTGAACACGCTGAACATCGTGAACACTTGAAGCACGTCAAAGATGAAGACTGGCCAAGAGACTACGAATTCCAAAACATCAGACAAAAGCCTTTCTTCTGGGGCGATGGTGACAAAACTTTGTTCTGGAACCCAGTCATCAACAGACACATCTCTCACGAATAGACCTTTCACGATTTATGGACTCAGACTGTTGGGCTCCCATCCACTTCATACGGTTGAAAACTGAGAAGCCCTTCCATGTGCGGTTTCAATATTATTCTACAACTTTCATCAAATATCCTCATATTATTTTCAAAACAAACCAAGCAACGTTTACCTGGCATTATACTTCAAAAAATATAACCAATAATTTGGACGATAATGCACCAAGTAGTTTCGGCCATTAACTACTACTATTTAAACTAAGAAGACTATTTTTTTTTATCTTATTGCAAATTTAATCCTTCATGAAAACTAAATAAACCTCTTTGCCTAACCGTTATCAAGAACACTTGAACATATCTATTCGATCCACACGGTATATGTTACATCGTTCAATGACTTGTTACGCTATCTTGTTGCCTATTTGTTGCCGGTTTTTTATTATGAGATTATTTTGCTGCGAAGTCGAGTTATAGATTATTATTTTGTGTTTTTTACACATAAAGTAACATTTGAGCTGTAAACGTAAAACCACTCCCATGTTTAATGGTTTACACAAAAAGTTCTTCGGCACTGGTTATTTCATCGAGAAAAGTAAAGATTAAACGTACACACATTAATATTAGTTATAATATCTATATATGTAAAATAGGAAACCGAAACACTATCAATTACATCTTGATGAGGGGTAATATTACAATGCAGAAAAGATGAACAAATTATTAGTGGCAGCGATTGCAACACTATTCTCTCTCGGATGCCAAGAGAAATGCAGAATGGATTTTTTGAAATCAATGTCATCACCCCATTCTTTATTTCTAGCACTCTGCTGTTGTAAACTGCTCAATCTCTTAGATTTGAAGGCAGTCTTGTCCGCCTGTAATACAATTTCATCCATTCCAGTTGGCGCTTGGAAATCACCAGTTTTTACTACGTTCGGATAAATCATAAAGTTGTTATTGTATGATCCTGTCATGACACTTGAACTATCACCGCTGAAAGCCACTTCAAATTTATCAAAGATAGCATCATTTTCGTAGGTATCGTTTAATCTTTCCTCTAGTTGTTCATGGATATTTATCGTTTTCAATGGTTTACTATCCATGTTGATATCCCAAATCTTAACCGTTAAATAGTCCCGGGATGCAATATACCGACCATCAGGACTAAACTTAACATCAGATATCGATGAGGTGATCTCTGTGAAGAAGTTATGACTTATTGGGTCAAGGTATTCTTCAAAAACCTTGGATCTATAATCACAAAGCGCGTTCTGCCTCATGTCGCATAGTTTGATAGTACCCTTGGAAGAAGAATACATGAAAGTGTTACATTCTCGTGGATGAAATTCTGCGCTTGTGATGACCTCTGTTAATTCTTCCATGTTGGCTGGTTTTATATCAACGATGTTAAATGACTCGTCTGGTATATCTAAATTCCATAAGTTAATTCTCAAATCATCCGAACTGATGAATGTCTCTTGGTCCGAGTTCAAGGATATTGAGTTAATGTGGTATGTGTGAGCGTTACTGTAAATTTTCTTCGGAGCCGCAGCTATAATTCTATCATGTAGGGACAGCTTTGGTAGCTTCAAAGTTTGTAAAGACAGCACAGCTCTTGCACTACCATTTCCTGAAGAACGCCGATGGTAGTCCTTGTTGCCCTCCGATAAATTGTTGTCACTAACCAACTTGATATTCTTCTCGTATATTTTCCATAACTTAATGGTCTTGTCATTTGTACTCAACAAGAAATGCGATTGATTTGTTGGCCTACACCACTTGATCTGATTGATCTTCTCTTCAATTTCAAGAGACTTCAAATAATCGAATTCAGCGTCGTGTGACTGGAACTCCGTTAGAAACTTGTACTCGCAATGTTTTGTATTGTTCCTTTCAAATAGCACTACGCGTCCGCCTCTATCACCAGTTGCAAGATAATCACCAGTATGATCAAACTCGGACGCCGTTATAATGTCAGCCTCTGTGACAACAATATCTGCCTTATCACCAAAGCATTGACTAAACTTAAAGTCAAACCCGTGCTGTGTCATTTCTCCTACCGATACGATTTGTGTTTACAAATAACAGCAAAAAACACTGCAGGACCTCAACTATTCGTTGTGTTGTAGATGATAAAAAAATAGAACTCTGGTCCTTTGAAAGCCCCAACAATAGTGGTAAACTGGAATTGACCACTGGAATAGTCTAGCAGCAAATGTACACGATTCAATTTCGTTGTTCAAGACTTCTTTCGTCAGGAAGGAAAATCTGTTTCTCAGAGAAAGGGGATTTTTATAGAACCCGAATGATATACAGAGAACACGCCACTGCAGATATCAATGTAATGAATTCGCCGACAATACTCAACTCGAAGATGCTGTCTATATTACAGAATCGGTCAACAGTGCACGTACAGCTTGCCTTCCCTTTATCACAGACCCTTTTTCCCTCTTTATGCTTTCTTAACTACAGAAAACTTTAATGTTTCCCGATTTTCTAAAACTTTTCTTGAAAGAAAAAAATTGAATTCGACGTTCAAGCTTTTTTGATAAAGGAAACGAAAACGAATATTTGGAAACAGTAGGATATTCACGTGAGAAGGGTCACTGAGACAGCTTCTGCTTATAGGAAAACCTTTGAAAGTACCGGAATTCTCTTGCCTGAAAGTGACTTCTTTGCGAAGGGTAAGTGGTCAAAGAAGGTTATGATATAACCACGGTATTCTATCTTTGTAGCTGGAGTTTCACCGATTCACCAGTCTTGTCAGATTCACAAATGGCTGTAACAATTCAGCAAAACGGGCACTTTGTGAAAGCTTTGAGGGGTGTGTCGATCGAAACTGAAATGTAAGAGGATTTTTCTCAGCTTAGAGACCCTAAATTCTTCGAAACTGTTGACTTTGTAATGATACGAAGATGGACCGAAAGCTGGAAAAGATAAGGGGAGGGAATGGCCGTTGAACTGGAAAGTAATGGGTTGCAACTAGATTTCGTCAACAAAAAGCCGATGAAGCGTTCAAATTTATGCTTGAGAAATAGACCGACTTCGCTTCTCAAGATTTAAAATCCCGTAAGTTACGCCAACAGCTTCAATAGAAATACCAGTTTATTAAATTCTTTCAGCTAGCCACGATAAATTCAGTAGCAGGTTTGAATGGGGGAGGGAGGGATTGTAGGTATGGCTAGGGATTGGATGGCTGGTCCCTGGTTGATGGCTTTCCTTGTCTTTATTAGACGTTATTCTCTGATGTAGGTAGCAAAACTAATATATATATCTGAGACTAGTTATCGAAATGACTCGAAACCAAAGCACACTGTTGCTCAGTAGAGTGTACCGACTGTAAGTGAATCTTTTTATCCTTCAGATGACAATTGTATCAGATTCGATTGCTCCGATAGCTCGTTGAGAAGGTTTATCCCTTATATCATGTACATAATCGCATTCCTTAAGGGGTGGTTCTGTGCATTTTCTGCTTGAATCTGCCCTTTTTTTTTAGTTTTGTTTTGATTTGATTTTAAGCCGTGCAGGACAGGATGCATCATAAACGATTAGACATGCATTACTCATGAGAGGTTGAAGGTTTCATATGTAGATGGCTTCACTATTGGATGGTATATACATTACAGTAGGCACAAAGTCGATTTAGCTCTGGATGAAAATAAAAGACAATCTAGCATTCCGTGTCGCTCAGTAGGGTCTCTTCTTCGTTTTGTGACTTGAGCAGCGCATATTTGGATACAAGTTTCCGTAACTGTTCCACGCCTACAGGTTTCTCCAATACATCATCGAAGACCTTTGCTTCTTTAGCATCATGGTAGTAGACAGTCGATGCTACAATCGGTGTGGTACAGTTGGCGGTATTGGTGTGTCTTATTAGTTTTGCAATATCTACGGCTCCCAACTTCGGAAGTTTCATTGCGGTAATGATAAGATCGAATTGGAGTTCTGTAGTTGCACGACGAACCAATTCCTCCCCGTTCCCCACCGAGACAACTGAGCACCCGAGACTTTCTAGGTCTTCTGTAACCCTGTACCTGTGGATGGGGATTGGTTCACAAAGTAGGATATCCATCTTGTATCTCATATCACTTGAATTTGAAGAAGATTTCCGTCCACTAAGTCTTCTCAGTTTTCTAACGGTATTTACCCTCGATAATGCAGACAGCCTCTCGTCATCCTCTGTGGTTGAGTTGAAACTGTTTCTTGATACTTTCCGTGACCTGGAGGTTAGGGTTGGGGTGCCGTTGACCGATGGAGGCGATAGCGGAGACTTAAATTTGGACGCTAACGGAGACGACGTAGAGGATCCCCCATGATTGGGTTCTTCGGTAAGGTAAGATGCTAAATCAGAAAATCTCTTAGTTGCCGACAGTTGGGGACTCATGGTGTCGACACTGTTGCGTCTACTTGGAGAGGCATTAACATTCCATTTCACAACTTGGGGGGAGTTAGACTTTCTAGTTACTAAGGGAGTTGGCACAGAGCCCTGTGCATTACTGGCGCTCCCCTGTTTCAGTTTGCCAGAGCTTTCAGAAGAAGAGCTGGATAGAGATGAACTTGAAGTTCTCTGATGAAGGTAATCGGACATATGTTCGGATTTCAATCTAGTAATGGCATCCTTGTTTGCTTTATCTAGAGCATTAAGATTTCTGTAGCTGAATGAACCAAATTCCGGAGAGGACTCGTTTAGTTTGCTACCACGCCTGTCCCTCATGCGTGGTGGAATTGCCAGAGAAATGTGTTTAGTCATAGGTGAACTGTTAGCAGAGGGCGACTCCGAGTTACTATTGACCATTTCAAGAACAGAGCTGATACTTAATCTTTGCTTTGGGGTATTCCGACCACTGCTTTGATCAGATAATCTTCTATGCAATTGAGAGTCGATAGGTTTTGTAGTATTTTTCGCATCCAGCATCGTGTAATCATCCTCTTCGTCATAGCTGGAAGCAACAAATTCAGCTAGAGAGGCACCACGAGGATCGAAATAGTCGGTGTCTTCAGGATGTTCCACCTGTGGTACGAATGATGGCTGTTCGTCGTAAACATGATTCCAATCAACGTCTTTGAAATACGGGCTATCTTTGATTTCTTGGGAGCCATTTGCTCCAAGTCTCTTCTCAGGATCTAACACTAGTAATTTCTTTATCAAATCCTTTGCTTCTGGGGATATGTATTCCAATTCAGTTTCGCTGTCAGGAAAATCTGGCCAGCTGATTTCACCGCTCAATATGTTCTCAAACACTTCGTCTGCGCAATTACCATGAAATGGTGGGTATCCAAATAAAAATTCAAATAAGATACAGCCCACAGACCACCAATCACAAGTATTACTCTCACCAGTTCCTTTAATAGTTTCTGGAGCAAGATAGTCTGGAGTTCCAAAAAAGGTTCTTGATTCATTAGGGTTGAATAGAGCCAAATCTTTAGGTGAATCATGGGGTGTAGCCTCAGAAAGTAAAGAATTTGTTCTACTGTGATGTTGGTGGTTTTGGGCTGGAATACTCAGATGATCTGTTGTTGAAGCCAAGGTTGCCGAGAGGGGTGGTGTGTTTGACCGCGAAAGCCCTCCCATTGTGAACGAGACGTGCGAACCGTTCCTTTTCAAATAAGGTACTTCTGTTGAAGTTGAAAGATTTTGAGACTGTACACTAGAGGAGGATTGAGATCTTTCGCTCTTTTTTAGTAACTCAAAGATGTTTCCGCCTGTGCCTGGTGTCGTTTGCAACGTATCAGTGGCAGAGTTTTTCCGAGTGACAGACCCTTCGGATGTCAAACTATGGTTTCTAGATTGCTGTGTCTGACTATCGCGCCTTTTCTCTTTGTGACGCCGCAAAAGACCCATTCTTGACAACCCAAAGTCAGTTAGCTTGATATGACCGAAAGAGTCAATCAACAAATTATCAGGCTTCAAGTCATGATGAATTATACCATTTTTATGCATGTCATCCACACCAGATATAACCTCGCAGATATATTGTTTAGCCCACTTGTCTGGTAAGCTACCCATCATTTTGATCAAAGTAGCCATGTCTCCACCGCTTAAGTATTCCATCACCAAATATAGGTTATCTTTATTTTGAAAAGTTGCGTATAATTTTGCGACATACGGTTTATTGCTTTGGACCATCATAATTGCACGCTCTGATTTAACGTTGGTTACTTGATTCTTGGCGATCATATCAGATTTTTTAAGTACTTTTATTGCAAAGTATTCTCCTGTGACACGTTTCTTTGCTAAAAAAACACTTCCATAAGCACCTTTACTGATTGGTTTAATCACATCATAGTCTTTAATTGACGGAACGATCGATTTTCCGGTGGCAGGAAGCAGTAACGGGGAGAGTGGCTGGATGCGCTGGTGAAGGTCGGATGAAGGTATGCCTTCTGAACCTGAGACGAAAGGTGAAAACATCGGAGAATTATCAGTAATTGATTTAGTTGAAGACAACGAGCCCATCATATTGATAGAAGAAAAATAGTTTGAATTTATCTGTCCATTAGTCTGGGAATGAGAAGCAGGGGTCGCAAAGTTGACTGGCGATCCTCTTCGAGGAGTGAGACTGATACTACTTGTTAGTTTTGGCAGATGCAGGTAGCTATTGAGCGAAAATTTCGGCGTGGAGGGATTAGACCCATCATCGACTGAAAATTCGGGTTCCTCCTGCATTGGCATATCATTTGTATCTGATTTTGAGGATTCTACGTCTGTAACTGTTTGTTTAGGGGTGACAGACTTAGATTGCCTTGCTGAGTTAGAACGGGAGTTTTCTAAGTATGATCGCGACAACGAAGTTTCGGTGTTCGATTTCCCAAAGTGATGAGGCTCTGGAATACTATCAGTCCCCATGTATGAGTCTGAGAATAAGTGGTTTGACGAAGAAAGCCGCTGAGGAAGAGGGGTAGCTAACTTTGGTGTTGAAGGTGCACTAAGTTTGGCAGTGGATGTTCCAGCTGAATCGAATTTTGGAACCAAATCTAAACAGACTGACACGTTCAATCGGTTGCTTTGAATTCGTTCCTTAATCAACTGCGAAATTGATAAGTCTACTTCATTTTTAACTTTGAGAGAATATTTGAGGGTGTTGTCCATTCTGATTACCATCTCCACCTTGTATCTACACAAACTCATAGTGTCTTGAATCAACAAATTAATCGCAGGATCTGATATTTCGAAAGACGACCTCCAGTTTAGGACATGGTTGATATGTAATTCGGAACCTGGAGAAAACTGATAGAAAGTTAAATTAGGTTGCAAAATTCCATTGTTATATATTTCTTCAGGTTGTTTTCGTAGTTGACTCGTATTAACTTGGAGTGCTTCGTCACATAAACTTTTTAACATGTATAGCGGTTGAAATGGAAATCTCATATTTTGTTGAATGATGTTGGCTGGTGATTTGGATACTAGAGAGTTCGACGTTTCCATTGAAGATGACCGTAAGGCTCCGTTATTTTCCTGAAAATGGGGGCTGGCAGATCGTCCTCGACTGTTTATTTGGGGCAACGGATAGTTCTTATACTCTGTAATCGCAGGATAATCTTGATCTTCTAACGATTCAATTATTGACTCGATCAAATTTTTTTGTTCGAGCAGCTCATCATGTGCAGTCTGAACTACGCTTTCAATCCTGTGCTCACACACACAAATTTGAGAATGAGTTTCTAACCACCACGTAGGGACCATAGTTTCGCAGACACGACATAGTTCAAGGTTAGGAGAAGGGAGATCTAACTCATCTAGAACCATCATATCTTCTACCTGCTGCAAAAACTGAGATAGTATTTTGGCACCAAACCCCAATCTCTTTACCAAATCGTATGGTAAATTGTCCAATTCGTCCACGTCATAAAAAGGTTTAACTATCCACATGGTGTGCGAAGGTTCTTGTGTATAAGTATCATGCACTAAGATCCCTTGCGCTTCCAACTCTATCGTATCACCATTCCCATGCCACTCATTATTCGTAGACTCCTGGTCGACCCCTATATTGTTATCACTGTTTTCCTCATCGCTGCTTAAGTTCACAGAGGAGGAATTTGAGGATTTTGAGGGAGAGCTGGACAGGGCGTCTTGGCCTGAAGAGCCCATCAAATCACCAGTTTCGGTAAGGAATTTGACTCTATAGCTATTGTCATCTTGGAGCATCATATTGAGAGCACGATGAAAAACCGTTTTATCATAATCGCTTCCGATAATGATGTTAGAGACTTGGTTTCCCAAGATGTTCATTCTATTAGTCCCTATCACAGAGTTCCATACTTTGCTGATATGTTTGACATTTCCTAGCAGATCAAGTTCTAAAAGGATACTTGGGTTTTTATCAGTAGCCACTCTCAAATATTTGTCGTAACTGGAGGACGAAACAGATACTGCCTCGTCAGAATCCAGTTCCATTGCTTAACGTTAGATTCAACGCTTTTCGTTTTACAGTAGGCAACAAAATATATCCGAAGAGATTAATAACACCAAACAGACAAGTACCAATTCAGTGATCACAGATGAGAAATATGGTATTGAGTAGGAAGAAAGTCTATGGACACAGAGACTTATGCTTCAACACCAGGTCACACAAAAAGATAAAATTGCTGAATCCCCTGTAAGAAGATTGCGTAAAATGTTCTTGACCAACCGAGTATGAAGCTAGATTAAGGGTGAGTTTTACCAGCAAAGCACCCGCGACAATTCGGCCCACAGATGAACCTGGGATATGAATAGCACTAAGAATGATTCCTTTGCCGATTCCTTGGAAGAAGTCATCCCAATAATTATAGATGATTTCAGTACGAATTCTTTGCCTGCTTTTGTATATTGAAATTAAGTAAACTGAAAAAAAATGGCATTAGAACCACAAGATATGTAGACACATACGTAAGGATCGTGCATGCTTCAATAGGATAAGAGTATAGTGAAGGAAAACGTGCGCCAGCTCAAACAAGAGATCTAGTGGACTCAAAGCGCTAAGCAAATACTATACGGTTTAGAAACTCCAAACAAGGGTTCGAAACACCGTGAAATTGCAACTACTACAGAGCAGCAACGTGTGTGTGTGTGATCAGATTATCTCGATCGTATTCTACCACATTGTACAGTAACCTCCAATAGGACATTACAACTTGTTAACTGGATTCAAGTTTTGAATGCTCTCAAGAATCACAACAGGCCTACGCGAACGTTTTATACTACCAACGCGTCGATTCTACAACCCATACCTGATACCACGAAACCTCAAACGGTCACCATACTTGAAGAAGACAACCACGATGTCTGGTTTGCCAATTTCCAGCGATACCGTCGCACCAAATGTACCTCTCGCGCCAGCCTCGAAAACCTTGAAACAACCAATCGTGTGGATTGATTGCGAGATGACCGGATTGGACCACGTCAACGACAAGATCATCGAAATCTGTTGCATCATCACGGATGGACAACTGAATGTCGTCGATGAGAACGGATACGAAAGCGTCATTCACTGCGAAAAATCCGTGATGGACAACATGAACGAATGGTGTGTCAACCAACACGGACTGAGCGGGCTGACTCAAAAGGTGCTCGACTCGGAAAAGACCAGAGAACAAGTCGAAGAAGAGTTACTGAGCTACATCAAGAAGTACATCCCAGACCAAAGGAAAGGTGTACTGGCAGGAAATTCCGTGCACATGGACCGTCTCTTCATGCTCAAGGAATTCCCTAAAGTCATAGACCATCTGTTTTATAGAATCATCGACGTTTCCAGCATCATGGAAGTCGCCCGTAGACACAACCCTCAATTGGCTAGCGTCTCATACCAGAAGACCGCCGCGCACACAGCAAAGGCAGACATCCTCGAAAGCATTGATCAATTGAAGTTCTACGAGACCCATTACCTCAAGAGTGAAGCGGAAACGAAAGAATTCGTAGACAAACGAAGAGTAGAGATTCAAGAAGAGCTACTAAAGGACAGCGCAACTGCTGCCAACAAGAGATCTCCGGTAACGGAATCCCACTCCCAAACTGCATCTCCGCCTGATAAGAAGGCCAAACTGGACTCTAACTAAGTAGCAAAATTCGTAAATAGCCCCATCGCGCATTCTTTCTCTTCAATACGGACACGGTAAGTCTCTTGCAATGTAGGACGTACACGTCACGTGCTCATTTACCCGGACACCAAATTCTACCTCTCCCTTTCCAGCAATGGCAAACGCCGAAAAAGGAAACAGAACGGAGGGAAAGCCTCTTAAATGCTCTGCGCCAGTCTCTGTGTGAAAATGGACTATTATGGGCAAACCAGGCTTGCTAAAAGAAGATCTTTAGTTTATATGCGAAACGATAAAAAGTTTCAGATTTTTCGATTTTCGATCTGTGTCTTCAGACGGAAAGTGAAAAAAGTATATATAAGGAGAATAATTAGGTGATGTGTTCAGATCGATATTACATATACATCCAATATATTGTTAATAGTTACTATGAAAGAGGGATCTTTTTTGTTCCTTGCTTAACAGAGACAGAGACAAAGTAACTTGTATTAGACGGAACTACCTGTGAGACGGTTAGAGACAGAAGACTTGAGATTATTTTTGTGTTAGAATCACTTTTTTACACAACCAAACAAACGATAAAAATGACAGTCAAGAATAGTGTGTGTGATATTCCAGAGGATTTCAAAGCGACTTTACCACCTAGGAAGCGGGCCAAGACTCAAGAGGAGAAGGAGCAGAGAAGGATCGAGAGGATTTTGCGTAACCGTCGGGCTGCGCATCAATCTCGGGAGAAGAAAAGGTTGCACGTGCAACTTTTGGAAGACAAGTGTCATCTTTTGGAGAATATTTTGAAGATGGTAGATTTAGACACGTTGAGCGAGGAAAATGCGAAACTTGGCGGGATGGTTGAACAATGGAGAAAGATGCAGACAGGTATGATGGCTAGTGAAAGTTCTAGCACCGAAGCCTGTTTGTTGGATTCTCCAGAGAGTTTAACGTCTAGTCCCGACAAGAAAGAGCAATATTCTAACTTCGGTCATAGATCTACTAGTTCACAGGGTGAACTCGGATTTTCATACAACTCTTCTTCTCCTTCCCATCCAGAGCTACCGGCTAATAAGACATCTGGTAATGTATCCTATGAGCATAACGATTCTTCGAACTATGTTCTAGGGCAACAGCAGTACCAGTTGACGTCCACTCCTATGGTAAAAGTTGAAGAAGAAAACCCCATGCTCCTCGGCATTAATGAAGTCACTCATTCTTCTCAATTCGAAGGCATGGACCTGAGTCCAAATGATATAGGAATATCCTATATCAGTGAAGATGTCAGCTACTCCAACGATAACAACAACATTAGCAAAAATGGAAACAACAATTTAAATATGAGCAACCAAGAAACTGGTGACGGATGGAACCTTCTGTTGACGGAACCTCCAGAACCAAGTCACGACTTGTCTGAAATCGAAACATCAGATATACTAAGTCCTATCGGCCTTGACACATGGCGCAATCCAGCAGTGATTGTTACATGAAAAGTATCCGATCCCACTTCATACGCTACGCGCAGCACGATGCAATTGTCGATTCCCCCCAACAAAGAGAGAAAAGAAAGAACAGAAGAAAGAAAGACCCCCACATGGAAACCAAACACACTTTTCTGCAACATGAATCTAACCGTCTCACAACTAATACAAGTTTACTGTTTTTTTGTTCTCTCTCTTTCTTTCTCTTCTTTTCTTTCAGTCGAAACATTTTGCTGGAATCAACGTGAACTAGTGCGTTCGAGATATATTACCCAATTTATCTCTGCAATGCGTATATAAGGATCTTTTACTTCTCTGCCCGAAGCGCAGTCAAGTATGTTAGCCGTGGACTTTAACGATCTCATGGATTGATCAGACGATTCGGAGAGGTGACTAAAACAAAACAAAAAACAAACAGTTACACCAATGTTGGTAAACCCTCTCATTTCTTTCATCACTATTTTATGACCACCATTATTTCCAGACAGAAACCACGTGGCATTTTCATCATTAAAATACATGGTTGTCTCGAAATATTTATCTTCCCCATTTCGATACCATGTTGGAAGCTTTCTCGCTTAACATTTTCGGATCTATGTTGTTGTTCTCTACATTTCATTATATTACTTTTGGGCCGCATCATGGTTCCCAATTGGCAATTTCAATTGAAACGGGTTTGTTGGAAAGGATAAGGTCGACCACTCTTACCGTTTGTCGCCTTCTCCCAGCTTCGTGCGCATATCTCAGCGTATGTGCACTGCAACCAAAAACCCTTGATATTTTTTAATCAATTATGTACGTGATCTAAGTAATTTACATGTTCAGCACGGCGCGCATCTTCTCAATGCTGCGACTGTTGAGCAGTGCTAAATAATTCAAGATATACTATGCTTTTTGTTACTCTCTGCCTTGTCACATGACTACATGACTGCATTCCGCTGGTCCCCATAACGGCTTTCCCCGGGCCAATACCTTTAATCAGCTTCATTTGGATCATTTATCTTCTTTGCCCGGGGCCTATAAAATTGCCAAAAATGAAGAAAACCGAGAGACTCATTTAAAATGTGGAGGCGAGAAAATTAAGAGTCTTCATTAGCAAACAAGTTCAAACTGTCATTTGATTCAACAGTGAAGCATATACAGAAGAAACTGTTCTACTTCATTATTTTGTGATAAGCTTACACCATACTAAGACCCCGGAATCTTAGCTATTTATTATTGCTCTAATTGACACAAATTAGAAGTCAATTCACTCTCAGAAGTCCGAAACCTTAAAAAAAAAAAAAATGACCGATTTGCTATTGATACCAGGACCAATCATGGTGTCTCCAGCTGTACAGGAAGCTGCCAGTATCCAATCGTTAGCGCATACATCCCCCGAGTTTGTTAAGATTTTCCAAGAGGTGTTGCAAAATTTGAGAACCGTTTTCCAGACCACTGACGCCGGTGATCAATCAATCGTCATCTCAGGTTCTGGTACTCTTGGATGGGACATCGTGGGTAATAACTTGTTGAAGTCAGGTGACTCTGTCTTGACGGTGTCGACCGGATTCTTTTCGGATTCGTTTGCGCAATGTCTGGAATCGTACGATGCCCAAGTTGATGTGTTGAAGAGCGAACCGGGGAAAGTTGTCGCGTTGGACAAAATCGAATCCCAGTTGAAATCGAAAAAGTACCAGTTGATTACCTTAACCCAGGTAGACACTTCCACTGCTACTCTCTTAGACATTGGCTCCATTGCTGCTTTGGTCAAGAAAGTTTCCCCAGAAACTTTCGTCATTGTCGATGGTGTCTGTTCCATCGGAGTGGAAGAGTTCAAATTTTCGGAATGGTCCATCGATTACGTCTTGACCGCTTCGCAAAAGGCATTGTCAAGTCCTTCTGGGTTAAGCGTCTCGCTGATCAGCGAACGTGCCTTGAAATACGCTCTTGCCAACGGCTCAACAAGAGGGTTCTTCGCCAACTTGAAGAAATGGACCCCAATCATGAAGGCTTACGAAGCTGGCGCAGGCCAATATTTCGCAACGCCTTCCATCCAACTTGTCAACGCATTAAACGTATCCCTAAGAGAAATCTTGTCCTACGGGCTCGCGGCCAGAATCGCCAAAAACAAACAAACCTCCGACACTTTCAAGAGCAACTTGCAGCAACTGGGTCTCACTTTGGTCTCAGACGACGCAAACAGCGCTCATGGCTTAACTGCAGTGTACGTCGAAAATCCCGGTCACGTGATCTCCTCTTTGAAATCAAAAGGGATTGTCATCGCCGGTGGTATCTTGCCGGAAATCAAGGACAAGTACATCCGTATCGGTCACATGGGTATCTCTGCTATCGAAGACGACTTGCACCACATCGACAACGTTTTCGAAGCCATAGAGAACTCAATCTAATCGAAATCGAACTTGAACGGCACGTCAGGCTCACATTCTACGCGTACTCCTTGCCTTCTCCATGTGGATCAATCTCGGCCCAAAAAGACTCGTTCTACATGTACATACCGATATGTAGCCCCACTAAACTTTTCTCCTTCCACAATCATATGTCAACGTAAACGAAATTGCCCAGCTACTATTCTATCTGTTCGTATCCAATCTCACTTCCTTCTATGGTGATGAAAAAAATAAAAGCTGTCAAGTCCATTCAGCTGTGAAGTTCAAGTCAAACGGAAATGGAAAAAAGGCTCGAGAAGTAAAAAACGTGAAAAGAAAAGATCGCCTAAAGAACGGTGGCTTGTCAAGAAAGCTGTGGTTGTATCACCGATGCTGTTGCCAAGTCATATTCACTACAGTGGCTCGAATTATCACGACTCATTGCGCCTTGCCTGCCTTTTTTTTTTTCCAGGCCCACGAAACTGACGTGTATGCTACGTGTGAAGGCTGTAGACGAAATCCAGTTTTTCCCTCGCGATGACTTGAATGGAAGGGCAGAGTTTATGAGAGGTCGTTAATGGGTTTACTGAGGTGGTGATACTGAATCCGAATCTGCATCTGAATCTGATCCCGCTACACTGCTGCTACTGCAGTGCGCAGTAGCATGGCCATAGCATGCCCAGAAGTGCAGAAGAACGCACGTTAGAAACATGTGTAGCCAGTCACCAGTCTATTTTTTTTTTTTTAAGATTCATTCACAGCGTTTGGCTTGGGAGTACTGACCGTGATAGTGATGAGCATTTCCCATTTTTTTCGGTGAGTACTGTACTATTCTACCGTTCAAGAGTAAAATCGTTATGTTAATATTGTTTAATATTTATTGATATATTTTTCAGCATGGGAAAAAAAAAAAAAAGTGATTAAATTAGTGTGTATATATCCTTTATTGTAAATTAATTCTATATAAATATGATGAATGCTGGAATAGTTCCCTCTCGTTTGTATGTCTGTTCCAAACTGTATAGTCAGTAAGTACTTTTAAGAATTACTGCAGTAACAGCACTCATCACCAGAGCAAGTATTCACAGCTATCAATTATAACAAAGATGCCATACGCTTTATCTGAATCCCATAAGAACTTGGTCTCTGCTCACTTGTCTGAAAGTGATCCAGAAGTCGAACAAATCATTAAGGATGAAATCGAAAGACAAAAGCACTCCATTGTGTTGATTGCTTCTGAAAACTTCACTTCTACCTCTGTTTTCGATGCTTTGGGAACTCCAATGTGTAACAAGTACTCTGAAGGTTACCCAGGTGCCAGATACTACGGTGGTAACGAACACATCGACCGTATGGAATTGTTGTGTCAAAAGAGAGCTCTAGAAGCTTTCAACTTGACTGCTGACAGATGGGGTGTTAACGTGCAAACTTTGTCTGGTTCTCCAGCCAACTTGCAAGTTTACCAAGCTTTGATGAGACCTCACGAAAGATTGATGGGTTTGTTCTTGCCAGATGGTGGTCACTTGTCCCACGGTTACCAAACCGAAAACAGAAAGATTTCTGCTGTTTCCACATACTTCGAATCCTTCCCATACAGAGTTGACCCAAAGACCGGTATCATCGACTATGACACTTTGGAAAAGAACGCTATCTTGTACAGACCAAAGATCTTAGTTGCCGGTACTTCTGCTTACTGTCGTTTGATCGACTACAAGAGAATGAGAGAAATTGCTGACAAGGTCGGTGCTTACTTGATGGTCGACATGGCCCACATTTCTGGTTTGATCGCTGCTGGTGTTATTCCATCTCCATTCGAATACGCTGACATTGTCACCACCACCACTCACAAGTCTCTACGTGGTCCAAGAGGTGCTATGATCTTCTTCAGAAGAGGTATCAGATCCGTCAACCAGAAGACTGGTAAGGAAATTCCATACGACTTGGAAGGCCCAATCAACTTCTCCGTCTTCCCAGGTCACCAAGGTGGTCCACACAACCATACCATCTCTGCCTTGGCTACCGCTTTGAAGCAAGCCAACACCCCAGAATTTAAGGAATACCAAACTCAAGTTCTAAAGAACGCCAAGGTTCTAGAAGAATCTTTCAAGAAGTTGGGTTACAGACTAGTCTCTGACGGTACCGACTCCCATATGGTCTTGGTCTCTTTGAGAGAAAAGGGTGTTGACGGTGCCCGTGTTGAATACGTTTGTGAAAACATCAACATTGCATTGAACAAGAACTCTATCCCAGGTGACAAGTCTGCTTTGGTCCCAGGTGGTGTACGTATCGGTGCTCCAGCTATGTCCACCAGAGGTTTCGGTGAACCAGAATTTGCCAAAATTGTCGACTACATTGACAAGGCTGTCCAATTCGCTGCTAAGACCCAACAATCTTTGCCAAAGGAAGCCAACAAATTGAAGGACTTCAAGGCCAAGGTCAACGAAGGCTCTGAAGAATTGACTCAATTGAAGAGTGAAATCTACCAATGGGCTGGTGAATTCCCATTGCCAGTGTAAACAGTCAAATGAAAGGCAATGAAACAACACAAGATTACAATATAAGTCTTGCTTTCTCCTTTTTGCACTGTAATAATGACACTATTTCAATTCTTATGGACTTCGCCTAACTGATGATCCATAATACCAATTGCAATTCTCTCCTATCCTTTTTTTAAACAACTTGGGTTCTAATTTTCAACAAATGGTATCTCTTTTTTAACCAATTGATGGTATGTATCTAATGCATCTTTATTCGTATAGTTTTAAGTAATTCAATTCAACAATTGAATTTTAACCACATATTTCACAGACGCTGTGCAAACATAATGTTAGTTACCGGCATTTCTTACTCTTCGTATGGTTAAGACTTAATTTATGAATGTTATGTCGGTATCTGAAAGTTAATACACGTAAGAATAGCTAGCTAATTTTGCAAACGCGGTGGACCATACTTTTTAAATCAAATCTGAGAAGGTTTGATATACTTGCTTCGAAGTTGGACTTATCTCAAAATACCTGTTGATGAAATGATAATGACTGTTAATCACAAACTTGTCAATATTTATGTGATCCTCGAACAGTGCATAAAACAGCCTTATTAGTCTTCCCGTATCCAGTACAGATAGTTGCGCCCATTCGATACTATGCATGAGATCTTCTCCTATGAGTTTCCATTGATAATCTTCTGTTACCTTATAGAGATAAATCAACGACTCGATTAGTTCAAAGGGTGGTTTCGTAGACACTGTCATATGATTAACATAGAAAGGCCAAGTGTGGGATTTCCAACATAGCTGCTCTTCATTGACATCCTCAATATTAGGTATAATTGCGTGAGCATCAGTATTTGTATAGTGTTTGGGTTTTTCCTTAGTGTTTTCTGTAACTTTGACACCATGCTGCATGTTAGTAGATTTATAATGTGTGTGTTTGATCAAATCAATTTTTTTTCTTGCATCGAATGTGCTGTAGTCAGGAATAGATTTGTCTAAAACAACAGAATCCGGGATTTGATTGAGTAGTTTGAACAGCTCATAGTACCCATATGCGACAGCCTTTCCTTGATTTATCAATGAAGTGTCATTGAATAAAACTCCAGCTATGGTTAGTAATGAGCTAACTTTAGCTCCTTCAGACGTCACTTTGTATTCTTTCCCAATAAAGACTTCGTTTTTGTCTTCTAAAACGTCAAAATGAATTCTAGTTTTAGTACTGGTAGGAAGCAATAGTTGTTGTGAATCAGTCGGAAGCCATGGCCGGAAAAGCATTGTATCGTTAATCATCTTTATCGCATGTAACAATGATTTTGTAACGGACGTTCCTGCTCCCTTTTTATCGTACAAGTTGCCGTTGTTGAGATGATATGCCTTTAAGATTGTTAGGTATAGCTCTGTGGTATCTAGACTAATAAGGTTGTCTTCCATTTTATGAGGGGGTAGTAAAGTTTCCTTGATAGAGCATTGTATGTATTTCCCATGTTGCATCGACTTTAAGACATTGGATCCACGAAGGTGTTCTCCTTTAGCAATTTTTTCATCTGACAAGGGCCTACAACCACTTGCATCAACGAAAGCCGGAAAAAGATAATCGATGTCGAATAAATGAGCAGAATTTGAAATTGTCTTTAGGGTCTGCGATATCACCGAGTCCAACTGGATATTATTTGTGATGTGAGAAAGCTGTAAAAACTCTAGAATGTTAGTTGCAAGCATGCTGGTCTCTGTCTTTTGGAATGCATATCTATTTTGAATAGTTGTTTTCCAATAGAACGGTATTTGCGGCAGATAATTTGGGGTGTCATAGCTGCGCAGCAGCATGTCACTAATTTCGGTGGTTAACTTCAAAAGCGCAGAATTTTTTTCCTCTTTACCGTTCAGTACTGATACAAGCGACCCCAAGATTTCTGATGACCAAAGTCGTTGATCCATGGGGTCGTCGAACGTCGAAATAGAGGGTTTGATTATGGCAAGTGATTCATTCAGCTGTAAAAATGAGTCCGTAGATAATATAGACAAATTCGTCTGTAGATCCAAATGTCTATATTCTGTAATTCTTTTGATTCTTGTTGTCCAATGGTACAATAGTTCTTCTTTGATCAAAGCGTTCGAATGGATGGAAGAAATCGAATTCAAGGTGGGATATTGAGAGCTAACCTGTTTATAAGGAACAATCGTTTTCTTCTCATAAAATGGATGGAACCAATGGAATGGTTCCTTACTGTCATACTCTTCTAATTGATACTCTAGGGCTTCATTGCTATTCTCTAGTAGTATGGGGAAATATTTGTTCTTTTCTGATAAACTTGACTTATCTGTCAGTTCTTTGGACACTTCAGACAAGCCGGCGGTTGCTGCAGAACCATCTCCAGCTGCTCCATGTAGGACCGAGCTTTGAATCAATGGCAATGAATCCGTGTAAGCAAAAGAGTTCAGGTGCTCAATCTCATTCTCGAAGGTATAATAAAATAAAACACTCGCAGTAGCTAATAATAGTAGAATAGATCGAAATTTCTTCCAAGAATGAAGAAGTATCCTGAGAATCATATCCTTGCAAGCAATGCGATGCTTTTCGAAAAAGCAGAACGTTGAACCGAGCCTGTATAAACGCTTTTTGATGCGTCTATCCTTTAATGTTTGATCGGTGTACGGCGATCGACGACCCTGCGTTCATTATTTTTTTTCTATGCAGAAACTCAATTCTCGATCTTATTTCTATGAAAGTTAACTCATAAGGCGAACAAAGATCATGTAAGATAACGACAGAAAAAAAGAAGCTACTTTAACCTGTGCAACAAACGATCCGCTAAACCCTGACTCCAAATACGGCGGCTTCCATGACGGACTCATTACCGGTTAGTGACGCTGATAAGAAACATGCTGCTGCGTCTGTAGAGATGAATGAGATAAAGAGGCAGATGCTGGTACAAAAAAAAGAGATCGAAAGATTGAAGCAAGTGCAACGGTTTATGGAGCTACAGAGGAACACTTCTAAATAGATGACAATATACTCTTTGCTGAGATTCTAGAATTCCCGTCAAACTTCACCATGGAAAGCCACATCTGCGCCAATTCAGGCATATCTGTGATGAGTGGCATCCATTTGTATACCTGTGCCAGTTGTTGATCATGCGGCCTTCTGTGCAAAAAGTCATCGCTCGAGACGTTACCGAACATACCGTTGAACGACTCATTGTTGGCTACTTGAGGCCAGTCCTTTTCATTGGGTTTACCGAATTGACTGAAAATAGTGAGGACAAGTTTGATATCGGAGCATTCGGCAAAGTCAATGTCTATAACTTTGCTGCTCTGCGATTTAGATTGTGTCTTATCGTTCCAAAGCTGCGAAATCAACACGGCCAATGCCCAGATGTCTATCTCGAACTTATAACTTGACACGCTGAAGAGAAGCTCGGGTGCTTTGTAGATAGAGGTAGAACAATCGCAAGTCTTAGAGCTGTTATCCAAGTCTCTATTGTAACTAATGCCGAAATCCCCTATTACCACTTCGTCACAGGAATTAAGCATGATGTTCTGCGGTTTGATGTCCCTATGTATGATTCCATTGCTATGTATATACGCCAAACCCTTTACTATTTGCCTTATAATCGCCGTGGAATCTTTAACGGTAATCTTGTTTGAATAGAGTTTTGTACATGCGTTTAACAAATATGGATTAAACTTGGCTTTCCAATGCTGAATCATGAACTCGTTCAAATCGCACGTATACCGTGGGAACTTGAACGTTACGTAACCAGGGGATACTTCAAAAGATATCAATCGCATGACATGCTCACTTGAGAGTTTTCTCAATATTTCCAACTCCGTCTTCGCATCGTGAGGAGGTCTTTGCAATTCAAGATCCACTCGTTTCACAACCACGTCAGAAAACAATTCCAAATCAGCACAACCAGTCTGAATCTTGGTCGGAACAGCCATGTCGATGCGTGTAGCGTTCAGTAATACCGGTTAGAAATTCCAATGGTTGAATCCTCTGGCATTTCTCAAAATCATACAAATCCGTTCGTTTGTTTAAAGCTTTCATTCTTTGACGTAACACAGAGAAAATCCCACGAAACTACACAAGAAGATGTTCAAGATGGACTAAAAAAACGACGAGTGAGCAAGACCAGCAGAAGGGGAAGAGCCTTTATGGATTCACTTGCTTTAACAAACGGTAAAACGTAATTTTTAGCTTCTATAATTGTACAAGTAGGGAAGATGTATATGTATAGATACACAAAGATGGGCGATTTGGATATATAGCCCTTTAAAATAAAGAGTGGTGTGAAAAAATAATAAAGTTCAGTCAGTAAGAATACCTGAGGTGGTCAATAAGACGAAACGGAATGAGATGGCATGAGATGGCATGAAAGAGACTTGTGTGTTTGAGTGCAAATGTAAAGTCGGAAAAAAAAAAGTAGTTTTGGTTCATGATAATAACAGAAAGGGAAACGAGAGTTACACTTTTGGAAAGACTCCGTTAGTTATACGGTGCAACTGCATGCAAAAAAGGTGAAAAAGCGCTAGGTTTAAAGCGTAGGGAGGGAATAAACTGAAACAGTAGTATTTCCGTTTAAGAAGATTTGGTTGTGACATACACTCTATCGTCGTTGTCACCTTCCACCTCCTTTTTGATGGCTTCCATCTTTTCGACTTGAAGTTCCCAAGTTTGCTTACTCTTCTTCAACGATTTGTTGAAGAGCTCTTGGTCTGGTTCTCTGTAAGAGCCACCCAATCTGTCCCATAGAGTGGTGAATTGACCGTAGTTGTAGTTGAAATATAGATGGTGCACGGTATGGCAAGCGGCACCGTTGATGATAGGGTCGTTAGCCAAGTACTCACCATCGTGAATCATAACGGTCCAAAAGTTAACGAAAGTGAAAAGAATCAAGTAGGAAACTTTTTGCAATGGGAAAAGCATTGGGTAAATGTGGTATGGGACCGATTGCATGTAACCGTCCACTGGGTGAAAGGCATGAGAAGCGTATGGAGTGGTAACCAACCATTTGTGATGAGGCTTGTGCAAAGCCTTGTAAACCTTAGGCCAGTGTAACCATCTGTGCAGCAAGTAGATCAAACAATCGGTGAACATGATAAAGCAAATGACTTCCAGGGCAAGTTGACGGATCCCGGACCAAGACTTGTAATCGACGTTGTAGTACAACTTAGAGTATCCGCTCAACTCCAGCAAGAACCATGGGATGGTCAACAAAACCATCACTGGGATGGCTCCAAACGCCTGCTTCATTTCCAACGTCATTTGGTTTTTCAAGTACCGTGGATGGTTGAACACAGCCTTATCGAAAACGAAAAGGTACGACATCGTGGCCACACTGAAATACAACGCCCACCCGAAGATGCTCATCACAATGAACATCGAAAGCGCCTGTCTGAACAGATTGTGACGAGGCAAGAACGACTGGAACGTGTACTCGGTGAAGTCCAACAAAAACGGCTCGTAACCGTACGACTCGCCAGCCGGCTTAGCAGTGCCGTTGAAACTGACAGTGTTCAAGTCCAGCATTTCACTGACACACTTCCCAACGGTGCTGGGAAGCGCAGTCTTAGGAAGCAACTTCCCGTAAACGTAATCCAACGCATAGGTGTCAAGAACTTCTAGCAATAAATCCATAGCTGAAACTCAAAATCAATCCTGGTATACCTGTGTATTTTGTGAATGAGAAGAGAATATCGTATATGTGGGGTTCTCAGAAACTTTTCACTGTCAAACAAAAAAAAAAAAAAATATACACCTTTCTATCCGGCGAAGTTGTTATCTTTTTTCCTGATTCTCTAAAAATGCAACACACTGGCGATGTATCCACTGCTCTTTGGTGTGCTGAGTACTAGTTCAAATTTAAAGCTCCAACTCCATCCCTTTTGGCTTTCTTCCAACTCACACCCAATTGTCGTTAACTCATCGCTTTATATATATAAACAGTGTCACGATTTCATTTTCGTTTTCGTTTTCGTTTTTCGTTCTCGTCTTTTTTTTTTTTTATTTTTTTTTAGCTTTTCCAATGCGTTTTTAGCAGAACGAACGATAAAAAGTTGTGTTTTAACGATCGCAACAAGATGAGTAAACACGGTCTGCTGCTGCAGACCGTGCCACTACGGGGCCCCATAATAGCTCTCTCTCTGTTTGTCTGTGTGTGTTTTTTGCCGGTCTCCAAATCGACAGGCCGATGCGAGAGCTCGCGTTGTTAACGTAACAGAACAGTGGTCTGT
Organism: Kluyveromyces dobzhanskii; assembly: GCA_003705805.3. NCBI lineage: Eukaryota > Fungi > Ascomycota > Saccharomycetes > Saccharomycetales > Saccharomycetaceae > Kluyveromyces > Kluyveromyces dobzhanskii. The sequence continues at coordinate 1,126,371 of PPJP03000001.1, read as the reverse complement.
TCTGACCGAAATGCGTCCCACCCAGTTCGCGCTCGCTGGTACGCGCGTTTCTGAGCGTTTCAGGGCTTGTGCGAACTCGTTTTCCTCGTATACATCGTATCGTTCCTCGAGACGAGTTTTCTCGTCTTGTCGTTTTTCGCATTCTCTGGTGGGCCTTTGCGAATATACGAGCGATATTTCGCCATAATTTTCGCCGGCTATACGAGCGCGAGCCGGGTCTCGTACAATCGGCGAAGCTTCAGCCATGGAAGGGAATGAGCGGAGGAGGGTTTGCACGTGACCTTTTTTTCAGTTCTGTTCTATTTAGAGCTAGCTAGAGCTAGCTAGAGAGCTACACATAGTGTATCGGGTTTGAGCATTGGGTTGGGCTTGCGCATACGACGAGATGCTGGTACCGGTACTGGTACTGGTGCAGTGAGAAAGACCAGGTCGAATCTATTTTTGACTCTGGTCTCTTGATAGCCAGTGGAGAGCGAGCGGGTATAGACTCTTCATGTAGCCTAGCAGCACGGAGTGCTGCCCTGTGCCGTGCTGGTCGTCTTCTTGTACGCCGTTTAGCTCTTTGGTGAAGTGGATGTCACGCTGGTAGTCCAATTGTTTGGTGATGGTACCACCTTGCAGACAGATGATCTCGTCAGCCCATGGTGCCAGCCCGTCGAAGATATGGGTAGCGTACACAACGCTGCATTTGCGGGTCTTGGTCTCTTGGTCCAGGAATTTGAATAGCCGGTCACGTGCCACGACGTCCAAGTCGACGGTGACTTCGTCCAGCAGCAGGACTCTGAAGGGTTTTAGGAGGCCCATGCACAGCTGCACCCGCCTCTTTTGGCCGTCGCTGAGCTTGAACATCCTCCAATTCACGTCCACTTCCAGGATCCGCACCAGCTCTTCGCCTCGAGCTCTGTAATGGCTTAGGCCAATGCTTTCTAGTAGCTCTAGAACTCCGATGTCCCTGTGGATGATGGCCATGCTGGCCCATTCGGTGCCCAAATACGTGGTAAGCATCACGGATTCCTGATCGTTATTTGGCGCAAACGGATTTCTGCCACCAACCTTGATGTCTCCACCGAGACACAGGTGTTTCCCGCTTAGTAGCTTTAGCAGCGTGGATTTGCCGGCACCGTTGTTGCCAACGACCAGGATTTTCTTGTTCCATTCAACGTTAAGGGATAGATTCTTGATTGCTGCTCGCTTCCCCTCAGGGAATGAGTACGTTAAGTCGTGCACTTCGACTGCTAGATCGTTTGAGCTCATGGTGTTAGAGTTCCTTCTGTTGATTGTGCCAAGGAAATGAAATTTTCGTGGGTATGAGGAGGGTGGTGAGAAATTGGTGCAGTGAGCAATGCGAGCTATGGAAGACTTATTGTGATCTGCATGGGAAAAAAAACGTTCAAGCTGATTCAACTGAGATTCATTCGAATTTCCAAATCTTTTCGTCTGAAAACAAACTCAAGAATAAGGCAAGATTCGAAATCAAAAATATACATAAACTAGAAAATCTTATAACACACTGTTAGCTAAGATATATAGTGTGAAAGGAGCGAGATACCCAAAGCTAATTGGCGAACGAGCGGCTTTCTGGGACATACTGTTTACGTACGATTGAGAGATGGATGACGATGTGGATGAGATTTTGAACGAGAATAATGTCCAAAATACTCAAGAAGACGACGTTGACATGGACGATGAATTAGAGGATGTAGAAGTGCCGAATGCGGAAGATGACGAGCCAATGGACGAAGAAGAGCCGGAGGAGGAGGGAGAGGACGATGATGATGACGGTGACGATGACGACGACGACGATCGTAGTGACAATGAAGATCGTAGCGATGATGACGACGATGAAGACCGTAGCCATGATGATGATGATGATGACCGTAGTGACGACGAAGACGACGACGACGAAGATGATGATGGTGATGGTGATGAGGTAGGCAATGGGAGAGAAGGCACGGAAACTGGAGCAAAGACGAAATCCGAACAGTCTGAAGATCACAAACCCAGCGCTGAGAATGACGACGAACAACGACCAATTTCCGAACCCGCTTTCTCTTCTTCAGCTTCTTCTTCTCCTTCATCTTCTTCGGATGGGAAGCCTGTTGAAATGTCAAAACTCGATAAGATACACAAGTACTACACCACTCTAAACCAGTCAGCGTCGATTTCAGAATCATATAACATACTCCCAACAGCAGCTATACCGATACAGACTAATGTACAAACTTTGACCATGTCCAAGGGCCTGCGGTATCTATTTCTTGGTGGGTCTGATGGGTTTATCAGGAAGTTCGATTTCTTAAACACCGTCGATGGGAAACTCTCACTTACCATTCAACAGAAAAACGCGTTGGTTGATTCAATTGTCAACGCTGGTATCTTGACATCGTATTGGGAAAATGAAGTACCGCAACCTGCATCCAAGGTTAAATGGGTCAAACAAAAATCAGAATACATTCCTGTTGTGTCCCCGGTTCATTCGTTAGCGGTCCAAAACGAATGTTTGTTTATTCTAGCTGGACAGGAATCCGGTGGTATTGTTATGCAAGGTGTAAGATATTTTGAGGGTAGAACATCGCATTATTTCAAAGGTCATAAGTCCATTGTCAATCAATTGTTGCTCAATGACGATGAAACTAGATTTTTGTCCGGATCCTGGGATAAAACAGTTATCGAATGGGATCTTAATACAGGTGCCCAACTAACAAAATTCAACACGGCTTCACAATTATCTTCCTTGGAATTCCGACCTATCAACCCAGCTTTCGAACTTCCTGAACCAAAAGCAAGCACACCCGACTTGAATGTAAATACAAGCAATATCGTTGGTGACACAGATGACGTAGATATGGATGTTGACACAAATTCGTTATTCGGTGATGATGACGATGATGAAGATGAAAATGAGGATGAGCAAGCAAATGTTGACAGTAACAAAAAAAAAGCTGAGGAAAATTCAGCTAGCCAAGATGATAAGGAACCAACCGAACTGGATAACAGTGAATCAAAAAAGAATTCCGAATCCGACGTCATCAGCAGAAACACATTATCCTTGAAAACGGATGAAAATGTTTTCTTAACGTCCTGCATCGATGGTAATATTCAAATTTGGGATAAAAGACAACCGCATTCTGAAATGATAAAACTTGGCCGTAATTTATCGACTCCGCCATGGTGTATGTCTGCTTGCTGGTCTGTCGACGGAAGCAAGGTAATAGCTGGCAGAAGAAATGCAGTCGTAGAAATATATGATTTGAGGAAGCCTGAGACAACCGAAAGTAAGTTGAGATTGCCTTTGATTTCAGGCCCCGTTTCTAAAGTGAAGGCAATGCCAAATAATCGCCATGTAATTGCAGCATCCACGGATAACATCAGAATATTCGATATAACGAACATTGATAAAACTCCACTCATTACACCGGGGCATCATGGTGGGTGTATTTCAAATCTTTATGTGGATCCCACATGTAGATTCATGATTAGTACAAGTGGTAACAGAGGCTGGCAAGGTACAGCAACTGATGTAACGTTAATTTATGATATCGAACTCAATTAAATACTCAATTGTCAAGTTCAAAACGATCGAAACATCTGTATATAATAAATATATGTTTAGTATATCGGTATCATTATATGAAAAGGGAAAAATAACTTCGTGGCGAGTTAAAACGTATGAAATATCATTGACTAAGCACCTTTCTAAGGGACTCTATCACAGAAGTGCTATGTACACTACTGGTATGCGACGAGCCTACCTTGATCACTGCTGCAATGATACCAATTACCAGAGACCACTTTACAAATTGTGGAATTCTGGGCGAATTCTTTACTATTTTTCTCGATGCGTCCCACTCTATCTCCTTGGCGAGAATGTCCAACAATGCAGTGAATGTCACATCAGATACAGGCAATAAACTGCTGAACTTGTTGGTGTATTTCAAGACCTTGACTGTGCTATTATTTAGCCGTACTCTCGCTTGAGGCAAAATGTCATCCCACGAAGACTGAGTAAGTAACTTCAGTAATGTTTGTTGCACAACAGAGTGAATCAAATCCATATCGTTGTCAAAATCAATTTCGTACACTTCTACTTGTTTGAGAATGGGTTCCTTAAAATGAAGAAGCAATTCCGTGTAAATGACGAGCAAGTTAGACAAATTGTTGGTTGATATTATGATATCAAAGATTGAAAATATTGGGCTGTCTTGCTCGAATGATTCAAAGTTATGTACCAATAGAGTCAGAACAGAAGCAATTGCAAATACAGGCTTTTTTTGATCTAATTGCAAAATCCCACCCAACTTTTCGTCCCTTTCGGAAATGAAGTGGCTTAAAACTTCGAGTTGTTCTAGGGTACACTGCAAGGAGTCCATCATAAAATCTCTTAGATATAGTAAAGTGAACAGCTCTACTGTCTCATCCAAAGAGTTACGGTCGCATACCAGTACAAATATCGATATGACCTCGTGATAACCCTGGTAGTAGTGTAACTGGGGGAATTTTCTGAGAACCTTGACGACTGTATCATAGAGAAGTTTTCTCAATTCTGACTTTTCCGAATCATCTTTTACATGAGAGAACGCTCTGTTCACGTCCAACCCCACTTGGTATTCATCCTTGTGTGGCTGGTTGAAAGACTCGAATTCGTACGGTTCCTTAACTCTGGATCTCAACAGACTTAGCCATGCCTTGGTCCTCAATTGGGAATTCACAAATCCAAATTTTGAAGTACCCAAGTGTTCTAAACTCGACAAATCATCATCCTGTAACGCATTAGCAACAATGACTCGTTTTAGCTTACTCTGGTTCAGATCTGAAATGAAACATAGCGATGCCATATCAAAATTAGTGTCCTCCCATTCCGAAGTCATTCTTAATTATATCAATCAAATAGATGACAGAAACGCTTCGCTAGTAAACAAAGAAGCAGGCCGCCTTCACTTTTGTTGTATGGCACGATACAAACACGAATGAGGTTTGCTATAGATGAGCGGCTATGTTGGAATGGAGCAGCCAGCAATGCAAATGATTGGGTATCTTTCTACGATGCCTCCATCGTTTGTTGAAGTGTATGCAGACCTTATTGCTGATCGAACATTGTAAAGTTTCCATATATATATTTGAAAAGTGATCTGAATTCGAACACTGTGAATTTGATACTCCCCTAATATATTTGCATCTCAACTACAGACAAACGGAGAGAGAGAAAGAAGTACTGGCCTGAAGCCATAAACGTCTTTGGACACCGGTCCTTGCGCGTTATGGTGCGGTGTGGATCTCTTTTTAAAATTGTAAACGTGTAGACGTAGTCCATGGCACATGGCACCTCAGGCAAAGAATACGGCGGGATCGAGTCTTTTTAACATCACGTGACCAAAATTCATTCTATGTTTTTGCTGTATCCAACAACATGGAAACAGTTCAATGGTAACTTGTGCAATTCTCCAGGCTAGAGACGTTTCACACTTAAGGAGAAAGCTAAAGCTAGCCTTCAGAACACTAATTGCTTACTGGGAGTTGCAATACTGGTTTATAACAAATAGAGACATTGAGCGAAATGGGTTGGTTTAGCAAGCAGAAAGAAATGGATGACCCTACTAAGGCTCCATCAAGATCATCCAGAAAGCAGTGTTGGGAATCCCGTGATCTGTTCTTCGGGTGTCTAGATAAGATTAACATCATCAACTCTCTTGACCCTAAGCACCAGAAGGCTATTAAGGCTAGCTGTTCCGCGGAGGAAGCGAAGTTTGAAGAAGATTGTGCCACCAGTTGGATTAGCTACTTCAAAGAGAAAAGAGTCGTAGACTTCAAGAGAGAGAAATTCCTGGAGGAGATGGAAAAACAGCAGAAATGATCAACGCTCGGAATGCACTACATTTGTCTTTTTCGCACCTATAAAACATTCTTACAACAGGCTTTTTTTTTTTGCAGTCTTTTCCCTGTCAACTCATCAAGATGATGACACTTTTAATGAGTTTTCGACATGTATTTATTTTATTGGTAGTAACGTCAAGTCGAAGCGATTTGAATACTTGTCCGATGTATATAAAACTTTATTTACAAGTACTTTCAAATACCCATATTATACAATATCGACCATCAAGAAGTCGGACGTTTGTGTCTTGCCAAGAGTCATATTTGGCCTTTGATTTTCTTATTAAGTAAGAGGTGGATTTCCGATAAAGGTTTATAAAACACAAGTTAGTACTTACTTAGAAAACGACTAAAGAACTTAACAATAATGATACAAAGAAAGGCAGAAATGGCTTCAGATAACTTAATGGGCGTGCGTTAATGTGCCCGTATGTCTTCTACTTCCCCTTTTTTTTATTTTATTTCTGGTTATGAACCAAGAGTTCGGTGCGGTGATCTACCTCATCCGCTTGTAGAGGCATTTAATGATCAAGGACCTTGGTATGAAATTCTTCTAGAGTTAGACTTTGATGGTAACCGTTTTGAATTCAGTTTTCGTCTGGAAGTTCTCTTTATGCACATGATGTTCTCTCTTCTTTTGGCTACTGCTGCCGCTTTCGAAGACTTCAATGTTGGCCTTGGCACCGTTCTTGGCGGTGACAACACAGAAGGCAGCACCATCACCGGTCGATGGTTGGTTGGACTCGACGCCATTGACGTCTTGCTTTGATGGGTCGATGCTACAAGGCAACCCTACACAGTTGGATTCGTCATCACAAGTAATTTTGACACCGTAGCTAGGCTTAGTACTCTTGAATGACGAACCGGATTCCAAGTAAACCGGATTCCAACCGATCTTCACATATGTGTTTTGGCTGTCATCCATGTTGGCACCAGCAACGTAAGGAGCCCAGTTACCAATGGCCTTTGAAGAAGACCCCCACTGACAACCGTCGCTGACGCTTGTGCCTGGAGGGTTGATGTAGTAGTGTGCGGCAGTGCCTGCCCAGTACTCTGTGCCTGGCACTGCCAAGGTCTCTTGAGAACCCCCGTCAACCATAGTAGGAATCATCATCTCTTCGTTACCTGGTAGCACGGTTTGGCAGAACGCAACACCGGATCCGGCCTTGTTGCTAGCAACAACGGTTCCCTTACCATCGTAACAGTATCCACCGCTTCTCTTCTTCTGCAAGTTACCACTTTCGTCACAGTACAACCCACCGTACTGAGACCCAGGATAAGTGTACGAAGTAACTTCTGGGTCCCACTGGTTCATCAATTGACCGGGTTCGCACGCGTATGGGCACCATGAGCCGTACGAACATTGCTGATCGTTGTGCATAGCCCAACCTGCGTTAGACCCACTCGTTTGCACAGCAACCATTCCGTCCCCATTAGGAAATTCACACGTACCTGATCTGCGGAACAAATGTGCGACCTCTTTTCCCTCGATGTTCTTACCCTGACGCTTGGCATGCTCGTGCGAATGCACGTTGTGGTAAGAATCGCCTCCAGCTGCACAGAGCAGAGGTAAAACAGACAAGATTGCTAAAACTTTGACACCAGACATATCGTTATACTTTTTTACTTTTGGTAGTACTTGACCTTGTACATAAAACCAAAACTTAAGCCAGTATAGAATATTCAGCTCGTTCAACAATTTGCAAGACATTCTCGTTGTATAGCCATGCCTTTTTATACCGTCATCAGGAACCAACGTCTGGACCCTCAAGCTGGTCCTAAGGCAACATCAACCGCTTCTCAAGCGACGCTTACTTCATGACAACGTTTGCATCGATTGAAAATTTTCTCCGTCTTGGTTCGCACTTTCACATACCGAGATGGATCTACGCTACGTCTCTGTTACTTTGCTTTGTGTGTCGTTCTAGAACTGGTGATAACCAAAGCATTCTAGAATCACAGTGCTTCAGCTGCAGTGCACACATCAGCTCCGTGGCGAAATAGAAATTCCGTGAATTCTTTCCTTGCACGCAGCGCACTCTCTCCCCCTCCCCCACCACTGGGTAAGTACTCGCGCTATGCAATTATCAAACCTCGAGGTACTTGTGCCGGAAAAGGAATGTTAATGACACTGACGCTGGCCAACGATTAGCCTTAAAAAGAAAGAATGAAGAAAATAGTCTATTCTATTTTTTTTTCAAATCGACAGAAACAGCATTTCGGTGGTTTACATAATTCCTCGACGAGTGGCTTGAAACTTTTGTATTTCCGGAGGTATATCTGCTCAAGCCGAGCTATCAGACTCTAGGAAAAAGGAAAGTGGGAACACCCAAACATGGTGTGCTTGCAAAAGCAACCACCTACTTTTCGGAAACATCAATGACGAGATGGTGGATCACGACCACGACAGAACATAGACATATTCTTACTCTGGGGAAGTGGTGTACGGTATGTCTGTTTTTTTTTTGGTTTAAACGAAGGCTTTACGTACACTTCGATTTCCTGGGATGTGCAATGATCACGTGAACTAGGTTCCAATATGTGCGTGTGCGTTCGGTTCCTTAGGCATTTTGTAGCATGGAACTGAGAGACGTAAAAGAGGCGCTTTTCTCACGTCAAATGGGTGATTCTGTTTGCATCCGAAGTCGACGATACGGCCATGATGCAAATGCCTTCGCTTGTCGCTTCGTAGTGTTTGTTTTTTTCTATTTTCCTATGCTCTGCTATACCTAGTACAATAGTTAAGTTGAAGGAAAAGAAAAAGGCCATTGGAGTGCCCCCCAGTTCACTTTAGGGCAGCGGACGCTAGCGTCCGCTTACGCTTGCCCAGCAATTTGTGAACGGTTTTCGAGTACTTTTGTTCGAGTCGCTGAAGCCAAGACAGAAACTGTAGAAAACAATGCGAAAGAAAATTTCTTCTCTCAGAAGAAAAGGGTCAATGCAAATTTGACCCAACAACATATACTTCGGGAAGCACTCCGTGCAAACATTTCTTTCCCTAGCATCTGCACAGCGGGGTTTCGTCGCACGGTTCGTGTATATGTGTAGAAAAATAGATAGTATCGGTCTCGCAGTTAGCAGCCTTCTAGGACTTTGGTGAAGGTTTACGATTTTTCTTTCAAAATAGGATAGGCATTGTATATATTTTACTAATTAGTACAAACATCAGCAGGAAAGAGACTGCTAACATCTCGCAAAGTGCTCAAAAAACATAAGGAGTGGAAGAGAGAGAGAGTGAGAGAGGCTATCTAGTGCAGGGGCTCCGAACGACGACAAATATGCTGAGTGGGAAAGAGGTGAGAATCGTGACCTTGTTGGTCATCGATACAACGTTTTTCTTCATCGAATTGATTTCCGGTTATATGGTCCATTCTTTGGCTTTGGTTGCCGATTCTTTCCATATGTTGAACGATATCATTTCCCTTGTGATTGCATTATGGGCAGTGAACGTTGCAAAGAACAAAAACCCTGATGCCAAGTATACTTATGGTTGGAAAAGGGCTGAGATTTTAGGTGCTTTAGTGAACGCAGTGTTCTTGATTGCTCTTTGTGTTTCGATTTTGATTGAAGCCATTCAAAGATTTTTCCAGCCGCAGGAGATCACCAATCCTAAGCTAGTGCTAATCGTTGGTTGTCTGGGTTTGCTATCCAACTTCGTAGGTTTGGTACTGTTCCATAGTGATGGTGGCCATGGCCATGGTCACAGTCACGGTGGTGCTCCCGATCTGGAACACGGTGAAGAAGATGACGAAGAAAATGAACACGGCCATGGCCATGGCCACGGCCACTCTCACCAAACTAACGGTCTGGATGACAGCAGTGACTACGAACCAGAAACTATTGAGGATATGTTGCCACACTCCGTAGTGGAAAGAACCTTTTCTCCAAAGCCAACTCCTTTGGAATCCTCGTACAATGATGACGACGGTGAATCCACCAGGTTGCTAAACGAACAGCATTTGAACAAGTCTTTGGCTAAGGTCAAGAAGGAAAAGAAGTCTAAGAAACAAAGATCAATGAACATGCATGGTGTTTTCTTGCACGTCTTGGGTGACGCTCTAGGTAACGTGGGTGTGATTGCCACAGCTTTGTTCATTTGGAAGACAGACTACCCTTGGAGATTCTATACCGATCCAGCTGTGTCTTTATTAATTTCAATTATCATTTTCTCCAGTGCAATTCCGTTATCTTTAAAAGCTTCTAGAATCTTGTTGCAAGCTACGCCATCTAATATATCTGCAGACGATGTTAAACGTGATATCTTGGCCCTACCTGCTATCATCTCGGTTCATGATTTCCATATTTGGAACCTCACAGAATCTCTATATATTGCGTCGGTCCATGTTGAAATTCAATCAAACCCAGAAGAATTCATGAATATCGCTCAAGTCATCAGATCAATTTTCCATAGATATGGAATTCACTCAGCCACAGTTCAACCGGAATTCGTTGGGTCAGGAGCAGTTACTGAAGATATTGCTCGTAGATTTAGCAGAATTGCTGGCGGTGGTGTCTACGGCTCTACCACAAATTTGACTGGGTGTACCATTGATGAAAATGCACAATGCAATACCGAGGCTTGTCTTCCATGAATTTTGAAGGGACAGCATTAAGTAATGCGGTGTTAAGATTTGTCATGCAAGTTGCTCTTCGATAATGATTGTCATTCATTCTTGTCAAATCGCCCTCGCACACATTAGAAGGATGTTTGATATATGTTACCACTTCACATATCATCCGTCTCATATCACACCTATGTTTTCAAACCAATCTATACGAATATTTTCGATACAAAAAGATGGACGGAGATTTATACGGGCTTTTCATATATTGTTTCCCAGAATCTTTTTTAGGCCGAATATCTAACATTTCTATACTGTTTTTCTATTATAACGACTCGTTTTTACATTCATATATCAATAATCCCTTTCATTTAGTTCCACGGTTTTATATTTCTTCCCTCGGAGACGAATTTGACTGATGTTCCCATACATTTGATAGCCACTCTAAGTATCACAGTATTCGTTATTTAGCTCTCGCTGCACAGTTTATCTAGACATGGTCTTGTCATAATATTGAATACTCATAATACAAGTTGACATATACATATACATATACAATACATCAGCAAGAACAATTAGTACAAAAACATTAAAAAATAAAGGGTTAATCATGAATAAACACTTACGTTTTTGCAGATCGAGCTGCATTATTACTTCCCGAGTAATTGTTTAGTATTACGGTGCCATTATTTTGGCGTTACTTTTATCTTGTTACAATTGTAATTTATCGTACTTTTGAGAGTAGCAGCTGAAGCGAGGCTACTTGACCTTTCGAAAGATTCGTTCTTTTTAGATCGCTTATTGTAAAGTATCGGGTATTAAAGGAAGAGCAGAAAAGTTAGACCCTATTGTTGTAGGGCGATGGAAAGAATTGAAATATCGATTTTTTTTTTTTTAATTGGCGTTAATTGGAAACGTTGTTACCACTCCAGGAACTCACACCATCTGACCTTTTTATCTGAAGGAACTGTTTCTTGGACATTGGTCAGTTGTATCTGAGAGTATATTCCCAGATGTGTGGCATCAGTGTTCGTATCTTCGGCGCTCTTTTCAAATTTGAAGTTGTATGCTCTTATGACAGCGGCGTCAGTATGTTGTTTGATTGCGGTTTCCGTCTCGATGTGTTTATTATCTTCATCAATCTCATCATCAGCTGAGAGATCTTCTTCTTCATCACTTGGGTTGTAGTAGCCACCCAAAGATTCGTTCCTATCATGTTTATATTTTTTCTTGATTTCCGAATTGACTGGAATTGTCACTCTTTCTATAGGGCAAGTAGGGTATGGTACGTTTTCCGTCAAGTAGGAGTTCACTTCTGTTGCAAATATTGTTGCGTCTTTGTAGTTCCCATTCAATGAATTCATGATAAAATTCAAGCCCTCAGATTTCTTCAGGATAGATTTATTTGGTTTGAGGTCCTTGTTTGGTTTGAATTTCGTCTTTGTTGGTAATGACAGTTTGAACATGGCAACAGTTGCTGGATGATCCCCAGTTTTCGTGTGGATTGATTTCGGAAACCCTTTGCAGAAGGGGACATCTAACACAGGCGATGAAGAAGGAGTAGGGGTGTCATTTTCCGATAGGGACGAGAGAATGCTGCTCACTACACTGTCATCTTCGCAACTTTCGAACTCATCGTCCAACTCGTCAACGAAATTAAAGTCATCTTCAGCTGTACATCCAAATTGATTGCATAGTAATGGTATTGAGATGTGGCATGAAGATACCTGATTGTCCTGAAAATTTGTCCTTGGATCCGTGTAACTTGCCAAGAGTTCTTGACTTTTCATCATTTCTGAATGCGATTTGCAAGGGCTCTCGGAATTATCAATTGGTGGTGGAAACTGAAATTTTAGCCCGTTTTCGAACTTCTGTCGATGTAAGGGCATGCAGTTTTCTTCTCGCGTAGCATTATGTTTGGGTGTGGTGGGGGCCTGTAACATTTCTAGTCGTGTTTAAAACTTTTGCCTGTAATGCCGGTGTGGTAAAGGTGATCTTAACGATACGTGTAAAGCAGAACCACAGAAAGTAGAAGTTGATAGCGAATGCAGACACAAGGTTTCGCGCAAGATGCTAACAAGGGTATTGGCTTCTTTAAAATCTTCAATTCAGATTTTTCAATGGTGCTTGCCTACGATCTTCTAGACATGTAACCGAAGAGGCCACGCAAACAATCAATAATGGACAGTCTTTTAAGAAGGATTGGATTGAACCCTTGAACCTTTACCTATTTCAAAGAACCATTCGGTAAAACAATTTATGGGAGAAGGCGTGGCCGTGCTTCCAAGAGGTCGCATCCATACTTTGTTCCCATAATTCTGTATCCATTGTGCGCATATATATATTTACATACATGCACAATATGATCTTCGAAAAACGTTTAGCGTCCAAAATTAATGTGGAAAAATGACAACAAAAACATCGGCGATGTACATCGTTTTGTTTACATATGGAGCCTACCAGGTTTTTAATGTATATATGCATAGCAGTTCAAGCGATCCGGGTTCTTTGAGCTAACAAAAGGCCAAAGTGATTTACACAGTCATTTTTTCCACGGAAGCTTCTATGTCGTTATAACTGCACTGTGACTGAAAGCTCGGAAATTCCTTCCATTATTTTGCCCTAGCGGGAATCTATGTAAAAAAAGAAATCAAAATAGAATCAAAATAACAACATTCGAAATTTGTCATTGGAGCTGAAAGCAGTATAATAACTCGGCGGAATAAACAAAAGAACTAAGAATATATCAAAATGCTGTAGGAACAATCTGAAACAGTATTTACGTGGGGGAAATAAACATGCTCGAACAGAACATGAAACACATTCGCAAATCTGGCTAAACTTTGGCGAATGTGCTGAGTGTCTACTCCGGGACAAACTTCTGATAGCCAAATGGCTGCAAGTTGGCATCAGCAGAGATTTCACACCAATTTTAAAGTTTACCATGAGCACAAGATGATTTGAGCTAAGCCTTTCCACCGATATCGATTGATTTACTTGGCATGGCCAAAACACTTTCGCAGCTTATGCACTCGAAATAAGGTTTCGAAAGCTCGTCTCCTAAAGGAAAACCAGCGTTAGGTCCTCCAGAAGTGTCTACAAAAAGTGTACTATTCCGATTAATTGTGTCTAGAACAAAGGAACCGAAGCGTTCATCTGCGTTAATCTCATAAAAGATTGGCATCCGATATACGGCAATTCTGTCCTACGATCTTTTCTATGGCTTCTGGCCCGAAGGTAATCATTTTTCCGACTTACTCTGTTGGACGTTATTTCAATTATTTACAATTACCCATATTAGGAAATCCATTTGCAGGAATATGGTATCATGTTTGTACTGAGTTCCTACTTCGGGCATGCAGCCTTATTATTGATTTTTGAATGTACCCACAAGGGCCTACAGGAACTCGCTCTTTTAATGCTTTAGATGAATCAAAGCTGGTGAAACGAGTAGTCGCCGTTCCTTTCGTCTTCGAATTAAGGGAATCAAAACTTAAGCGAGAAGGTCTCTTGTGGAAAGCAGATGTTTGTGAACTCTGATTTGGACGCGAATTCGTCATCTCCGAATTTCCTCGTCTTCACGTGCATTACACAAAAGCCGAGACCCTAACGCCAGTCGGCAAGAATTTTCGTTTCTAACATTTGAAACAAACGTTACCAATCGTTACGCGGTTTGGAACATCCTTTTGTTTATGGTTCATTAGAGGACGGAATTGAGTGCAGGCCGAACCAAAACGTGAGGCACGTATCGTAGGGAACCATGCCGCATCTATCCGTAAACCTTAAAAAATTAATGTGTTCCGAGTGGACTTACTTTATTCTCTAAGCGTCTGTAGTCCAACATGTTCTGCCTATCTCCTTTATCTAATTGACCTGTACAAAGTTCTCCAAACCATTTTCAATTTGGCGAAATTGATTGACAATCTTCTGGATTGTCTGCAGCCGTTTTTGGATGTTCTTTCAATTCGTCCGTAATTGACCCCATTTCCGGCACCGTAAACACGCAATCGCCGTCAATCAGCTCTTCCACAACGCTTTCAATTTGTCCACTATGTATATCTGTGGGAGTTTCAGCCACGTGATAAACGATATCTCGTTGCCACAACAAACTCGTTTAATCTAGAGCCACACTATCAACCAGTACCCACGGCCGTGAACAACTATCACGCCATCTTCTCGTTTACGATGGAATAGTACAATTACATATAATGACGCGCTTCAAACAATTGACCGAACTTTCATGACATTGAAGGGAGATCTTGATGTCTTTTACCTTATGCTTTTGACAGCGGTGAACCACAAAATTAAATTATCTTTTTTGTGCTGATCAAAACTAATTTGACACATGACACAAGGATAAAAATTAAATTTATATAAATGAGCGGTTATAACTCGAGAATACTCAATGTTCATTATCATTTGTTCATTGTTTCCCAATGAAGCTTAGGAGTTGTGTTTTTATTTCCTTCCGTTGGACTCGTTGATAGTACTGACGCATTATTGCTAAATCCAATCACTAAATATATTGTCAACTAAGTGCTCACGAACCACTCCCCTATGTCAATTTTCAGGAAGAAACACACACAACAAACCGGTGAAGAACAAGCTGCTGCTCAGCCACAAGAAGATGTTCAAGGTACTGATGACCCTCAAAGCCAATCAGACAACCAGCTTGTGTCTTATAAGACTGTAGATCATATTAATGGCTACCCGTTAGTTCAGCAGACTATAGAAATATTGGACGGGATCGCTGTTGCAAGAATAGTGAAGGCTAACACGGTACCAACCGCTACAGCAATTCTGACATCTAAACCTGTCAAATTTGTGGAACCTGTCACTAAAGTTGTGGACACCGTTGCTAACTCGGGTTTGATCCTGACGGAAATGGTAATTCCTAGTTTGAAATCTAAAACCTACCAGAGACTTGGCGAAGAGGCAATGATCCCATACAATTTGGCAAGTAAGGCTATGAATAAGACGGTTGATACTACTGTTTCTCTAGCTGAAAGTTACATTTACAGTCCAACCCATAACCAAATTTTGAAATTTAGACAGTATTACAATGAGAAAGTTTATGACACTCATGGGAAACCATTGATTAGAGGCTCCTTGGACCCACTTGTCTCGCCATGTAACAAGTGGTATGAATCTTTAATTAATAAATCCTTCCCTGAAGGAAAAGAGGTCCCAACCAACGGGTTCTCTAATGAGTTAGACAGATCGTTTGCCTTGACTTTCAACGCCATTCAAAGAATCGGCTCTATCTTGAATAGAAAATCAAAAGAGACAGTTTTGGCCCCATGCAATTACGCTAAGCACGTTAACGATGTGTTAAACGTAAATTTGGATAAGCAAGACGATTTGTCGTTGCCCAAGAGTTGGGTTGCCACTAAGGATTCTTTACAAGAACTAAACAATGAAACAATAGGCTATTTAAAGTCATTTGCTCCTTTGGGTGCCATCCCAACTTTCAAAAAGAAGGGTTCAGCTTCTCAAAATGCAGCTGTAGACTCGACTGCTACTCACGGAGTTTCCGAAGAAGGTTTAGAACCACAAAATGGTTCCGGAGCTGACCAGCAAACCGATCAGCATATTCCAACCTTGGAAATTCATCACGCTGATTCAATTGAAGCAAATTGAAGAGCTACATCACAAACTTCATTTTACTGCACACGCTTAAATTTTACTTTCTTCTACAGTTAAGTTGGCACTCGTTCACTTTCTGCTGCTTTTCTCTTAGCCTTAAATAATATATACATACATATACTTTATACATATACAAATGAATCATTTTGGGTATAATAGCCATCACATATATACATACTGGCATAGTCTGAATCAGTGACCATTGCTAACGAGGCAAGGAATAGATAGCACAGTACCCCACTATCGGCGGCGTACCTTTTAGTATACCGCACAACTGTAGTGGAGTGATACTTTTCTTTGAGTTGACAGTACAATCATACGTATTGGGTTATAAAACGTTCCCAACTTAATCGGTGTCTATTAGGTACTGTTAGACAAGACTCGTTCTGGGACGCTTGATCACATGATCTTAAGAGGACTGTTGTACTTTACTACATCCATACACCCCGGATTTATTTCAATTTGTAACCTTTTCTTATTTTCTGTAATGCTAAAATAGGAAGTATTTTTGCTTTTTTTTCTCTTGCGCAACACTAGTTTGGTAAGTGTCGGCTCTGGCTAACCTTGGAGGTTCCGCCCGTGTAGTCGGCGTGGAACTGGTACTGGATCCGATTCCACGCTTCACGGTCTCTGTAGCCTGGCAGCAGTGTGGGACTCGCCTCTGCCTGCGATGGTTGCCAGATCCGCCTCCCTGCCTATTCTCTCACCACTGGTCGTAATTCCTTGTCACTAGGCTGAGCCTAGCTACGTTGTGTTTCCACCGGTGCGAGCTGGGAGAGAATGCCAATTTTGGAATCCACCCTGCTCAGCACCTTCTCAGAGTTCCAGCGAGTGGCAGTTAGTTAGTTTCTCAGCTTACTGGAAAGTATCAAATAATTGTATATAGAAGTTTCATTGAACTTTCAACAGATAGTATTGATTAGTAGTAACACAAGATAGAGCAGACCCACCAAGAGCAGTATCCGTCAAAAAGTGAGTAACTTAACCCCCAAAGAGCAATCACGAGCTGATAGTTATCGTTAAGAATATCATGGGAAAATAATCAAGAGAAAATGTATGACAACAAGTTGGACTGATTGAAAATGATGAAACATGATTAGGAAACAGTGAACCACCAACCACCAACCACCACAATTGATATCACGTTCATAAGGCCATTAAGAATGGGCAGTGTCAACTACTACAGATAAGGAAATTTAGTGGATTTAGTAGTGTTGAATTTGTTGATCATGTATAAGACAGGGATGAATTTACACGATATTATCGCCAATGAAGTAAACTCTCTATCATCGAATGAAATGTAAGCTATTTGCAGACATAGTGAGCCAAACCTAGGTACATGCGCTGCAGTGTAAAACCCCCGTTGTTATTGCATTTCCAGATTGCACTCTCGCCTATTTTAAAACAACGTTATTCTATCTGCTGTGATGTTGCAGGTGAGCTGTCGACCCGATTGTAAAGGGCGGTAGTTCATGCTTCACCGATGAACTATAATTTACTAACAACATTCAAACAATATCAAATTATTGTTTCCAATTTTTACAGTGGCTTTCAAGGAATACCAAGTTATCGGTCGTCGTTTACCTACTGAGTCCGTTCCGGAACCAAAGTTGTTCAGAATGAGAATCTTTGCACCAAACGACGTTGTTGCCAAGTCTCGTTACTGGTACTTCTTGCAAAAGTTGCACAAGGTCAAGAAGGCTTCCGGTGAAATTGTTTCTCTAAACATCATCAACGAAGCTCACCCAACTACCGTTAAGAACTTCGGTGTCTGGGTCAGATACGACTCCAGATCCGGTGCTCACAACATGTACAAGGAAATCAGAGATGTTACCAGAGTTGGTGCCGTCGAATCTTTGTACCAAGACATGGCCGCTAGACACAGAGCTAGATTTAGATCTATCCACATTCTAAAGGTCGTTGAATTGGAAAAGACTGCTGATGTTAAGAGACAATACATCAAGCAATTCTTGACCAAGGACTTGAAGTTCCCATTGCCTCACAGAGTCCAAAAATCCACCAAGGTTTTCGCTTACAAGAGACCAACCACTTTCTACTAAACTGCTGGGTACTAAAGTATACTTGTATTTACGATATCTTTCTTTATTGTATAAACCAGTAATTTGTTAATTATAGGGAAGTAATAAGAATCCATCATTTTGTTTTCATACATAGACATTACCAATACAGCTCTCGAACACTGCCGATTGCACATACGTGCTAAGAAACTTTGCAAACGTTTTACCGTGTCTCTCTCATCGTGATTAGTACGGTGACTTGCGGAAGAAATATAAGTGCGGGTAACCGGTGTACTGTATATGTTTACCCAGCATGTGACTTCTTTGTCTTCTTGGAATCGATTTTTCAAACAATAAATAAAGCGATAAATGACTTCTATATCTAAGTGAACAACGAATCCGTTTAGCAGAAATTGATGGTTTACTCTTTGATCCAACCCGAATTATACTTTTGAACCACCTATTGAATTAATTTTTGCTCAAATTCGGAGACTGAGTAGCAAACTGTGTGGGCATTAATCACTGTGATCTTCTGTCTCGTCTCGATTACAGCCTGTAACTCGTTAAGATTTGCAGTATATCGGCAACTCACAACTCTCGGACGCGATCTCTTCATCCAAATAGATCAGGAGTAATCGAACAGACCCTGTTAGACGGTTTAAATTCAGCTGACAACTTACTGAGATAGATGGCTGACTACACTTCTCAGGATTCTGGTCATGAGTCCAGTGTAAAACAAAGACTGAACGTCCCCAAGGATATAAATACAGAAGAAAAGAAGGAAACTGTTATCTTGGGAAAGAACCTTAGTGACATACATTTGCCTTTAACGGAAATCCACTTGAAATCACACGAATGGTTTGGTGATTTCATTACCAAGCACGAAATTCCCCGTAAACTATTTCATTCCTCCATCGGTTTCATTACTTTGTATTTGTACACTAAAAATATCGATTACAAAAAGGTAAAATATCCGTTAATAGTGGGCTTCGTGGTGTTGTTTCTCTTGGATTTCGTTCGTCTACGCTCACCTTTCATCAATAAACTATACTGCCGTTGTGTTGGTGCATTAATGAGAAAAAGGGAAATACATACTTATAACGGGGTTCTATGGTATATTTTGGGGCTGACTATTGCATTCTCCTTTTTCACCAAAGACATAGCATTAATCTCATTGTTCTTACTAAGTTGGTCAGATACTGCAGCATCTACTTTCGGTAGAAAATACGGACATCTTACTCCAAAGTTAGCCAGAAATAAGTCTTTGGCCGGATCCATTGCAGCTTTTTGCGTGGGTCTTATAACATGCTACGGATTCTATGGGTTTTTCGTTCCTCATTATCATTGGGTAAATAAGCCAGGAGAAATTTCTTGGTCTAGAGAAACAAGTCAATTGAATTTATTACAACTGTCACTACTTGGGGGATTTGTCGCGGCTTTGAGTGAAGGTATCGATCTATTTAACTGGGATGATAATTTCACCATTCCTGTCCTTTCGGCAATCTTCATGACAGCCGTAATCCGGATTTTTAAGAAATAAGAAGGGCCACGTAACCTACACATTATACCCCGAATATGTGAGCTATCTTCTCCTCCCTTCCTTTTCTTTCCGTTTGACTCATGGGTTGCCAGCACTATCTTGTTCATAACATTTCACACTTGGCAGTTACATAACATGCAAGTGTTTGACTAACTAGTACTGGACAAGAACCACGGAAGGTAGTTCAATGTCGATTTTTGTTCATATTCTCGCATACTTTTTGTATACTACTAGGCCACTAATTGGCATATATATTTTGGATCTCAATATACGTATAGACTTGAAGATAAAAGCTTTGATCATCCAGTTCGAGAATAGGGGCCGATTCAACCCAACTATGAAGGGGCCGTTCAAGTGAATACCCTGGTTATCGCTAGCGTTTGGGATCCCAGCTGCAACATCTACTCTCGATGATTGTAGCACGTGACCCGTTTACATGTGGTGTCCTGATGCATTTTTACCTTGAAATTTCTTTTTATCTCTTAACCAGTATTGAAAAATTTTCGACAAGCTCATCTCATCAAGCATTTAACTATTGAATATAATACCAATTGGTATTAATTTGGAAGTACATCAACGTATCCAGTTTTCTTAGTTGGTATAGTCTCGTTGAATAACAAGGAACCGACTAGCACCATACACATACAAGTGACATTTTAGCGATGGCCTACGTCTTGACTGAAACCTCTGCTGGGTATGCTCTTTTGAAAGCATCTGACAAGAAGATCTACAAATCCTCTTCTTTGATTCAGGATTTGAACAGCAGTGAGAAGGTCTTGAACCAATTTAAGATTGCTGCCTTCTCTAAGTTTTTATCTGCTGCTAATGCATTGGAAGAAGCTAACTCTGTCATTGATGGTAAGGTCTCTTCTCAATTAGAAAAATTGTTGAACGAATGCAAGACTGACAAGAAAGCAACTTTAGTGGTTTCCGAAACCAAACTAGCTAACTCCATCAACAAGTTGGGCTTGAACTTCAATGTTGTGTCAGATGCTGTGACCTTGGATATCTACCGTGCTGTCAAAGAATACTTGCCAGAACTTCTACCTGGTATGAACGACGGAGATCTTTCTAAAATGTCTTTGGGTTTGGCTCACTCCATCGGTCGTCATAAGTTGAAATTCTCTGCTGATAAGGTTGATGTTATGATCATCCAAGCTATCGCACTATTAGACGATCTAGATAAAGAGTTAAACACTTACGCTATGAGATGTAAGGAATGGTACGGTTGGCATTTCCCTGAATTGGCCAAGATCGTCACCGATTCCGTCGCTTACGCCAGACTGATCTTGACCATGGGTATCAGAGTCAACGCTGCTGAAACTGATATGTCAGAAATCTTGCCAGAAGAAATTGAAGAAAGAGTTAAAACTGCTGCCGAAGTTTCGATGGGTACTGAAATTACCCCAGTTGATTTGATCAACATCAAATGTCTAGCTGAGCAAATCGTTGAATTCGCTGCTTACAGAGAACAGCTATCCAACTACTTGTCCTCAAGAATGAAGGCTATTGCTCCAAATTTGACTCAACTTGTTGGTGAATTGGTCGGCGCTAGACTGATCGCTCATTCTGGTTCTCTAATTTCACTGGCCAAGTCCCCAGCTTCTACCATCCAAATCTTGGGTGCTGAAAAGGCCCTATTCAGAGCATTAAAAACTAAGCATGACACTCCAAAATACGGTCTTTTGTACCACGCCTCTTTGGTTGGACAAGCATCTGGTAAGAACAAGGGTAAGATTGCCAGAGTGTTGGCTGCTAAGGCCGCTGTGTCCTTGCGTTACGATGCTTTATCTGAAGACAGAGATGACTCCGGTGACATCGGTTTGGAATCCAGAGCTAAGGTAGAATCAAGATTGTCACAATTGGAAGGCAAGGACTTGAGAACTACTCCAAAGGTCGTACGTGAGCACAAGAAGACTGAAATCACAGAAGCAAGAGCATACAACGCTGACGCTGATACTGTGTCTTCCGTCGCTGCCACTGCTGATTCCGATGATGAAGAAGAAGAAGAAGAAGAAGAAGAAGAAGAAGAAAAGAAATCTAAGAAGGAAAAGAAGGATAAGAAGAGAAAGAGAGATGAAGATGATGAGTCCAAGGAATCCAAGAAGTCTAAGAAGGAAAAGAAAGACAAGAAGGAAAAGAAAGACAAGAAGGAAAAGAAAGATAAAAAGGACAAAAAATCTAAGAAGGAAAAGAAATAGATTCGGTATTCACATTAACCCCCACCCTTTCTGCATTAAATCTCTAATAACCTCGTATAAATCTGTTCAATTACATACGAACATACTATGTGTGTACCTCTGTAAATTAGTCTGTATCAAATTCAAATAAAAATAATAATTGAATTATTGTCACCTTAAAGTTATATATTTCTCTTTGGGTTCTTCTGTACACTTTTATGTAGAAAATAATAAAAATACATGTTTTAACGCTAACATCTCATTGAACGGGGCTAAACGGATAAGCTGAGAGTCTTGACGTGTGATGTGTTCTGAAAAAGCACTATAATTTTAGCGTCCCCTAATCCCATATTACAACTAAGGTTCAAGAAATGGGTGAAATCACCTCCATATCTTTGGAAGAAACCAATCGGATTAGAGCGAGTTTAGGCTTGAAAACGATACCTAGACCAGCGGGGACCGCACCTGCATCAAAAACAAGCACATCGATAAATGCAGAGCAACATGTCAGAGGAAACAATCCAAGGTCCGTGAGCTCTTTCCCGGACCACAACTTGAAGAAAACTAACGATAACTTGCAAGACTATGACAAGAAGTTAGCTCATCTCAAAACAAGTATAGAGAAATCAAAGGGACTTCTGGCTGAAGGTGATGCAGTTGAGGACGTAGATACAGACGATTGGCTTGCTAAAGTTAGTGAAAGCGTCAAGAAGCATGTAGTTTCACTGCCAAAAAAGGACACTGGTTTAAACGTCGAAAAAGTCACTAATAACAGTGTTTCAGTACCAGAAGATGTTAAATCTTCAGTTGACCAGAATCCTGTCATATTAACATTAAAAGAGACATCCGCTGACAATTTTGAAAGCAGTGGTAAAGAGGAGGAAGATGTACTGGAAAATGAAAGGGTAGCACAAGATCAGGAAGATGGAAAAAAGATCAAACTACGGCAATTGAATAAAGACAGGAAGCTGAATAAAGTCTCTATATTCGATTACAGTGATGAAGAAAATGACACAAACCCAAGAACTGATACTCTAATAGACGATCCTTTGCTTAGTGAGAAGCCATTGCCTGTATCCACTTCATCCAAACGAGTCAGAATCGAAAGCGATTCCGATAATGACGAGTCTCCAAAGGATTACGCGCCAATCAAGATCAAAAAACGAAAGAAGAAGTCTAATCAGAACGTGAAGCCAAGAGAGTTGAATACGGTACGAATGGTTAAAGTTGACCTCTTGGACAATGAGGAAGATTCTAATGATGAGTCTTTCCTGCCAGTTCTTAAAGTAAAGCGAAGAACTAAAGACGAGGCATCAAAACACGAAGGAAACTCAGCAGAATTGGAGAGATTAGAAATGCAGCACAGGATCAGAACAGCCCAAGTGCTGGAACATACTGACAAAACGATAGTTTTGGATGATACTGAAGAATTTTTGAGCTCACTGAAATCCGAAGTACTTGAGAAGAAGCCTGTTAATGAAAACGATAAACCTATTAGTATCAATTTAAAACAAGAAGTGATCGAAACAAAGACAGTCCAACCAGGAACCGTTAATGGCCTTGAGAACAAAGAACCTGAACAACATGATTTCCGTGAAGGGGTGGCAGGTATGTTGAATTTCCTTAAGGAACGAAAGATAATTGGTCAAGATAAAGAAGCCAATCATGGCGTGGGGGCCAAGAGACACGGTAATGATATTAAAAAAGAATTTGAAGTGTTAAATAAGATCACAAACTCTCTCAAAGATGCAGATAGAAACCTTGTTTCAAATGGTGTAGCTTTCACCGAAAGCGAGCTGAGTAAGATCAACGCTTCACAAGCTGAAGAAATCGCTTTGGACATACAACGTTTACAACAGGAAAAACTCAAAAATTATAATCCAACAGTAAGCCTGACATACAATGATTCAGATGGTAACGAATTGGAAACGAAGGAAGCCTACAAACAACTTTCCCAATCTTGGCACGGTACAAAATCTAGTAAAAAGACTTTGGATAGGCAGCAGAAAAAAATAGCACGCAGAAAGAGACAATTAGAGCAGGAATCTTACTTGGGATCATGATATTCAACACATATATCGCTCACATGCTCACATGGAGTTAACGATTCCCAAGTACTTTTCTATATTACCCACGTGAGTTTCCTCTGACCACACATTAAGTCAGCGACGCGCTTGTCTCGATCCACGTGACTTACAGAAAAGGTAAACAATGGTAGCATAAGCATCTTGAAAAAAAAACTGGAGGATTATTTAGTATAGAACAATTTTTTACCAAATGCTATGAATAGAAAATATATATTGAACGAAAGGTATACTTCGAGCTTGCTACTCTATTCAGGTACCAGTTGTCGACCTCTGATTTCCAGCGTTTGTAAATATCACACTCATTCGACTCTGTTCCATTTGTTTTGTTTAAATTGCAGAGGCAGCGAGGAAATTCAGTATAGATGATTGTTACTTCCCAAAGTGTCGCTTCAAAGCGTCGTGCTTCGCTGAGTAAGACATACTCTGACGTTAACATTTTCAACCAGCAACTGCAGACAGTTCACGAAAATTACAGTTTGCATAAGCGTTCAAATTCAAGCTACTTAAATGATGCCAAAAGACTACAGAGTCGTACGTGGAAAGAACAATTTGTCAATATCTTTCCTGCAAACATACAAGAACTTCTTCCAGAGGTAAATGTTCGCATGTCCATCTTATGTCTGGTATGGTATATGATGTCATCTGTTTCATCGAATTTGTCGAAAGCCATACTATCTCAGTTTCCGCATCCTGTTGGTTTAACAGAACTCCAATTTTTTTTAAGCGCATCATTATGTCTGGCGTTTGTTACGTTTGCCAACTACCTGCATACACCTAAGTTTTCTTCTTCACAGCTCACTGCAACTGTATTAAATTTTCCGGAAGGGATATTACCCAACTATCTTAATGGTTCATTTAGGAGATGCATTCTCGAAACATTTTTAGTACCATCAAGGGTAATATGGTACACAACTTTTCCAATGGGTATTTTCCAGTTTGCAGGACACATCACCTCTCACAAATCCACCTTTCTAATTCCTGTTTCATTGGTGCATTCCGTTAAAGCCTTGTCCCCAATAGCAACCGTATGTTATTACAGATTTGCTAAGGGCAGACAATACAACAATATGACCTATTACACCCTTCTTCCTCTAATTCTTGGAGTCATTATGACTTGTTGGTCCTCGCAAAGCAATAAAAACAAGTTAACTGAAATTGATAGCGTCACATTCTTCATGGGTTTAACTTTTGCTTTCATTTCAATGATGATCTTTGTAACGCAGAACATTTTCGCTAAGAAAATTTTAACAGTTAAGTCCAACGACGTATTACCTTGTAAAACCAAATCACAGTTGGACCTATCTCAGATCAGAAAAGAGGAGCAGCTACCAATGCAGCTGGATAAGATAACCATTTTATTCTACTGCTCGTGTGTCGGTTTTGTTCTTACCTTCCCAATTTTCGCATCGAATGAATTATTTTCAAGTTCCAAATCAGTTTCCAAAGATTTATCGATCGGTGTTATAATACTAGTTTTCATCCACGGGTTTGTACATTTTTTCCAAGCCATGTTAGCCTTTCAATTAATTGGTATGCTGAGTCCAGTTACGTATTCAATTGCGAATATCATGAAACGGATCATGATTATTGTAGTTGCATTGATTTGGGAGTCGAATTTGTCAATCAACCAGCTATTTGGGCTGATTCTCACGATATCTGGACTTTACGGATATGATAAATGGGGTAATAAAAGAATTAACTAATTTTTAAAATTGTTCTTCCTCTTTCCCTGTCCTATTGGATTGCACATTTACACGAAAACCCCACTTCTAAGCAAAAAGCTAAGTTAAAATCTTCAGTTCACTTGTTGTAACAACAACACTTCTTTTTTTCGGGTCAATACAGTCACAACTCGCAGACCATGACCCGTAGCATCAAAGCTATATGGTAGTCGACCAACAGTTTATTATACGTTAGACAAAAACATCAAGTATAGTCAAGTATTATATACCAACAATATGCTAACGTTATTATGTGTCAATTGGATGCCAGCGAGGGCAGATTACTACTGAGGCTGCATTTAAGTGAGAAATTACGGAATCTTATTATGAATTGTGAATTATTAGAAGAATTATCGCTAGTACTAAGGAGTATTGTTCAAAAATTCATGTGTCGAGCTAAGTATTTCTTAATGTTTTGCAACTGGGGTTTCGCCAGTCAACTTCCCAACAAAGTCTCTTGCAATGTCACCGAAACCGACCATGAAGACGGTTTGCCAGACACCTAGACCGATTCTTGGAGTAACACCACGGTATAGACCCTTAATACCGTTTGATTGATAGATGTATTTGAAGGCCTTACCCACAGTCAAATTCTTTGGTCTATTTGGATCCTCTTTCTTGGATTGCATTTCAACCCTGATAACTTCAATTGGTTGATTCCAAGCGGACAAACCACCACCAATGGCAGAGGCTGTGATCTTTTCTAATGCAGTCAATTTATCTTCTGGGTTGATCTTACCAGTGAATTTTCTGATACCTTCTTCGACCAATCTGGACAAACCGAAACGGGAACCCCAGTTAGTCATTTGTCTAATGGCAACTGCATTCACACCCTTGTTGATACCCCTGATACCTTCCTTGTTGTAGATTTCCTTGAAGGCATCCCATGATGATTGCTTAGCACCATCAGCGATAGCACTCTTCTGCTTGGTGATTTCAACTGTTTTCATACAAGTACAGAACCCCATTGTCAAGTAAGCTTGTGCCACACCACCAGAAACACCACCCATGATACCAGACCCGAAATTGTTCAATCCCATTTTCTTAAAGTGATACTCTGCTTCTGCAGACACAAACAACAATACAGCACCCTTGGTGGAGGCCTCGATCCATGCCCATGGGATCAACCCTTGGTAGAACCCAAACACACCACCACGAGACCAAATGTGACTGATCGCGTTGAAAAAGGTGAACTGTCTATTTGCGGCCATAGTGGTCTTCACCACTTCCAATGGCTGACCCAAAGTGGTCGCTTCACACAGGTTCAAACCAGCTCCCAACAAAATGTTCGAGAACGAAACTGGCTTCTTCTTCAATTCAACCGGTTGAGATGGCACTGACATCTTGTGCTGTTTTATCCTTCGCTATCCTTCTATTCGAACAAATTTTATCCTGTTTATCGGCTGATGATTCAAATCTCGTTCTAATCTCGCCTTACGTTTCGTAAATAAATCAATAACCTCTCTGTATATCGGGAGTCACTAAAGTCCAGCCTTAATTGTGTGGTTTACTTGAGTCTTGAGAGCCTGAAACTGTTCAAAATTAACCTTCAATTGCACTTTCGCAATGCCAGTTGAGACTTTCCAATAGATAAAGCTTCAATATTTTCGATTTAAAGATATTGAAGAGCTCTAATTTTTTTTTTTTTTCAGTTATTCATATTCACTTTCATCTACTGCTAAAATTTAGAAGGAAAATGTAGCCTCGAGGTTTTGAGATTCCTATGGGAAAACGATCGAAAAGAGAGAGCAGGATGAGACCTGTTCCGGCGAGTCCGAAGGCCTGAAACCGGCGTGAACCTCACAACGGGTTCACGCTACTTCCCGTTGTAGAAAGTAGATGGTGTAGTAATTTCCAGGGTACGCTCTGCACATGATTTGCGATCATGTGCACTTCGTCTTTGTTCGTTTTTTTTTTTTTGCTGTGGGCTGACGAGCATCACTTCGATGCAATGACTCAATACGAATGCTGCTGCTGCTGCTGTTGTGTGTTGCGTCTGGGTCGACTTACACGTTGTTTTGGGCTATGACTGTCGTTTCAGTTATGTGTGTGATACCTGTTTTTTGTCAGTAGTTTTGACCGGCCTGAGATTCGTTTGGCCTTACGCAGCTGTGGAATGCGGGAATCGAACGCCGTCGGCGAAATTCGAATTTTAACATATAAGGCGATGAGCAACTGGCGATGAGAAAGGACGTCGATATAGTCAGAGTGAGACAGTAAAGCGTTTGTGTTAGGTCGTGCAGTCAAGGATATCGACATACCAGGCCCACCGCAGCTTTAAATGCTATGAACAGAAAACGCAGTGGAATGAGCGAGGAAGTAACGTTCGAGAAAATCTCGAGGCCTGACATGATATCTCCGCAAACGTCTCGGCAGCAATTGGTGAGAAGAGAGGATAAGTCTGATGCTGAGCTTAAAAATCTACAATACGCTGATCTTGAGGCCACTCAAACGTTCAACGAGCAAACGAGGCCTGTGAAATCTGGTGCGAAAAGGCCCAGTTTCATCCAAGATGATGGGTTAGTATATCCCGAAGGTGGTCTTTCCGCGTGGGTTGTCATCTTCGGGTGCTTCTGTGGGTTTATCCCGACGTTTGGTATTTTAAACACCATTGGTGTCATGGAGACTTACATCGAAATGAACCAGTTATCGAGTACTTCTTCCTCTACGGTTGGTTGGATCTTCTCAATATTCTCGTTTGTTACCTTCGCCAGTTGCATATTTTCCGGCACTTATTTCGATAGAAACGGTGCTAGAGTTCCGTTGATTGTCGGAACACTGTTCCACGTTGCCGGGCTGTTTGGGATGGCTAGCTCGACTAAAATTTGGCAGTTTGTTCTGTCGTTTTCGATTCTCACTGGGTTCGGTAATGGACTTCTGATGAGTCCCTTGATCAGTGTTCCCTCGCATTACTTTATGATCAAACGTGGGACTGCGACTGCGATAGCTACCACGGGTGGTTCTGTTGGTGGTATTATCTATCCCATCATCTTAAGAAAGTTTTTCTCGCTGGAGAATAGCTCGGATCCATACTATGGCTTCGTTTGGGGCATTAGAACACTGGGCTTCATTGACTTATTCCTTTTGACTGTTGCAGGATTCTTGGCCAAGGAAAGGTTGCCACATAAGAAGATCGGCGAGCGCGAAAGGCAGATTTCTACTTGGAAACGTGTATTCAACACTTACTTTTTGCAAAGTTTTGACCTCTTTGCATTTAAGGATTTGAAGTACACATTTTGTGTTATGGGAACTATGTTCGGTGAAGTAAGCATTATCACAGGTACCACATTTTTCGGATCTTATGCATTGAAACAAGGTTTACCGCAGTCCGACACTTATCTACTGTTCATGGTGATTAACCTTGCCGGTATTCCAGGAAGGTGGCTACCTGGGTTCTGCAGTGATATATTTGGAAGATTCAACGTGGCAATGGTTACTTTATCGCTGCTCACAATTACCACTCTTGTCATGTGGTTGCCTTTCGGAAGCTCAAGACAAGTCTTATTCGCATTCAGTGCTCTATATGGATTCTTCTCCGGAAGTGTCTTTAGCATTTTACCAGTTTGCTGCGGCCAAATATCCAAGACTGAAGATTTCGGTAAGAGGTACTCTACAATGTACTTTATTGTCGCCTTTGGTACTCTAGTAGCAGTTCCTATTTCAGGTGCTATCATCGGACCAGATAAAACTTCCGTGGGGTACGACCACTACGTGATATGGTGTGGTGTTGCATCATCAGTCTCTGCTGCATGTTACATGATTTCCAAGACATTGGCGGTTGGTTTCAACTTAAACAGATTTTAATTCTTTCTTGTCCATTTATTAAGTCTCGCATTATTCTTCTACCCTCTTACGATTTGCATTGACTCGAAAGACGACTTTGGGGTGTTTTAGCGCATCTTCATGATCTAGTTGCCATGCATTCCCCCCTCCCCCTCATACTGTCTTCGCAGAATTCATAGCCTTATAGGTCCCGTAATTTTTTAAACATCATTAGCTAAGCATCGAAGCAATAAGGCTTCCAACACTTAGTATACTTATTATATTTACAAGTTTTATACAGTTCCTTAATGACAATTTGTTTACCATTTCTTTTAGAAACTAATAGATGTTGCTAACACGTTCGTTCTATTTCTCAATTGAGTCACGCGCTATCATCATTCATAATCTCGATAGCCCTCTAACTTCAACCATTCTTTGATACCACAGTTGGCTAGCAGTTTTGACGCATGATCGTTCTCATAGTAGTGTTGCAACTGGCCTGAATCCTCCACATCAAAGCTCCCGTCCGCCAGTTTTTTAATCATTTCTACTTGAGTAAATATCATCGGAATGTTGGCCTCATTGAACAGCCTTATTCCATCCCTAGTAAACAAAGTAGGACTGCTCATTATCATTATGCTTGAATTTCGTTTTGTAATGGGTACTCCCATCGCAAATGCCCCGATTGTTTCACGCACCTGACGCCCAGTAACTTTATCAGAAGAGAAAGCCTTACATTGGACGTAGCAATCCAGAAATTTGCCGGGCTTCATTTTGTGCCTCCATGGCTTAAGCGAGGATTTCTGAAGGTTTAGGCGTTTCGGTAACGGTTCAAATTGTATTTTAGTCTCTATCGCTTCAGTCAGAGGTGAGATATCCCATTTACCACGAATGTCAATCCCCCCGTCATAAGAGCCACCTACCACCTGCATGTTGCCTATTCGTAGCTTATCCATTAGCTCACGTACAACAGTAAGCTCATATAACGTACCTTGGAATACAGTCGAATTAACGATACCGTCATTTGCAGCGATGTATTGTTGCAAAACTTCTTTTGGAAATTTATTCGCAAAGACACCTTTCCAACTCATCTGTTCAAACGCCCACACTCAAGCTACCACCGAGTGATCCAAACAGACGCTCGCAACCCTGTCTTCTGGTAACGTCTTTCACTTCCATGCGCTAATCATGTCATCTCAAAGTCATCAGAACTTAGTGCTCACAATTTAAGTAGCTAAAAAATATATATTGGTACGTTTACCGATATACATAGAAACTTCAGAAACACCGTTCATCATAAAGGCATGTGAACACTACGAAAACAGTATCATCACAAGATGTCGACACAACCTATAGTCACCTTAGAACCCAAGGGTACTGAGGTCGTTGAAAAACCTGATGAGGATGTTCCCACAGTGTTTGAAATAGCCTCCGATATCCAACAGAACTTACACGATCTGCTGCGGAAAGTGAACGACGATGACTTGCAGTTTAATAAGTCCATTGACTCGATTTACGACAAACTCAAGGGTTTAGAAGATTAGCTCTATTTCAATTCCTTCTCCACATTACGGTTCACATCTGTTGGCGAACGACGCAACGTGTGAGTATGTTTTCTGTCATGATAACTCAGAAGCTGGCTGTAACTGTATATTTACATATTTCATAATGGTACAAATTTCAACATTTATAATTGAAAACTACAAGTATCTATAAAACTTGGATCGACAAATGGTGAAATCTTAATCACACTGGGCTTATACCTGGGAACAAGTGGTCTGGTATCGCGCAGGTAAACACCATAAAGATGGCGAAGAAAACCAAAGTTAATAAACGGCGTTCCAAGAGTAAAAATGGGCCAGTAATCGAAGGATCCGAAGAAAGGAAGCAGAGACTTTCCAATTTGTTGAAGCAAGTATCCTCGGAGAACGCAAACTCTATCAGCAAAGTGGCCCACGAGCCTTTAGAAGTTAAAGACGAAAGCCTTAGTAAAGTATTGCAGAGGTTCGAAACTTCAGTCAAGGCAATTAACGAGAACGATATTGAAAGCCAGCAAGCAGCTGTAGTACGAAATGAATACGTAAAGAATGGTGATGATGAGGGCGGGTCATCAGAAGATATTGATGACGATGAGGAGGAAGTCGCTGATGATATTTCTAAGAGACAGCATAGGCTCGCGAGTAAACCGAGTATTGCAATATTGAAGGCATCTGTTCCTTATCCGGAGCTCATCGAATGGTTTGATTGTGATGCGCTGTGGCCATTTTTCAACGCAACTATTAAATCCGCCCACAATACGGTTGGAGTGCCCAGGCATTGGCAGATGAAGAGAGGGTATTTATCCGGGCGGGCAATGTTGGAAAAAAAACCATTCGAACTACCAGATATTATCAAACAGACTGATATAGGAACGATGCGAGAGACTCTTCCTACTGGCAACGAAAAGGACACCGAGAAGTTGAAGGATATCACAAGGGCAAAAGTCCAACCGAAATTGGGTACGCTGGATCTAGACTATAGGAGGTTGTATGAAGCGTTTTTCACTTTGGGAAAGAACTGGAAGCCAGAGTTATTGTCCTTTGGTGACTTGTATTATGAACACAGGAGTTTAGACACTGAGCTTGAATGGAAAGATATAAAGACACGTTTTAGACCAGGATATATATCAGAATCTCTAAGAGAGGCGCTGAATCTTGCAGAGGGAATGCTTCCGCCTTGGTGTCACGAAATGAATAAATCGGGGTTACCTAAATCATATCCAGATATGAAAGTATGCGGAATAAACTGGGATATATCTAACCTCACTGTCGCCCAATACGGATATTGGCCCGGTGATCATTTTAAGAACCACACACAAAAACTATTTGGATCCTTGATCTCTTTCGAAGAGCTTGAAGGGAAAGATGCAGATATTGACCAAAATCCATTATATGAATCGGAATCCGAAGAAGAAGAGCCCTCAGTCGAGGAAGTTGAGGAAGTTGAATCAGTAAAAACTGAAAACAACGAAGAAACTAATGTAGCATCAGTAATATTCGATGGAGATCCAGTTATCGCTCACAAGTACGACGAAAATAGACCCTTATTTACTGTGTTGACTGAATCAAAATCGTACGAAGCAGCAGAATCTAACGTGATTGGATCTGGTGCAACCTATAATGTCTCAAAGAAACGGCCTCAGCATGCAGGTGATGACACAATCGAAAACAAGAAACAGAAAGTAGAGGAAGGGACTGACTTCCGCTTTTGAACTATTTATACGTACACATCGAATCTGGAATGATGCTTGTAATTAGCTTTCTGTAATTGTGTACACTTTTTTTGGTATACAAAAATCTAACAAAGCCACGGCGATTGTCGATCCTATCCAACCCTCTAGTTCACTTCCGTTGAATCGCAACAGACATTCTCTCGGTTTGTCCTATTGTCTAGCATTCGTGTATACATCACGTTTTAGTCAACTCAAATTTCTTGGGCTGCGTCAGTACTGAAAAATTTACAATAGTCAACATTTGAAGATCAAACTTCAACGATTGCCATACACTGCAACTATAAGGTAAAACATGTATTCAGGTATGGAAAACCCCTCAGTAGGAGAGTAAACCACGGTGAAATGTACAAAAAAAAGACATTAGCTAACGGCAAAGCAGGTTTGCCAATTGGCAGGTCTAAAGATGATAGCAACATGTTGGAAGCTTTGAAAATGTATGAAGCTAAGAATTATAAGAAATCGTTGAAACTCTTAGATACCATTTTGAAAAAGAACAGCAACCATGTGGACTCTATAATCTTGAAAGGTTTAAACTTGCAAGTATCTGGTACTGCAGAAGAAGCTGCTACTTACATTAACAAAGCCTTGACTAAAATCAAAGGAACTCTCGTTAGTCCAATCGGGGGTCATTTGTTGGGTATTTACTATAGACAAGTGAAAGATTACACAGATGCAGTGAAATGGTTCAAAGCCGCATTGGACAACGGTTCCACTAATACACAAATCTATAGAGACTTGGCCACTTTACAATCTCAAATTCATGATTACAAAGGCGCACTTGAGTCTAGAAGAAATTACTGGGAAAACTACAAAGGATACCGTGCTAACTGGACCTCATTGGCTGTAGCCAATGACTTGAATGGTCATAAACAAGTTGCTATCAGCACTCTTTCCACTTTTGAAGAGCTTGCTGAAGGTAAACTAGGTGAGCCTGAAATGTACGAAAACAGTGAATGCATCATGTACAAAAACGATCTATTGTACAGAAACGCAGGAAACGATAAAAAATCCTTGGAAAAAGCTCTAGAACATCTGGAAAAGGTGCAGGATGATGTTTATGACAAATTTGGGTGGTTGGAGAGAAAAGCTTCCATCTTGATGAAACTTGGCCGCTCTAGAGAAGCTTCCTTAGTTTACAGAACCTTGATAAAGAGAAGTCCTGACGATTTTAAATACTATAGGCTATTAGAAGTCTCACTCGGGATTCAAGGAAATGAAAGCTTGAAGAAGGCCTTGTATGAAAAGCTAGCGGTCTTTTATCCTAAGTCTGAGCCTCCAAAGTTCATTCCACTCACATTCATAAAGGACAAGGTGGAACTAACTAAAAAAATCTCTGACTATATTACTACTCAGCTAAACCGTGGTGTTCCAGCAACATTTAACAATATCAAACCTTTATACAAAAAGGAGGGTATTCCTGATATTATTGAAAATATTGTGTTACCATATCATTCTGCCTTGTCGCCAGATGACCAACCTATCCAATTTGTGTGGACCACCTACTTTTTGGCACTACACTTCTTGCACAGAAAAGAGTTCGAAAAGGCAAACGATTATGCTGATAAAGCAATGGAACATACGCCTACTCTTGTTGAGATTTATATTTTGAAAGCCAGAGTTTTGAAACATTTGGGACTACTGGAAGAGGCTGCGAGCGTCATTAATCGTGGTCGTGAACTTGATTTGCAAGACAGATTCATCAACGCTAAGACTACGAAATACATGTTGAGAGCTGATGATACGAATGAAGCCATTGCAATCGTGTCATTGTTCACAAAAAACGACGTAAATGGTGTGCCAGATTTACATCTTTTAGAAGCTTCTTGGTTTATTGTCGAACAGGCTGAGAGCTTTTTCAGATTGTACAAGAAATCATTGAAAGAACTATCTGCTCTCAAAGAAAAGGATGTTTCTTCCCTTGCAGAAGAGGAGTTAGACTCTCATGTAAAACTTTTGAGAGATTTAGAGTTCAACGTCGATAAATACGAAGGCCTTTCTCTGAAACGTTTCATGGCGCTTCCTAAAATTTACAGGCAGTTTGAGGATGACCAATTAGACTTCCACTCCTACTGTATGAGAAAGGGGACCCCAAGAGCTTATTTGAATATGTTAGAATGGGGCAATCATATTTATACTCTACCTATGTTCGTCAGAGCAATGGAAGGAGCTTCTAAAATAGTTTTTCAGCGTTTCGACTCTTCTAAGATCAGCAATTCAGACGAACAGAGTCATGATGACATCGCTGCCAAAAAGAAGAACAGCAAAAAGGCCAAGAAAGAAGCTGCTGCACTAAACAGGATGAAAGAAGATGAAAAGGCTGAGTGCCTTGCTTATGTTGGCGACAAGGATCCATTAGGTGAGACTTTGCTTAACGATTCTGATCCTTTAGGCATCTTTGAAAAAGAGTTCTTGAAACCATATCTATCACAAGCCACTGACAGTACAAGAAGACATTTAATTGAATTCGAATTTCATTTACGGACCGGTAAACTAGCTTTGGCTCTAGGGGCTTTGACAAAATACATTAAAGTAAATGGTAAAGATTCTGTCGCTGCAAGTATGGCGTTGGTACTGTTAGAAAACACCAAAGATTCATATTTGCATGATGACATTGCGAAAAAGGTAGCCGTCAAGGGTATTGAAAAAGAATTCCCTGAGCTATTGTCCGAATCCGAGAACAAACTTGGGTTTGTAAAAGAGACGTTCGGCAAAACGCTACCATCTTTATTGATATTATATCGTCACTCCAGTGCTTCAATTCCAGAACCTGAAATTAAAGAAGATATCATTTCTGTTCTCCAAAATGAGGAGCCTGCCATTCAACATTCAGTGCTGGAGTATGAATTTTAAGTAGCGCTACATACTGTAAGCCGTAATAGTGTATTTAACTGAATTGGAAACAATATGTTAACTCTAACCTTTCGTTGGTTTCGCTGCATACGCTGTTCTTCGAAGCACCTCTTTTTATTCAATGTTCGAAAGGTAGTGTACTTCCCCGTCTTGGTTTTCAAGTCTGTCTGCTGCTTGTTCTGGGGTCAAGTCTCTTTGTGGTTCGCCTAAAAGCTCAAATCCGACTAAAAACTTTCTCACAGTGGCTGATCTTAACAATGGAGGATAGAAATGCATGTGAAACCAGGCAGCACTCAGTTCTTCCTCATCAGCATTGAGTGGAGCTTGATGGATACCCATGGAATATGGGAAGCTTGTCTGGAAGAGGTTATCGTATCTTATAGTGAGATTTCTTATTATTTCAGCTAGATCTATTCTTTCTTCCTCGTTGAATTGATTTAATGAAGGAATCCGACGCTTTGATACGACCATCGTCTCGAATGGCCACACGGCCCAGTATGGAACGATGACCAAAAAGGAGTCATTTTGACATACAATCCTTTCCTTTTCACGAAGCTCCAGGGTTACAATGTCTTCTAAAAGGTGGGTACCATGTTCGTGTTCATATTTTGCGAAATTCTCAAACTCTTTTGCCGGTTCACTGGGAACTGAATCTAAACACCACGCCTGGCCGTGAGGATGCAAATTAGAGCAACCCATGGCAGTTCCCTTATTTTCGAAAATTTGAAGGTATTTGTAAGGCTTTCCCTCTTCAATGGTTTCTTTTTCCAACTTTTGGAACAAATCACTCCATGCTCTTACAACATTCGTAATAGTATCCTTTGCCATTTGGGGTAAACTGAGATTATGCTGTGGGGAGAAACAGATCACAAAACAGTTTCCCTTCACACCTTTTATCTTAAATAATCTCTCTTTCAATGGGTCTGAATCCAGTGAATTTGGCTCCAGATCAGGTTGCTCAAGTTTCACCGCTGCGTAGTCATTCTGGAAGATGTAAGTTGACTTATAATCCGGGTTTCCTTCACCAGTAGCCCTTGTGTTTCCAGGACATAAAAAGCACTTGTCATCATGTTCGGGAGCATCGTTTCTACCAGGCTTCTCCTGTTGACCTAGCCATGGTCGTTTGGCTCTGTGGGGCGATACCAAAACCCAAGAATCTGTCAACGGACTGAAACGTGCATGCGAGTGGTCTGTCAAATCAAATGACATTGTATATTATAACAGGCTTGGTAAATAATTCTTCCTTTCTCACTTTAAAGTAAAAATTTCACTGTAGTTTGATTCAGAGGCAGTATACCGTTGCGCTTTAGCTATTTAGTGTGGATGATGTCCAACGCCTTTTGATGATATCCTAGGTATAACTGAACTTGCTGAGAAACAGCTGAGAAAGTATAACCCACTTCGCTCTATGGTCTTAATTTATATGCTGAAAACAAAGTGTTCGAAAGGATAGAAAGCGCGTCCGCGTGCTATCACAGTAGTATTAATACAACAATAATTCTCCTGCGGCATTGTTTACTGGGTGTCTCCTTTCATACTAGTTTGTAAGGTAACTAGACTAGCTTGTCAGTAGTCCGATGAGCTTTACAGCTTGATGTTGTCGAAAGTTTCGGTCAGGTACGGTTCGGAGAACAGTCTTCCGAAACAAAGATACGGACTCCTCTGTTCCGAACCTTTTTGACACATTTTCCATTCTTCGTCATCGCTGAAAAATGAAATTGTGAGGTGGTTAGTCTGTAATTCAATACACATCTTCTCATCTGTCTGGTGCGAACGACTATAGAATAACGCGTGTGTTTAACAATCCACGATGGCGTAACATGATGTGAATCAAGCGTCATTCAAAATAGCGTTGCTCGAAGCTCCGGGATTCTCACGTGCCCACAAACTGTCAACTTGCTGTAACCGCTCTGAGCTTTAAAGTATTATATAAAAGAAGCTTTGCAGTGCTGCGTGTCTGCGTAAAAAAATACTTAATGTTACGAATTAGTTCGCCTATCGTGTTGAGATTCTACGTTCTCATCGATAGCAGTGGTATCTCATCCTAAAGATTTGAAAATGTAAGCGAGCCTGTGGCCGTAAGTTTGATTTTCTCTAACAATGACGCTTGATTTCCACTCAGAGCTATTGATTGCATCGATGTATCTGCCAGGTTCGCAACAAATGCCAGCTCTGCTTTCAAACTTATCCTGGATGTGAATGTAATCTCCTGTGTAAACTTGAAAAGTCGGTTCAGTTGTAGCAACTTCAAGTTGTAGTTTAGCCTCTTCGTTAGACAACCTGAATACAGTTTTCAAAGGGGATGATCTTGAGTCCAGTTTAGCTGGTAGCCCGCTAACAAAGCAGAAATCTAAAACAGGGTTTGTTGCTGTAATCTCTGTTGGCTCATTGTTGAAAGTTGCCACTTCCGAGAATTTCGTTAAGTTTCCGGTTGGGATCAACTTCTTGTTAACTTCGAGTCCAGTGTTATGAACTAGCTGGAGCTTAGATCCTTTAATGGTAGGTTCATTGAATTTGTTCAAGTTGAAATATGTGTGGTTTGTGATATTTGCTACCGTACAGCCTTCTCCGACAACTTTAGACTCGTATTCTATCGTTAGTGTTTTCTTCTCGCTGTTCACTTCGTATTTAACTAGCGTTGATAGTTTTGCTGGCAATTCGGTTTCCTCATCGACGTGTAAAAAGTCTGCGGTCCAAACATGCGGCTCTGGGTTCTTTACTATGGGGCCTAGAAACTTCTTAGTGTGGTAGCTGTTGATACCCGAGTGGCATACGTTTGAAGCTTCAGTTAATGTTAGTTCGGTCTTCTTGCCGTCAATTTCAAATGATCCGTTAGATATTCTGTTGGCATAGGGACCCACAGTGGCACCGAAATATGGATTGCTGCAGTCCTTGTACTCGGATTCATTATCCAAAGATGTGACCACTGATGATCCGTTTACTACGATGTCTACAATAGTGCCACCGACATTCGCAATCCTGACTTCGAATGGTGTGCCCTTACCTAAAGAAACGATCCTGGATGAGTAATCACCAGCCCTTCCAAAAAACTGGGCATCGGTACCCTTGATTTGATAACCGAATGGGTTATCTTCAGTCCATTTCCATAAATCAACGCACGCCTTGGCCACATCGTGTTCCGCTTTCCAATTTAGCTCATTTGTGGCCCTATCGCATTTAGCGGTTAGATTCAAAACATCACCTTCACGTCTTCCAGTGATTTCGTACTCCAAATTCGAACCAATGGCAGCACAAAACGCGGTGTACATTTGCAACACTGTCGTACCCTTCCCGGTACCTAAGTTCCACTCCCTGCAAACACCAGGGTGATGTTCTAAGTATTCAAGAGCCGCCAAATGGCCCTTTGCCAAATCAACAACGTGAATGTAATCTCTAATAGGTGTCCCATCAACAGAATCATAATCATTACCAAAAACGTAGAGCTTCTTTCTTCTTCCAACGGCAACCTGGGCCATGAAAGGCAACAAGTTGTTTGGAATGCCCAACGGATCTTCGCCGATGATACCTGACGGGTGAGCACCGATCGGGTTGAAGTATCTTAAGATAGCAAAAGAAAAAGAATTATCAGAGAAATGCAAGTCTCTCATCATATCTTCGATGGTTAGCTTGGTTTTCCCATATGGGTTGGTGGGACCTGTAGGGCATGTTTCTGGGATTGGAATCATATTCTCAAATCTCGTCGCATCGCCATAAACTGTCGCAGATGATGAGAAAACTAATTTCCGGACTCCGTGGCTCTTCATACAATTCAAAAGATTGATGGTACCAACAACGTTGTTGAAGTAGTACGTCAATGGAACCTCACTACTTTCACCGACAGCCTTCAATCCTGCGAAGTGTAAAACTGAGTCTATTTCATAGTCATCAAACAATTTGTTTAGCAATTCGGAGTCACAAAGATCGATTTGGGCGAACTCTATTGCTTGTCCAGTCAATATTTCCATACGCGAGATGGACTCATAACTAGAGTTGGATAGATTATCCACAACGATACACTTGTAGCCAGCTGCGCATAATTCAACAACGGTATGCGAACCGATGTAACCTGAACCTCCGGTCACCAGGCAGTACTTTCCCTTTGACATTTCGTGTTAGAAAATTTTTGATTTGTGTAGTATACCTTATTATGGTGATATTGGTTTGACTTCGGAGTAAAACCTTGCTTTATGTCTTATGATTTGACCAATATTCCGTAATGCTGGTCCTTATATATGATATGACACACTCTAACAGTAATAAGATATTATCTCAGCAAACCGGTATCACCATCATGAGCAGAAGAACACTCCTCTATCGTGAAAGCAAGTGCGTGCAAGGTTATA
Source organism: Kluyveromyces dobzhanskii (assembly GCA_003705805.3). Lineage (NCBI taxonomy): Eukaryota > Fungi > Ascomycota > Saccharomycetes > Saccharomycetales > Saccharomycetaceae > Kluyveromyces > Kluyveromyces dobzhanskii. The sequence goes on along the minus strand of PPJP03000001.1, from coordinate 1,086,520 downwards.
ACAGAGTTCACTGTTGTCCCTAGCACAATTGATGATGCTTGTTGCGTCTCAACATCTAAGCACAGCTTCATATTGTTTCTCTCTACCAGGTCTCGTTGGCATGTGGTTCTTGCAAGAAAAGTGACACTTCTGTGACTTCGGAACACAGGGTTCCGAAAATCCGGGGTTCTGGATTCCGTCCCCGGATTTTTGTATCCCGAGGTCACGTGTACGGGTTCTATTGCTCCGACTTGTAGGATTCAGCCTCTTGTTGCGCCGATGAGCTTGATATTCAATTTAGGTCTATATAAGAATCACCAACCTTGCTGTTGTTGAAGATCAGTTCATTTGCAACGGTGAATAGGGTTATCACTTGTAGTAACAGTGCTATTATATGTTGGGAAAGTGGTTCATCAAAGCTAGCGTTAGACTAAGGCCTTATTGCAGAGAGAGAGTCTTAAGAGAAGAGCATTTTTGACATATATATACAAAAAGAAAGAAGAGATTGTGGTGATGTCTGTTCCAATTGTTCGTACCGATTTTGCACAGGTCCCAAGGCTTGAGCAGTTGAAAAATGAGTTTATTGAGATATATGGCGCTGACGATTCGAGAAAGTTGTTTATTGCTCGTTCTCCAGGTAGAGTGAATTTAATCGGAGAACATATTGATTACTGCCAGTTTTCGGTGTTGCCAATGGCCATTGAAAACGACGTGTTGTTGGCGTGCCGTTTGACTCCGGAGAACGAGACCTCATCGATAACGTTAGCAAATCACGATACGAATTTCGCCAAGCGTAAATTTGACTTATCGTTGGATGGGTCCCTTATTGAGATTGACCCATCTGTGTCCGACTGGTCCAATTACTTCAAATGTGGGCTCTTAGTTACTCATCAATATCTAAAAACCGCGTTCAATTTTGAGGGACCCGTCCGCGGGATGGAAATTTACGTCAAGGGTAACATTCCGACAGGTGGTGGTCTATCGTCCAGTGCTGCCTTCATTTGTGCTGTATCGTTGGCTATCATATACTCGAACGTTCCTGAGGGAACACCTATTAACAAAGAGGAGCTAACGAAGACTACATCCGTCGCAGAACACCACGTCGGTGTGAACAATGGCGGTATGGATCAAGCGGCTTCGATTTGTGGTAAAGAGGGACACGCATTATACGTGGAGTTCAAACCAGAATTAAAAGCCACGCCGTTTAAGTTTCCTGAAGGTTTACCAATCTCGTTTTTGATTGCTAACACTTTGATAGTTAGCAACAAGGCAGAAACAGGGCCTGTTAATTACAACCTCAGAGTGGTAGAAGTCACTGTCGCTGCCAACGTCTTAGCTCAAAAATACGGCGTGACGTTAGAGACAGAAGGTAATCTAGATAAAGGTACTCTAAGAAACTTCATGGATGCCTATTATATGAAATACGACGCTTCGTGTCACAAACCCTGGAACGGTGAAATTCAGAGCGGGTTAGAAAGATTAAACAAAATGTTGGAGCTGGTGGAGGAAGCGCTAGATCCCAACGGATACACCCTTGATAGAGTAGTAGAACTGTGTGGTTGTGAGTCTATTTCGCAATTCACAGAACTTTATTTGACTAATTTCCCTGTTCGCTTCCAACGCTTGAAGTTATTCCAACGTGCTAAACATGTGTTTTCGGAGGCCTTGAGAGTGCTAGAAGCGCTACAACTATTTCAAAATGGCGACTCGAATTTCTTCCAGGATTTTGGTTCCTTGATGAATGATTCTCAAGCATCCTGTGATAAACTATACGAATGCTCCTGTCCGGAAACTGATCTAATCTGCGACATTGCATTGGAAAAAGGCTCTTTCGGTTCACGTTTGACTGGTGCTGGCTGGGGTGGTTGTACTGTACATTTGTGTTCTACCGATACTGTGGATTCTGTCAAAAAGGCGCTAATTGAACAATACTACAAGGTGAAATTCCCAGAACTAACCCCAGAAGAACTGGACGAGGCCATTATTATTTCTAAACCCAGTCTAGGAAGTATTCTATACGAATAGAAGCTATACGTAAGAATTGTACATATTATGATTGAATGTTAATTTATATTATCTTAAACGATGGGACCACTTGCCGGCATTGCATCCTCGTCGGATGATGAATGGCAACTCTGATAGACAAGTCATCCTCAATGGAGACACCCATTCCATATGTAATCAATCCCATATGTTTCTTATTCAAGTGGACCTGACTTTTTTCATGTTTATGAATTATATCTTTTAATATTACATGTCATTGTTTAGATATAAATGTCAAATATATTTTTATTTTTTTTTAGTTAAGTGTATGTCAAATGTTGAAATAAAGCTGACTTAGGCAAAAGTGGCATAAGTTACTCAAGATTAATTTAATAAGAACTAAAAGGAAGAGGGGGAGCGAGTGAAGAAACATGAGGATAGTATCTATCAGGGGGTGATTTGTTTATTGCGATACTATTTGGCTTTAAAGTTAAAGTGACTAGAATTAAGCCTGATATTCTCAATAACGAACTTTATACCCTCCGATGGGTACAGTTCTGGGGTCAACCCAATAGAATTTTCCGAATAAATCCTCAATGTTGTCCATCATGTATTTAACCTCCATGACGGCAAATTCTTTCAACGTATTATAAGGTCTCTTTTTATCATCATACCCAATTACTTGTTGATACATCTCTTCGGCGAAGATTTTCCTTTCACCAGCGAGTACGTTTTTGGCCTCTTTCATACATTTTTTACCAGACACGTATCCGACCATGTGTGACCTTATTCTGGACTCATGTTGTTTGAATGGGTTGGGCTTAATTCCCTTGGAAATTTTATCAGGTAATGTATCATCGTTAGCTATGTAGTCAAGGCCATCGAAGATAAAATCGAGAATACCTTTCATTTCAGCGCTAGTAATGAAATGACACCACCTCGCATTTCCGATACTGTCATCAGCTTTCATGTCGTTTACCATCTTTGCCCGATATCTAGCTCCGCTTTCAATTGGGCCAAAACTGTTCGGTCTTACAATTCTTGACACAATGTTGAAATAGTACTGAGTGTTCGAGAAGTTGACATCAGAATCCAAATTTTCTGATACGAATTCCAATTTGATGTGAGGTCCGACCTGCGTTTTTATGATTTTCCAGTACGTTCTGAAGGTTGAGATATATGGATTGTTTTGCATACCGATTTGATTGTTGATATGTTCCAACATCCTATAATAATAACCATGGTCATACTCAATTGATACATCCTGGAAATTGGATGGAAGAGGAATATTAGGAGAGAAATACCAATCCATGATTGTGTTTCTGATGAAACCTCCCTGGAAGGTGACGTTTATCACGTTATCTTCTGAACGGATTCCAAACTCGAATTTAGGACATCTTCTTTCTGGCCTTAGATAAAGCTCGGACTTTTTCTTTGGCGCAGGCTTGAAAATACATCTTTTATCCTTCACCAACATTGTATCGTATAATAAAGACGGGCGATAACTCGAAGAGGAAGATGATGAGGATTTTCTTCTTTTAGTTTTCAGTAACAATTTCGTTGGTGTCCTTGTTGGCGAAGGCGGAAATAGTGCGTCCATGGAAAATTCCTCAATATTAGAAGAACTGCCACCAGCGAACTGCGAGGAATCAATGTTATTGAAACTGAACCTTACGTTGTTGGCCTTCTGGTTTTTCATGTTATTGATTTTGTTATGGTTACTGTGGAGGATGGAGGTACTTCTCGGGGAGTTCGTGCTTGAACTGATAGGTGTCACTGTATCAGAAACGAAGCTTGGCCTTCTACCATCAAAAATGTCATTACTAAAGCATATAGTTGAATGAGCGGCAGAACTATTGACCATGCTACCTTTATTACTATTGGTATTGCTCAATGTGATCTTCTCGTTGTCATTGGGCAACGGAACTCCATCCTGCAAACTGCAGTCACTTGCTAAGAACCCGTCCGTAACGTAAGTGAAATGTGGCGTCGAATTTTCAGTTGTAGTTGAATAGTCCATATCTCCATTCATAGGTGTGCTACTCAATAACTTGGCGATAGATCCTAGTTGCAACTCTCCCGCAATAGGTCCGGTTTCGAAAATAAATTTTGAGCTAGTCTGTCCTGCAAAGCCAGTACCGTCGAGCTCAACACCGAATGAATTAGAATTACTAGCTGGATTTTGGCCAAGCCCGAAAAAAGTGTTCAAATCCAAATCCAAATTCGGTTGAGGCTCACCGTCATCTGGCAAGTTAAGATATTCCTCCATATTAATTTCTTTATTAAAGATCAATTTGAGCTGTGTCACAAAATTATTGTTGACGCTTACGAATGTTGCCTGCAGAAATGTGTCAAAATGCCTTTCTTTTCCTTCGGACAAAACAGAAAAATAAGAATGCCAGCTATTTTAATTTATTCCACCACTTAAATTGTAAGCAACGATAGTTTAAACGAGTGACTGTAGTTATTTTTTTTTTATTAGCGAGAGTGAGACGATGATGATCGCTCTTTTGATTGTTGACTATAATTGTGTTTGGTGCTATTAACGTTTTGGAGTCGGTTAGACTTGAAGTGAACCCAAAAATATCTTTCTTATGTGAAATAAAGTTTCTCAAAAATCTGACGTTTCGAAGCTTTTATTGTGACGATGAAAGAAAAATTGAAAACGTAGTGTCGATAGGGAGCGTATGTTGGTAATTATAGCGAGTGAATAATTTCAATGAGCGTAGAGAAGTTTGTTGGATTGTATCAAGCTGAGAAAGTATTTTGAAAGAAATGTGTAATAAAGATATGTATACCAAACGTTGAATGATAATTATGTGCTAACTAAATAGAAGAAAAAAAGAGTGAAAAAGTGCCATTTGGCACCCTTCTTATATATTACAAGTGACAATTTGGACACGCCTGCTGGTCTTTTCGATACAGATAATGCTGTTTTCTAAGGCAGAATGCCAAGCGATAGTCGATTGCCTTCCCTCACACATTTTACCTTTTTTCTCCCTTTAAAAACTACCACCCTTTATATAACTTGGTGGAAACGCTTTAGTGAACCCTGTAATGGCTTTAAAAGAAACTGGTTTCCATCGATTCGGCATCAATTGCCTTAAATTGATTTTAGGGGAGACACTTGGTACGTTTTTCCTATATGGCATCGCAGGCATGTAATTTCATGATCTTTATGCATGTTGAATGATCAGTTTGTACCTTGCAGTCTCTGATTCCTTATTTTGGGATGAAGAAAGGCTTCATACAATGACGAAGCCCGTGTTGCCCGTTATACAGCAACGTCAGACATGCGTATTTTCTGTTACCAAAGGGAAAAGTGCATGGACGCCATACCGTAACTGCGAATTACATTACATGAACTCAAGGCTGCTACATGATACTCTAAGAACTGGGCACGAGACAAAGCTGTGCCATTTCCTGCTTCAGTTTTGACAGAGAATCAGTGGCCTTTCTACTGCCGTGATTTTCAAATATTATATGCCTCCAATTCCACGGACTGAGATGACTCAGAATTACGTCACGGAGCTAAGATACTGATAAACCTTGTTAAAAGATCTGATTGATTAATTGTTACTGTCTTGTGTTCCCACTTGATGCTAAATTATGGTAGTATTGTGACGAGGACCTTTATTTGTCACTTGTGTGCTAATAATTTAGGTATAAAGATTAGTGGGCAAGTGGCCGTTCACGTGACTTCTTTCTAAAATTGCAAAAAAAAAAATAATAATCTCACAAAATGAAACTCTCTTCTCATGGATGTATATTTTACATCTTGGCTCCAAATCTATCGCCTATAGAGTGACCGAAACGCATCATAGCTAACTTAACAGGGGCCATCCAGCAGAATAACATACTTGCCCACTCAGATATCATGGTCGTCAAAGTATTGAGGCAAACGTCCATTGCAAGGAACGGTGTTGGTTCATTTGTGCTTCCATGTAAAAAGATCACATTGCAGTATTGTAACTGGGGTGGTTCATCACAAGGCTTGAGAGAGTTTCTAACCTCAAAAAGAATGATTAATTGGGCCGAGAAATATCCACAAATACAGTTCGAGATAGTGAGAAAATCTGGCCATCCAGTCATAAAAGGTGATTACGTGAATGGTCGTGACAAGGCAATTTGCGTCAAAAACCTGAACATTGATAACGTGGAAAACAAATTGAAGCAAATTAGAGACTCTTCAGGAGAACTGCTTCGCCATAGAACTAAGAATCACAACGTGGATACTTTGAACGATAGTGTGAGAGGTATCTGGTCTCCACTACATGTCAACCCAGCTGTTAGACACAAAGTTTGAACTCCAAGAAGAGAGATTTGGTCGAGTGTAACGAGCTCTTTACATAACCTGTATATAATAAATATCGAAAACCACGTCTGTTCCGATTTCTGAATAGACAATCGTACGATAAACGAGTCTGTGATGAGATAATTATCTATAATTGCTTATTTGTTTTACTATATATGACGGAATCGTATATTATATATGCAGGGGGCCTCACTCAAGCTGATGCCTTGTATTCTCTAAGGACAACAGGAACAGAAGAAGGTGGTAAAGATCCGAACTCGGTAATGATCTTCTTGATGTAGTCAGGAGGTGTTAGATCATACATTATGTTGAATATGTGCAAATTCGATGATTTCTCCCAATCTGCCAAAATTGGTTTGTCCTTAACATGCTTACTCTCATCAGTGGCGGAAGTGCTGTTAGCTGCACCGCTAGTCTTACTGTTTTGTTTTGTGTTATTCTCAACTTCCTTCTGCTGAGCTTCTCTTTCTTTGATGAATTGTTGTAATAAAAACCCGTTGTTGTTACGCCTCTGCACGGGATTGGCAGAATCAATAATTACTAAATCATTTGGATCGGCAAGTTCATTGGATGTGACACTATCAAGCTGCACTCTTTGCGAAAACTTCAAAGACTCACAGCACACAAGCACTGGGATATTTCTTCTGCTTGCTAACATGGCAATTTGGGCTGTACCAACTCTTGAATATAGGAAACCATTTGAAAGAATGGAATGTGCGCCCAAAAATACATATTTGATATCCATGTTGAACACTGTACCAAGTGCGGTGATTGGAACATACAAAACGTTCAATCCTTTATTTTTCAAAGACTCTGCCATTTTACGACCTTCAAATAGAGGTCTACTGTCCACTATAACGATTTGAAATTTCTTCCCAAAGTTTATTGCGTTATGTAAAAATAGATCCGTCAAAACTTTTGAGCAACCGTATGTCAATATAGTACTACCTTCTTCGATGTGCTGAGAAGCTGTTTCAATGATTAGTTGATCTGCTAGCTCCACTCTTTCCCTAGCGAATTGTGCGATATTGTCACATAACTCCTCTTTAGCTTTTGAGTCTGGGGTAGAAGGATCAATCAAAGAAATTTCTTGCTTTAACCACCTAATTGCATTACCCATGGTTACACTCAATGGTCTCGACTTCTTTAAGAAGTCAATTTGATGTGACAGATAACTCGTTAAGTTACGAGAAAGAGTAGTGCCCTCTGGTGTTTTATAGTCTCTTACTACTAATTGGAACGCTTCTAACATGGCAATACAGCGAGGAATAGATCCTATAATCTTGTACAACGCAAAGTCTAAAGTCAAAGAAGTGATGGCAGGATGTAGCATTTCACGATTGGTCACCAACTCTTTGACAGAAGCTAGAGTTTGTTGATTAGTGAACTGTGAAGTTATCGTGTTGGGAATGATGGATGATGTTCCGGGAACAAATGTAGATGAATCGTCAAGGGATAGTGAATTGAACATCTGGTGGGCTTCAAAATCTTCAGCATGTGCTAGACCCGCCAAGTTCGTGTTGCTTCCGGATAAGTTGCTACTCAATTGAGATCCAGCACTTGGTTGTGAGGTGCTGCTTGAAATTGTAGTTGCAAGCATGGGCAAAAACAAGCCATTTGCAGTTATCCTCGAAGCACCAGTAGATGTAATGGCACTTGAGACGGCGAGCAAAGAGGCTCTCCTTTCTTCGGTGGTCTCCAAATGACCAAAGAGAGTTGATCTCTTTATGTCATGTCTGACTGGATCAGCTGCCTTGTTCTTTTTTGCAGCTAAAATTTCCCTCTGTTGTTGCTTCTTTTCACGTTTAGCAGTAGCTTGTTGCTGTTGCTTCTCGATCGAGATACCACTTGCCTGTTTACTAGCAGCTCTCTTTTCGGCTTTCTCCTTCTTTTTCAATTCCTTTAGCTCTTTATTGGTCAAAGGTTTCTCTTTATTTGATTCAGCGGGTGCCTTGACAGTCTTTGCAACTGGAGTTGCTTTCGCTAATTCTTCTTTGTTTTCTTCTGCCATTATCGCTGTATAGAAATCTGAACTACGCCGTTACTAGTCGGTGGTATTCCATCTGTTCATTACACTACCGTACTCATCGTTATATAATCGTTGCATCAAGTTCAAAATATCATTGAATTTCATTGAAATTGAGGTTATCAAAGAAAGATTTGAAAATCGTTGACGATGATTTATGTCAGCTTGAAGAAGAGCTCAGCCCAAGTGAGTCACCCAGTCGCGTTACGGCATGCTGGATAGGCTTAACATTTCAGCCAACAGGTGCAGTAAGACCGTAAGATAGCCCTGTGGGAAGGGTTTGTTGAATGAGCATTTCATTGTCAGTATTGTGCGAAATTTGAGCGAGTAGTAGTATTCTAAACCGACGTTAATTCTTATAGGTGTATATACATGAATGAATTTAGGAAACATTGGTGACACATGGGCAAGTTGTTGAATAAGTCTACTCTACTGGAGTGGTTGTGTTGGTTCCTTCTTCTGTTTTGGCTTTAGGTTCCTCTTGTTTCAAAAAGGCTTTGTACTGAGAGACATAATTGTCATAAATGTCTGAAGCAGAATTTTGGGCCAAAGCGGCTTTATAGTTGTCAACAAATTGTTGTAGTTTGGCTTCAGTGGAGCCAAAATGCAGAGCTGTTCTACTGAATAGGTATGGAGATGCATTCTTTGTTAAAAATGCGCTCAACTTACTGGGACTCGTAGTTGCAACGTCAATCGAGGGTAAGTTAATTTCGACATTTTTGGCGAAATTGGGTAGTTTGGTATGGACATTCTGCTGTCTACCCAATGCTCGGACGAGTTCTTTTGTTAGACCGGTTGTATCCTCCCTTAAAGTGACCGTAGATGATAGCTTTCTTAGACCTCTAGTTACCATTTCCGAATCTTGAACATTTTGGAATTCATTTCTGTGTAACTGACACATCAAAACACTATTATACCATACGTCTCCGTTGTATGCCTCTAATTGCCCTGCTTTCACCAATTGTGGTTGTATTTGATACAAGACGTTCAAGATCATTCCTAGAGAACCAAACTTGAATGTGGAAACCAACAAGAAGTTTTGTAAGTGCTGAGAGTTTAAGTAACTCCAAAATTCTTTTCTTCTAGGGGTGATATCCTTCCATTCTCTGACCATGTTTTCCAATTCTTTGGCCGAGGACGCGTTCAATATAACACCGTCCAGGATACTTGCACTTGGTCTTAGAACCGCAGGTCTTGGTTGAATAGGAAGCTTAGTTTCAGGATCCTTCAAATCCATGGCCAACAAACGATTGGCATTCTTTTTACGATAAATATATGGTCTTAGAGTCTGTGGTGTCTTGACAAACTGTAAAAAGTTATCGAGGACAGCCCGCGCTTCTAACCCAGTTGAAGCCGATCTTGTGAAGACCCGAGAGAACATTCTGTTTTTATTATCACCTTTTCAAGAAACACCAAAACCCTTACTGCGACTATGCGTTTCACAGGAAACCTAAGTTCAGATTGTACTATATCTGCTAGTAATTTCTCGCTTACAATGGTTCTGCTGGCCTTTCAACTATACCAAACAGTTTAGATGCGCCTACTCGATTTGTGTACTTTCCACTTTTCAATGGCTGTTTCATTCTACATAGAAATTGTGAAGCTTGAAATTTTTCAACTCGTCCACAATGATTTCAAGATTTAATATCCGAGTATTATATATAAGGTACATCTGAAGTAGCGGCTGAATCTACCTGAAACCGATCCATAACCCGAGCAATAACATGCTGATCGTAGTCAACAGTGCCTTAATCGATTTAAGTTCCAATCTACTGCAGTATTTGACAAGTTAGGCATAGCCAGAGATGGGTTCCAGATTACGTTATGAAGATTACCTCGACAAATTAAACGATGAAGTTAACAGTACAAGCATCGATAAGATGGCATTGCACAGTAAAGTGGATGAACTATTACGCAGCAATATAGAAATGAGAGCCAGTCTGCAGCACAGTTTTGACGAGTTTCAAAAAGTAGATGTGGATATTGAAGAATGGAGAAAATCGATGTGGCCTGAAGAATCAGAAGTGTCGCCCCAAGTGCAATACTCTTATCTGAGGCATCAAGAATTGAGTCTCGAAAGGCTTATAGCGAAAACGCTGCCGAAACAACTCTTGTTAAGGGAGGAAACCTTGAAGGCTATCACACAGCAAACAGAAGGAGTCTTAGCAACGCAACAGGAACAGTTAGACCAGCTCTCTCAATATCGGGCTAACATGAGAAAAACACACGAGCAAGAACTTCTAACGTTGAACGACCGCTGGCGGTCAATCTTAAACCAAAACATAGAAAAGGCTCTATCGTAGTGGGCAAGAGAAACTGCAGAACTCTTAGAAACTTGCAGAACAAATGAAATAATAACTTACCTATATATGTAATATGATAACAATACTATTTTTGAACTATAATATTTGGTTTTGATAAAACGATGGAGGATTTCAAATTGAAATTGGCTTATTTGTCCAAAACTTCAGCGTCGTATCTTTGCTTGAACCAAGCGATGGTGTCATCCTTAGAGGTCTTGTGGGAGTTACCAACTCTAGCTTGACATCTCTTTCTTCTGTTGACTCTGTTACCTGGTCTACCCATGACGATGTAGAAATCCATACCGTAAATACCGATACCTGGGTCGTACTTGATACCCAAATCGATGTGTTCTTGGATACCGAAACCGAAGTTACCGGTGGCAGAGAAGTTTCTGTTTCTCAATTGGTATTCCTTGACCTTCAAACCTCTTTCCAAGATTTCTTCAGCCTTTGGACCACGGACAGTGACGTGAACAGCGATCTTTTCGTTTCTTCTGATACCGAAAGTTCTAACAGTGTATCTAGCCTTGGATTGAACTGGGGTTTGACCGGACAATTGTTCAAGAACCTTGGAGGCTCTGGTCAATCTGTCACCAGATTCACCGACAGAAATGTTCAAGACCAATTTCTCGATCTTCAATTCACGCATAGAGTTTTGAGCTTTGGCAGACATCTTGGACTATGGGGTTGCGGGTTGTCGTTTACGCTGAACTTAAACAAAAGAACAGTACCTAAAAACAATAATACGATATCTACAACTATAAACTGTACTAATAAGCGTATTTTCTAAATGGTATATATGTTAAAGCTCATTGAATAAAATAATATCAAGCTGTGTCAAAGAACTAGTTTCAACGATTCTCTACTAATGCCAAAAGTGAAAAAAAAAAAAAATTGGAAAAAGAGTTGGTCGGTATACCGTGCGCACTAGAAACAGTTGTGGGAGAAAGGGTGGTAGAGATGAGATCACTGAGAACGATGCTAGAAGACTCGTATTCGGTGATATTTCATTAGTGCCCTTACCGCACAGCGAATACCTGAGTCACTTCTTTCGAAGACCTATAAAACAGATATTTCCCTATAGGGAAGATACGTAAGCACGAAAATTGCAGACCAACATCCGTGCATAATGGGAGAGCAGTCGGAGTAAAATTTCAAAATGCACGGATTTACCGGTTTTGTCACCCGGACCACAACAGTCTCACCACATATTGTTAAGGTTCATTAAAATGAAGTGTCAACTGAAATATCAATAAAATAAGTAAATTTAACAAATAGATCCCTCAGTGGCAAAAGCCAATGGTTAAAGATAAAAAGGGAGACAACACCGAGCACAAGTGGTAGCTTTGAACATTTTGCATCGATTCTTTTTGCAATTGAAAAAAGTAGATATAATCAACGTTTTAGGCTGGTCGATTGCTCAATTCAAATTAACCTAACATAATGCAAGCCATCGCGGACGAATTCAGTCATTCGAGTGTTTTCGCCGAACTTAATAATGAACAAACATTGAAGGAGAATTTTGTGCTAGGAGATGCTCAGTTCAAACATTTGGCACCAAGTTTGGCAATGCCTCCGATCAGCACGCCGCAGCAGTTCCTGAGAGCCCATACAGACGATTCGAAGAACCCAGATTGTAAGATTAAGATTGCCCATGGTACAACTACGTTAGCATTCAGATTCAAAGGAGGGATCATTGTGGCGGTAGATTCTCGTGCCACTGCAGGACAATGGATCGCGTCCCAAACGGTGAAGAAAGTCATCGAGATCAATCCGTTTTTGTTGGGTACCATGGCCGGTGGTGCTGCAGACTGTCAGTACTGGGAAACTTGGTTAGGGTCGCAATGCAGATTACACGAACTTAGAGAAAAGGAAAGGATCTCCGTTGCAGCAGCTTCAAAGATCTTGAGTAATCTTGTCTATGAATACAAGGGTGCAGGTTTGTCAATGGGTACTATGATCTGTGGATATACAAAGAAGGAGGGTCCAACAATCTATTACGTCGATTCTGACGGAACAAGACTACAAGGTGATTTATTCTGTGTGGGTTCGGGGCAAACCTTTGCTTATGGTGTTTTGGACGCCAACTACCACTGGGACTTATCGGTGGAAGATGCGTTATACCTGGGGAAACGTTCTATTCTAGCTGCAGCTCATCGTGATGCTTACTCTGGTGGTTCCGTTAACCTATACCACGTCACCGAAAATGGCTGGATCTATCACGGTAATCATAACGTGGATACCTTATTCTGGGAGATAAAGGAAAAAGAAAAATCATTTAATAACGTGGTAGGCTAACTTTAGTGCTAGTCATTAGTCAAACGAAATTAATAAAATAAACAAATAAAAAAAGCCTTTATTAAAAAACGCTGCATTGTTGTGTGTATCGTCTTTATTTGACTTCTCAGGCAAGGAAATACATTCTTTATAAAGTGGTTGAATGATATGGCCCTATGTTTTAACTTAATGTTACAATTTGTTTTACTTGTATATATGCTTTGTACGTAAATACATGAACACATTTTGAATGAAGATGAAATGTGAAAATATGAACTTCCAATGTTTTTCATCTAATCTATGTTGCCGTTGTCGTTATCATCATTGTCCTCAGAGTTTGAGTCGGAGTCGCTGTCATCAGAATCAGAATCAGATCCAGAATCTCCATCACTATCACTAGATGAAGATGAGTCGCCTGAGGAGTCTCCAGAAGAGTCACCATTCTCATTGTTGTCGTCAGAACCACCGCTATTACCGTCGTCAGACTCACTGGATTCTGTATCGCTGGCCGGACGCTTTTTCGGAGTGATACGGGTGGTAGCCTGTGGGCTTGATGCAGGAACGGATCCTCCGTTAGTAGTCATTCCAGGCTTTGGAGTTCCTAATACCGGTGGTGGAGTAGGTGTCTTACCCATGCCAGACGAAGGCCTTGAACCTTGTTGTTTCGGTTGGAAGAACTTCGATAATGATGTGGGGTCAAACGGTTTGTCTTTGTTTAGTGAACTTGAATGATTAGGGTTCACCACGCTTGGCGTAGGCGGTTTAGGTGTGACAGCTTTTTTGATAGGAATTTCTTTCTTCACGCTAGGTTGTTGAGCTTTCACTGTAGGAGGTGGCATATTTACAAGATGATTCACCTTACCTTTTGTGACCTTGACGGTGGCTGCGTTTACTGCGGCTGCAAGAATTAGATTCAGGTGTTGTGGATTTTTGTCTATCAAAGCAGTTAGTGGGTTTCCGCTTATACCTTTCTGCTTCGCGGCCTGAGTAACCTGATTTATAGTCATTGCCAATGCTTGTGTCAAAATTTGAGCCATGATAGACTTGTCCAAACCCTTACGATCTTTTGTTAGGATCATCAATTGTTCTTGTAAGTATTTCATTGTTCTTTGGTTATCATCCATACTTGTGGTTTTCTTATCAGATCTGTTAGCCGCTAACGTCTGTGCCATATTTGGTTGTTTGGAGGTAGCAGTTTGCTGCTGCTGCTGCTGCTGCTGCTTTTTAACCCTTTGTTCCTGCTGCTGTTGCTGTTTTAACTCTGCTACCTTGGCTTTGGCTGCCTGTGCCTCCGCCTGCTTTTTCTTCTGCCGTTCTCTTTCGGCTATATATTCCTCATCCAAACCCCATAACCACCCTTTCCCTTCTTTGGAAACTTTGCAGAATGATTTGTTCAAAGAGAGATTGTGTCTCACAGAACTCTGCCATCCGTCTGGGCAATACTTGTAGTAGGGGAAAAGTTCACGTATGCCAGAATAAATTTCGGATAGCGACATCCCTTTCTCTGTTGAGAATTTTCTCAAACATGATGTAATTAGATTAGAGTAAGAACAGGTAGGTTTTGTTCTGTATTCTGGAGGAATTTCTTGCAAAGTGTAAACCTTCTTGGGTGGTTTTGGAGGTTTAGGAGCCTTTTTTTCTTTAGTTTCCTTGATCTCCTTTTCTTTCTTATTCTTCTTTTTTGGGGGCTGGCTTAGGCTAGTACTGGTACTTTTACTCTTAGATGCTAATTCTTTGGAAATGTTTCCTTCGTGATCTGGTAAGACAAACTGAAACGGTATCTGTCCAATTTGTATCTTTGTCTTGTTTTTCAAGGGAACCGTGCTTCCTCTTTCCACAAAATTATCATCCACAAACGCTCCATTTTTTCCCATAATAGATAGCTCGAATCTTCCTGTCCCAAAATTGTAAAATATTTGGGCATGCCTTCTTGATATTGATTTCGATGGACCAAGGTTTACATCGACTTTGTGAGAGAAATCGTTTTCGGATCGCCTTCCAATAATAACCTGAAGAGTTTGAACGTAAAATGTGAACTCCTGAAAGTCTAATCTTGCATATGCTGAAATCTTTGATTGTTCATCTGATGTTTCTGAAATAGAGTTGGATGTAGGTGCATTAATATCCGCCGCCTGCAATAGTTGGGGATGAAGTTGTGTAACTTGTTGGCTGTGTTCAGACAATTCATCGTTTTTTTGATTCGTCTGTTGATCTGGTTGGATAGATTCCTTGTGTGTGTCTTCTGTCTTCAGTTTTAAATTTTGCATATCCGATTTAAGCTCATTTAACTGCTTGAGTGGGAACATCATGGGGGTTAATGAGTTATGCCTTTGAAGATTAGGTGCAAGTCTTTCCTGTATTATTGCTGCTGGTGTACTCTCTTCATGTTTAACTATTGGATAAACTTGCTTCACAGGTTTCTCATCATGATTAATGGCCGGCATAGACTTTGGAGACTGTGGGTTTTCTTCAAACCTGGGGTTATCCTCATTCCTAACATCGGGAGATTCATGTTTTTTCAGTTCTCGTATCATTTCTTCAGTAGGATGCTCTATATCTTCCTTAACCTGGTCGGCTTTCATTTGCTGATCTAAAATATCAATTCCGTGAAACAGATCATCATCGTTCTTCTCGTCGAGCTCTAGAAGTTTGGAGAAATCTGCATGCTCCAAATTGTCCGGTATGTGTTCGAGTTTCAACTCTTCGTCTGGTAGAATCGTCGCTGACTTATCGATATCTTGTTTTGACGCTTCTAACGGTACGTTAGGCTCTGCAGGACTTATTCCCACACTGCTACGTTCCGTATCCATCGCGATACACACGTCGTTGCTACGTTGATACCTTGCCGATGACCTTCCTTAGACAAATGGTAAACATCAACAACTGTAATCTTCAAGTTCTTAATTTCAGTCAGATGGAACCCGAAGAAAAAGAAAACAGTGCCGTAAAAAATGACAGCTGATCGGAACTTTCGTCAGTAACACTCGGGCATCTATCAATACATGTGTGCCTACAGATAAATATATAATAATACTTGTCTATCGCTTGTCTATCGCTTGTCGACGCGTTGCTGTCTTACAGAAATACGTTCAGAAGATATTAACAGCCAGTTGAGGGAGTTTAAAACGTCATCTTTTAGATCTTGTGTGTTTGGATCGAATTGATCATCTTCGAAACCTAAGAGGAGACACATCTGAGTCAACTTTTTAAACCATTCGCGTAACTGGTAGTTGTCCATACATATTGTCTTGATAACAATAGAAAGGAGCTTTTCGATTTTGATGGAGCCTAGTTCGTTGAACCGTAGGGATGAAAATTTGTCTTCTATTATCGGACACAAATCTTTGACGATTGTGGATAGCAGCCCGTTGAATGATACCGTGGAGAGAACTTGTTTATAAGGGTTCAAAAGTTTCTTCCACTCTTCGACAAATCTATGCAGGTTTTCGAAATCTTCGAAATCTTGCAACGTTGACAAAAATTCGTTGTTTCTTTGGAAAAGTGTCGAAATCAGGCGATGCAAGTTTTCTTGCAACACGTTCTGATATAGCATCATTACGGCCCAGTTCCATAGTTTTTTGTTATTATCAAGCAGGTACTTCAAAACGGAGAGAAGCTTGGCTTTGACCACTTCGTGTTCGTTATTAAATTTGAAATTGTCGATCAAAAAGTGTGGGTTGATCTGTATGACCTCATTTTCAAACAAGTCTTTGAATATCGATTCGTTCGTTGAAATTGTGTTGAGGTAAGTGATATAATGATGTAGATTTAACACAGATTCCATATCAGTTTCCTTGAGGTTGAAGGCTGCGAACTGGGATGTGAATTTCTTTTGTGAGTCCACTGTGTCCGGCGCGGCAGTAAGATACTTTTGAAGCTTCAGCATTGGAGTTAATCTAGGGATCAATTTGGTCAGATTCGATTGTAAGAAGCTGATCAAATATTCGTTTTGGATCATTTGCGAGATCGAATCTAAAGACCTTGTCACCAAAGCAGTTTGGCCAGAGTTTAGGGTCCAGACCAAGTAAGATTTTATTAGAACCGCCAAATCTTCCAGTACCGGTGAGATAACCTGTTGGTTATCTTCGGTTATCTGCGCTAACGGAACGTCCAGGGAGCTATTCAAATTAGGAATTTTTGACGTTTTTAAAGAACTTTTGAAACAATAAGTAGTGTAGTGGAGTGCCAACGCGTGAAATGTATCAATGTTGTCCTGCAATTTTGAGTTGAATTTACCGTTCGTAAGGCATGGCACAATTTTTATTGGATCCATAGTTTCATTACTGAATTGTAACCACTTCATGGAAAAAAACTGACAGTACATTGACCAGTTCTGCAAAAAGTTTGAACACTGCAAAACTATAGCTTGTAAAGATTTCATATCGTAGTTCTCTTGAAGCGAGGATCTAACCTTATCCAAGGAGACCACATCAGTGAATGTATCCCATATCAAACATGCCTGTAAATCAGTTTCTAGCTGAACTTTTTGCATTATCTCTAGCATAAACTTAGCAGAATAGCTTTGTAGAATGATCTTGGAGTGTTCATTCATCATTGTAGAAACTATTTTGAAAAGTTGTAACGTGGATTTCGAGTAAAAAAGTGGGTCACCTGAAGTATGGGTCATTAATGTTCGAGACTGCTGAGCAATAATGTCACAAATATATTTGGAGTATAGGTCAATTCCTAAATCAGAAGCTCCGATCTTTGGGAAGAGTTTGAAGCATTCAGTCAACGTAGAAACATCTGTGTCTCTGGATGCTCTGGTAAATCTTTCGGAAAGCACCTTTGATAGGTGAGATTTCCACTTCTCGACAAGTTGAGCAGGTGGATCCGGAAGCTCGCTTGTTGGCACACACCTTTGAACAAACTGCGAATGAACCAGTGAATCTGGCAACTGATCTATCTCGTAAATGCATTGCGCAATCATTGAATAGTTAGGCTCTTTATTGTCTAAAGCGTTGTGAATAATTTTAAGGTTATTCTTTAGGAGTTTTACCGAATCAACAAAATCTGCCAATTCATTGATATGATGTGCTTCCTTCTTTATTGAATTTAGTCTATTGGAGATGGCCGTCGACTGGATGTTCGAATTCGCTAGAGATTCCAGGGCCTCGTGAAATACGGACAACGTCGATGTTAAATTGGTCCTTCCTAGCTCCAAAGACCTTACCGATTTGTTAATTTTATTATTGGAATTTTTGATGTGAGTGTTCAATGCAATTGATGTCTGGTCATAATCTGCTTCTATCAAATGTAGCAACTTTGGAAGTTGTGATTTGGTCGACAGCTTACCTACCAGATTTTCGAACTTTGATAGTCTCGAATCCAATTGGAACTCGTCAATCTCCATGGCAAAAGGAAAAGAAGTCGCGAATGCTCTATTTGCAAAAAGTTCTTCTCCACACTGCTTCGACCCTCGACGATGATTCTCTTGGTGACCTAGCTCTTCCAAAGTTTGTCTGAACACTTATATTTCCAACATGTTGAAAACAGTAAACATTTGAATTTCATCATATTCACGGTCTGAAATTTAAAGGTCGACGACATTAGAAAAGGTAAAAAGGTTAGAAAATGACCAAGAGAAAGTACTGACATTATTTCAAATAATTTTAGGATTGCTTACACATGGTAGTACATAAAGGAACTCAACGGGTTCAAGTGAGAAGTTTTGAGTGCATAGACAAGTATTAATACAAAGTAGGGGCAGTTTCTTGATGAAAAGCGTTCGTTGTCACTCTTTTTTTTGGGTTTTGAGCTGTGACGTCGCATTGAAGGAGGTAAAAACACACAGGTAAAAATTGCATGCAGCGCGTCCATTATGCGTACGAATATACTGAGCAAATAGCAACGTAGCACCGCACGTTTCCTACGAGTTCAAAGGTTACTTTAATGTTTTTAATACAGATTTGATACTTGAATTATTTTTTTTTTTATTAGAACGACAGTCGAAAGAGATTAGTTGGCTCTTCAGATGAAAATAAGCCAGGCGAAGTACAAAATAAAGTGAAGTATGAACCAGGCAGCCCGAAACTGATCGAACAAAAGAAATAGACAGATAAAAGTAGAGTATATTTGTGGACAAAGTGTTCAATAAAAGTGAAACTTGATAAATTATAATAGAACAAGAAAAAGGACTTAGAAGAGTGAAGGCAAACGAATTACAAGAGTTCCACCAATAAAGACATAGAATGGATACTGTGTTTGGATCTCCATCTTCATGGCCAAAGAAAAGAGAAGTAAAAAACAAAAGGTTTTTTTTTTCATTTTCTTTGGTTTTCCCCTTTTATATTAGTAGTTCTACCATATTAATATCAACGCAAAAAGGGTTGCTTCTTGTTTTGTTTCTTAGTTTTGATTTAGGATAGTATAATTTTTTTTTTTCAACGAAGGGAAGTAGAGTAGAAGGCGAAGGAGAAGTATTCCAAGTGCCTGCTTAAGCAGCTACTTGGTGTTCTTCTTGAGCTTCTGGTTCTTCCTCGTTCCATTGTTCATGGTCTTCTTCTTCGTCCAAGTAGGCGTCGTCGAAGTTTCTAATGGACAAAGTTGGCTTGACGACAGCGGAGTCCAAAGTCCAATGGTTCAAAGCGCCTTCGGCATCGATGATGATCTGTTTGGAAGCTTCGTAACCGTCGTAAGCTGGTCTAGTCTCACCTGGAGTCACTGGTGCGTCGTCCAACAATTCCAACAAGGCCTTACCGTAACCTGCAATCAAGGCCAATTTTTCGGAATGTTCGATGATAGAGTCGAATTGGTAGTTGAAAGCGGCTCTGACCTTGGCTCTGGTGATGTTGGACAACTGAGCTTCGGCGACAAGGGACTCTGCCTCGGCACGAACCAACTCCTGTTCCAAGACCTCGATCTTTGGAGACTGTGGGTCCTTGTACTTCAAGTAAGCGATCTTGTCGGCGATCTTGGATCTTCTCTCGCGCGATGGCTGCACGGAAGTCTCAATGTCTCTGACAGACTTCAAAGTCAATCTGTACTGGTCGTAACGGTCGATGAACTGGTCATCCAACTCGGACATCTCGTAGATCAACACACCTAGCTTGTCAGTGATATCGGAAACATCGTCGTCGTTTTCCAAACCCCACAAGGACAATTGCTTGGCAGCGTCCCTACGCTCGTTACCGGCCAACTCAATCGAACGCAACACGTTCTTCTCAATCTTAACCAGCTGAGACAACTTACGGGACAACTCTGGTCCGAACGCACCGGCAGCGTTTCTTCTGAAACTGTAAGCCAAACCACCCTTACCGAAGAATCTGCTCTTGGTAGAAGAGGTTGGTGGAGGTGGGTTCTGCAAATCAGAAGCGGTTGGTGCTCTAGTAGACCTCAAAGAGTATGTTCTGTGCATTGCTTATCTGTATGTGTGTGTATTATAATTTGTTATCCTTAAATTCCAAAAAAAAAAAAGTTCTTTCTTTTGCAAATTGACCCTATTTATTGTTTCAACGTTGTAATTCAAACAGCAATAACTTTAGGTATCCTTAAGTATTCTCGATAATCCTTGACACTTCTAAAAAAGAATTGCACACTCAACTACATATATATATATATATGTCTTCACCAATTCTCCTAAAAAGTGGTCGGGAGTTGCTTTCGAAAAAGCTTGCTTCCATCAATTTTCCTTTCCCTTTTTTTTTTTTTTTTTTTTCCATATTTGTTTTTATCTGAGAATTTCATTTTCCATTTTGAGCAAAACGCTGGACGTTTCGAACCAGAATTGGAATTGCCATTAGAATTAGCCATTGGGGACCTCTTACGGGCTAGAGGCGCGCGCAGCGCGCCGCGCTCACCAGGGTAAAAACCTTAAGCATGGGACCAGACAGAAAGGATACACAGCGATACAGCGATACAACGGGTGCGGCATGACGTCTGCTTGCGAAGCGATATCGATATGGAAATAGCACGAAAAAGAAACCGTGGAACTCTTAGGGTTCCACAGTGTTCCACAATAGCTACTGACTGGCCCTAGGCCTTTCGCTGGCGCAAGGACTCTAGGCTTTCTCTCTCGAGCCACGGACCAGAACCAGCACTGCATAATTGCTCTTGGGCCGCTTTGTAGTGCCGAAGCAGGTTCGGCTGATTGGACGTGTGCGTGCGATTCAGTGGGGGTATGTGTGGGTGTGACTGTGGATTACGTATGGTATGTTCGATGTATATGTGTGGAAGCAAAGGAAGGGGAACGGGAAGGGGAAAGGAAAAAGGGAAAGGATATGTCACGTGGATATCACATGACCGTGAGGTCTCCGTTGATGATAGCGTTCAAGCGTCTTTCCCTTTCCTCGTCCATCTTTCTGGTGTTGATGTGCTCGTCCTTTTTGATGCGCAGCTTGCTGTGTTCCGAGGGCAGTTTGAATTTGGGGTGCGACCAGTCGCAATCCTTGCCCAGTGGACAAAAGCCTGCTATGTACCGGGGGCACATGACCTTCTTTACATGTTTCTTTGTGCATGAGGGTCCTTGTGGACAGAACCCCATGTTGTAGTCCTCGCACTCTTCTAGCTGGCTCTTGTGGTCTACGTGTAAGTACTGGCACTCGGGAGATTGGGTGCAGTATCCGTTCTTGGTGAAGAACACACACTCGGGCATCTTTCTCAGGTTGTATTCGTGCAAATACTCGCATTGGTCGTTCTTCTTGCACAGGCCTCGGAGCCAATGCTTGCATACGATCTTGTTTTGGAATATCGGGAGCACGTGCTTGTTGGGACAGCTTGTACCGTTGGGGCACGACTTGATGCCCTCTCTTGAGTTGTAGTACTGACACACCGGTCTGTCTGGGTCGAGCGAGAACGAGTACTCTTTGCGAAGGAACGGTTCGAACTTGAACACGTACTTCGAGGTATCGGGATGGATTATGCTCATGTCGCGTTGCAGTTGCCGTACGCGCGTCGCCGTCGTTATCGTGTGACTTGTTAAATTTCCCACTTCTTCACGGTCTGTATATATATATATATATGATATATACGATTTGTATTTGTATTTGTACTTTGGATATTAGTAAACTTTGATAGATAGGTCGTCTTTTCAAATACACGTGATCATGAGTGATCACGTGCACTGCAGATCGTTTTGCTTCTTCGGTTCTGAACACGGGGAAGAAGGGCTCGCTTGTGCTATGGCACTGTGAGTTCCCCCTCTCTAAATCAGACGTTCAATGCGGCTAACACAAACGTCAATATGAACGACACCTTGAAGCTAGGCTTTTCCCAGATCAAAGTGTTCAAATCAACTTTCTCACGACCAATGGTCACTGCGTATTTGGAAAGAGATCGTGTGCTGTCACTGCTAATAACACCTCTGTTTTGCAAGAATTGCAACCCGACAAACCCAAACCCAGTGATGAACACGAGAAGGCTTGATATCTTACCGAAAATAACACCAAAAACAAGCCCCAAGATCGACCCATAACACATCTGTCTGTAGTTTGCTCTTCTTTGCTGTGAGCCTACCTTGACGCGGCTAGGCAATCCAAGTTCTTCAGGAAAGTTGTTTCTTTGTTTCACATCGATAACGGAATCGTTATTGAGGTACGAGTTTGGTCCGAAGGCGTGCAACAGAGATCCTCCGCTGAGCAACAAACTTCCACTACCACCAACGTACAACGCCCTTCTTAATGGCATACCAAGGTTTCTTGTTGCAGCTCTGAACATTTTTCTTTGAATTATAGCGGGGTCTGGTTTGGAAAAGGGGCACAAACTTGTTCGAATTGCAGCTGTTAGTACAGTACAGAAAGTCAATTGCGCGATGTATATCAATTTCCTTTTTTTTTCAACTTCGTAGCAAATCAATGCAAGTATTGTCAATTCTCTCTTTTTATAATCTATATTTACATTTTCGGGGAAACCAACCCTTTTTTACGAATTTGTTAGGGAAATTTGCAAGTATTTGGGATTGTTGAAAACTCGGAACTGGTACATGCGAAAATATTTGGAAAAGTTTCGAGCTTTTGAAGATATATGACATATGGATATCCAAAGGAACCAGCAACAGACAAATGGTGCCCATTCGGCGGCACCGTATGGGATTCTGAAGTTAACAGTGGAAATGACTCCATTCGAACGATATGTAGGGGTTTGTAATCATGTGGAAATAGGTTGCCGTTTATTGGTATGTACGTACACAATGTTTTCGATGAAAAAGATATACACACATATGAGTATAAGATAATCTTTACCATGAACATGTTTAGAGTGATGACGGGTGTGTTTTCTATACAGCTTTCAGCTTCGAGCTTTCAGCTTTCTGCAATCTTTAAATTTGAAACGTACTCCTCAAGTTGTTTCCAACTCAGTTCCCTCTCCTTTTGACGCCTGTTGTTTTCTCTTAGACTTGATATGTAAAGTGCATTGCAATTTTCATAGAGCACGCTGTTGGTCTCTAGGAAGATTTTTAGAGCTTTGAATGCCATAGCATGAATGGCACGATTCCAGGAACCAGAGTTGATGGCTTGCTCCACCATTAAGTACGGATCCTCACCGCTATCGCCGTCCTCTAAGCTTAATGGATCATTCTTGTCCAGTTGCGAGGTTAGCTTGTATAGAGCAGGGAAAATTATTGGGAGTATCACTTCTGCGTTTTCGATACAAAGATTCAGGAAATATTCGTTATTCCAATAACTCAATACTTTTTCTGCGACCTGGAAATGGGGCGAGGATATACATTTTCCTAATTGAACGAACAATGGGACTTCTACCTTGATAAATTCCAATGGTTCAATGACTTCAAAGATGTCCTCGATCTCATTCAAAAACATTATCTCCTTAGTAGAGTTGATCTTTGGCCAGTAGCGTAGTAATCCCATGATGACTTCTTCCGTTAAAAGAGGTTCCTTTTCCAAAAATTGAACGATACAGTATGCTAGTTGTGGATGATACAAGGACAAACACCTCACTTTGTGCAACGGAATTAACACTCTAACTAGGAAGACTTTATGTTCCTCTTTTAATGGCAATGCGAAACCGTTGATGATAGAACCCAAAATTTCTAATAGCTCTGCAATACCATTGGATCTTTCCGTTTCGTAAGTGAACTGAAGAAATATGTTGTGAATCGATCTTCTGATGAATGATCTCAGGGACAAGAATTTCCCATATATCCTATGCAAGGTAGTCTTCAAACAATCTCTTTCTCTGATATCTTCACTGGAGAATAGTTCCAACAACTTCAGAATGAAATTCTGATCAATATATTGTTTTGCTATTTGGTGGTTGAAATCTGGGGATTCAACAAATCTCAAGAAAAATTCATAAACATATTGCATGTGAGGCCATGCTAGTTCATTTACTGGTTCATCTTCATCAGGATCGAACACATCACCTACTGGGTTCACTTGAGGGGGAATCGGTCTGAAGAGATTAATTTTGAACATGTTTACGACATGTTCATACATCTCGTCGGAATAAGTGAACCTATTGGTGACAATAAATTCAATTAGTTCTTGTAAAGTAACTCTTTTGATTTCTTTACCCTGGATATCAAAACTTGGATCGTTAAAGTCAAACATCGTATTGCACTGGTCGACCTTTGTTATAAACAAGGGGATTTGCTCTTCAGGAAGAACTTCCTCGAACCTTGGTAATTTCACTATTTGAGTGTAGCGAGAAGGTTCGAATCTGGAAGAAGAATGACGCTGCGGTGTCTTTATCATCTCAAGATCACTGTCTGCGTTGAGTTTAGTTGGAGTTGGTAATCTTTCAAAAGAATGAGAAGATCTAGGTATCTCTATGGAGGTTGGGGAATGCTGAGCATCTTTTAACACTGTAGTGCTACCGGTAGCAATGGATGGTGTGCTTGAGGACGCTGGTTGAGCCTTCGGACTAGTTACAGGAGGGATAATCTGAGCAGCAGCGCCGATCAAAGTAGGTTTTCCAGAGGCTTCGGAATCAGCCTTCGTTACACTAACCGATGGTGTTCTTGAAGTATTCTCGCTTTGTCTATTACTGAAAGAGTTACTGCTACCTGTGCTAGCATTCGTCTTACTACTACTGTTGGTATTGTTACCATGGCTATTTTGGTTGTTGCTATTTGACTCGGAGTCTGATCTTCTGGAGCTGCCGTTGTTACCTCCACTACTCCCAGATCTATGGGCGGTCTTGTCTAGAGATGATCTAGCAGAAGAACTTACCGAATTGGTCGGAGACCTTTTCGAAAGCTCCTTTTCCTTCTCCTTTTCCTTTTCCTTATCTTTTCTCTTCTGACTAGAACTAGAAGACGTACTCCCAGTAGTCTTCTTGATCAACTTTTGCTTGAAACCGCGCATCATCTTGAAAAGGAGATTTATTGGTTATCCAAACGATACGAGTCCTTGTTACCTTGTATATCTTAGCTCAGCACCTGAACTCGTAACCGGGTTATAGTATCGGCAAGGCTTTTACTTGATCTTGAAATGTAACGCACAGTATACGGATCTGCTTGCAGTTACAAAACAAAAAGGTGGAATTGGCCAATGTGCACCTTCGCTGAAGTCAATCTCACAACAAACTCCTAATTTCTGACCTCTGATCTGTATGTATTTCAGAGACAAAAAAGTATTTATAGTAAAATCGGTAATAAATACGACCCGTTAAGTGAGCGACCAAAGGAGTAATCTAGTATGGTTCTAAATCCAAAAAGACAGTGTATTTAACTGTCTAACTCCAATGAACAACAACGCCTGAAACTGATGTTAGTGTAAACGGCAAGTCGTACAACACTCTTGCTAACGGTACCAGCGAATTGAGCGGACAAATATCTGCTGCCAACATGTATGTATACCTGTTAACAACCTGAATCTAAAGCTTTTTGTTGTTTTGGTTTTTGGCTATATAGAGGGAAAGGGGTAGTCAGGGTAAGGACACTATTATGCAGCGAAAGAGCACGCCACTACGAAAAGAATAAGGGAGTCGATCCACGTGACCATTTTGATCCAGTTTCTATTTATCTTATTCGTCTGCATACTCAACCGAACGGATTCCGAGGCTTGACGTTGAAACGCAAGATGGGACAAGAGTTCCAGACCGGATGAACACGCTGCTCTTTGGACAGCAGACGGTTCACGCTATGCTCAATCGGACGTTTTAAGGACTCTATGCGCGCTCGTGTTCTCTGTTACGGATATTCGGTAAGATGTTCCAAGAGCGAACCCTAACGTGGGTACCGGAGCCGTCGGTTACCCGGTCAAAATGTCTCTGTACTAGTTTCTTGAGTTCAAATCTGAAAAATTGATTGATGGTTGTCACTGCTTCCCATCGGTCTCTACATCTCAGCGATTATTACAAGCTTATTATTTAACGAAATAGCTTGTTTGAGGCTATAATCGGAGCGACACCTATGTCGCGACATATCGGAATGGACAACGAAACGGTGCAGTTTCCTCTTTGTAATCCGTGGCTTGACGGTAGTCGAGCAATTGGTATAACTGAAATTTCTTTTATACCTCTTGAAGCACGAACTAAATAAAAATAACCCGATAAATGGTATTCTTGTATTGGTTTGGATCCTTAATGATGAGTTATTCTTTTGCACCTTTGCTGAATTGTTATCTTTTATGAACGATAAAATCCTTTATTCAGAACCGCTACTCTGAAAAGTTTCCTTACAATTTGGAATTATCATTACATTGA
Source organism: Kluyveromyces dobzhanskii (assembly GCA_003705805.3). Classification (NCBI taxonomy): domain Eukaryota; kingdom Fungi; phylum Ascomycota; class Saccharomycetes; order Saccharomycetales; family Saccharomycetaceae; genus Kluyveromyces; species Kluyveromyces dobzhanskii. The sequence continues at coordinate 1,060,032 of PPJP03000001.1, read as the reverse complement.
AATTACTACGCTGTAGATATAAACAAACGTATACGATACGGATTCTCATCCGGTCAGACTCATTCTCTTTTGGGAGGTGTGTTGTTTTGAGATTCTTGTTTACGTCTTCTTACAGTTTCGCGCCTCCAAAACTCGTCTCTGTATATTTCCCAGCCTTCTCGAATCTCGGCGCTGAATGCCTTTGCGTTTAGTACCAACTTGACATCCATGGCACCGAGCCTGGGCAGACACCGTATGGAAAGTGACGACCAGAATGCATAAAGAGAGGTATCTGGAGCTCCCATGGTTACTAGCAATTTCATGTTCCATTTTGCTATTCGACGGACAATCGAGCGTATCGTGTCCGCGTAGTTTTGTAACCATGTGCTCTTGACTTTCACTAACTTGACATTGAACTGTCTCATGCCCTTGTTGGCATTGACCAGGAATCTTCTAGGCATCACCATAGTTCTCTTATATTCACCGCTAAGATGAAACAAAACTATTGTGACAGAAATAAATATCAGCAAGAATTGCAAGCCTATTCTGTACAGTCCTGTCACTCGATCACTGGAGAAGTATAATTCGTAGAAAGAGAAGGCAGCTATGCCTGCCAGCCCAGCCAAAAACAAGGTGAATTGCCATTTGAGGGCTCTTTGCCCCTTTGATTGGTGCCTTAAGTCATCTTCCAGAATTAACAAATTTCGAAATATCATCGATATTGGAGATATTTCACTGCTTTTCAGGTTTTTGCTTGACGCTCGGCTGCTGGATCGCCTTCTTCTGTGTATCGTAGGTGTGCCACTGAATGACGGATGTCCTCTCTTGCCTCGTGGGGAGTCTGTGTATTCGGGGGATAGTAACCCGCCATGTGTCTTGGATGCGTGCACCGGAGTGGACGATAGAGAAAGCTTCAGGTCTGGAACTGAATCGTCATCTCCGCCTTCCATATTTGCAATGTGTACTTCGGAACTCTTCTAGGTTTATAACGAGCACAAAGGGTAGGGATACGAGCACTTTTCCAATACTATATGCGAATTATGTCCTCCGAGAGCCATCAAACTTATTGCCTACACTTCAATTGAAAGGCACAACGTCTATGATATCGAAGATCTTCGTCAAAAACCCGGAATTCAGACAGGTGGAATCACAAAAAATGCAGGAGAGAGGAGTGCAAGGATGGGTCGTATAGTAAACAGAGACAGATTCTCGATGAACGCTTTCCTGATTGGATAGCTTCCTGACCGTACGCCTAAATTGTGAACCATATCCTATTACTTATACTTCTATTAAATATTGGAAAATCTAAAAATGTTGAAATTATTGAAAACCTTTAAAAATAATGAGAAATGTAAACATGAAGATGTTAAAACATGGAAAAAGGAGAGGGGTGACTATCACCAGTGGCAGACGACTGGCTTGCATCCTATAAGCAGAGATATATGTTAGACTATATGGATTACGTGCTACGGCAGTTTGAAAGATGTACGTCTTGGAACAAGGACAACAGCTATGAGAACATCGATGGGACTAGTCGAAATATTTTCCAGTTTGACATTCCCAGTTCTCTGAAGGTGCAAGTGAGCAACAAATCGACACCCTACTCATACAACACGTTAGAGCTCACTAACAATAAGACAATCAATGGTTCCTTGACTTATTTGTACACCAATTGTGAAAATTTGGACCAGTTCATCGACGGCTCATGTAGAGTACGTTTGCAAGAAATGGTACAAAGTTTTCGTTACATTGAGCCTTATTACCACCATAGTAAGAACACTGAACAATTCAAGGTGCCGAAAGTTCCAATTTCTTTGGTTTACGGAAGAATGTTTTATCCTTCAAGCTCTTTGGAGGTGATGTACGTTAAAAGGTTCCCAAACCACTACCAATTTATTCTAAAGTGCTTAAGTTCCAAAGCAGGACCGAGCATCTTGACTACATATTTGCAAAAAAACACCAAGGCGAACTGTCAAGAATTGATTTTCTCCACTAACGAAGCTCTTTTGGGATACAGATTTGTGCATAATTTTGTATCAGCCGGCTCTAAATCTAATCTTTCATTATACAATAACTCTAGTCTTTCCATTGGATCAGAAATTTGGTGTACTTTGTTAAGTCTCAATCCCGGGTGTTCGACGACACTGCGATACTGCTCTCATGCTACCAATACAGGAAAACCATTGATTTTCACTTTATCCCTGAATCCCTTATACGGCCATGTTTCGTCCACTTATTCGATCAAGACTCATGAGAACCTAACGTTTTGTACCAAGTATGATTTCAACGTTTATTCTATTCAGTCGAATTTGACATTGGGAATGGAGCTTTGGAAGTACTCACGGTCTGCTGCTAAAGTGAAAACACCCGAACACCTTGAAACGGCAGAAGAATGGCCACGACTCTCGTCTGACAAGACCCCCATGTACCACCATTTATTGGCACCAACCGAAAATTCTAGCCATTCTTCTCAGAAACTGTTGAAAGGTTTGAATTTAACCTTCCAATCATCACTACAGAAAATAAACAAAGAACGAAATGTCATTGAAAACTTCAACCAAAGATATAATGAGGCGAACTTTACCCAGGTATTCAAAGTTAGCACATCGTTACGAGATATGAATTTACGTTTGCTATGGGAGGGAAGAATAAAAGGGTTTCTAGTTTCTGCTGGCGCGGAGCTAACACAGCCTCCAGAACTTTCAACTAATGGCCTTGATTCATTGGAGCATCAGAATTGGTCATTCATCAGTCCTTCAAAGTTCGGCATACAGTTGCAATACTCAGCCTAGGATTCATCAAGAGATACGAAGCATTGTTAATAGAGTACATAGAAGATTCGTATTTACAAAATTTGCTTCTTTTGTCTCTTACTCTTGAAGGTTTGTTCATAATCACGTAAACCAACCCGTAAACGTTCAGCCAACTCTTTGTCGTCATATGCGTCCAATTGATACCATAAGTTGTACCCACTTAGCCTGTTTCCTCGGTCGATAATGGACTTCATGTATTGCTGGACTCTTTCTTGGGGGTGGAAACTATTCATTATGATATTGGAGAATTTCTTGGGTATACCGGTCAACTTTACTGTAATGGGCGAGAATAATGGATCAGGACATCTAGCATCTTCGAATGGGTTGTAATCTTCGGTTTTGATATGTTGATCTTTAGGCTTTTTTTTATTGAGTTCTTTGAGCTTACGAGTTGTAAATAGGGCCACCTCCCTCCTATTATGAATCACGATAAAGGACATAAGATAACTTTCTTCTCCCTCTAACTGTTCTATGATGGAATATTTTGGAAGGAGGAAACGAACATTGGCATTTTCTACGTACTCAAAGACCATATCAGCACCATTGTAGTACTTTTGCTGGAAGGTCGTTAATTGCATTGCCTTCTCTTCCTCGTCCTCTTCCTCTGTTTTCACTTTAGACCGTCTTCTGTATTTTCTTTTCTGTCTAGGAGGAGGAACCTCTCCATTAGGCTCAGCTACCTCTCCATTAGGCTCACCTGTCGATTCTTTCCCTGTTGTAGTATCATCCTTTTTTTCTGATGACTCTTTTTCTTCAGCATTCACAGTGCTGCTTTTACTCTCATTGGTATCTTCGTCATTATTACTTTCGTCACTGCTTGAGCTATCGCTATCGCTGTCACTGTCGCTATTACTATCGCTATGACTTTTATCTGCCTTCTCATAGATTTCTTTGATAGTCTCATCTATGGCCTTTGTTTCAATTTTACCTATGTCAGCACTCTCTATTCTTCCTTCGATCTTTTGGTCTGACGTGTTTTCAACCAGATTTTCGCCCTCCCTTTCACAGTCAACAAATTTGCTTCCTTCGACAGTGCTCTTTTTTGTGTTTAAAGCGTCTACTCCTTTATCAGGTGTTGACGTTGAAGGTTCCTCGACAGCCTTATCTGATTGATTGGCTTCTGAACTGGAAGTATTCTTTAATTCATCTTCAGTAATTTTCTTTCCGCCATTTGGGGCTGTTGATACTGTGGCAGAATTTTTATCGTGTCCCTCAACGGCTATAGATTGATTAGGTGTTACTGGTTTTTCAGGCGAAGCAGAACTATTTTTATTCTCCTTTACACTCTCCCCTTTGCTTCCTTCGTCATCAGATTCTCCATCATCGGTTACTTCTACCTCTTCAAGCATTGGTTTCCATGTTCCACTCGGAGCAGGCATAGCTTTTGCTTTTTCGATATATTTCTTGAATTGTGTTATTTCTGACAAGCTCGCTTGTCCACCTGCTACTTTAATCATCAAATCATTTAACTGTTTGTCGTTTCTAGCCATTTTATTTAGGTTCAAAATCATGACTTGTTCCTCGTAAGGTTTAGGCCTAACAACAGCTTTCATTTTCTTTTTCCTAACAGTACTAGCTGTATTTGGCTTCTTTGCAACTGAAGATTTTTTGGCTGCTGCCTTCGCCTTTTCTTCTTCCTTTAATCTCTCTGCTTCAAGCCTCTTCGCACTCTTCTTGTAAGGCTTTCTCGGCTTCCTCACCTTGTCCTTGTTCTTTTCTTTCTCTTTTTCTCTGGCTTCTTGTTTCAGTTTTTTTCTCAGCAGCTTTCGTTCTTTCTTGAGACGTTTCTCCTCTTCTTGCTGTTCCTTTCGTACCTCTCTGTCTCTCTTCTTTGCCTCTTTTGCCTCATTCCAAGCCTTTTCAACTTCGTCTTTCTTCAAGATGAACAAACGAATTGGGAACTGATGAGGTCCGCCTTGCATCATACAATCGCATAACTTGTTCATCTTTTCTCTGGCAGCTGACTGGTCAATGGAATCGGGATCAATACCCTCTTTCTTCAACTCCTCTTTTTCCTTAGTGTTCATGTATTGCTTCGCCCAGTACAACTGGAACATTTCACCTTTGATCCATGTCCTTCTACTGCTTAAGAGAGAGCTGTAAAGTACAGCAGAATCCTTCACAGATAGAGGATGAGTGAAGGTATCATATCGCGGAGGATCTATAGAGCAGGGAAGGTCTTCCACTAAATAATACGGCCGCGTTTTATCATCACCGTCTGCCAAACCGTATGTGTCAGTTTCATAGTCACTGGTGTGGTCCTCCTTCGCCGCGTTTCTTCTGCCACGTTTCTTGGACATTTTTGCCGAGGGTACAAACACGAATGTCTAGTATTCGAGTTCCTTCTGATCTACTGAACGGTTAGTCTTATCAAAAATTACGGGACATCTCGTCTACATATGTTAAAGGCGTAATTGCAGAGATGATAGTCTCTTTCTTTGTTGATATGTTTAGAATGCCAAAAAATAAAAAAGCGAGGTTACGAAGATTAATAAGGAATCTGAGGCATCGATATAAACGCGAAAGAGCACGAAGCGTGATACAGTAACAGCAACTCAGATCCACTGATGAATGGCACCAGAATTAGTTTTCAATGACGACGGTTGTAAATTTTGAGGATTATGTGGACCATGAACCTGGAACTCATCGAAGCGAAGGGATCAACGACCCCTCAACAGATGAGAAAAATTTAACAACAAAGAGATTAAGAATCCAGCACTCAAACCTTGATGAATTTCAACCTGGAGCAGTGATAAAGCTGAAGCTTACAAATTTTGTCACGTATGCACTAACCGAGTTCCATTTATCTCCTTCTCTCAATATGATTATTGGGCCGAACGGGTCTGGGAAGTCCACTTTTGTATGTGCGATCTGTTTAGGTTTGGGAGGTAAACCGGAGTACATCGGAAGGTCCAAGAAAGTAGAAGAGTACATCAAAAATGGAACTGAGGAGGGTTCAATAGAAATCACTCTCAGGAATTCAAAAGCTCTTGAACATTCAGATTTTGACATGATCAATCAAAACGACGAAGTTGTCCATGTCAAAAGAGTTTTAGCTTTGGAAAAGAGAAGATCCAAGTACTTCATCAACAATAGGCTTGCAACTGAAGATATCGTGAGAAGAATGGTTCAGAAATTGAATATTCAGCTCGATAATCTCTGCCAATTCTTGTCTCAAGAAAGAGTTGAAGAATTTGCGAGATTGAAACCAGATACGCTATTGTGTGAGACAATCAGGTCAATAGAAGCCGGACTTCTACAAAAGCTTTCACAGCTTAAATCTTTACAAGCCGAAAGCAGTGAACAGCAAAAAGAGCTAGATAACAACGAAACCAAACTGACGGAACTTTCTTCCAAAAGAGGTGATCTCGAAACACAAGTAGATGCACTTGAACGATATGAGGAGAAGGCGAGAGAACTAGATATACATCAGAAGCTTTTAAACTATGCGTACCTTAAGGAACACAGAGAACAACACCAGGCTCTTAAGAACAAACGTAAGACCTTGCTAAAAGAAATCAAAGTGATGCAAAAAGAGATGACACCCTATAATGATCTTGGGGTTCAATTAAGCAAAGATGAACGCAGCTGTAAGAGCGAAATAGAGGACCTAAGTAGAAAAAGGTATTCCTCAAAGTCAGCTTTCAATAAATGTACAGAAGAGCTTCAAAATACTTCCAAACACTTATCGGAATGTAAGTCGAAAGTAACCTTCCTAACAACAAGAAATAAAACCTTGAAGGAGGACATCAAATTAAACGAAGAAAGAATTAAATCAGTAAAACAGGAAAAGGAAAAAGTGGTGTTAGGAGATCCTGAGGATATAAGACGAGTAGATGAGAACTTACGCGCCATTTCCACAAAAAGGGACTCCTTACGCGAAGAAATTGCCGGCCTCGAAAGTAAAAGATTAGAAATTCCAAACCGCATATCAACAAAAACCAGAGATCTTAACGAGAAACGCAGGTTGCTTTCAAGCAACGTCAACCTCAATTTATTGGACAAGTTAGCGGGTAGGAATAACACGGTTTTTGCAAAACTGAAGAATGCCATTCTCTATGTTAGGTCGAATGAGGAAACAAAAGGAAAAATATTCGAACCTCCAATACTCTCGATTTCTGCTAACGATGCAATTTATGCTGCTTACTTGCACTCGTGTGTTGACTTTCACACTAGCACTGCTCTTACGATGATAAACAGGCATGCATACGACACATTTAGCACCGAGCTAGTTCATAAGTTTAATGTAAACATCAGAGAACTTTCCAACCAGCCCATAGAGCCACCGATGAGCAGAGAAGAGTTACGAAGGTTTGGATTTGAAGGGTATTTAATCGACTTTATCAAAGGCGACGAGAACGTTCTGAAAATGCTCTGTCAACAACAAAAAATTCATATGATACCCGTTACCAAACGCCCTTTGAGTGTTCGAGATCTGGAATTGTTAAAGAAAGCTGATAAAAATGGACGTATAATGTTCCCAAAATTTATAGAAGGGTCTCATATTCACAATATAAGTCGTTCAGATTATGGTAAAAGACAAATATATTCCAAGTCCGCTAGTATCAGAATGTCAACAGAGTTTTACAAAGGTTCAGCAATGGGAGCTGCTGATATTGAATCCATCAATTTATCCATTAAACATCATGCCAGGGAATTATCAAAGCTTGAAGTCGATCTGGCCACGATAATTGAAGAAATGAAAAATAAAGATATTGAATTAACTGATTTACGACACGTAAAGGACAATCTAAAGACTCAAAGAGACGAACTTGACAGCGGTACACGACTTTTAAAGCAATATGATTTGAAAATACTAAGATATCAACGAAGAATTGATGACAACAATGAAAAATTGACGGTGGATCTACGGGAAAGTATCAATGTTGCCAAAAACAAGCTACAAGAAGCTCACGAGAAAGAAAGAAAAGCTCTGTTACGTCTATACCCAATAACAAAGCAGTTGCAAGAGCATGACATTGAGCTTGCAACAAAAAATATAAAGCTTTTGGACATCAGCACGAAAATCGATTCAATATCCCAAATCTGCAAATCAATGGAGCAAGAATGCAATTTGAAAAAAGAGGAGTTCTCCGATGTGTCGCAAGAATACGAAAACACGAAGGATACGGAAGAATTAAAGCGAAGCACAAACGAAATCAAGAGCTATACAGAGGAGGAGAAGGATATTCTTAACGATATAGCCATGAATTATAACGAAGAAAACCGCTTCAATCCTGACTACATCCAAAGTGTAATCGATAGGCTATCTAGCGAACTTTCTATGATTGATAACAACACATCTGTGATAGACATTCTAAAACAAACCAAAGCTAGCATTTTATCGTTAGAAAAAATCATTCCATTGCAACGAGCCAAAATCGTATCAATCAAGCAAAACATACTTGAAATTAAGAATGAACTGGAACCACGGTTAGACCAAATCGTCACGCAAATATCAGAAAAATTTTCTGATCTATTCAGATACGTGGGTAGCGCAGGGCAAGTCGAATTAGTGAAGCCGGACTCATTTGTTGATTGGTGTATAAGGATCAAAGTGAAATTTAGAGACAATAGTGAATTACAACAGCTCAATCCTCACGTCCAATCCGGCGGAGAAAGAGCTGTATCTACAGTGCTATACATGATCGCGTTACAGCAGTTCACCTCATCGCCCTTCCGAGTTGTAGACGAGATTAATCAAGGTATGGATCAAACCAATGAAAGAATTGTTCACAGAATTATGGTAGAAAATGCATGTGCTGAACATACATCTCAATATTTCCTTATCACTCCAAAGCTTCTTTCAAATCTCTTTTACCATGATAGGATGAGAATCCATTGTGTTTTTGCTGGATCTTGGATTCCAAATCCCGAAACTGATCCGGAAAGAGCGCATTTTGGTGAAGCCACTTCATATATTTTATAGACTTAATTTTTACTTATTAATTATTGAAAATTTTAATATCAACCTTAATTTATCCACGCAGTCATGCTGCTTAACAGACACTAAAGTCTTGCGCTTCAATTTGTCTGTCCTCTCTTTACGATCGTTAGTTTCTTTCAGCTTTTTTCAATGTCAGAATCACTTCACATCGTCAAAAGGGAAAAACATCTCAAATTCAAATAGTTACATACAAAGAAAAGAGTAAATCAATTACAAACAAAGCTGGGAGAGTGAAGAAATGCCAGTGTTTTTGGCACCAGGAAGTTTTCAAAAGACCTCTCGACTGTATTCCTCATTGTCAAAGGGAAAACTTGGGAGCATTCTAAGTGGTTCCAAAAAATCGCTTTTCGTCAAAAAACCCACAAAAGATGTACATCCTAAGTACCCCGTAAGGACAAGATTCGCACCTTCACCAACAGGATTCTTGCACATGGGTTCATTGAGAACGGCACTCTACAATTATTTGCTTGCGAAGAACACTGGTGGCGAATTTCTTTTACGATTAGAGGATACTGATCAGAAAAGACTGGTTCCTGGAGCAGAACAAAGCCTGTACGATGCTTTAAAATGGTGCAAAATCACATACGATGAGGGTCCAGGTACCAATGAAGTGTACGGCCCTTATAGGCAAAGTGACCGAACCAAGATATACCAGAAATATATCAATATACTCTTGGACACCGGGCATGCATATAGATGTTTTTGTCCAAAAGAGCGTCTCGATTCGTTAAGAGAGTCTGCACAAAAGTTACAACCACCAACCACCGTCAGTTATGATCGTCAGTGCTTGGGGCTTCCGGAAAGAGAGGTTGAAGTTAACTTAAAATCTGGTGTCCCGTTCACTGTAAGATTTAAATCACCAGATAGATACCCACCGTTCGAGGATCTTCTCCACGGGAAACTGGACATGCAACCACAAGTCAATTCCATGGATGTCAGATATGATGATCCAATCCTTATGAAATCGGACAACCTACCGACGTATCATTTTGCAAATGTCGTTGATGATCATTTAATGAAAATAACACATGTCATAAGAGGCGAGGAATGGCTTCCTTCGACTCCTAAGCATATTGCTCTTTACGAAGCATTTGGATGGAATTCTCCACACTACGTTCATATCCCATTGTTGACTACCACTAATGACAAAAAATTGAGTAAACGGAAGGGTGACGCCGATGTTAGAGCCATGCGGGCCAACGGTATCCTGCCTGAAGCATTGATAAATTTCAGCGCTCTATTTGGTTGGGCACCTCCAAGAGATTTAGCTTCTGCGAAACATGAATGTTTCAATCTCGATGAGCTAGTACAATTGTTTGATCTGAATAATCTTACAAAGGGCAATGCCAAGGTGGATGACAAGAAATTGTATTATTTCAACAAGCATTACCTGGCTCAAAGATTGGAAAATGAAGACCAGTTTGAAGAGCTGCTGGAAACCGCATACGGATTCATGAAGGAACGTTACTCTTCGCTAGACAAAGAACATTTGCGTAAGGTTCTCAGTACTGTTGGAACTTATCTGACAACTATTTATGACATCGATTCAACTTTTAACTACTTATTCAAAGATCCTGCTTACGAAAACGAAAATGCCACAAAGTTCTTAGACTCTCACGATACTCACGATATCGCAAAAGTGCTATCATTCATGGAGGGTAAAGTCGACGAATCTAACATTTTAGACCTGATCAAAGCTGCAGAGGTCGAATTGTGTGTTCCGAAGAAACTAATCTTTGAATGTGTTAGATTTGCACTTGCAGGGTCGATACCAGGTGTCAAACTTCCTGTATTAGTAAATATTTTGACCCCAGCTGAATCGAACAGAAGAATCCTCAAGGCACTGACTTTACTCAAATGAATGCACCCTGCCTTTTAAAGGTTATACATGTAAATATTAATTCAGACCCTCTTCCGGTTCATGTACGTAATTATAAGAAATTTCTCGAATGAGCAAGAAAATCCTACAGACGAATTGCAGGATATTTAAAGGATACTTAAGTAAAAAAGTAGGAAGACAGCTACGAATACAATAACTTTCCTCTCACCATCTGACCTAAGCTGGTGATCCATTTTTTTCGCAGGAGACACTACAAACAGAAACAGCTACTATGTTTGCAGCAATTGCTTCCGGAAACCCATTGCAACTTTCCACTGAAGTTCCTAATTCCAATGGTTTACAACATACAATAGTATTATCTTCCACGAAGCCGAAGTCATATTCTCACATTACACTATTTTTACTTCCGAACGTTACATTTCCGCAAGAGTTTCTTGCAACGGTGTATTTCAAGCTGAATCCAGCAGAGGATTTCAAGCTATTCGGATATTTGGGTAACGAGAAGCCAAGTGCAATATTTAAGGTAAAACTTCCGCAACCGAATGCAAGCAAAAATGGACCAGCAAATCCTGTGGATGGACTCGGTGAAATTGACATGGAAGATGACACAATGAATGATGATTTAAATGGAGTCAATGAGACCCATAACATATCCCAGTTGATTATAGGAATATCTATTGAACCCAGAGGAGAGGCATTCGCTAAATTGGAACAGTGGAAAGCAGAGCAGGCAGCATTGAGTGCTAACACTGGGCCTGGTGCATTGGTTCTATCTAAGAACTCTGTACAAATATTGACCGCTGGCGCACTTGCAAAACAATATCCTGTGGTAACTCAAGAACTGGCTGCCAAGATTGTGCAACATGCGTACAACTATCTAACAGGATTTGTAGATCTTCAAGGGAACGTTTCCATCAAAAGATTCGATACGTGGTGGGAAAAGTTTAGAGTGAGGCTTCAAAATGACGCAACGTTCTTGGATGAGATCACGAAAGATTGAAAAATAGTACTATACACGAATCTTACATAGATTTTTTAAGTTTCTATTCTATCTATCAATTTGAAGTTTTGGATGACTTAGGATATGTAGGTTAATTCAAGAATATAACTAAAGCTCATCAGCTAATAACTCGTCGTTATGGTATATTCTTTCCTTAAGTCTAGCAGCATTTGGATTCCCAAAAATAGCATGCCTACTTTCGGCCAACAGGCTATCAAATTCTAATTGCCCATCGTCTCTTTTGTATAGCTCGTTCTTTGCTGCTTCATTGCGCAATTCGATTTCATTAATTAACCAATTCAAAAAGTCAGAATCGATTTTTACATGGTTCTTGAAGCGAGACTTGATGTAGCTGATACAATGGAAAAATGATCTGACATGGAGTTCGTCGAGTTCTGGTGTCTGTATTATGGTTGTCAATTCGTTGACCCATTTCTGCACTGTCTTCATATCGAGTTCGGTGTTGTTAATAACGGCTTCGTTTCTTTCACTGAAAAACTTCGAAATGATTTCAAGGATCTTTACCTTGGAAGATGGGTCTTCAATTTTGTACGTGCTCCATAAAACATCATCCTTAATAGAAACAAACTCTGTACGGCTTAGTAGTACGTCAAGGATGGATAGAAACCTCTTAACTAGTGGCTTTGATCCACGAAAGGCCTGAAGTTCGGCAAGTTTCTCACAAAGTTTGAATGTGGTCTGTGGGTAGTTTTCATTTACGAAGTCAATCGCCGGTGGGTTGTTTCTCAGTGAACTGATAATTATTCTAGCCGCTAGCTCTCTTATACTTACAGCGAGCTCATCGTTGAAAGACAAAGATTCCAGCAGTTCGAATTCATTGGATAAAATCTTGAAACCCTTTTTATAATCATGAGCAAACTCAACCAAGTCATCTAAAATAGACTCGACTTCTTCCCAGTTCTTTTCATCGCTAGACAATTGAGCCAAAGACTTAATCTTAGCAAAATCTTTAGAAAATTCATGAGCTGCTTGGACATTTGATGCGGATTCTGCAGTAACAGATTCTGCAATAGTCAAATCTGTAGTATCCTCCGTAATTTCCCGTGGTTCAGGACCACCTTCCACCTCGTGATCATTGAACACAAAATTGATTTGCTCTTCGACAGCTTCTTCAGCCAATTCATCTGGTTCTGAATGCTGTATGATTTTACCCTCAGTATCGATAACCACATTTTCAATTTCTGAATCCGCGTTTCCTTCGCCGCCAGCGCCTTCAGATACTGGTTCAGGCAATTTGGCTTCCTTGGTCCCCTTCTCAAGACTTATTCTAATATCAAGCCCAACAGGTAGACGTTGCCCAGGTCTGATTTCTTTCCATCCCGACGATGGTTCAAACACTTTCGGATAACACTCCACAGAGTTGCAGATCAAATGATCGCCAATAACTAGATCCGATCCATCGTCATTTACAGCCGAATCTGATGCTATCTCCCCATCGGAACTGTCAATTACCGTACCCAGTTTTGACTGATCGTTATTCGCAGCATCGTAGTTTGAAGCATCCTTAGAATGAGATGGTGCCAAGACGACTTGCGAAACAGCTAGCTTAGTGAAAAGCAACAGCGTTAATACACTTATGAGTTTCCTAGCACGCTCCACCCTCATTCTATCATATGAGAGTCCTTGTAGATTTAAATGTTTGGCCACGAGGACACCAGCCCAGCCTAAGACCGTAAAACCGGTATTATCTACATGTACCTAAGATCTGTCAGATTATATAGGATTTTGATATGATTTTTAAAACGTACTGACATGGAAAATGACAGCAAATCCAAAGTCTAAGAAGAAATGGCGTAAAAGAAACACGTAAACAGCGGATCGGAATGTTTGTATTGTGGTAGCTACTGTGTGTGCATATCTGTAATACGAAGTTCTGGTGGGAAGTTGGTTGTCTATTAATTGAAATATAAGTTGTTTATAAGGCAAAGAGTCTATCAAAGACACTAGGCTACAAGATAAAAGTTTCTACATACTAATCCATAGAAGAACAGAGAAGTCTCAAGTCGAGAAGTAACATGATCTGTAAACATGTCGTGTTTCTTTCGACTTTGAATGACTGAGACTACCTTTCGGTAGAAAATGGTATTTGTCTATTTTTTTTAGTTCGATGCAGTGGAAAAAGCTTGCTTGATATCGTCCAATAGGTCATCGGAGTCTTCGATACCAATGGACAATCTGATCAAATCGTCGTAAACACCAGAAGCTTCTCTTTGTTCCTTTGGAATACCACCGTGAGTCATGACAGCTGGGACTTCCAATAGAGATTCAATACCACCAAGGGATTCTGCTAGAGTGAATAATCTGGTAGAAGAGGAGAACTTGGAGGCAGCTTCAGCACCGCCCTTAATTCTGAAAGAGATCATACCACCACCTAGAGCTTCACGGTGTTGTTTCTTAACAACGTCGTAGTTTTCGTGGGATGGCAAACCTGGGTAGTTGACGGCGGAGACGTGTTCGCTTGAGGACAAGAACTCGGCGATCTTTTGAGCGGACAAAGAAGCTTGTCTGACTCTCAAATGCAAAGTCTTGACACCACGGTGCACCAACCAGGAATCGAATGGGGATGGGATCGCACCGACAGCGTTTTGCAAGAATTGTAACCTTTCGTATAAGGCCTTGTCGTTGGTGGCCAAGACACCCAACACAACGTCAGAGTGACCGTTGATGTATTTGGTAGCGGAGTGAACAACGATGTCAGCACCGAAGTTCAATGGGTTGGATAAGTATGGCGATAGGAAAGTGTTGTCGACCACAATTAGGATGTCCTTGTTGATAGATTTAGCGGTTTTAGCAACCAATTCGATGTCGGTGATCTTCAAAGTTGGGTTGGTTGGGGTTTCAATCCAAACCAACTTGGTGTTTTCCTTGACCAAAGAAGGCAATTCTTCGATCAAGTTGTTTGTGAAAGTGGTCTCAACACCGTGGGCGTTGGCAACCTTGGTGAAGTATCTGTGAGTACCACCGTAAACGTCACCGATTGAAACAGCATGGGAACCTTGTGGTAGTGATTGTAGAACCACAGCAGTGGTGGCAGAACCACTGGAAAAGGCTAGACCGTAGTTAGCGTTTTCCAAAGAAGCAATTGCATCTTCCAAGTTCTTTCTGTTTGGATTCTGAGATCTAGAGTATTCGTATTCACCAAGTGGTTGAGCTGGAGCTGATTGCTTGAAAGTGGTAGACAAAGAAATTGGCTCAATGACGGAACCGTGCACGTCGATGTGAGAACCGGCATGGATGGCCTTAGTAGCGAATTTGTCAGTTGGTAATAAACCCATTGTTATATATGTATGATCTTTTCGGTTTGATTTTTGTTCCTAAACCTTAACAGTGTAGCTTTGCGACTAGTTTACTGTGTTAAAGATTCTACTTAACCTGTACTGAAAACAAGACTAACACCAAAATAAAGGTACAACCAAGAAAGCTAATTGACAAATGCAATTCGTTTAAATAATGCATCTACCAAGAACCACACAGTGTGCAGCCAATGATGAAATCCACTTCTGTATTATAAATCAAAAACCTCCAGTTGCTCCAAGTTGGTGGCAGACACAATTTCATTGTTGAGAAGAGAAAGAAATGAGCTGAAGCTGACTAGCCTAAAAGGAAAAAAAAAAAGACCCAGTTTCCTGGTTGAGAAACACATCGAATTGCAGTAGCCAGGCGGAAAGCCTGGTGAACAGCCTTGCAAACCCGCATCTTTAGGCTCGAATTCCTTGTTGTTGTGCTTCAGCACTGCACGGTGGTCTGAACAATCGCACGTGAACCTGCGCCGACAGGCAGTCTTCGGAAAAACGCCACACGAAAATCGCCTCGAGCCGGTGGAAAAGCAACTTTGAAAAGGAAAAGCAGGGCCGCGCCACACTTTTCTCGAGGCGATATTCCGGTACATATACGCGTGACCAGTATTTGGGCAGCCGAAAAGAGACGTGATCGTTAAAACCTGAGAGGATGGATGGGCCAGTGAATGTATATATATATTACGTGTCACGTGCCGCACGCCGCGTGCCGCGCGTCACGTGTAAGCCTCGAAAAGAATTCTTTGTGAGATTGAAAATCACTGACTAGTAATAATATTATTATTATCAGATATAAAATCCTGTATACTGGTTTGATGTAGTTGTACATGAATGATAAGCATTTATAACGGGGCCGCAGAGGGTAGTATAATGACTACCTTGGGGTTCCCATTGGATGCAAATGCTGAGCGTGGGAAAAAGTTGTATAGTGGTGTTGTTTTTTTTTTGTAAAAAAACCGGTTTAAACGTAGAATGATAAAAGATTGGGATAGAAATGAGTAGAAGTCACCTTGAAACTTGTTCGAAACATCAAGAGTTGGGTAATTTTCCGGAATGCCAAATGTCTCGAGTGTTCGCGTGTATTGAAAAAGACATGCGAATCAGATCGGAAGCACGTTGACACGAGAGGAAATCGACCCTATTTCTTGAGTGTATGAGAGTTCGGGGTGTTGTTCGTCAATTGTGTAGTTTCATTTCCCTTTTTTTTTTAGATTGAACTGTTTAATCGAATAGACCGAAACCCATGTCGTCGTCAGATTCTTCCTTTTCAGATTCTGGAGCTTCTTCAGCAGCTTCGTCAGAAGCACCGGAAGCAGCAGCACCAGAGGTAGCAGCACCAGAAGAAGCTGGGACAGAGGCCAACTTTTCGGAACCTTCAGCGATAAGTTCTTCGACGGACTTACCTTCCAAAGAGGACAACAAAGAAGAAACCTTTTCTTCTTCAACTTCGATACCAACGGATTCTAAGACAGCCTTGACATTGTCAGAGGATGGGGTGGTGCCAGCGGCGTTCAACAACAAGTAAGCGGCCAAGTACTTCATCTTTAAGCTTTCAATATTTGTCGGGGATCTGGGAACAGAAGAAATTCACAAAATAACAGCAGTGAAACCAACAAATAGAACCACTAATTAAACACAATTAAAGGTATTATTAACTACTAAAGCTAAGCGTATAGTGTAAACCTCTAAAAATTGACGAAACTGCACAACCAAGTATTATTGAAAAAGTGTTGAAACTGCCACTCACCAATATACGCTGTGTGTGTGTGCGCAACCACTCCAATCGCTGATTCCAATCCACATACAAAGATTGTCCATCGGTATGGAAGTCTAGAGCCCAGCTGGGAGTTTACCATCGACGGTCCATAATTTTTCAAACAAAACTGAGCCAGCCGAGCCATGAGAAAAAGTATAGTGCCATATGCGGTGCACGGGTTTATACGGTTCTCATGGAGCGATACCATATGTGGTGTGATGATGTAACACAGTCCCTGATTCTGTCCGAGTTCTCCTGGAAAGAAACTCTTCCAAAAAAAAAAAAAAACGGAATCCCCCAGAGCGACCTACACTCGCTGGGCCAGGACTTTGCCTTGTTCCCTTCCCGGCCCACGAGCCTGGCCGGTCTGAGCCTAGCCCTTTCCACCACTGGTACGTTTCCCGTACCGAGGGTTCCTCTCTGGAGCCCAACGTTCAGACAGGGCGTCCTGTCTAGCTGAAGTGGAACCTCAGTTTGTTCTCCGTGCTTGCCTCTGGACTTCCCACCTAAGTGTTTTTGGTAGTGTAGCTTACAGAGGATATTGCAATTGCCAAAGATTCGATCATTTTCACCATTTGGTATAGTCTGTGTTGAATTCAATAGTTTTTCGAATTGTCAAAGGTTTTAGTAAATTTACATAGTGTATTATTTGAATTTACAGCTATTATTCTAGTATCAATTGTTGTTATTAGGTGGAATCATTATTGGGACTCTTTTATTTGTTACAGAAAGATCACCGAACCATACAATAAGAAAGCAAGCCAACATGTCTGAAGCCGCTGCTCCAAGAAAGAGATCCTTCAAGACCTACTCCTACAAGGGTGTTGACCTTGAAAAGTTGTTGGAAATGCCAACCGAAGAATTCGTTAAGTTGGCTCCAGCCAGAGTTAGAAGAAAGTTCGCTCGTGGTTTGTCTGAAAAGCCAGCCGGTTTGATGAAGAAGTTGAGAGCTGCTAAGTTGTCTGCTGTCGAAAACGAAAAGCCAGCTGTCGTCAGAACTCACTTGAGAAACATGATCATTGTTCCAGAAATGATCGGTTCTGTTGTTGGTGTTTACAACGGTAAGGTTTTCAACCAAGTTGAAATCAGGCCTGAAATGGTTGGTCACTACTTGGGTGAATTCTCCATCACTTACACTCCAGTTAGACACGGTAGAGCTGGTGCCACCACCTCTCGTTTCATCCCATTGAGATAAGCTATTTTACTAATAGGAATATATTGCAAGGATACCAGAGTTTTCTCCTTCATGAGAATGTGGCCTTCATCCCTTCGATGCGGGGTCTACTAAAATATTTGTGAAATTGACGTGGTCCTTAGATTCTCTCATCATGATGTGGTTATGACCAACAATTTATGATCACAGTCGTGATCCATGAGGGTTTAATGCAAAACAAGGACAATGACCAGAAACCGAAGAGTGTTCTTCCAGTGGTGAGCGCGCTTCAAGTCGATTCCCAAGCTCTAATTCAAAGATGATCCATGGGAAAGTTACAATTTTGTTTGTATTATAACAACGATTCTTCTTGATAGCTCAACTACAGACGGTACTTGTTTATGCACATTGAGGTCTGGCCTGTCAACACAAAAAAATACTTTTCTTATCGAATGGTTACGATTCTTGGCTATCTTTTCCCATTTTTTATTACAAAACACCTCTATCTCTTTATCAACGTCCAACAAATGTTTAATCACTATGAAGTATATCTTCTATTCCATATATAACATACCTCTTTGTATATTTTAAAATATCAAGGTTTCTCGAACCCAGAATAGTTATAATCCATTGAGAACACCCGTCCTGGCAACTGCAAGTTATGCAACCTGTGAACTTATGTCGCATTATAGTGTACATATTGAAATTACAAATTAAAACATACTTGCCAATCAAATGGTATTCTATGATGATGATTATGATTATTAAGGTGGTGATGACTACGTCATCAGGTCACAAATGTGCGTTTATTTTGTGTCGCTTTCGATTATTCTCACTTAAGAACGATAAGATTTGTTAATGATGCTGTATTCCTGTTAAATCCTCATGTATCTCAGAGTCCTTGAGGCCGCCAAGTTCAGGAGCACCTGGGAACCCGCCGTAGAATTTTTTGAGTCCATCTAGATCGCTTAATTCATTGTTGAACCTCATCCTATCTACAATGACTTCAAGCTTGTCAACAGGGTTATTATGATACCTGAAATTGATATTCTCACATAGTAAATCTTCTGACAACAAATCCCCAGGGCGCCTCAGGTTGGCAGGAGCTGCGTATCCGGTTATACAACTCAATGATTTATTCGCAATTTTGATCGGAACGTGATAGTTCACTTCTGGTACGACAACATCCATTTCACGTCTTTCCTTGTTGATGTCATACCATTTCTGTGTAGTGTCTCCCAATAACCTGTGCTTCAAGTCCGATACCTTGCGCAAGAAATCCTGGTGAATGAACGTTCTCGTTGCTCTCGTTTCCTTATCTATGCATTCTAGCTCGTATTTTTGCCTTTGATACATTCTCTTAAGCTTAAAGTCCCTAATGGAGTCAATCTTTTGATAATAAGTTTGTAATTGAGGATGAGATCCGTCCAAGCACATCTGTAGCTCGCTTTGCAGCTTGTGTAGTTTGTTCTCATACAAGCTTTGGCGCAATTGAGCGAACTCAACCTCAATATTTGTCAACTCAGTCAATGCATCCTGCCTTAGCTTTTCTTTCTCCATAGGTGATAGCCCGTTCTCCATGGAGTCGTCGTCCAGTGTACTCGCACGTTTTTTGTTTTCATCACCATTTCCTGCTTCTTCTTCTTCTTCTTCTACTTCTGGTTGTAGTTCCTCTTCTTCATCCTCATTATTATCTTCGACCTCACTTTCTAAAGCACCATCATCTTCAGCTTCAGCATCTGTGTCAACGTCACCATCGTGATCGCCGTTTTCATGTGTGTCATGCTCTTCGTCGAATTGGTCTGGTTTTGTTTCGATTGGTAGCTTTGGTTTCTTGAAGACTTGCTCAGTTTTGATAGGCACCGGCCTGTTATCTGAAAGTTCCTCTTCTTCGAGTTTGTGTTTATTGACAACATCTGCTTCTCTAGGCGGTGATTCAATTTTGTCGTCTTTTTGTTCGGCTACAGCCGTTTCAGTGCGCAGCTCGTTACCCGTAGTATTCTCTTCAATAGGCGTTTCGTTAGATGTCAAGACTTCCTCATTTGACACGCTTTGATCAGTTTGCTCTACGGGTACCGTTTCCGCTGTACTTTCATGGGTTTCAGTGACATGCGGTACTGGATCAGGTTTCGATTCTACGGAGTTGGAGTTGGAAGCGGTTTCATGAACAGCCGAATCTGAGATTTTTGAAGATTCAGCAAGTTTAGGGGCAGATTCCTGAATATGACTTTCGGTGCCATCATTGAACGGTTCCTGCTTCACTAATTCGGATTCTTCATTGTTGTTCCCATTAACCTCGCCATTTCCATTGTCAATGCTGTTTCTTTGAATCGAAGCGGATACCATTGCCGATAGTTTGACACGTGACTCGTCTTCTTCTAAATCCATCTTTTCAGTCTCAGCGTCCGATGAGACGTATATGTCTGACAGAGAAACTGAGTTTGGATGTTCTGGGGATGTTACCTTGGACAGCCCACTCGTGCTGTTATCCTCGTACTCCAAGTTATTGAACCTAGGAGGACTTCCTGACTTTGACTTCTTCGAATAGGCAACGGCGTTCAGATTTATTGGATCGGAGTCTGATGCAATCTTTTCCAATGATTCTTTTGTAAGTTTGGTGGTGGGTCCCGTTATGCTATTGTTACTCTCAATGTCGCCTGCAGCTTCAACACTGTTAAATTCTTTTGCTTCTTGCTCCATTTGAATGATTCAAAATAACACCGTTGGAAATCAAAAAGAAAGAACTCTGAAGCCATATAATACAATAAACCTTTGGGTTTACAGTCTGAATGTGTTGCAAGGAACTCTTCGTTTCCACAATAGTGTAATCAAACACGGTATCTTGTCACTGGAAGAGCAACACAACTGGCTAAGAGGGAAAGAAGTTCCGGTCGTAATGGACGGTCAACGCTCGATATAGCTTTATGGATACAAAATATTAACACAACTCAACAAGCCCTGCAATACTCTCCTTCTTACAATTGTAAATCTCTCTAGCAAAATAATCACTTCTGATGGTGCTAGATAGAAGGTTTCGCTTTTGAATGTTCTTGTTGCGAGTTATTGGCAAATCGCTGCCAGACCTAATAATAAGTATGTACCTAACTTTCACTGTAATCTTATTTTATATTTCGGCATTTCAGCATTATTTACAGTTTGTACTTTTTCTGAGCATGGGAAGAAACACGCTTACCCGAATTAGAGAGAAATACACGTGATAGTCAGGTGACCTGTCTGGGAATATTGGGAAAATGATTCTTCCCTTTTCTTTTTATCGTCTTCAATAAGGCCAATAGTGAGTTATACTGGAGTTTCTGGGAAGCGCAGGTTTTTCACTTTCCATAATGAACAAAGTAATGGATAAAGCTCATCGCATTGAAGGTAATTAAACTGTTCCAAACAGGCTTATTAGTGAGACATTAGATCGGAAGAGGGCTAAAGGAACGCCAATACAAGGTACTATTCGGCGAAGTACAGTATACTAGAATAATAAAATGTCAGCATTGAAGGATTTGTTTGGATCTTCCAAATCAGATGGAAAAGGCACATCATCAATTGCAGCTTTATTCTCGAAGCCTAACAACGTCGATGAACTAAAGGTGAAGTCTAAAACTAGAACCGTACTTCCTGCATTAGAGCAAGAAGAGGAATCTGAGCAAAACACGCCAGCTGCTGCAGAAGACCAAGAAGAAGAAAAGAAGACAGAAGAAGAGGAAGCCTCAGAGCAACCACAGAAGAAAAAGAAGAAAACCAAGAAGAACGATGAGGAAAACGATAACCTGGAAGTTAAATACTACTCCAAGGTATTGGGTGATTCTCAACCCAACGACGAGCCTAAGGAAGAGTCTTCTGACTCTGATGATGAGGACGAAGAAAAAGAAAGTGGGGTCACCAAGTCTTCAACTACAGGCTCTGCATCTGAATCCGCTAAAGTCATTGATCTAAAGGAGGCAGAATTGGCCAAGGCCGAAAGAACAGTGTTTATCGGAAACGTGCCAAATGAAGTGATCACATCAAAGAAACTTTACAAAGAATTCAAGAAACTTCTTTCTCAGGATCCTCGTAAGGAAGATGATAACAAAGAAAATGAAGAATCAGAAGACAGCAAAACAGAGGGTGTCAAGTTCAACGTGGAAAGTATCAGATTCAGATCCATTGCATTCGAAGAAGCTTTGCCAAGGAAGGTCGCATTTGTTCACCAAAAGTTACACAAGTCAAGAGATTCCATAAACGCTTATGCTGTTTATGGAAGTTCTGGTCCAGTTAAGATCATGTGTCAGTTCCTCAACGGTAAGACATTTAACGACCATCACTTGAGAGTTGATTCCGTTACACACCCTGCCCCACACGACAAAAGAAGGTCCGTTTTCGTGGGTAACCTAGATTTCGAAGAAGTCGAAGAAAGTCTTTGGAAGCATTTTGAATCTTGTGGTGAAATCGAATATGTCAGAATCGTTCGTGATTCAAAGACAAACATGGGTAAAGGTTTCGCATACGTTCAATTCAAAGATTTCCAATCCGTGAGTAAAGCGTTGTTGTTGCATGAAAAGAAGATTCATCAAGGTAAGAAAGCTAGAAAGCTAAGAATCTCCAGATGTAAGAATATGCAGAAGGGTCAATCTCGCCAATCTTCTACGCAAAATAGCAAGTTGAATGAACAACAAAAGACAAAGTTCGGCAGAGCTAAGAAGGTTCTAGGAAGAGCCGACAGAGCCAAGTTGGGTGAAGAGTTGACTATCGAAGGTCTAAGAGCTGCCAAAGGTGAAACCACCCCAATACTCAAAAGAACCAAGAATAGATCAAAGACCGGAAGAGTCACTAAGCGCTCGATCGCTTTTAAGAAGCAAAATGCCCAATAAGGTGCTGGGGTGATCTGAAAATATAATTCAATGTACGTTAATGTATGTAATTCTACCGTCAATGAGATGGAAATTCGTTGCATACCTCATAGTTGCAGACACAAGTGTATTACGCCAATTTGACAGTTTCTCCGGGTAAGAATGTTATTGATTTCCAAATTGAAAGCCTCTGATATTTTAATAGTAAATGAAATGACACTGGAGTGAAACCTTGAATAAAGGATATCTCAAAATAGTAACGTGCACGACCATATAGCCTTTACGTCAATTAAATACGAAAGCAGCTGATGAGACGCATGTTTTCAGACACCAACAGTTTATGAAGAAAGCAAAAAACTCTACCAGTAATGAACAGTTTAAAGATAGAATATGAAATCGAGAAATTGTCGGAGATTGTGGATGAACGAAACCGACTAATAGATGTTTTACACATGCAGCCATCCAAAAACGATAACGTCAAGCTCAAAAAACATATCAACCACATGCTAGACTCGCTCAAAGATTTTGAGGATGATGTTCCACCTTCAGAACAGGATAGATTTGAACATCAAATTAGGGCATATAACGATATTATCAACAGTTTACCAGTGACACTAATAGACAGGAAACTTTATGAGTTTGCACTGAAACCGGAACTCAAAGACGCCAAGAAAGTACGGTTCAAAGAAGATCTAGTCGAAGATTATAAAGAACCAGAAAAAAAATTCAAACCCTACAAAGATGACGTAGATCCAGCAGACAATTCGGATGAACTACTTGAAATACAAAGACAAGAATTACTTGGAAATCGTGAGTCTGGTACTCCTAAGTACAGTATTTCCCCGCAAGTCTCCAACCAAGATATATTTATTCAACAGCAGCAACAATTGATGGAACAAGAAAGCCATTTAACCAATCTGTCTAGCTCGATGAATAGGACGCATGGGGTGTCTTTAGAAATAAACGATGAGGTAGAGCAACAAAATCAACATCTCCTCACAGACCTTGAACGCCAAGTCGATCGAAGCGAAAGTAATCTGCGAAGGGCAGGGAGAAGACTGGACACTTATGAAGCATCATCTCGCGAAAAAGGCTCCTGTTTGTTAATTGCACTACTTTCAATCATATTATTCATTTTACTAATTATATGATAATTACATGATATTAGAAATACGTATATATTACAACGGTGTTATAAAATAATTAGGATACGGAATATTGAATATTATTCTTGGGAATGAAGCTCAAATAACCAAAAAAAAAGGACAAAACCTGCTTCAAGGAAGTTCATTTCATTTGAAGTCTTATTGAACTGCCTTAAATTGAGTGAAAATGTATCAATAAATAACGAAGAAAAGAAAGCAGATTAGGAAATAGCTAGTGTTTGAATTGGACAACAGTTGATTACCATTTATTACTAGCAGCGTGTGGAGCAGCAGCGTTGCTGCTGTTGCCGCCATTTTTTATACCTCTGCCGTAATAGCCTGGTTGGGTGTCGTTAACATTGAAAGATTGTTGCATGTTGCTAGACATCAGATATGGATTTACGTGCTGCTGGGTCTGCTGTTGTTGTTGCTGTTGCTTTTGCTGCTCTAGACTGCTGAAGTTTTGGCCAGTATACACATGACGAGTGCTATGAGGGACAGGTCCTGCCAATCCAATGGAGTTTGTGTCAGCAAGGTCCGTACCGGCGCCTAAGTTAGTATGCTGAGAAACCCTTTGATTATATGTAGATAGACCGTAAGAGTTCATCCCCGCTGGAATATATGCGGTAGCGTTTGTGTTGCTCGCCACTGTCGACCACCCAAATTTAGTTTCGGGGTAGAACATATGGTCATCACAAAAGGATTTTTTGTTATCTAGCCTAATTCTTGCATCCCTCACCACTGGATCACCCATAAGGAAACTCATTCCAGACGTTGCCGCATTACTGGCTCCTATTTGCTGTTGCATAGGCATCAGTACTTGGTGTTGTCCCTGCGGCGTTGAAGCGTCTCTGTTTAATGTTTGTAGTAATATATGATTCATTGTAGCCCGCTGGTGTATCTATTCGTAATCAGGTTCTGGAATAAGCGTATATGGGAAATGTGAGACACTCGTAGAAATGTTTCACCTTTTCACCAGTATGAGTGCTCTAATCCACAAGTTGCTGCTACGATTGCCGATCAGTTCTTAACTATTCACTGCACATCACAATCTCATCTTAGTGTATTGATTTTTTCATTCATTAAATTTTTTTGTAGTGAAAAAAGCGTCAGTTCAATATATAATAAAAGGGAAATTTATGGTCAAAAGCTATGCAATGTTTAGTCAAAAAGTCTAGACAAAGCCATGCTGCGATGACCACGATGCTATTGATGCTAGACCGTGCGAATTTCTAGAATATTTGTGCAGTTTTGTTCTCTAGTGCGGTGTTATTTCCCGGATTGTAAAAGATATGAACGAGTATGACGGAAAAACTTATAAAATTCTTAACTCAGTCAAAACAGGGATATGATCGCTTGGGTGATTTTTATTTGGGAGGCCTAATTCATTTGATAATGCTAGCTCTTCTGACACTTCACTGCCGCTAAGGACCTGCTGGACTTCGAAATCTCCTGGATGGAACCAAATGTAATCGAAGATTCCCTTAAGCTTTCCTGAATAGCATGTGTGGACGTATGCATCATCAGGGATGTCATCGTAGATGGAATGACGCAGGTAGGCACGCATTGGATTTTGCAGATTGATACCGCCGTGTTTTATCATTTGTCCATTCAGGAATTTGATCACTAGTGAGTCCCGTGAGGAATTAAAATCACCACTAAACAGGATCTTGACGTTGGAGTATGTGACGCCTTCAAGCCCCATTAAAAGACCCTTGATTATTCTCTGTAATTTTCGCATAATAATTAAGCACTGTATTAGTTTCACCTCATCGTACTTCCAGTATAAATGAGTGTTGATCACTACTATTATCGATTTACTCTCCCTGTGCCGTAACATCACGAATAGACAAACCTGATTTCTGGCTTTCGCTACGTTGTACAGAGAGTCTTCGCCGATGACATCGCCAGCGCCATTTGTTAGTGTAATTTTTTGATGGTTTAGATAGGTTAATTCTTCCTGATCGAAAGTCCCAACGACATCATTGAGGTATAAACTGCTCGAGAAAAGGTACTCGAATTTATCCAAATTGTAAAAAATTCCAACACCATCCATATACTCCTGAGGCTTCGTCCAATAAGAGGGAGGCGTTTTGGCAGTGAAGTTCGATCCATAGTTTAATCTTTCCATCATTTGAGTCTTCCAAAACTCGTTATAATCACTCGACGTTAGTTCCTGCAAGCAAACTATATCAGCCTTATATTTGTAAAAGAGCTCATGCTCCAACAGTTTATGCCGGTAGTCCCAATTTTTATACTCATCTTTAACATATGTGTAGACTTGTGGCCACATATAATGTGGTGATAGCGTATTATAGGTCAGCATAGTGAATCTATCATTGAAAGGACCCCGAAGAGCTGATGATGGGTTTTTAATTTTAGTGTTTGCAGGGATCTTCCTCAACACTGGTAAGAGTTTCCGTCCAAACATGACTGACTCTATTAATTGACTCAATGTCCAGAGCGTTATCCCCAAAACGGTACAGAATCTCAACTTAAAAGTGGCAACGTTTTGTTTCCCTAGCGGAGTTTTTTTTCAAACGGCTGACTGATTCGCTGATCCTTTTCCTTAATTATTTTTTCTGTTTATGTAGTTATCCACATTTCAACATTATTGGCGATGAGCTGAATAATGGTATATTAGAGTGGGAAACGGTTAACACTAAACATGAAGAGCTATAAGCTTCGGAGCACTTGAAATTGAGTCTTAGGGATTGTGAGATTGATGGTGAGAGCTAAGAGACCTAGGATCAAGGTGGAAGTAGAGGTAGAAACTGTGTCAAAATACTTCAAAAAGGAACCTGAACCGGATGTATCAATAAAAACAGAACCCAGTCATGATGTATTCGATCCCGATATTGCGAAGATCAAAGCGATGGGTGCTGAAGAGTACTTCCAGTACGTCGAAAAATCCACGAATGATGACATATTGCCCTCAACAAAGTTTCAGGTGGAGGACAACCCTGACATTCCATCGAACTTTGTGTCGATATATTCGAAGGTACGGTTGATGAGATCTATGATCAAAACTCCAGTGGACAATGTTGGATGTGCTATGTTACCGATCACCATCAACAACGTGTTTGGGATTTCGAAAAGCGATATCAAACCTAAGAATTACAGACTCCAACTTCTGATGTCTTTGATGTTATCCTCTCAGACTAAAGATGAGATCAATGCTAAAGCGATGCATAATGTAATGGAATATTGCATTGAAGAACTTGGCGATTCTGAAGGTATCACTCTGGAATCACTGCTCAGTATAGAAGAGAAAGCTCTTGATAAAGAAATTAATAGTGTTGGTTTCCATTCGAGGAAAGCACTTTATATCAAGAAATCTGTTGTCCTGCTTCGTGATCAATTTGACGGCGATGTACCTACCACTATAGAAGGTTATATGTCATTACCTGGGGTTGGACCGAAAATGGGTTACTTAGCACTCCAGAAGTCATGGGCTAAAATTGATGGTATAGGTGTGGATGTCCATGTCGACAGGCTAGCAAAAATGTGGAAATGGGTTGATCCCAAAAAATGCAAGACTCCTGAGCACACTAGAAAACAATTAGAGTCATGGGTACCAAAATCGTTATGGTATGAAATCAACCCTGTATTAGTAGGTTTTGGACAAGTTCTCTGCATGCCAAGAGGCAAAAGATGCGAATTATGTCTCGTAAACGATGAATGTCCCGGGGTTGAGAAACGTTTGTTGGCACGCGCCGAACTGGACGATGGTGATCCCGTAAGAAAAGGTAATAGAGGAGACTTTACGGAATGGGTATCTTACTTGAAAGAACTGAATCGGGATACCACTCCAAATAACGAAGAAAACGCTGTGAACGAAAGTACGGAAATTACTAGTTCGAAATCAGATGTTAAAGAGCGCACTAAGAATAGCTGATCAACAGCCAACACGTTCGAAGTTAGGAACACTGCTGCAGATAATGCGGTTTTTTTAATTCTTGTTTTAACCGTGCCACAAAGCTGTGATATACTTAAGTGGTGATAAATGTGATAACTACGTATATTTATTCAATGTAGATAGTACCTTTCGCATCCAGATATGCTTAGGATAAAAAGGATTTACATTTTTCCAAACTCTGCTGCGAGAAATACCTTACATCAACGTCTGGATCTTGACAAAGCTTTTCAAGTGTAGAGATGATGGACTCATTGATCAATTCGGTGTGTTTGCTGCTGGTATCCTTCGTTAAGGCTTCTACAATGATTGCGTAGAACTTTGCAACGTTGAATCTAATGTTTGGAACATTATCTGTTGATAGGTGGTTCACAAATGGTAGAATCTTTTCAATAACGACATCAGTAGAGACGACAGGTACTAATCCAGTTAATGCGAACAGTAGAGTGATTCTGTAGTTGAAGTTTTCTAGGAGTTGAGTATCTGATTTTAGTAAACGAGAGATGATTTCATTTTGTGCCCAATCAGATCCGAAGATTTCGGTTAACTTACTCAAGTTCGTAATGGCAGCACTTCTGATCGAGTAAACTCCGTCCCATAACCATGATAAACATAAATCGCTTAACTTGGAATCAAAAAATTCCAAGCCCAACTGTTCGGCAAGTAGAGGTATATATTCGATGATAGCCAATCTCACCCTCCAATTTACATCTTTGGCAAGTTCAGTGATAGCCGGTAGTAGATTCTCGGACAAGAATTCGATGCCCACAGATTCGTTAACGATTTTCAACTTGGCAATGATATTCAAACGCACATCTGGGAATTCGTCTTTTAGCATGTGTAATAGAATTGGGACAAGGCTATCCATTGAGTCTTGCTTTGGTAACAAAGGAGCCAAGTTTGTAACTTCAGAGGCCAAAGAAGCTCTAACGGATTCAGTTTCATCGATGCTTAAGTTTTGAACAGCAGGTATGATTCTGTTGAGAACGACAGAGGAATCGTTAAGAAGTTTCGCGTATCCAGGAATCTGCTTAGCAATGGCCTTTCTGACATCACTTTCGTTATCCTGGCACAGGGACAAGAAGGGTTCCAACAATTCGCTGACGAATTGAGGATTCGACACGAATTGCGAAGCAAGCTCTTCAAATCTATCAGCTGCCATGTACCTGACTCTCCATGCTTCGTCTCCGATCAGCTGGATCGAGGATTGTAATAGATCCTTAGCGTGGGTGAAATCCTCTTTCTTGTTGAAGAATTTCAAGATCGAAATGAGAACGTCAACAGCCAAAAACTTGACCGAGTCCTGAGAATCGTTGACCAATCTTTGGAACATACTCGAGATATAGTCCCATTCATCATCTGTGGACAATTCCGGGTGTTCAGTCAATTGGTCAACAAGGGTAGGTAAGTTTCTGCCTGCAGCTCTTCTAACCATTGGGGTATCGTCCTGTATCAATTGCAAGAACAGCGACAACAAATCTTTTCTGAACTTATCGTCCTGAATTCTAACAAACACTGCTTTGAACAACCCACATGCTGATACCTTGGAAGAAAACCATTCATTAGTAGCGAGATTTTCAATTAAAGGCACAAAGTCATGCAGCAGCTGCTCCTCAGTCAACTGCTCTGCAATAAGATTCAACGAATCAACGGCTTTCTCCCTCACCAGAGTCTCCTCAGTCGACGCAAGGATCTCAAGCGCCGGCAAAAGTAGTGTGGCATATTTCTTACCTCCAACAAATGGCACAAAACTGCCCAATTGCTCCGCCAACACCGCAAAAACCTCATCCTCGTCATCCTGCGCAACCTCTGTCAAGAACGGAATCAACTCATCACGCGTTCTTTGAGTGCCCAACGCTAACGCAATCGTGTCCAGCTTTTTCATAGCCTCAACTCTGTTCGAAATATCATCGTGCTTCAATTCGTCCATTAGCAAAGCCAACGGATAAAGGTTCACTTTACTCTTACTATCACTCATGTTTAACTCAACGGGCAAATACACACCTTTCAGACTTCTAGCTCACGCTTATTGCACTGCTACTGCTGTGTTTCTCTGTTTATCAAAACTTCAAACAGTAATTTGCGGAAGGCCAAAAGAAAATCGATTCTATTACAGAAAATCAAAATCACAACGAATGCCTTTTTTTCACGTAGCACTGACACTTATAGTCGCTTGATTCCACTAGCACTATCAAACTCAGGTCCCTTCTCCCTCTTTTTCTACACTAAACGTTACAAATTCTACCTAGAGATAACATAACCCTAAAGCGTTTTCTAAAGTTTATTTCACAAATACATTCTTTTATTTATTTCTAATTTTCGCTTTTCAAATCCATCGATTTTCTGCTAAATCCTAAATCTCCAAGGAATTTTCAGATTTACTAACCTTTGAACGTTTCCAGTAGAACGAAAAGAGGGATAAAGTGACAAAGGGGGGGCCGGCAAGGAAATTTCAGAGATGAAAAGTTTTGAACGGTAAAGGGAGAGGGAGAAAAAAATGGACCCGATTTTGTGTCACGTGATTTAGAAAGGCAGGGTAAACCAGGCAGTGTGTTAGGGTAACTCGCTGGGTATGCGATGGTGCCATGACGTGTATAAGTGTCCAAGTGAATAAGTGTATAAGTACACTACACAGGATACAGTAGCTCATAGCGATGCTAGGGTGTTCATTGTGCTGACGAACACCTTGGTGATGGTGGACACTCTGTCCTTGCCGTGAGTCCATATGATGCGGAAAGTTTTCGATCTTCTTGCGATTGGTAACACGATCGACACTATGAATATGATGATTGATGCCAACAGCTGTGGCGACCAATGGACGGAACGAGCCCAGACGGGTAGCCATCTTGGTATGTATCTTGTTAAGTGCCGTAGGTTTGGTATCGAGAGTGTCTGTCCAGTTGGTGCGATTGCGGTATTGGTGGCCTGTGAGTTCGTGTCCGCTGCAGGTTGGAGGGCTGGCTGACTCTTGGGCTTGGGTTTCGTCGGTCTGTTCTGTGACTTGTTTTTCGGTTTCGATTTCAATTTCGGTTTTGCGGTTGCCTTGGGCTGGATTCTCTGGCGGAAGTAGGTGTCTATGTCCAAGGACTGAGTGGGTTCTATCAAAATCGATTTGAATTTAGTCTCCAATTGATCGTCCAACTGACAAAATCGAGTGTACATGGTGAGACTTGCCTTCTTTTGTAACGTCCCAATTTGTACGTCAAATATCAAAAGCTCGAGTATGCGGCTCAAGTTCTGAACCTCGGTTGCCGTGTGGCATCTTCTTGACGTCTGTAGGATGAGTTCCTTGCAAGAGATGGATAACTCATCAATATGTTCATAGTGCTGCTTCACGTTTCTTCTCCAAAATTGTAGCGATGCGTGGAAGAACTGGTAAGTTATGGTCAGTTTTTCGCTTAACGGCTTGGTCTTGATCAACTGCTGGAGCGACGACTCGCTGGTGAACCAGGTTTTCAAGCATTTGTCCAAGCTTGTTCCTATTACAGTAACGCAATTCATCTGGCCTAAACAGTCCATCATCAACTGCCATGATTTCAAGGACGTTTGCAGCTTGTCGCCGTTCAACAACCCATGTTCGTACATTCGTTCCAGACAGTCTTTGAGGTCCCCTTTGACGTATAAGTCCAAGCATTCTTGTTCGTGCGATTTCTCTGTATCGACCGGCTGTAAATTGAGCCTGAATCGTTCATCGTCCAAGAGCTGTTCTAGCCTTTTCGTGTCAGCCAGCTGAATCCTCTTCTGGCCCATCATTGTGTTCGGTGGCTAAGTACAGGAACGAGTCTACAGTCGACAGCGGTTGGTTCCATGCTTCTAATTTTACCAAGGTTGTTCATGACTCAAGAAAGTTCCAATTAAAGAGTTACCAGAATCTAAATTTCATGCAGGACTTGATATCGGGAAGTAGATATGAGCCATACTTGTGAAATTGCCAGAGTATCAACCGTGTAAAAGGCCCGCTATGAATTAGTTCGGCTAGACAAACTACCACGCGAAGTGTGTCGATACCACTGGTGCGTGAGTTAGCCTCGATGCGATAATTTATAAATATGGGGTATACACCTTTGTGGTCACGTGATATTATCACTGTCCTGTCTTTATCTTTGGATTCACGTCAGGCTGCATAGTGCATCAAAGAACCTTGAACTGAACAAGATGTTCAACCTGTGCATAATGCAATGTTTGTCTGTTTTTGGTGTGTATAATTCGTTATCCTCTTGAGTTTGCCGATCAAGTAAAGCATTTTTCGAGGTCTTGCCGATTGATATGTCTTCGCCGGACGTTAGTCATTGGGATACCGCAAGTATAGATGAACCGATCCAGGACTTATTTCTCGTTGATAATGAATACCTAAACCACCCGCACCAGAATAAGCTAGACACTTTTCACACCATTTCTTTGATCGTCAACCGTATTATAGGTACTGGTATATTCAGCACACCTGCTCTGATCTTTACTCTCTCACAGAAGTCAATCGGAATTTCATTAATTCTGTGGATACTCGGAGGTATTTCCACCTTCGCTGGTCTAAGTGTGTACCTAGAGTTTGGATTGAAGATACCGAAGTCTGGGGGAGAAAAAAACTATTTGAGTAGAACACTACCAAGGCCAAGACATTTGATCGAATGTATTTACGCTTTTGCCATTGTTTTATTGGGATTTAGTTCGGGCAATTCTTATGCTTTTGGTAAATACATCATTTATGTGCTGGGGTTGAATTCGAAGCTCTCCGAAGAAGTAAATGATAAGGCATCCCGATACATTGGTTCATTAGTTGTGATAAGCTGCACGCTGTGGCATATCTTTTTCCCTGTGGGGGCGAGAAGAGTTATTTTATACCTTGGTTTCGTAAAGGTTTTAATACTTGGTGCGATTGTTCTGTTAGGGTCGATCGCTGTTTTCCTACCAGATGTCATAGAACCCCATTGGGACAATTTTCACAACAGTTTCAGTAATGGTTCTCAGCCCATTGATTGGTACTCTATCTCTGTGGCTTTATTGCAGGTTATATACTCATTCAAAGGATGGGAAAATGCAAATTACGTTTTAGAAGAATTAGAGGATCCCTGTAAGACTCTTATGGTAGCAGCACCGGTTTCTGTTGGTTTGACTACGTTTCTTTATATTGCTATCGTTTTGTCGTACTACATCGTTATTCCCAAGGAAGAAATTTCTGACACTGGCATATTGATAAGCGGTGTCTTCTTCGAAAAGATTTTTAACAGGTATTCCAGGTCATTGGCGATACAGATAGTATCGCGCGTTTTACCATTTTGCATAACGCTGTCAAATTATGGGAATGTCATGGCAGTAAGCTTTTCAAACGCAAGAGTGAACCAAGAGCTTGCCAAAGAGGGCATATTTTTCTTTACGCATATCTTTAGCAAATTAAACTATGCTTTGTTTTTACATTGCTTTGTTACCATCGTGGTTCTACTCGCTCCTCCTAATGGCAACGTTTACCAATTAATTGTTGACCTTTACGCTTACCCAAGCGGTTGGTTTAATTTAATAATCGGAATCGGATTATTATATTTCCACTGGACTAATGACGATGGTTGGAATGACATTTACACCCCATGGACAAGTTGGTACGTCTTTACGGTAATTTTCGTTGTTTCAAACTTATTCTTGGCTGTCGTACCTTTCGTTCCCCCCAACGGCAGTGTTGAGAACGACGGCTATCCATATTGGGTATTTCCAGTGACAGGGCTAGCAATTATGGCTGTTGGTGCAATTTATTGGTATTTCGTAGTGAGGAAAAATTATTCTAAGTACCATTCGCCACGTTTGGACAGTGAGCAAAACGGTATTGATGATTGAGACTAATGTCACTCCTGTTCTAGAGATCTTTCGTATTTTATAAAATTGACATTTTGAATGAGCGAAAGATTTTAGCACCTAAAATTAAAATAGTAAAGATATATGTCAAAAGTCAAAAACACTAAAAATCAGTAAAGCGAATTTAAGCATCAAACGTATGTTATGTATTATTCTCATGTAGATAACAAACAAAATCATGTATACATGTTGCTATTGGAAAAGCAGTGTTTGAAGGATAAAAGCTTATAAAATATTAAGTAAGTGCAAAAATCTATAATTGAAGCCAAGAATCGTTCATAATAGTATCGATGGTAGGCCGTTTAGAGACAGACCTATTGAGGATTTTCTTTATCAAAGCAACACATTCAGAACTTACCTCATGGTTTGATTGAATCCTTAAGTCACCATCTAATATTTCGTCAATGTTGTAAAACGGATTTTCTTTGTAAATGATAGTGTATAGCAGAACACCAATTGCCCATATATCCTGTGGTTTTCCTTCATAAGGTTCTCCCCCTAATACCTCAGGAGCAGCATAATCGATGGTCCCCACAAAAACATCGAAAGGACCACTTTTGACGTAAGCTGCTGATCCGAAATCGATTAGTTTTACAAAACCCTTGTTATCCACAATGACGTTCTCATCTTTTATATCTCTGTGGACAATTCCATTATCATGCAGATGCTTGATACCAGAAGCGATCTGTTTGAATAGAAGCTTGGCTTCAAACTCGGTCATATTTGTTTTAAGTTCAATTAAATCAAACAGATCGATTGATCCTGTTTCTCCGTGCATTTCTGTTTCAAGATAGTAATAGTCATCATCTTCAAAGAAATCTAAAATGCTCAAAATATTGTCGTGAGGTTTACGATTGAGTGTAACCATAATCTGGATCTCTGAAGGAATCGTTCCCAAAGTCCGGTCTCTTACCCATGTATCCACGAGAATTCTTTCCTTGTAGATACGCTTGATAACAACAACATATTTTTCCTTCTTATGCATACACAGATCGACCTTACCATATGCACCTTCTCCCATCTTTTGTAAAACAAGGAAATCAGAAAACTTTTTCGTGTGTTTCATTGATCCGATCTGGTAGGTCCTCGAAGCATCTGCAGTTTGAGCAGTAAGATAAGAGGATGCAGAATCTAAATTGTGCGTTTCGTCTGGTGGTAAAGGTGAGGCGGAGGTTATGTTCACGATTAGGTCTCTGTCCAATTTGAAATTATCATCCTTAACAAATTGTGATTTATCTTGGTGAAACCGTTTAGCAGCTTCTAACTTAGCTTTCAACTCCAAATC
Organism: Kluyveromyces dobzhanskii; assembly: GCA_003705805.3. Classification (NCBI taxonomy): domain Eukaryota; kingdom Fungi; phylum Ascomycota; class Saccharomycetes; order Saccharomycetales; family Saccharomycetaceae; genus Kluyveromyces; species Kluyveromyces dobzhanskii. The sequence goes on along the minus strand of PPJP03000001.1, from coordinate 1,025,202 downwards.
ATCCTCTAGAACTCCTTCTGCATCTTCTGCATCTTCAGATTCTTTTTCGATTTCATTCTTTTCCTGTTTCGAGTTCTTATCCAGATGAGAACCCACTGTGCTTCCCTCGAGGCTCAGAGTCACCTTTCCAAGACTATCGTGCATATCTTTAAAATCAGTAACCGAGATTTTCTGAGAAGGTGTCTTCGAAGACCCTTCGGAGCTTGCACTGGTCACTATGTTGATATTGTTTTCGTTGAAGATTTTCAATTGAGAGGGATTAGAAGAGTAGTTTTTCCCAAAGAGATCCCTGGAATACGTGATCCACAAAACCATGTGGTTCCGACTGACAATGCGCAACTGTACATCAACTTTAATGGCAGATCCATCTCTGTGCATTGCATTCAAACCAATAGACTTATAGAAATCTTGACTTCCATTCATTTCACAATCAATTTTTCTAAAAAAGTGTTCTGTTAGCACTAGACCCTTGTTCGATGGTAAAGAGATATCCCATTGTGGGTAATGTTCTTTAATGTATGCAATCATACGAGGGAATGATGGAATAGCCTCTTCAATGCTTTTACCCACCAAATCTGCGTAGTGAAAACCAAACATGTTTTTGGAAATCGACTTGTTGAAAGAAATCATTTCATAAGAATGTAAATTCAGAATGAATACACCTGTTTGATATGGCAAACTGTGTATCTTGAGCTTCAATTCGGTATCCAATAAGGAACACGAAACTGCACAGGGAATGTTGTATTCTAGATAATTCAACGTGTAGTATCTGACATCGTTTATCGCATTTGCTACTCTTAGGGGCATGGGTAATAGGTCATCATCCGGACCCATTAATTTTTCTGAGGTAACATCTTTTATGAGCTGCCATAGTGATTTACTAATAGACTGAACGTCGGGCAACTGGTGTTCGAATTTTACTGATTTTTTGCCCGTTTCATCCACTTCTTGTGTTTGTTTTTTAGCGAACTTTTGAGCGTCGTATTGCAGTCCCTCTCCACCAATCACGTTCTCAATACTAAAATCCTCTAAATTCAAAAGAACGTCCATGTAATCACAGGGAACTTTCTCAAATACGCAGACGATCAAACCGTTTTTACGTTTGGCCCAAATCGAAGACCAAATAAGACCCGATGAAGAAGATGTCAACCCAGGTTGCTTAATTCCAACTATTTCCCCAGTGAAAACTTGCTCTTTACCCTCCGTAGTCAAAATTTTGTTAAGAACGAAGTTTCTGCTGTCGCTGTGGATCAAATCCAATAAAGTGAGAGCCCGCATAGCATTCATCGATATGCCGAATATCAAACATGCGAGATCATTTGCTGCCCTGAAGTTCCAAGGATATTGTTGAGAGCACGTAAAAATTGCCTTTGGGGATGAGTTCTTTTGAGAGGTGAACGTATGAAGAATCCTGTTTCCTGTCATTAAGGAGTTCGGATCTTTAGAATATTCTTCAACCTTACACTCAAGGTCCTTCTCATCCGACAAGGCCTCTCTGGTGTTATATATTTCATGAAATGGTTGTGCCAAACTTTCTAATAGATGTTTTTTGATAGCTGTGTCATGAGCGTTGTTTTTCTGTGTATTCATTCCATTATCGACAACCTTATCATCATCGATTCCATTGTTTTGAGGTGATGGTATGGCGAGTTTATTGATATTGAATAGCGACATTTGATGTAGGCTTGAAACAGTGTCATCTCCATTATTTTCTAAAGCCTTGTTTAGCAATTCCAACAATGCTTCGAGATCAGTCTTCTTCTTCTCTTGGTAGTCAGCAATGGCAGAATCGTTGTATTGAGAAGGCGCGGTCGCCAATGAATGATCTATTGGTGTCGTTCGTGAATTCGAGACTAAGGAACTTCTTCTAGAAGAAGAAACACTTGTATCTTCACTAATCTGTCCACTTCCAATTTCCCATGTGGTGGGCAAAGCATTAGAGTTTGTTCGTAGTAATTGCGGTGCAGATGGGTGAGAATGCTGTTGTTTTTGGGTATCAATTTGGTTTGATGATGCCAAATTTTGAGAGTTAAAATTTGCCTGAGCTTTCCCAGGGGATAACTCTGAACTCTTACTGTTGAAAAAAGCGGTCAACGCAGCCGAGGAAGCGTTTCGCAATATTTTTGGTTGAGCCTGAGACTTTGGTTGAGATTTTTGAGCCACTAGCTTTTTGGCTTCTTGCACATTAACGAAGGTGTGTGGCTCATGCGCGTCACTTACAAGTGATGGGTTATTAATCATGATTTCCAAGGAACGTTTCAATATCGATAACCGTACTGATAAGGAGTACGGTGATAAGGGGTTGTATGAATATGCGTGTGTAGAAGAATTCGGGAACCGCAGAAGCTCGTTTACATCCGAATCGGTGAAAACTGATACGTTTGAAGACGAAGATGCTGAAGATAGTGTTGATATTGTCGACGATTTTCTCAATTCGGTGATCGGTTCCGGTTGTTCAAGCGTACCACCAGTGGTCGGAAGCCTCGAAGAGGACGCTAAATGTGGTGTGTCTTCATCTGCAGAAGACGGATCAGTCGTTGAATTCGAAGTGGTCGCGCGCTTGAAGCTGGAGATCGAAGACGCAGGCGTCGGTGCTCTCGAATGTTTTTCCATCAGTGTATGAAACCCGCTATGTGAATCTGTTGAAGCACCAATGAATGGCATAACTATATGGGCAAAAAGCAGTACTGTAAAAGCTCAAACAGAATATAGGTCACGATGCGTTGTTGATGGTGATGTAGTCACTGGAGAAGTGCCTATTTTTCAAATTCCGTTTTTCCTTGTATTTTTACCTCAAGTTCAGTCTCTATTATTCTGATTTCATTTCCAATTTCACTTTTTTTATCTCTCCCTTGTTTAAATTTGTTTAATGATAGAAAGAAAGTTCCGTTTTTGACGTTTTAAGCAGAGAAAACCAAAAACACACACAAGCACAGCCAGCTGCAGATCAGAAAATTCAGACAATTCTCAAGCGGAAGAAGAAGTATTACTCACAACCTTCGCTCGCCATTTCATTATGACGCTCTTCGATGCGAATTGAAATGTCGAACCAAAAAAAAAATAATAAATAAACGGAACAGTTCCAGAAAGAAGAAATTACAGACCAGTCTGCCTGATGTTCTGAAGCCTGAAGCCAAAACGATGCACCACCAAAAGATGCCGGCCCTACCAAGTAATAAAAAAAAAAAAAAACTTTCCGAGTTACGTAGTATCCAAGTGCTTCGGGCCCAACAGGGCCCAACAGTGTTTGTTCTCATCTACAGCCCTTAGACCGACTTCCAGAAGCTTGTGGGAAAAACACCATTTTTTGCAACACTGTGTCTCGTCCAAAATGTACACGCATCGTATAGATATGCAATTATGAAGTCACTTTCCAGTGCAATATGCCAGTCTTAAACAAGGTATAGAAACGTAAGTTGTCTGACCATACAGACTGTACCATCACATACTGTTCAGATCCGTGACTCACTGAGCAAACGTCACCCGGAACGCTTTGGATTTCACTACGCGTACATGGGCCACTTTTACGGCGCGCAGGTACGACAATTGTAAAGAAACGGCAGAGCCACGTGACCGCCTCAAAAAGACAGAAAACCGGCGATCGTCCGTTTCAGTTTTTTTTATTCTTGCTGCTCACACCGGGTAACGGATCGTAGGAATTAGTTACCCAATGGAGCGGGCTGTGCTCTCAATTTCCTATTTTTTTTTTCTATTTTGTCTTCACAGAATAAGGCAAACTAATTGAAGCTCAAAACTCTTTTTGCCGATTGTGGAAAAGGCGGGGAGAAGGCAGGGTAATGTGATTTCAAAGACGATCGTCATTTTCATTCTTTTCGAATGTTGGAAAGGGTTCTTTCCGAGATTTGCGTCATCAGATGCACCGCCATGCAGCAGTGAGTCTCCCAGAGGGACGATGGGCTGTAATGCTTCGCAAGTAGCCTTCTGGTCTCAGCGTTGAGCGAAAAGTATAATGAGTGCTGCTGAGGGAAGGCGACACAATTTCCCAGGTCACCGATGCGACCTGCTCTCCGGAAATTGTTTTACTTTTTTTTTTTTTTTTTTTTTTTTTTGCTATCGGGTTTGCCATTGGCCATGTTGATCCGCTTTGACACAAAACGAACGTATATCGAAAAAAGTTGGACCAGTGTAACGAACGTCTATACACATGTATATATAATGTTATATATACGTATGCGTGTTTTTATGAAATCTGAACTGTAAGGAAACTGCTCAGCATTCTGGAGTCGATGGGGAAAAAAACGTATCAGTTCCTCATACTCTTCTTTCATCGGAGTACGAGTGACAAGATCAGCAAGACCAACACAAACACATAAACCAACCGAGATTCTAGATTTTCAGATGTCGTTTGTCGGAACATTGATTTGCTGTGGATTCGGAGGCCTCATATTCAAATACGGTGACCAAACGCATACTTTGTTGCAACCGCCAACAGAGCTTGGAATTCAGGACTATACGGTCGGATTCACGAAATCCAAGATTAAGGTCTTGAAACGTCGTTTCCAAGATGCAACGAAAAGTTTCCTACCCGGACTACTCAGTCCCGGTGTGTATCTATACCCCATCGTATCGTATTGGGAGTTGCTTAGCACCCCAGAATACTGGACATCCAGCATCCCCATCATGGTAGTCTACTTGATGCTATACGCCGTAGTCACGTTCGTGTACCTGCTGACAATCTTGCCTGTTTACGCTCCATTGTCCGTATTATTCGGTCCTGTTGGCATTGCCATTGCATGGGTCCACATGTTCCTCCATACCAACTTGCTTACGATGATGACGATCCGCATGTCACAGATGAACTCGTTCACCATGTACCAAGGAATGATCACAAGACGCTTGGACGTTAACATCATCGTCGATGGAGACGAACAGCCCGTCAAGTATTACTACCCGGTGGCATCCACGTATTTCTTCGTCAACCATTTGCCATGGAAAATCTCGGAGTATATAGCAGGGTTCATCACCTTGTGCGGACTACTCCTGATATCCGCGATCCCAGTGCTTGGACCCTTCGCGTTCCATGCCTTGATAGCACCCTTCATCACAAGAATATACTGGGCACCATATCTAAGATACCAGAAGGTGAATAACCTACAAAGAGAAGCAAGGTTCTACAGCATGTTGGGACAATACACTGCCTTCGGACTTGTCGCAGGGCAACTCGAATCCTGGCCCATCCTATCAGCCTTCGCTTATTCAGCCCACGCTACAGCCATATGCCAATGGGCTCAAGATTTGTCCACGTCAAGAACTGCCACTACTCCATAATGGGTTTCCTCGCGCAACTAGCTATACCGAGTTTCTAATATATACCGTATACACAATGAAACACGTACACACACACACACAGATCGCTACACTTTTATAGGCCCACAGCACAAAGCACTGCAAAATGACTCTCTGCCACACCCTCCCACACTCCGAAAAGTACCCAACGAACGGCCAACGATTCAGGTGTCCTAACACTTCATGGCCTATTCCTGATTCGTTTCCCAGTATATATCTCATTTCGGGCTTTTTTTACCTTCACCAACGCCATGTTTATACTCGGTTCTTCGGAGCCAGAAGTCGCCGCAGCGTGGCTGAGAATGAGGAGAGTCTGCAACAAACACAGGTGAAGAAAAAAAAAAAATTAAAATTGGAAATAAAACTAGGCTGAAATCAGGTCAACATTTTCTGCTTCAACCCTTCTTGTCAACGGTGCTTTACGATTGAGGGAAAACAACACACCACTGCTTTATCGGTTTTGCGAGCGACTGGACAAGTGCTGGAAAGAGCTATTGGGAAGTAGGACTCGTTGGAACGGGACTGCGCTAGGAACGAAGAAAGTGCGGAAAGACCGTAGGGAAATCTAAAAAAAAAAACGGGGTATAGAAATTTTTCCTGTATCAAAACCATACTTAGAGAGACTCAACTCACACTTTATCGAAACTGCGGATAGGAACGACACCGAGACATTACACCGGTGGGAAAATTAGCGAATAGTGGCAATATACAGACGGTAGACGGTGTCAGTTAAGATTGTGCCTTATCGAAATTATACACACCATTTTCAAACTTTAATTTTTTTTTTTTTAAATTTTTTGATCTATCGAGGTTATTAGTCCTGGCTATTGCAGTTCTAGTGCTAAATCGAAGCAAGAAAGTACGAACCAGCAGACATTTCGTTACAGTTACTACTAGCGGGTCCTCAATTTCACAAGGACTGTGCTTTCACTCTTGCAATACTAGTTTTTTTTTTTTGGCATATCCAATTCCTGTGTTATTGGTTTTATGGAAGTTTAAGGAAATTTAATAATAAAAAAAAAAAAAAATTCCTTACTCAGAAAAAAAATCGTTTTTAGAGTCTTAACAGGATTTATTGTACTGAAAAAAAAAAAGAGATAGGCTTTCAACCTTTTCTTGCTACCAAGGAACAGAAGAAGAGTGGTAAAGGGGCCGCACAGGTTGTCGAAGACGAGATATACTAGGCTCTGGAAACCGAGGGGTGTGAATTGCGGAAGCCCATCATACAATGGACGATTGGAGGAGCACTATCTCGACTCAGGAGCGGACCCAGTTCGTTACTGAGTTGGCGCAGATTCTTGCCGACATGAGTCGAATAAACGGTGGTGAAAAGGCGAACTTCAACTTGGAAAAGCTGAAGAAGAGTGCCGAACAGTTTGAGTCCAGCCTGTACGCTAGCTGCAACTCCAAGGATCTTTACTTGGATGCCATGCGGAAACGGATTGCTGCAATGGATTCTGCAAAGCGAAAATCCATCGAGGCGCAGAGACAAAAACTGGCTCAGGCTCAAGCGCAGGCTCAGGCCCAGGCGCAAGTGCAAGCGGCTCAGAGGCAGCAACACATGCAACATCAGGGCCAAGGTCCGGTCCCAGTTCAAGGGCAGCAACAGAATGGTATTCCGGCTAATATCAATGCCCAGATGTTCCTGAACCAACAGGCTCAGGCAAGGCAACAGGCTCAGAGACAAATCAGAAGTACGCTAACTGGACAGCAACAGATGCCAATGTCTCCACAACAACAACAGCAGCAGCAGCAACAACCTAACATGATGAGGCCTCAGTTGACCTTGCAACAACAACAGCAGCTGGCTAATGAACTCAAAGTGACAGAAATTCCAAGAGAGTTGCTTCAGAAAATACCCAATTTGCCCCAGGGCATCACAACTTGGCCTCAGATTACGTTTTGGGCTCAGAAGAATAGGCCTTCTCAGAATGACTTGATCATTACAAAAAAGGTCTATCAGTTGCACCAGCAGCTGTTGATAAAATCCAAACTTCAACAGTCGAATGTCAATAGAATGAACACACCTGTTCAGCCATCTGTAATGGGCGTTCAACAGCCACCTATTCAAAGGATGAACATGAACCAGGCAACCCAACAGCAACAGGTACGACAACAACAACAACAGCAACAGCAACAGCAACAGCAACAACAACAACAGCAACAGCAACAGCATCAGTCGCCGCAACAGCAGCAGAAGCAACAGCAGCAACATCAAGAACCTCCAGCAGTGTTAAACAGATTGAATCAAGTCTTCACACAAGCGGAGCAGAAAATGTTGTATGAAGCTGGTAAGAAAATGATTGAAAATTTGCAACGATCTGGTAAGTTGCCTCCGAACCTTGATAATCAACAACAACTTCTCTATATCAAAAAATATATGAATCAAATGGTATTGAAGAAGATGCAACAGTTGGGTATCCCAATCCCGTTGCCTGGCTCTGCACAGCAACAGCAACAGCAACAGCAGCAACAACAGCAGCAACAACAGCAGCAACAACAGCAGCAACAACAACAACAACAACAACAGCAGCAGCAGCAGCAAAGGCAACAACAGATCCCGCAAGGCCAACAAACTCCGATACAGCAAGCTACTCAGGTTCAGCAGCAACAGGCTAGAAGACAGAACATGCCTATGAAACCAAATGCCGTTGGCGTTCAAAATGGCGGTGTCATGAAGCCTCAACCTCAACAAATTCCTCAGGGTGCTCAGCAGCCTATGCTCCAGCCACAGCAGCAGCTAGGTGGTAATCAACAGCCTCAACCTCAAACCCAGCAGCAACAGTCTAAGATTTCCGTTCCTAGGCCAACGGAGCAAGATATGCTGGCACTCAAAAAGTTGAATGCTGACGTTACCAAGAATCCGGTCAAGTTGAATGATATCACTAATAGGTTGACTAATGAACAAAAACAACAAATTAGATCCAAACTTCATGCTAATCAACAACTTTTCAGTAGTGTCGAAAGCTTCATCCCCACCTTATATATGTTGACTAGAAATGAGGAGCATATCAGACAGTTGCTCCAAATAAGAATGCTCACCAGAGAAATCATGGAGAAAGCTGTCAGAGGTATCTTTTTAGTTGAGCCGAACGTTGTGGACAAGGTCATTTTCAGATACCAGAAATACTATGAATATACCAAAGAGCAGTTGTTGAGAAGACAGCAGCAGTTAATGGCTATGCGCCAAATGCAAAACACTAACCCCAATCTATCTGCTAATGACTTGTTGAATCAACAACAAATGCTGCAGGCAAGAAAAATGAACATGACAATGCAACCCCAAGGTCAGGATCAGGCTCAACTTGTTGCTCAGCAGCAGCAGCAGCAGCAGCAGCAGCAGCAGCATCAACAACAACAACAACAACAAACACATCAGCCAATGCCGGGTATCAACAATAATTCCAATATAGGAATTGTTCTCGATTCGTCACTTAATGCTACTAGTAGGTCGGGAACTAATCAGATGGAGTTTTTGAATTCACCTGAGTTCAGTGCTATATCGCCAGCAGTTCCATCTCCAAATAAGGATAAGAAAACACCTGCTTCAAGGGCGGTTAAAGGTAAGAAGAACTCTCAATCCGGTATTACAACTTCCAGCTCTCAACCAAACAACAATGTTAGCGTTGTTAATTCAAGGACGGCTACACCAACCATCATTCCCGGTTCTTCGCCGATGTTCAACAACAAGGGCTTGGCTCCTAGCCAGCTAACTTCACCTTCACCAAAGACTATGGTAAATTCGCCTTCGCAACAGGATAACCCATACAAGAACGATGAGCTGGCTCTAAAAAAAATGGCCATCAGGAAAGCGGAGCTGATGTCCCGTTACAAACACCGTAAGGAGGTATTTGTTGTGTCCTCGATTGATTTGTTCTTGTCAACCTTTGCTGACTGTTTGGACATCAAAGATGATGCCGTTGATCTAGTGCATAAGACGCCACAACCTATTTTAGACCAAATCAATGGTACCGGTAAGAAAAAGCTTTCGAAGGCTGCTCAAAAGGCAAGAGAACAAGATCCAGTGGAGATTTCCATAAAAAATAATAAATTGCTAATGCCAAGTAAGAGTGAAAAGGTACTGCGTTCGTTCAAAATATCAACTTCCGAGATCACAGCTTGCTTCAAGCCACTAGTAGATCTTAAACTGTTGGTACTAAACTCTACACCAAAACATGACAAGAAGAGAAAAATTGATGACTTGGAGATCAGCCCTACTGATTCATCCAGCGAGTTGATGTCTGAGTCCAAGAAGGTCAAATTCGATTCACCCGACGACATGTTTCTAAATGATCCGTCTTCTATACACGAAACAAAACCACTAATACCACCCGAGCCAGGACTGAACTCACTCAACTCAAAGTCTACTTTTCCCTCGTCTGTCGTTAATATTTCAGATTCCAACGAATCAGCAGATTCTGGGATGAATATCTGGGATTGGAACTATTGGGAAAGTCTCTAGTCCCTCAAAATTGTATTTCTATAGCGTTTGCTCTTTCTTCCTCTATTAACTCACTCACCAATGTGTTCCATACTATATACTTAATACTAAACACTATCGTTTTCTACACTTGTAGTTACAACTTACATGTTCATGCTGATTAGACTTGTCTTCAAACTGAGGCTTCATCTCTGTTGAACATCACTCAAAACGTATTTTCTTCATTACTAAGGGAAAATGACCGCATACTGGGCCAAAACCAGGAATGATTAACACATTTAGGAGTAAAGGTCCTCAAAGTATGCAGATCGACAAGCCGTCTCTCAGTCGCAATCAGCAGCGTGCCAAAAAAAGAGATGTTACCATCTCGCAATTACCCAAAGTTTCCAGTTATATCTAACAAAAAACTGAAGGATGATGTATTATCAGAGATTTTTCATTGGGCCCTAAGCAATGGGTTAGCAATGTACCCAACCAACTTCAAGCCTGAACTTGCAACAGTTGCTCCAATAACGTTATTTCCTACTCCATTACCAGAAACTGCTTTCCAAGATGCCATTGATGTCCAAACCGTTTACAATGCGCTGTATGCTAACATTGCACAGAATAAGAATGGGTGGCTAGCTGAAGAAACGGAAAAGTTGGCCAGTTCTGACCCAGATTTCACAGGCAGGCTATGGTCCCTGTACAAGAGGGCCAAACAGCACGGCATTTGTCAAAATTTGTCATTGGGTGTGTTTCGTTCAGACTATCTAATCAATGCTGATGACAATCAGATCAAACAAGTGGAGTTCAATACAGTTTCGGTGTCGTTTGGAGGTCTTTCTACAAAAGTAGGAGAGCTACATGATTACTTGAACAAAAGCGGAAGCTATACTGATAATGGCGATGCATTCTACGACCAGGACATACCAATCTCACAATCAGCCGAACTGTTGGCTGATGGGTTGGCTGAGGCAATCGGTCAGTACCAGTCAGCTGACACAAATAAGAAGCCAATTGTGGCTTTCATCGTTCAAAATGGTGAACGAAACGTGTTCGATCAAAGCGTACTGAGCATAAACCTTTTGACAAAGCATAACATCAAATCTGTCAGGTTGACAATTCACGAGATTCATTCAGCAACGAGACTTGATTCTAACAACAACAGATTGTTCCTTAAGTCAAGTGGACAAGAAATTGGTTTGGTGTACTTTAGAGCAGGTTACTCTCCTAGCGATTTCGTGTCAGAGCAGGATTGGGAAAACAGACTGACACTCGAGGTCTCTTATGCTATAAAAGCTCCGAACTTATTAACCCAGCTTTCAGGAACCAAAAAAATTCAACAATTGTTAACGAACCCTACTACACTTAGAAAGTTTTTACCTAATGATGACTCTTTGAGTCTTCTTGTACCAACTTTTGTGAAAATATATCCGTTAGACTTCTCAGAGTTAGGTGAAGTTGGCAGAAAGCTAGCTTTTGAAGAGCCTGAAAATTTTGTACTCAAACCGCAAAGAGAAGGTGGTGGTAATAATATATACAAAAAAGATATCCCCGGATTCCTCGAGTCGATTGGCCAAGACGAATGGAATGCGTATATTTTAATGGAGCTTATAAACCCAAAGCCAACAGAAGAAAATGTTGTTATCAAAGGTCAAGAACTGTTCAGTGTTCCTATTTCAAGTGAGCTTGGTATATTTGGTACAGTTTTATTTGACGAAGACAAGATCTATTCCAACAATCAAGCTGGATGGTTGTTAAGATCCAAATTTAACACCTCAAATGAAGGCGGTGTTGCAGCCGGCTTTGGTTGTGTTGATAGCATAATATTATATTAAGCAAGCTTTTGTTTATTTTCATTTTTATACCCAATTGTATTTATCATGAGATAGTGATATGGTTCATTTCTAACGCCATGATCGTTCCTCCAAGGTAATTAGAAGTAAATGCTAAACCTGAGATAAATGGAGTTGCTTCGAGTAACGATGCAACGAGCCCAAACCCTATGTAAGAACTTGTGTTTTCCCAGTATATATTACTCGGCGGCTCATTTGGTAAATAAATGGCATTCAGGTACTGCCAACCGATAGATGGAACCATGAACATTTGTGGCACTACAGGAAAAACGGAAAGCGATATTATGATTAGAAATTGAAATGAACTTACACAGAAACTTAATATTGAGAATCTGTCTTCCTCGCCATATGACAAAAACCGAGGAACACTCAACGCTTCTGTCCTATATGTTTCATCGATTTTTCTTGCTAAATAAGTTTGATCTTTCAATAATAGATATCTCATAATGATCAACGTCCATGTATTAACTTGAAAAATGGCAATCAACACGAATGGAGGTATCAAAACAAGCAAACCAAATGTGATCAACACCGTAAGTACTGCAAAGCCATACACCAGGAACAATAAAGTAAAAATCCAGAAATAGTAGAAATAATTCCTCAACGCGTCTGACCAGTAAAATGGCAATTGAGCAATTCCCTAATTTTCAAACGAGACTAGGTTAGTAAAGCGTGTTTACCATATATCACCACGAACAAAATAATCAGACATACCTTTAAAGGATATATTAAGCTGCAACTCATATCAGTTAACGGTACTTTGTTTTGTGTCAGTTTATCTTGTGTAGTTGCTAATTAACCCTTCTTCTTGTTCCAGGTTCAAAATGTTTTTTTTGACATTGGCAACAACAGTTACTTAAATATATGATATGCAAGAAAAAGTGTCTTTCGATACTTTATCTATCAGCACGCTTCTCGATGAGAATTATATAGTGCCAGCTTTTGATTGCTTATTCTCATCAAAAATAATGTCTTCTAGGAGATCAGTAACTTTATTTTCAAGAACCTCATCATTTTTCTTATCATCTTGACTAATATGCGTGTCCAATGCTAATTTATTTTTGGCCAAATGAAGGATCTTTTCCTCAATTGAGTTTTTACTGATGAATGTTGTAACTTGAACCTCCTTCGTCTGTCCCACACGATGAGCTCTATCCGCAGCTTGTCTATCATCATGTGGGTTGAAACTTTGATCGAAGATTACAACGTTGTTGGCGCAAACTAAATTGATACCAAATCCACCTGCTTTAGTCGACAGTAAAAACACGGGAATCGTATCATCTTCATAGAACCTGTCAATTAGAGATTGTCGATCGTTCACCTGTGTTTGACCGTCCAAACGAAGGAATTTGATTTTTAGCGTGGATAAGACATATTCCAATATGTCCAACACTTGAGTGAATAGTGAAAAGACCAACACCTTCTCTTTCTTTATATCAATGATTTCATGCAGAGCAGACTTTAGTTGTGTAACCTTACCTGAATTCATCCATTCTTCCGATTGCAATTTGAAATTACGGAGAGAGGGAAATTTACAACATAGCTTGTGTAATTCGAAATCTGTCATATATGACATATCTTCTTTGATATATTCAATATTACCATTTTCATAATATTCAGGTTCAGCAATGATAGCTTTACTCATTTTTCCGATGATATTATCGTCATAGATGTATCTGAAAAGAAGTGGATGAATTGATGCTTTTCTAAGTGCCATAATAAGGTTTTTCGAGACATCATGCGATGCTTTATCCACCTTGATACCTTCTCTAACTTTTCGTTTGTGCTCCATAACTTGTTTAATTTCTCGTTGGTACAACGTGTCTTGTAGTTCAGACATTTCACAGTATTGAATATGATTGTGTTTTTTTGGCAAGTGTTTCAAAACTTGATCTTTTTTTCTCCTCAATATGAATGGCTTCATCATTGTCTTTGCTCTTTCAATAGCATGCTCTGCTAAGAGAGGATTATATCCTTTGTCCGCATCCGAAGTTCTCGCTTTTTGCTTGAAAACAGCTGCGAGATCATCCTTCTTTGAAATGAAAAGGTTTGGCATGATAAATTCTAGAAGGGACATCAACTCTTTCAAATTATTTTGAAGAGGGGTACCTGTGAGCAACAAACGAAAGTGCGCATTAATTTTCATCAACTTGTTGAATCTCTCCGACATCGAATTTTTTAACATATGTCCTTCATCATAAACCACTACGTCAAAATTACGGTTTCTCAAAAAGGAAACGTCATATTTAGTTCCTGCTGCTAAATTGTACGTGGTGACAATAACATCATACTGTCCTTCATTCTCCTCTAGTATATCTCGTAGTTCTGCTCGTTCGTTTTGCGATCCGTAATACGGTTCAACCTTCAAATGTGGGCAAAATTTGTTGAACTCACGTAGCCAGTTTTCCAAAGTTGAAGAAGGAACAACGACTAAATGAGGCCCATCATGTCGAGTTTGTTTCAAATATGCTAAAAAGGAAATGACCTGACAGGTTTTACCAAGCCCCATTTCGTCAGCTAGAATGCACGACAGGTTGTTTTGGTATAGAAGATGTAGCCAATTAACACCGGTCTGCTGATAATCTTTCAATTCTACATCAGAAGATAAGAGTTTTGGTTTATTTTTTATGAATTTGATCTGATTGTTGCGAAGTTGAGTGATGGATGTCTTTTTCTCTTTTGTCCTGTGTCTTGGCTTCAAATCGAAATCATCATCGTCGCTTTCATCGTAATCCACATCAGAAAACTCTTCTTCCTCATTATCTCTCTTACGCTTCGAAGGAGTCGCTGATGTTTCACGAGAAGTTGACACCGACTTAATGATCTGCACATCGGCCGAGTTTTCGCCATTGTCCTCCTCATCTGAGTAAGTGTCGACGTTCAAGATATTCAATTCCGAGTCTTTTGATGAGCTTAAGTCTACACCCCAATTCATCATCTGGTTCGATATTACATCCCCGTACTTCGAGCATTTACGAATCAACGACTCAATAGCATCGTATCCCTTGATAGACTGTTCGATCTTATCAAGAATTTTAAGACCATCTTTCTTCAGCTGCGATTTCCTCGCCTTACCAGGAGCAGGGGAAGGAGACTTGGTTTGAAAATCCAATTGCTGAAATTGATCCAAATCTTCAAATGGCCTCCCCTTCACTACAAGGTTTGCCTTATCTATAGTTATTTCGGCAAGATCAGCCAAATCCTTTGGGTCTGCCTCATTCAGGAACTTCAACACTTGATCAGTGTTGCTTTCAGTGACTTTTTCTTCATACTCCGGTTCAGAATCTCCATCGCCGTCATCACCGGATCGATCGGTGACTTGGTCCTCCTCGTCATCACTAAGTTTGATCTTTTGCTTCTTTGTTATGGCATCGGCTCTGACAAGTTTACCCTTTTTCGTGGATAAATTTTTGATAGTACTCATGGATGTTCTATCAACCATAGGTCTAGCAGGTGAAGGCTGGGAAACTTTCATCACATGGGAGTAACGATCGAATATACTTGTTTTTTGCTTTTCGATTGTAATTTTCGAAGTGGATGCGTTTCTGGAGGCTAGATTAGCAGTGTTGCTACTTTTGATACCGTTACCGTTAGACGTATTTTCCTTCAATGAGCTGAGTCTCGAATTCGAATGTTCCAGCGGTGAATTAGATCTGCTTGAAGGGTCCATCGGGTTTGCGTCAGGTTTAGACTGAAATCTCCACGAGCCTCCAGTACGGGAAGCGACAATGTGATCTAAACGTTTTCTGGACGAATTAACAGACATTGAGTTCTGCTTAAATATTGCGTTGATTAGCGTGGGCGACAAGTCTTTGTATTCTTGAATCAACACTTTTAACGCTTGTTCATGAGAGAAATCGTTCTGAATATACCCGTTTCTTGGTTTCGCAGTGGGCTGGTAAGCGAACCTGTTCCTCAACAGAGACGTGGTACTGTTATTCAATACTGGTGCATCATCTACTCGCAAATTATTGGATTCAGGTCTCAGTGGAGAAGACTCTTGGTTTGCTTGTAGCAGAGGAGATGAACTAGGGACCTGAACCTCATCTACTTTGTTCTGAGGACTTTTCGGTAGTAAAGAATCCATTATGTTCGTTTTCAAAAAGAACCCTACGATGCAGGAATTCAGGAGTTAAAAATCCTATTAAAGTTTGACTCGATAGCGTTTGCTTCCCAGGTTAAACGGATGATATTACCTATGCTTATCTGCAGCGATGATCTTTCTACCACTGTTACAATCGAAAAAACGCCAAATATGATTCTTTTTTGTAGCAATTCACCATTTGGTATGATTTGTTTCGATTTTTCAATACTGGTGATGCTGCAACTGCCAGTGAATCGTACAGAAAACACATTTTGGCCGGACAGAAAAAGAACAGGTGAAAATGGGTAGCATAAGAAAAAAATAAGACTCCGATACGGGGAGTCGAACCCCGGTCTCTACGGTGAAAGCGTAATGTGATAGCCGTTACACTATATCGGATACTTGTATGAAAAGTTGTACCATCATTTGCTACCTAGCTACTGTGACATATCATTTTTAGAGTTACGTTTTGTCGTGATGTCTGCCAGTTATCTTAATCCAGCGTCAGTAGATCTTATTCACGTAACAATTTGACTAACGACATGTACGGTTGAGAAGAGCAGTTAGAGAGTTCGTGTGATTGTATTATTTTCTGGGAAAAGTTTCTTCTTTTTTAAATTATATAATACATACTACTGAGTTGAAGCTAGTGTACTACTATAAACTGTATCATCTTCTGAAGTCACTCCTTCTGTCGTTGCGGTTTGAGAATCTGGAGTTATTGTCGTTGTTTCTGTTGTGATTTGCATACTTACTGTTGTTGCTGTTATGGTTATCTTTGGTCGAGTAGCCGCTGTTGTATCTGGACTGTTGGTATCTACTACCTTGAGGCTGTCTTGGCTGTGATTGTGAATATCCCCTATTCTGGTGCGGCTGCTGAACGTACGCACTCTGTTCTTTATTGAAGAAAAAGCTTCTATATCCACCCACTCTAGGTTGGTACTGTGTAGAACCAGCTGGTCCTACAGGTACGATATTGTACTTCATCATAGACGGATTCCAACGGTTGTTGTATTTGTAAATGATGCAGTCCCGGTCCTGAGGCGTAAGCATCGATTGGGAAGGTATGAAACCGTTCAATATTAACGATTTACATCTGTCAACGACCTCTGGCATGGTATAAGAAAGCTTCAGGAATAGATTTGTACTTAAATCAGGCAATCCACCTTCGTTGATAGGGCATTCGAGCTTAGAATTCAGCTGGAATCCTTCTTCGTCTTGACTCACGAAGCCGCTTAAACCTGATTTGAAATGCTTGAACTCTAAGACATTGACCGGATTTTCTCCGTATAGTTGCTTCATGAAGTCGTAATTGACATTCTTGTTGCTAATTATGAGCGCTTCCTTTTTTCTAACGTTTCTTGCCTTCTCTGCATCAGATAGTTTGGAATACTGCCCACGAACAGTTTTCAATAATCGAGCTTCATCAATGAAAGGCAATAGTGCAATACCTTGCCATGCCATCTTCTTACCATTCATATCAACAGGGAATTCTTCAGGGTAGAAATCAATGATGTCTGAATCTGGATCAGACATCAACGGCCTGAAAACTTCAGGTAATGCGTGTCCTGACGCTGCCGGTAAAACACTCATCAACTGTTCATACGGCAAGAATGGTTCCCCTAGATCGAAATGAATATCCAGGTTTTTGATGTTCACGAAATCTTGGGCAAAAGGAGCATAATGGTATGGGTAGTACCAGGTCCAAGAAGCACACCCTTGATAATAGTACAATAAAACCCACGATATACCCTCGACATAGCATCTGACTACATCTTTCTGTAATGCTGGGATATCTTTCGTTGAAACATGGAATTTGTGTTGGTAGTAACGATCGTGATAGCCTAGTTCGTAAAGTTTGACTGATTCATCTGTATCAACAAATCCAGACTTCACAGTACCAGTATGGTTGACAACAGGGGGAGCTGTAGATTCCTCGGCAACATCATCATCGTCGTCATCCTCAGGATCATTTGATGTGTCTTTTTCTGCGGATGACTCCACATCCTCAATTTTACGCTTTGACGAGGACTCTTCATCTTGATCTGCATCTGAAATGGCCTTTTTTCTAGCAAGAAGTTTTTCTTGCAAGCTTGTTGCAGCATCGAAGTTAGCACTTTTCGATAATTCTATGCTGTTGCTCAGTTCTTCCGATGAGAAATCCACCGCTCCACTGTTTTTCTCACTCTTGAGTTTCAAGGCTTTGGCAGCTTTGGCATCGCCTTCGTTCGCCAGGTTCATTTCTTTGTACATATCTGCAAAGTCCTTGTTAGACAAATTCAAAGAGCCTTCAGCTGCGTTACCATCAACATCATACACAGGCATATTTTCTAGAGGAATCATAAAATTTCTATCAACTTTACCCTTCGTAACATTGGGGTTACTCTTTAGTTTCTTCCGTCTATCATACGCTTCTTGTTTACGAACCTCTTGAATGTATTTTTTTTTAAAAAGATCTGTTTCGCGCTGTCCTAATTGTTCAAGAAGAGCTTCCACCGGCTCTAAGTTTAGTGTACCATCGCATGTCAAGTACGTTTTCATTTTTGGTAAAATAGTTTTCCATATATCTACTAAAATGTCAATACTATTCTCTCTGACGTCAAGACAAGGTAAATGAGGTAAGAAATCGTTACCACAGAAGAAACACATAAATACCCAATCATCGATAGCCCGCTCATAATCAAACTGAAATGATAAATGTGGGACTGCTAGTTCAGCCGACAGGTATTCTCTTAAAACACTTATGTGAAGCCATAAAAATGGCTTCTCCGAATCTTGCTGAATGAGCTGTTGTTTGTCTTCTTCGGACAAGTTCACCATATCGGTAGGCCTTGGTCTTTTATAATTGTTGTTGGCAAAGACATCTTCTCTTAAGATCTTGAAATGAGGTTCGTGAGTAGCAAGCCCTAAGAAAATCAAATCAGCATCAAGACCATATATACAGTGTGTAGTGTTGGGGTTGTACTGAGAATCAGCTCTTTGAGACCTTATAAAATTCATAATCTTATGTTCACCCTCACCTGGTACAGTAGCGTCACTTATGATGATTTGCAGACTCTTCCATCCTGGATCTGTGGCCAATTTGAAGCTTGTCCAATACCTTAGTGCCATAGCTAATTTATCCATGAATGGGGTACCTGGTGTAATGGCGTTGGAATCCCATGTTTTCTTGTTTTTCACACTATCTTCAATTACTTCACCATAGTCTTCTTTCTCCCTTAAAACCTGCTCTCTTGCTTCATTTTGAAGCTTTGCATCTCTGGCACTCCTGAATCTACGCGCTCTCTGTTGGTTCATCTTTGCTCTAGGAGCAACACCATCAACTGCAATCATCAAAACTTTTCGAGGCCTTGCCATGTTTAGAACTCGATTAGTGTACTCAAACACAGCTAGAAGCATTTCATCTTCGGTTTCAGGAGGCGGTTTATTTTCTGGATGAGAACATGGATGAACGATACCATTCATGTCGAGATAGAGGTTGTCCAATTCACCGTTGGGATTTGCGGACGAGTAGTCAATGGGCAGTTGGACACCATCTTCGATTACTGGATGTTCTTCTAGTACGGGTGAAATGATCTTGGGATATTTCCTTGATAACCAACGAAAGAATGATGGAACACCCATAATGAATTTGGTGCTGGTGTTGCGTTGTCGTCGTTGCTTCTTTACGGTATACCTATCATACCGATTCGTAAATATTTATGAGTTGTGTTCATCTCATCGTTTTAATTTTACTTATTTCAATACGTTACCCGAACCAAGATTTTAACCGGGCATCTCTACACCTTAAGTCAAAGGTGCTCTGTCCTCAGAGTTTGGTAGCCTTAGAATAAAGGACCGACCCAGAGTACAATAATCGTGGCATGAGTACCATTCTAAAAAGGTTCAATTTCTTATGAATATCATATGTTTATAAATATATATGTATTAGCGTAATAGTACAAGTATTAATCATTAAAGTATACATTGCTAGAAATTGCAGCTTAGACTAGTCTTTCTTGAAGTTCGATATCGTCAGACCTTCGAGTATTACTACCAAATCTGAGCCAGTTAAGGTAATTTGACACTGCAGAAGATTTGTCTTGAAGCAGAGGTGGGATCCACGTTTTAAGTAATAGTGAGCTGCAAACGACAGACACAGAACTTAGGGCCATCGCCGCACTAGACAATATGGGATGCAAAGTGATGCCCCAAGGAGCTAATACTCCCATAGCAATAGGAATCATGAAGGTGTTATAACAGACAGCCCAAAAGAAGTTCAATTTAACTCTATTGAACGTCTTACGTGAAATGTCAAGAGCATAAACTAATCCCTTCAAAGAGTCATTTTTATTGTTAGAATCGAGAATGACGATGTCAGCGGCCTCAATGGCAATGTCAGTACCTGATGATATTGAAATACCGAGGTCAGCCTCAACTAAAGCTGGCGAATCGTTTATACCATCACCCACAAAAGCAACTTTTTCGGTGCCACTTTGTTGAAGCTCAATCACAATGTCACGTTTCTGCTCAGGAGTTACTTCGCTATATACATCGTTAGCAGAAATGCCAAGTTGTTGGGCGACTTTCAAAGCTGACTGATGAGCATCTCCGGTAACCATGCAACATTTGAAACCCGAATCTTGTAAATATTTCACGACAAGGTGCGAATCTTCTTTGACTTTATCAGATATTTCAAATTTCCCCACCAAGGTCCCATCGATGGATACGTAGGACTCTGTTAAAGCAGAGGATGACACATCTACCAAATCTTCTTTCGGGAATAGTCTTTTGTTACCAATCGTTACACCGTAACTTGTTGATGTATCTTTATCAATGATGGTACAGGTGATTCCCTTTCCAATGACCACCTCCTCATCCAAAAGCTCCAAATTAAAGCTGGCGGAATCAGCGGTGTTTTCATCAGCGTATTTGACAATGGATTTTGCGACAGGGTGTTCCCCGATCGATTCACATAATGAAATCATTCTCCATTGTAAATCAGAAACCTTGTCAGCATATTGGATGAAGTTTTCTACGCTCATAGTACCAGTTGTAAGCGTGCCTGTTTTATCAAATAAGCATATCTGTAAATTGCTGCATTTTTCCAAAACATCACCACCTTTAATGAGAACTCCAACTTTGGCACCTACACCGGTACCAACCATTATGGCTGTAGGTGCAGCTAAACCAAGGGCACAGGGACAAGCAACAATGACGACAGAAATTGACATCTGCATGCAGGTAAAGAACTTTCCATTTTCATTGACAAAGATACTGGGAGGATTATGCATTGTGTAGCTAATAATAATCCATGCAATAAACGTTATTACTGCCAAAGATAAGACGAAAGGTACAAAAATTCCTGCCATCTTGTCGGCATACTTTTGTATAGGGGCCTTCGACAATTGAGCCCTTTTCATCGTTGCTATGATATTTGCCAACTTGGTATCTTCACCCACATGGATGGCTCTGAAATAGAAATGGCCAGGCCCGTTAACACTGCCTCCTATAACCTGTGAACCAACAGTTTTCTCTACTAACATCGACTCTCCTGTTATTAGTGATTCATCCACTTCAGTTTCATTACGAATGACCACACCATCAGCTGGAATCTTCATTCCTGTAACAACTTCAACTATATCGTTTGGCTGTAATAACTCAACTGGAATTTCCCTAGTGGAACCATCTGGTTGTACTATGGTACAAACGGAAGGTGTCAAAGAAATGAGTTTACTCATCGCTGTAGAGGTCTCAGACTTAGCCTTATTCTCGAGTAATTTACCCAATGAAATGAAAGTGAGAAGCATGACAGCTGTGTCAAATATGACTTTGGGCATTTTTGATGACTTGTGATAAATGCTTGAGATCAAAGAATAACACGAAAAGGTGTATGCGCATACGGTAGAAATACCGATCAAAGTGTCCATAGTACCTGTTCCATGTTTGAAAGATAACCATGCAGCTTTGTAGAAATGTGATCCGACATAAGTCTGAACGTAAGTAGTGATGATTGCCCCGAAGATGTCTCTATAAAATAAACCTGGGATTGGAGTTTCGATGAACGGGAAGTGCTTCAGTGTGCTTGGGAACAACATCGGAAGTAACATGTATAACCCCATTATAAGCACGCATGAAATACCTGCTTTTATGCAATTTTTTTTCCAAAACAAGATTTCTTTTGTCTTAGAAAGTAATGACAACTGAGTGGAATTGTCCAACGTATTTGAAATTAAGGTTTGAACACCCATTTCCTCAATGCAGTCTATAATATCACGGTTTCCAATCTCATTGGCATCGTATATAACCTTGGCCTCGCTGTTCTGGAACGATACATCAACGGATGTCACTCCTACTAGCTGAGACACTTTGAGCTGTACAGAAACAGCGGTTGGTTCAGAATCGATACCGAAAACTTTCAGGCATAGTTGTTTTTCATTTGGCTGCCCGAGACTCGACTTTTCGCTGATGATCTTGGCGTCGAATCCACAATCCTCGATACATTCAGCGATCGCAGCCATCGATGTATAATGCGGATCATATTTGATCTTGCACTCTTCTGTGACCAACGAAACTTCGCACTCGATAACACCACTTAACTTCAGGACCTGACTGGTGATGGATTTCACACACGCTCCGCAAGTCATACCACCCACAAGAAGAATCCCAGAGTGCTGCTCCGTAGCCGATCCACCGGTGCTCAACTGTTCCTCAGAGATCAAACTGCCTTCAAACCCACAATCGTCTATAGTCTCTAATATCTCAGATGCAGTTGCTTTTCCGTTATCATATAACACATGACATTCCTCAGTCAACAAAGACACCTCACATTCAGTGACACCGCTCAAACTCGAGACCTGAGTCTGCACAGTCTTCACGCATGCACCGCATGTCATGCCCTGAACCGAGATCAACGCCTGAGTATTTGCCATCTTCTTTTCCGATGAGTTATATATATATGCTTTTACCTTTTTAATTCATGAATTGATGTAAAACCACACACAATATTATGCAAAAATGCTCGCGCAGAAATCTGAAGAGCCCTTATTCCACACCCGAAACTATCTTCTACCACGACTGCTATAGAGTGAAACAATAAGCTTAGTGTCTTGGCCGATTTTAGTGCCGAATATCTTTAAAACCAAAAAACGATAATGACAGTAAAACGATATTATATGTCAGCGTGTACCAGAAAAAATAGAACAAACGGTTGAAAGAAAGCGGATGATATGGCACACAGTTATATCCGGCCTAAAGAAGGATCCAAATGACGTACTAGTCAAAGTAAATCTCTCAAAACGAACGCTAAACAACGGGAGATTTACCCATTTACCGAACCCGATTTCTGTACCTTACCTCATCCTAAATGTGCTTTTTTTTCATGCGTTTATATACAACATGTTGCCGTAACTGTGAAATTTCATTCCGATACAGAGGGTGTGCACAATGAGACTATTTCACTTATGGCAGAATGGGGAAAAAGAGGTGAACAAAAAAGAGTAATGTTCTGAATGAAGGAATTGTATCACGTGACCGGGGTGTTGCCATCGTTCGGTGCCCTATTTCTTGGAGTTGCACGTCCGGTTCTAGGAGAAGGATGTGTCCTTTCGAGCAGGAGTTTAGAATACGGTATTAATTGTATCCAGTAAGTATTGCTGATGGGAATGATAGTCAAGCTGCACTGCATGCTGATACCAGTCTACGGTTCAAGAAAGCTGGTATCGGCAAAATTTGACCGTGCACAAAGCTAGAGTTGAATTTTTTACCTTGGCTCTTTGAAAAGTCTGGCGCAGATATTCTGACGTATTTTATTGCCAAGTACTGTCTACAGATTCTGGAACCGACACTCGCTTAAGTAACTGCAAAACCGGATACAAAATCAAAGGTCAATTGACCATTATGAAATTGCCGTTTCGTGGTGTCAGTATTTCTATTGACAACGGCATGGTTGGTTATAGGAATATCTTGGGATGCTGAACGATTTGAGATAAAAATGTTGGCATGAAGCGATGAGTTTGAAAATATAAAATTTATACAATCAGAAAATGAGACTTTCAAACGATCAGGTGTCAAGGTACAGATATTTATTGAACGGGTTGCTGGCCTTCAGTTTTCGTACGTGCTCATAAATCGGGTTAGGATCCCCCCCCCTCTCGTTGTTGAGTGTGCTGTTGTTCCAGATTGAGTCAAATAGTTACCATGGCAAGAGGTAATCAGCGCGATCTCGCTAGACAAAAGAATATGAAAAAGCAGCAAGAAAGTGGAAAGAGCCAGAAGAAGCAAGGTGATCCCAAGAAACGGATGGAATCTGACGCTGAAATCCTGAGACAGAAGCAGCAAGCTGCAAATGAGAGAAAGGAGAAGGAAAAACTCGAAAAACTCGCTGCGGAAAAGAGACGATGAGTAGTGTTGTGCATACACCTTTGATACAGTTTTATAGAAGGTATTTATGAAGTATATGAATAATCAAAGGCAAACTGGCAGCAATGTACGCTGCGGATGGTGGAACCGTCTCTTGCAAATAACAATTAAAGTAATGGAATAGCTTACTCTGATTTGTACCTGAATTTTAGGTTAGTTTACATAATTTACACGGATAATCGAAAATACATAAATTATCTAGCAAAACGGATTTCGTATAGAGATTCAAAACATAGTTGATGAAATGATGAGATGAAATGTAATGAAAGCCGTGCCCTTCATGCAGATCGTACGAAAGTTTCCAGCCATGGAACGAATTTATGGGTTTTTGTTCCAAGAGAACCACCATCTTTTTTTATAATTTGCATAGCAGATAGTTGGATAGGAGTGGACCTTGGATGAAATTTGAAACAGAAGTTCTTCTGGTGATTAATATGCTACTGATGATGTTTGGTTATTGTGAAACCAATTCTGGGAATCGAAACGGGAAACTCGGAATGATTAGTGTAAGAAAAGAAGGGCGGAAAAAGATGGGTAATGTACACCGGCGTTATCTGTTTAGCAGCATCGGAAAAGAGATATGACATGGCAAAGACTGTTATGTTTATTCTTGCTTTTGCAATTGTTGTCTTCTTTCCACTTCGAAAGTTTTTTCGACATCGTACTTGAAATCGAAGTACGATTTGTCGAAATGGTGCAAACGTATATAACCATCTTCACCACCGGATGCGTAGGAAGTACCAGTTGGCGACACAGCAACGTAATTCAAAGGACCGAAATGACCCTTGACTCTACCGATTTCATCTTGGAAAACCTTGTGGTAAATTCTGGCTTCGAACTTACCTTCACGGGCACTGGTGGTTGTCACATCCTTGGCATCTTGACCACCACCCAAAATAACGAATTCTTTTAGAGGAGTGATAGCTGCACTGTTTAGAGGACAATCAGCCTTGTATGTTTTAAGAACTTCGAAAGTGTCAACATCAACCAAACTGGCAACGCTATCTCTGGAAGAAGTAATGAAGTATGTTCTGTCTGGGGAGAATTGGATGTCTTTGATACTCTTTTCGTGAATCTTCTTGACTTGAACAAATTCACCAGTTTGACCGTTGTAGGCACTGATTTGACCATCTTCGTGACCAGCAATAATGTACTTACCGTTGTAACACCATGACGCAACGAAGGCCTTGGTAGCTTCTTCAATAGTGTTGATTTCGTAGTCTGGCTCTTCGCTTACGCTAACGATTTCACCATCTTCGTTTCTGATCAAAGAGTACACAACAATGGAACCGACGTGACCCATAACAGCGTCAAGAACAATCAAAAGTTTGCTTCCGTCTGGTGAAAACTCAACTCTCAAAACTGGACTTCTGGTGGAAACTGAGTGGACTGCCACACCGGTGGCCACTTTCCAGATCTTGAAACAGAAATCAGCACCACCAGTCAACGCGTAGGTGGTGGTTTCATCGACATCGATAGACCAGATGGTACCGGAATGGTCATCTAAAGTTCCCAATCTTTCACCGTTGATGGCATACCAGATGGATGCAACACTATCTTTAGAACAAGCAAAAACTAAGTCACCATCACGGTTAAACTTAATTTGCGTTAATGGACGTTCATGACCCTTCAAAACAATTGGTCTCATCTTTCAATATTTTGTGCTTCTGAGTTCGGTCAGAATCTAATAACGATACCGGTTGAAATGGGGCCTAAAACAGGTAGTAAGGTATTCCTGGACCTGTGTACAAGCTATTATATCTCGGTGGTATTATAACTCTCCCAATATGTAATCCAATTTTTTTTTTTTCACTTTGAATTCATCGATTTATTTCACTTTTTTTCGAAATTTCAGAGCTTTTGTTCTTTCTACTGGGAACACTTATTCAGTCTCACATAGTATCGCTTGGAAAATTTTACTGATAAAAGAAGCATATAAAGTAGGGTAACCGAGAACAGGTGTCACAGTTCATATGGGTTCCCAACGACGGACAATATCCGAAGTCTCGAATGCTAGCAAAGAGACCAGTCACTCGTAAATCATTTCTAACATAAGTTGCTGTATGTGTACCACTGTAACATGATTCGAACAATGCCTTACAAAAACAGTTGTCACTGTGAATTGATATATTGGGTATATAAGTATATATTAATAACTGTGCAAAGGAAGTGTGTGTGTGTTCAACAAACATGTTCCACTGGAGCATTATCGTCGACGAAGTCCCCCAATTCGCTCTTCAATTTCCTGTCAAACAATTCGAACATGAATCCCAAACAGGCCTGTGTGACTGTAGAATCGAATCTGCCTTTACTGAATTCATCCCTGATGAAAGCGTGTTGAGCGCCGTTTATTTCCAAAAATGTGACAGGCTTATCCTTCACTGCGGTTCTTATCTGCTCTCTTCCCTCCCATGGCACATGGGTGTCCTTGGTACCGAAGATCAAGAAACACTCTTGATCGTTTTTCCAATTGGACACGACTTTTTCCAACGTATCATCGTTAGCTCCTAAACCAAGCGAATGAGAGTGAATGTCAGTTGGGAAGAAGCATGTGGTGGCCTTAATACGGTTATCAAGTTGTGCTCTGAAGGCCAAATGACCACCCAAACACATACCGGTAGCACCCACTCTTCCATTCCATTGAGGCATACCTTCCAGGACTCTCAAGGAAAGCGTTACGTCCTCATCGTATGATTCCAACGGTTTTTCGATCTTAAACCTGTTACCAAGATCGGTACCCTCTACATCGTACGCCAACGGAGTGGAATCGACAAAGTTGTGGTAAGACGATGGTAGCACGGCAATGTAACCCTTTGCTGCAATGGTCTGCGCGAATCTTAGCACTGGTCCAGTAACTTGATATATTTCAGAAAACACCAACACCGCAGGGAATCTAGCATTAGGGTACCCTTTAACGGTTGGCTTCACGACATGGACTCGAATTTCCGAATTGAATGACGTTGTAAGATCTTTGTATGATTGTTCAATAAGCATGGTTCAATAGTGAGGGTACGGGTATGCTGTTTTTCCTTGCCTACTGTTTCTCAATATAGGTATTGAAAAGTGATGATTTAATTGCGACGTATATCCATACATCATGATAAATAATTTATACTTAGAATCTTAGAAAACAAACGATTTTGATGCAAATCTAAACAGAGAGAGATGAGAAATAGAAATAATGAAAAAAGAACATGCGTACGTACCATCAGACCACCTGAGTACTGTGTGAAGCACCAATGCGCACCCAATGCACCGGTACAACTTTGAAGAAGTCCCAATGCAAGTTGCTAGCCATAGAAGGTGAGAAGTACTGTCGATACCACATCGAGCAGGGTAAA
Organism: Kluyveromyces dobzhanskii; assembly: GCA_003705805.3. NCBI lineage: Eukaryota > Fungi > Ascomycota > Saccharomycetes > Saccharomycetales > Saccharomycetaceae > Kluyveromyces > Kluyveromyces dobzhanskii. The sequence continues at coordinate 997,791 of PPJP03000001.1, read as the reverse complement.
CCTCCACCAACCTCCACCAAACCCCAGCAAGAACTGGGATTCATCTACATATACACCTACGTGTCCCTGCATGAGAACGTTATCGCTGGCAGAAAGCAACGAAAAGAGATCAGCTGGCTGGTGACCGACGAGAGCAAGATCGACTCCAATGACAAGAAACAAGCGTTGATCGCACAGGACAACGACCAATTCAATCCCTGGAAATACAAGGGCGACGAAGTGCTGATCAAAATAGGAATGACAAGAAGGAAAGACGTCACAACCCGAATCAACGAATGGACAAAACAATGCAAACGAGACATTATTCTAGTCACGCCCACAATAGCTCATCAGTGGACAAAGTCCACTAAGAAAATAAACAACCCAAAGACCAGCAATTTGCTGGACAGTTTGCTAAATAGAATCAAAAACCTGACAATAAGCACCAGCACCCCCACGGGCACGAGCAGCAGCACCAGCAATGGTGCTGCTGCTCTTGGAGGTGTTGCTACCTGCTTTTCAGAAAACGGGTTTCGGTGCAAGAATCCAGATCACGTGGAACAAAAAATCCACCAATGGCTTTGGAAAGAGTACGGGAAGGGTAACATCCTCTGCGAAGCTTGCCAAAAGACACACAGAGAATGGGCGAAAGTCCCCGCAGGACAAATGGACTACATAGTGCAGACAATCGACCGCGTCTGTTCGAACAGTTTCCGGCCAGACCCGCTAGAGAAGGTCTGAGCACCCTGGCCGCCCCTCTTTTATTTTCTTTTCCATTCTTCAATTCCGAGGTTTTCGTTTCCCCTTTCCCAGGCCTTAATCGCGAATCGAAAAGCACGAGACCCGGGTCGGGGATAAAGCCCGAACCTCACAAGGCGCTAGGCTCTGCTCGTTTGGAAAAAAGATAAAAGTGTCACTCCCTAGCTGGAGCATGGTAATCTATATGTATGTGTAAACTAATTGTATATATATATATATATACATATACAAGTCTGTGTGTATGCATACGGGAATGGAATTAATTGAAAAGAGTCGTCACGTGACTGTATTAGGAAAAGACAACACAAACACAACAGAAAATAAACGCATATACTGCTAACATCACTTACCCCACCCCCCACGCACTACACTACCAATGACATTCACAGAAGAAAGATTCAATGACCAATTTCAACAAGGGATGGTCGACCAGTTCGCCTGTATTGGCGACAGCGAATTGGCTCATGGGTCCCAATACATAGGCGACTACTACTGTAAAATATGCGATTTATGTGAAAAACAGGCCAACAGCATCGCCACGCAACACCCCTACATCACAGAGCATGTGAGCAGGTACTACACTATGCTCAGAAAGCATTACGATCAATACATGGGCACGTCCAATTGAGCTGCTTCGTTCACAGTCGCGCGCCTGGCGCCGTTTCCCGTTCATTATACCCTTTTCGTTGTCTCTATACATTTAAATATCTCGCGTTAATAAGATTCTTTTGTCTCATGTTTGAGCCTACAGCACTAGCGCGCAGAGCGCGCTGTGTGAACTATGAACGATCGAAGCGGGGATATATATTTACCCGGACACAACGTAGCGGCTAATTAACCTGTTTCAAATCCGTTTCAGGATATTACTTCCGCTTTTTTTTATACTTTGTCTTTTTTCCAGTTCTTTCACGCTTTGTTTGGCGTATATAAAAGAGGTCTCTAGTTGCATCTCCTTTTAATAGCGCCTCTGTACTACCGTGATTCACCTCTACTGCGAACTGGATGCTAAGATAGAGATCACACCAGCGTCAAACCCTCAGCTTTCTCTTCAGCGTCGTTCCGGCTTCGCCTCGTCCTCAGTGGTTGACCGAATAACAAGTATTCCCTTTTATTTCCCTTTTCCGTACCCGCTTACGTTCCAGTTCCCGCTCATTAAATGACGACCTGGCCGCTTGTGCAATTCGCCTTCCATTTGGTCTCGTTCCTGTTCATCGCTTTCGTTGCCTCCATGTTTGTTCTTCCGTTCGTGACTCTGTCGTTCGTGCTTTCGTCACTGGTGGTGGGATTGTCGTTCTCAAGCCGCACCTCGTTTGGAATAGGCATGTTTTTTTACGACAGCTTCGTGATGATCCTACAAGTGCAACTGAGAAGTATGGTAGACCACCTTCCATCGTATTCAACCGGGCAAAAGCCCGTGGAAGTGAAGGCTATTCCGCAGCAAACTGAGGTACCCCTACAACAACTCGCACCTTCACAGACTTTGGGGTCTACGATCCCCTTACAATCCATTGACGAATCTCACTCCACCAGCTAGTACAGATGGCTTGTAATGCCATCTGCCACTTCCGGGTAAGAAACTCTTTATACAAAAACAAAACAAACGTTCCCATCGCAAACTCAGTCCTTTGTTTAGTCCACTCTCTCTCTTTATTCCATCTTCCGCTGCTGCAATCTAGATCACGTGTTCCCAAATCCCTCTTTATAACTCCTTTCTCTCTCTATGTAGCCAGCTAGCTAACAACAAAAAAACACGCCAATTCTATAATATCACCAGAAACACATTCCAGGTTTACTCTACTAAGTCTTTATGACATGAAAGTCAAAAAAAAAAATAGAATTCGATTTCAACTCCAATTTCAATTCAATGAAAAAAAAGTACTTTTAATTTCAAAGGCTGGAATTAGACACAAGTGAAAGCCACAATAATATAGAGTAATACTCTTGTTAAGCTAGCGCTGTCCTATTTACGACTCGTTGTTCTGCAATTCCCACCTTTGGCTACATTTTTAAGTATAGGCACTGTACTGTATCAATTGGCATACTATTTTTTTGCTTGACAGATCGAGTTAAGGTATATTTGGTCAGAAACAGTTAGATATTGCAATGAGAGTCCAGAGTCTGGTACTTAGTATATTTGGGTTTGTCCAATGTTGCATCGCTACTGCAATTGTGCTAAATGATGCGGTGGTGAGCTTCGGAAGTGGAAATGCTGCGGTTGAATTGGGTACAATTGACAATAAATACGATTCCAAAGGTCTAAATGTGCCGGTGTCGGTGTCTGAGACCTTGAAGATATCCTTCGTTACAGAACAAGACTTGGTCCAGGCTAACCTGTTGGTAGGGCTACCAGAAGAGAATTTGGAAGCTGGGTACTCTTTGAGTAGGGACAGCGGTAGTTCGAACAAGTTTTCCTTGAACGTCCCGCTTTCGAAGATCGCAGGCGCCTTTGAGGATAAATCTCAACTACTGGTCACGCTACTTGCTTCCACTCACGAACAATCCTTGGTCAGGGAGTTGTTTTTGTTGTCCATAAATGATGCAGCTGGCGAAGAGCAATATGCTTTGAAGAACGTTGTTAGACTAGGCCCAAAGAATGAGATTCACCATGTCTTCCAAGGCGCACCAAAGACCGTCAACGCCTTCGTTGCTAGAATCTTTGCATTGGCAATCGCTTCCATTTCATTGCTTCTGTTGGCCACATGGGTATCCTTCGGCGTTGTCAGCTTCAATTTGAAGAGTTTGTCATCTTACGTGTTCGTTGGACTAATCTCTGGGTTTGAATTTGTCTTCTACAAGTACTATTCCGATACGTCCATCTTCGATACCATACTATACGCTTCATTCTTGGTGCTTCCAACCCTGTTGTGTGGTGCTGCCACTTTGAAGTCATTGAAGCGTTAGTTGTCCGGATGAAACTCATGTCTTGCAATCCGAAATCTTGTATGTCTTTGCAAATATTTTTTGAGAGTTTATAGCAAACAATTATACATACTCACGGTATATATATGTACGAACATGGGATCCTAGAAAATATCCCCATATCATCATTTTTCATCAGAGTAGCTGTTACCTATCTTTCTGAAACCCCAGAAAGTAGATATTGGTTTGCTGAAATCGTTGGCCGCTACAATTTTGCCCTTGATCAAACCTTTCGGTATCGAGTTGTACGTTCGTGAGTCCAAACTGTGCGAAAGATTATCTCCAGTGACCCATACGTGGCCCTTCGGTACAGTGATGAACGTTTCGAAAGCTTCCTCATCATCTTCTTGGCTGGGGTCAACTAAGATCAGATCGCCCTCCATCCCAGTTATTCGCTTGCAAACTCTGGATTGTGGATCCGTGGGCTTCATGGCAACGATGCAATCCCCCATTTTCAAGTCTTGTCCATCTTTGTACCACTTCATTACATGTACGTAATCGTTTACCCTATTCAAAGTTGGCAACATAGATTCTCCTCTAGTCTCTGTGAATTCGTAAAAGTGTGTGTGAGTGATGTGTATTAAGCAAACGGTGCGAACCACATAGGTACCTATGTTAAACCAACTCATTGCTAACCAACGGAAATATTCGCGTAAGCGTAGCCTTTGTCGATGAACTTCGTCGGTTTCATATCCTATGGTGCATAATGTGTGTAAAATCACTGATCCTCTCATCTCATTATATCAGCATAAGTTCCATTTTCAAACTGTTGAAATAACTCACTTGTAGTGAAGTACACATCGTAATGATCACGACACGCAGAAAGTTTACCGTCCAAAAACTGGGCGGTACTACTGGCCAAGACTCCCAAACCTCGATTAAAGTTGTCGTCCTCGTTTATTAAGTAAATAATGGTGCGATCCGTGCCAAACCTTATCACTTCCATCACGTCGATCATGTGACACCACAAATCGATCAACTGCTCTACTTCAATAATCGGGGTGGTAAGCAATCCACCAAGCCTAGGTTCATAGTAATGCATCAAATTGATAACTGCATCTACCCTGTCCAAAATGCCAGCCCAATCTTGTGTGTTGATGTCAACGTGCTCGAAGTTTTGTCTTCTGGCGTTGATCAAATCTACATGGGAACCGAAATTTGAAACCCATTTATCAGTTCTTATGTCAGAGCTTCTGTAATATTCTTCCACTCCGTACAATATATAATCGCTGGCATCATAATAATCTGTATTGATAACTCTGATGCCATACTTGAATATCATCTCGCGACAAATCCTAATGGCACTGTCGTTTGCGCTGCCTCCAACGACCAAAACTGAAAAGGATGGTTCCATTTTTTCTTAACTTTACTCAAACACTTCTGCAGCAGTACCACCGTTCAACGAGAAGCCAGCCAATATGCCACCATTTTAATTGCCAGTATTTCGTTTGTGTCATTTCCCGCTGTTGTTCTATTATCGTTTTGATTTAATTTTGTCGTTACATTATAAACTATCGTTTTTCCAGCATGAAACATGAATATATGTGAAGAATTTAGAATATACATATAAATATGTAAGTTTAGATTAACTACTGGTTAACAAGAGGCTGACTTCATAAGGCTGCCGTATAGACTCCCAAAATAAGCACTGCGTTCAAGAATTACAGCATGTCGGCTATTTTAGAGCAGCGGAAGCTGATATCTCAGCTGATGTCTTCGGCAGCTACTTCATATGGGCTTACTTCACCTTCAACTTGCAAGTCGTTCATTGTTGGACATTGTCCATACGATCTCTTCCAGGAAACGAAACAGCCAATGGGCCAATGTCCACGTATACACTCGCTATCACACAAGATGCAATATGAAAGAGAGATGAAGAAGGGTAAGAAATTTGCAGAGTTCGATCTTGAACATTATTCAATCTTAAAGAAGATACTTAGCGATTGTAATGTTCAAATTGAAATGGCTCATAAGAAGCTACAACATCACGAGGAACATTCGAAATTGACAGCAATGTTGCAAGAGCTTAACCAGTTGGAATCCAAGTGCGCTTTGATGCTTTCAGAGATAGATATGCTGATACAAAATGGAGAAGTGATGAAAGCGATGATACAAAGTTGCAAATATAACGAATTGCAAAAGGAAAGGGACACACTAAGTGAAACGTGCCGTAAGATGAACGAGAACACTAACCAGAGTGCACAACAGAAATTACAAGTATGCCGTGTGTGCGGAGCGTACCTTTCAAGACTAGACACCGATAGAAGACTTGCGGACCATTTCATGGGCAAAATTCACCTGGGGTACGTGACTATGCGTAAGGAACTTGACATGGTTAAGAAAAGGCTGCACGAACAAGGCAAAGATCTTAATCCATATCTGCCGCATGTAAGGAGACACTACAAACAGACGTATAGAGGTAAATCGTATCGAACATGACCGAGTTTGATTAGGTTGAGAGCACTTTTACGTATATATAGATAAACTCTGAATAATGATATAATGTTACCCGGACCAACTTCGAAGGCCGTTGAAATGAAAACAATTTCAATCATATAAACACTGGAATCTGAATTGATGAGATGGTACAATCTAAAGGGTTGTCAAGTATTTAATGGCTATGATAACCATCGTTGTTTGCAGTATAATCGGGGTTGAGTAAATAGTGATAAAGACAGCTTACTTTTGAAACTATTTACGTAAAAATAACGTGAATTACGTTCGATATGAGCTCAGCATTTGGTCAACAACCTCAACAAGACAACAACAGGTTTGCTAATCTGCAAATCAATTATCCTCAACAGCAGCAGCAAAACCAGCAGCAGCAAAATAACTCTCAATCTCTAGTCCAAAGCAGTGTAAGCAATGGCAAAGAAGAAAGTTGGTATAACATTGCGAGAAAGAGAAACATCCCACAATCTGTAATAAAAAGATCATCCAAGCCAAGCTCATCTGCAGATGGCTCTTCCACCGATGACTTGAAACAAAGATCTGGATTCAGCAGTGTCCAATTTGGCACCAAGAAACCAGTTTTCAGTTCCAGTCAGCCTGTGCAACCTACGGACATCGCAACCTACGTGGAGTCCAATGAGGCACCTCCAACAAAATCCTTGTATGATTGGCAACGAGAGGACGAATTCGGGTCGGTTTCTTCAAACATGTCAGCGGTCCCCTCCTCCAATCAAGTATCTTTGACCCAAGATTATTCTAAAAGTACAAGGAACGCATTCGATAGAGATGCTTCAAAGTCACCAGTGAAGCTTCAAACCGATCAACCCAATGACATTTCTAGACAACAATCTCAAGAGAGTGCAGTTATTGTATTTGGATACCCGGAATCTATATCCAACCAAATTATACTGCATTTTTCAAAATTCGGTAACATTTTGGAGGATCTTGAGGTATTAAGAGGTGTTACAGGCAATAACATATCCAGTGCGACCATCAGACTTCGTGCTCAGCACAAGGACTCTAAACCTCAAAAGAAGTACCCGATTTATACCGGGGACGGCTGGATCAAAATTACATACGATTCTTCTAGTGCAGCATTAAGAGCTTTACAAGAAAATGGTACCGTTTATGGAGGGTGTTTGATAGGTTGTGTTCCATATAATAAGACAGCCGTTGAACAACTGGCATCGTGTAAAATTGATAAATCGGATGATATTGGTGGAATAAATTTTAGCTTATCAATGAAACCAAACGGGCCTGTATCTCCAGAGAACTCGAATATGACCCAAGAAAACGCAGAAAACAATAATCATGGATCCACGTTCACATTTTCAACTAGGAAGTTGGACATCAAGGACGGAAAGCAATTGTTTGTACATAACGCAAATTCACCTCACGCCGGCCCCAACTTTTTGAGGAACCTGGAAAACAAGCTCAAAGAACAAGAACAAAATAGCGGCAACCAGCAACCAACAAACTTGGTTGGAAAGGTAAATAACTGGTTATTTGGATGGAACGATCTATAGTTTGATTGTCATCATTGTCTAAAATACATGTTTATTTAAATAACGAGTTTCCAGAAAAAGTGTCTCATTCGAATCTTATCTGAATGGTGACGAAGAAGAATTGCGCAAGGGAGACCTTGATGCAGAATTGTTATTCCCATTATCTTCGTTATGGAGTGTGCCAGCATGTGCATCTGGTGAACGATTAAGAAAGCCTGGTCTCCCTCTTCGAAAACGTTCGTCGAGTCTATATCTATCATCAGAGACATCTCCCATGCTGTAAGTAGAATCGTCTTCAAAATTTAATAACCTGTTGGTAAAATGTTGCTTTATAGGACTTTGTGAATTCCTGCGTGCCGAAATAATTCCGCCCGCATTCTGACTTCTTGATGCATTCGCAAGCATAGAGTGGTCAAAATGAGGCTGCTGAGACGGTATTAGAAGTGGAGTTGATGGAGCAGAAGGAGTGTTACCGCCATATGACTGAGCATAACGAGAGGGACTCAATCGTGGGCTATGTTGCCGACTACGATAAGAATCCCTTGCGTATGCCTCGTTGATCGTTTTAGGATGATAATGTGAAAATCTTACATAATTCTCTGTACGACGAGATCTGGTATCTTCGAATGAATCTGTACTAGGATTATACTTCTCCTTGAGTAGTTTTCCGTCGAGTGTGTGGGTTAAAAATACATGCGATCTGGTAGTAGTATACGCTGGGTAAAAGTACACTATTCCGTCATTATACGGAGTAGCGTCAACCATGGCATCTTGTTTGAGGACATTCATCTTAGGCTGTATAACTTTCGAATTTAATTCAGCGATGTTTGACATACTCAAGATTTGATCATTCTTCAATTTTTGTTCGTATCGCTCAACGATTGTAAACCATAGAACGTACTGGTGAATAATTATTGGAATAAGAGTTTTGAAAGAGACATCCGTCATCCACAAGAACGCGAATGCAACCGGGGAGAATGATATGAACAGAGCGGTGAGGAATTTACTTGGTGCCCATTTTCTTAATTCGTAATAATGCGAATTGTTGGAAACATCATCGTCACTAGATTTATTAAACAAAAGGTATTTGATCATACCCCATAGAGAATCCCTTTGGGCATCCTCGACGTATGTGTGGTTCAAGTCGTGAAGAGACTTTTTCGTTACATTCTTTGAGCGTGGAATTGTCTTCCAATAAAAAATCGAGTATGTTTGGAAATGCGCAAATAGGTACCTATACGCTATCGTGATGTTGGTTATTAGAAGTACTAGCGTCAGCACATAGAACAAACGATGCAATTGCCTTAACATTTTGTAGTATAAATTCTCTCCTGTGGATCCCGATTCTTGGTACTGATGGAAATAGTCATATTTCTGAAGATTTTTAGATTTAGAGAAATCAAACGCATCGTCAGAATGGTTTAACTTGTTCAAATTAGGTGCTATAACGTTATCCTGTAACAATCGTATTATAAAGAACAGGAACGTTAAAATATTACCTAAAGGCCATGCTACCGTGCTAGACTTATTATCCCAGTCAATCACAGCTATTTCTTCATTAATAGATAGGTACCAGTCATAAGGTAAAGAGAACATGGCCATGAAAGAAGCAAACCTTCCTAACTTTTCATCGTCATTACTGAAGCTGTTATCATTGCGTTTCAATTCCCCACTGTCCACAATTCTCTCATCAGTAGGACTTCTGTCTCGTGATACTTCAGCCTTTTCACGTTTCTTACGCCAAAGTGCCATTATTCTTTTTGGGCAATTGATGGTAGCATCATAGGCAAAATGTGTTTTTGTCACAGTCGACACATTGTGGATATTTATCTTATTTATTCGTATTGTATATCATTTTTGTTTACCTTAAGCGCAAACATAAATATGTCATGTGACTTTGCAAGAACCGTACCGGGACCAACAATCTCAGGGATCTACATTTACAACAGCACGATGTGAGGTGCCCAAATTGCAGGTGACGCCACTTTCAGTGCCGAGAAGATCTAAAACATAAGACGCAGGTCTCAGCTCCATGTGAGGTATCGCTAGTGGGTTGGTACTTAGATCATAGTATGTTAATGTTTGTTCAAAGAAAGCCTCTCCTGTTTCCTTCTCGAATAAACGCAGAACAATCTGTCCATTTGTTTTGACGCCCTTAGTGTAGAGAAGCCCAAATAACCGAGTGAAATCCGACACAGATATTGTTATTCGCCTTTTGAACATGACAACTTCGTTATATCGTAGTCCACCAAATCCGATAGAATATGGGGTCAAAGAAATGTTATGAGGCTGTTCGAAAGGGCATCGAAGCGTCAATATAAATGGAGAAATGACGTGATTCATCACAGAACAAACAATAAAATACGCTCTTCCTTGCAATAGTCTGATTCCATTGATGGCACATATCTGAGTGGAATAAGTAGGATTCTTGGAGATAGGGCGTTTTAAAGCATAGTCGTCAGATTCGAATACTTGAAAGTTCACTTGTGCTGAGTATTGTGAAACTAGTTCGAGGTCCAGGTATACGTCTTCTGACCCAGGAATTTGTAATTTGAAAACAGGGCTTTTATGGTATTCAGAAACACCGATTGGCCATTTGTTGTTGGTAACATTCCAGCTGGATTCCACCGTTGTAATATTTGACTTGCATTTTGATATGGTTACCAATTCCGAGTTCGATAGCAAATGGAATGTCAAGTTACAGCTACAGTCCGAGTGGTAGAAGAGCGTCCGAACTTCTCTTGGTTTCAATCGCAGTTTCATGTTACAGAATCCGCTATTATTTCCCCCTGCTGTTACAGCTGTAAAACCGATTTTGGGAACTTCCCCTAGAGTTAGGTTGGACCCCTCAGGTTCGTTTTCGAGTATGTGCCTTTCTAAATACAAATGACAATTCTGAACAGAATCAGTGTCGTTTGTTATGCATATCAAGGGTTTTTGAGTCCATGTGGGGTATGCATTTAACATTTTAGAGTAGCGGTCGTGTAATTTTGAATGAAGAGAGTATTTGGAAGATGGGTCCCAATTTACGTACAGCCATTTGAATTCTTTTTTCAATGTTTCCCAAGAATAGGTCGCTGAGGATTCACCACCGTGAGGGTTCAAAACAGTGAATAGGTTCTTCTCTAAATCGATTGATGCCACGACAAAATCGTGATTCTCAGTAACCTCTTTCCCAGTTGCAGAGTCCGTTCCTAAAGCAAACATTGTATGGTCTTGGCCGAATTGGAAAATTTGACCTAGAGATACGTCCTTAATATCAAATATTTCTGGAATCCATCCTGTCAGTAAATAAGTGTCCGTGGCCGTATTGGATCCTTCAAAGGCATAATCACGATTGTTCTTTACTTCTAAATAGGCTAACTCGACCAACATGTTCTCAATATTTGGTGACAGAAGAGTCAAAGCACTACCGTCATTAACACAAGAAGGGAAACGTGAATCTTGCGAGACGGTAACCAATCGAGTTGTGCCGTTGAAATGGAAAATCACGTTGAAATTATCGGAAATGGTGTAACTCTTAATCTGATTTTGTTTTCTAGCATTGATTAAGCTGCAAATTAGGGAACAGTCATTGACTTTAATGTTTTGTACTATTTCATCTTCAGTTTGGTTATGTGGGGTGAGTTCAATTAGATTTATTGGCTCTTCCCCATATTTTATGATGCTTTCCAGTTTTTTTAGATCGTTCCATGGCTCTTTCATTGGCATAGCGCAGTCAAATGGTGGATACCGCCTGCCATATAAGAAAGACGTTATCCACTGAAACTTATCGTTGAAATTGGATGTCTTCCTGGCATCGTTAAACCATATCAGAAACCGTATTAGCTCCTTGTCTTTACTTAGTTGTATTTCACCTACTATTGATTTGAAAGCATGACTATTCCAGGCGTTCTTAACGTAAAAACTCCAGCAGATGTCGTAGAGCTCATTCCACAAACGCCTTATTGAACTTTGTGATGGACAAACAACATCTGAAGACATACGGCTAACGATTATTCAGTGGCTAAATCAGTTTTTGAGGTTAGGATATACCTTCTATTCTCAATTATTATTTTGGATCTAACACCAAAATTGACATTTCAAGTAATCCTGAAGTTTTGTACTAACAAATTACCACTTATAGACTTAACAAAGAGGTAAAAGAACTGGTAAGGGTTGAGATAGTGTCGAATGACTATAAAAAGTACTGCCAGAGCTGCAAAAAAAATTAGCTACCTGCGGACCAACGTGCTTGGTAGAAAGCGCGAACCGGTAGAACGAGAAGTCGAGGTGGAAACTGAAGAAGAAGTGATGGAACTTACAACCTCGAATACCGAGTTAGTGACAGAAACGTTAGTGGAAAGAGAAAAGTTGATTGATGATTGTTTATATCTGTATGACACTGCTCCAGAGAAGCTAAACCATTTACAAAAGGACTTTCACAAAATATTTCTTGAATACTGGTTGAATAATCCTTTACCGTCAGGGTTCAAGTCGCTCGATGCCTCTCAGCCTTGGCTATTTTATTGGATTGGCAACGCATTCAAAACCTTAAATCCAAATTGGCTCAATACTGATCAGCAAAATAGAATTATAGACAAGCTATGGTACATATCTCCGGAGGGCGGGCCTTTCAGTGGTGGAAAGCACCAACTTCCCCATTTAGCAGCCAATTATGCTTCAATAAATTCGATTGCTCTGTGCCACGATATCAACAACAGCATAGAACTCAACAAGAACGCAATATACGGTTGGCTTGTTTCTCTAAAGACTCCCGATGGAGCGTTCCTTACCACACGCCCGGTCGGAGAGCGCGACGTAAGAGGAGTATATACTGCGCTCTCAATATCTTCATTGTTAGGTATTATGGATTCTAACTTGACGCAGAATGTCACAAACTTCCTCATCAGCTGTCAGTCATACGAAGGCGGATTTGGCGGGTGCCCAAACGACGAAGCACATGGTGGGTATACTTTTTGTGCGGTAGCAAGTCTGGCACTATTAAACGCCTTGGATAAGATCAACATCGAGGCATTATTGTCATGGTGTAGTTCACGTCAAAGTAAAGAAGAAAAAGGTTTGAATGGGAGGAGCAATAAACTTGTCGACGGTTGCTACAGCTTTTGGGTAGGGGGAACGGCTGCGATTTTGGAAGCATATGGGTATGGTGTATGTATCGACAAAGACGCACTCAAACAATATATATTAAAATGCTGCCAGACTGAAAAAAGCCCAGGATTGAGGGATAAGCCTGGCACTCAGGCCGATTTCTATCATACAAACTATGTCCTTGCTGGATTGTCAATATGTGAGCACTCTTTTTCTGCCAAAGGTAGCTCGCCATTAGATTTGATCGCAATTCCACGCGTTGAAGCACCAGAAGTGGAAGCCATTAACCCCATATACGGAATAACTGTTCAAGATGTTCACAACTTTGCTACTAGACACAACGAATCCTTTCAACTGCCAAACTTATCGATGAAGGTGTGACGGATTCACATTTTATGATTCACCGACCGGTAGTGTGATCTCATACATTACATTAAATACCCTTTTCTTAAGTAATTATTAAATATACGTGTATAAATCACAGTTTCAGTATTTTTACGCTATAGACGCCAAATTTACAGCGACTAATCGCCTAAGAAATGGCATACTAGTTTGAACTGGCGTAAATGATCACAATATGACCTTCCAAGCTCTTTAATGCTACCTCTCTCTACCAACTTCATGTTGATTTTCACAATCTGAAAAACTACATATTAAAGCATCCTTAAAAAAGGTAACAAGAGTTAAATATCTTTCGTCCAAACAATAAGGTAACACTTCCCAATGACAGGCTAAGACATTCCTCGTGAAGGTAAGCGACAACCATACACTGAAGATGGTTTTCAATATTTTCAGCCGACTGTCAGCTCAAGCTCAACCAGCTGCGAGTTTCACTCCTCTTCCCGGGTCTTTCCCAGAGGATAACAATAATGATAATGAAGAACAACCTGAACAAAACACAGTACTTAATGTCGGTGTTCCTCGAATATTGAAGATATGCTTATATCTACCTTTAATTGTGCTCTATTATTTCCTTAATATCTTACTCACTTCAGTGGAAATTTTCAGGCCAGTAGGTAAGATCTTCCATTTCTACACTCGAAAGGACAATCATTTCAATGATGATTTGGGTAATCAATTCATAAATGTCATTGATCTTTTATCTTCATCGGCTGATTCTAACGAACAAAGCGGTTATACTTTCAACATGTTATACAATGTAGAGAACGGAATGCTAAAAAAACATATGATAAAAGGAGGTTACACAGATGTATTACGTCGGTGTTCAAGCGATGGTAAATTTGCCATAGTTTACTTCTTCAACCCATTGCTATACGATCCATTCGAATATGTTAGGAATATTCTTACCTCTACCGAATTTGTCGAAAGCGTTCAAAAGTACAATTGCATCATTTGGTTTTGCGATGTTACAACCCCACAAGGATTACAGACGGCCAACTCTTTGAAGATAAGACAGTTCCCATTTTTGGGTGCTCTAGAGCCGCAAAGAAGCAACAAAATGAAACTTATTGTTAGAGTAGAAGGCAGACTTTTCGATTACGACTTTGGCAGTTTTGAGTCTAAACTAGCAACGAATTACACTACACTAGTCGCGATCAGAAGACAAAGGCAATACCAAGAAATGCAACGTTTACTCAGAGAACAACAAGACTCGAGATTCCAAGAATCATTAGAACGGGATCAACAAAGAGATAGGTCAATCGAAGAGGGTGAACTAAAACAAAAGTGGTTGATCTGGAGGAAGTCTGTTCTAGCTCCAGAACCATCAGCCGGTGGTTGCCGAGTAAGCATCAGATTGGGCAATGAGAGAGTAATCAGAAGATTCGACGAGTCGTTGCCCATCGAAGAAATTTACGCATTCGTCGCGCTGAAAAGAGCAGATCTGCTATCTGACAACGGCAACGACGACACCAGTGAACAAGAAAAGCCAAACTACGAATACCAGTACGATTTTCAACTATATTCTCCAGTGCCAAGAGCGCATTTGGACCCAGCCACCTTAATTAGCGAAGAGCGGGCAATTTTCCCATCTGGAACCATTGTCGTAGAGTCCGAATGAAAACGGAATGATTAATAATAAATTAAACAATTACAACGATTTACGTACTTTATAATGCTAGATCATCGAGGAGTACCGATTGTGTACAAGTAAACAATACTTCTACCTTCTTTCATCAAGTTTTTTTACCACCCTTTTTCTTCTTCTTCTTTTTGATCAACCCTGACACGCTTGACTTGGCAACGTTCACGTAATCCTTCCAAAACTTGTCAAGAGATTTTGCATCCACGAACGTGAAGAACTTTGTTCGTTGCTGAGAATGACGAATCGTCACTAGTACAACGAGTCTGTATGGTTTTGTACTTGGGCTGAATTTCCGTTTCAGAGCCTTAGATTCTGCCATCTTCGAGACATCGCCATCCGGATTCGAAGCAACATCCAGCTCAATGGGTTTCTGAACATTGTGAGTGCCCAGGTCTCTCTTTAAACTGACTTTAAGCTGGCGTTCCAACTCTTTGGATATTCTAAAAGCTCTTTCTAGTTTCTCAAAAAACTCGTCATGGGACAGAGCATACTTTATGACAAACGGTGTCGTATCGTCGCTATGATCTCCTGCAACTTCCGCTGACATTATGCTAAGTGGATACACCAGATATACACCTTTCACTGCACGGCGTTTACTATGTCTACTCCAGGCCTGGCAAGCTGAATACCTTCATTGCACCTCTGCTAAAACTGGAGCCAATTGATTTCATAGATGCATTTTCCAGCACGACTGTGTAACGTAGAATGCGGCAGTCTTGAGAGATTGAACATGTTTCGACGAAATATGTTACCCGGCCATAAGGAAACGAAACATACACACTGTTCTACTCCGTTTCCATTTCGTTTCTACTTCCCATCGTGTTTCCCAGGTAACAGAAACAGGATTATCCAGACAAGTGAGTGATTCGCTTCCGATGCGTGCACGTGACTCACATGTTACCCGGGCACACGTGAATCTATGCCAGCCCCCCCACTCTATCGCACACCAAAAGCACAGTTCTGGCAAATCTCTGGTATTTTCCCAACAAAAAGCGCAAAAAGAAACCCTAAAAGAAAAAATGTAGGAACAAAAAGGGCAGAAACTAAGAGATTGTACGACGCGATGCGATGAGATGAGGCGAAAAGGTTACAAAATAGAATGGGATGAGTAGTGAGACATACAGAGAAAGAAGTAGAAAGGGTGTTACTGTTTAGCCGTTGCGATTTTTTGTTAATGTGTGAAAAAAAGTATGTACATTACCAAGCTGACTAGCTGACTAGCTGACTAGGGATGTCACAATGCTATTGGACAGCCAGAGTCCCGATTTCTGATCCCTACTTGCTTGTTTCAAAGTATGCCGACATTAAGCAATTGCTAAGCCAGGAAACTGGGCACGGCAGAAGTACGGTTTTTGATGGCAGATACCGGCGACATCGCCTTTGCGTGGCAAGAGTCACAATACTGCACCAACGCAGAAGTACAGCTGGCTTAGTAAATTTTTAGCTAGCGTCTTTTGACGCATTTTCTTTTTTGGTTGGATTCGGTTGAGAAAATCAGTCAGCACCGTTATAGAGGATAATCCACTGTACGAAAATGCGCAAGGACTACTGACACGCAGTGTCATACAAGCGAGCAACTAACTTGTGGTGTTTCAGCTGGGCAATGTCAATTAATACGAACGCTTTTCGCTAAAAGCTGGCATGCAACGTCAGGGTTTTAACGGTCAATGTAAGATAGCTAAGTTACATATGATAAGAAGTTGAAAAGTACGCTTTTGATGTCTGCTTTCCCCGTTAAATCCAGGGACAGCCTTACCAGAGCGCACCATTACTGGTTTAGGGCCGTTAAACCTTGAGACCCTGCCCCAATGTGCATGAGCGAATTGGGTCTTACGGCGTGCACGTATCTGTCAGATATTACTTTTTATTTCTTTCTCCCGTGTATCTGCAGGCTGTCTAGGTAGTGATGTAGTCCAATCACTTATATTTTTGATTATAATATAAAACCTAAAGAAGTCGAGACAGTCTAAAATTTGACGATTTATTGGATCGATCTCTTTTTTTATTTTGTAAATTGTATTTATACTACTGCGCTACAAGCTGAAGTTAGATTTTAGGCTAACAAGTTAGATAAACAAGGTTTGAAGCACGGATCTTGGCTCTATTCTTTTCGCCTCTTTTAGTACAAGTGAAAAAGGTATTGCTGCGTTATATCAGGTGTTGACCACTCCGGAATCCACTGTTTAATAGCTACTTTTCTCCTTCTCAGTGTTGGCATTATCAACTCATCGAGGTAATTTTTAAAGAGTAAAGGGCTTGATCGAGATTACTTGTGGACTTTCCAAATCGACAATGTCTCAGTCTCAGTACGTCACTGATGCGGAGTCCAGTACTCAGACTTGCAAAGTCGCAATTGATACACACGGCAATGTGTTCAAAGTGCCGGATTACACCATCAAGGATATTTTGAGTGCCATTCCTGCGGAATGTTACAACAGGAACTTGGGTCTTTCTTTGTACTACGTGTTCCGTGATATTGCTGCCATGGTGTCTATTGGCTACTTCGCCCACGTCATCGGATACCCATACGTTCAGAACCTCCACGTTGCTGTGAGATTTGTTTACTGGTCGTTGTACGCTTATGTCGAAGGTCTTTTCGGTACTGGTTTATGGGTTCTTGCACACGAGTGTGGTCACCAAGCATTTTCCGACTACGGTGCTGTGAACGATTTCGTAGGCTGGGTCTTACATTCGTACTTGATGGTTCCATACTTCTCATGGAAGTACTCTCATTCTAAGCATCACAAAGCCACAGGCCATATCACCAGAGATATGGTTTTCGTTCCAAAAACCAAGGAAGAGTTCATGGAGTCCCGTGGCGTGCTTCATGACATTGATGAATTCTCTGAAGACTCTCCAATTAGAACCTTGATAGAATTGGTCGTTCAACAATTGGGTGGGTGGCTTTACTATTTGTTTTTCAACGTCACTGGTCAACCATATCCAGACGTGCCAAAATGGAAATGGAATCATTTCTGGCCAAGTTCTCCTATATTTGATGCTAAAGACTACGTTTACATTCTGCTATCAGACTTAGGTATTGTTACACAATCATTGGTCTTGAAGCTATGGTACGACATGTTCGGTGGCTGGTCTTTGTTCATCAACTGGTTTGTTCCATACATTTGGGTCAACCATTGGTTGGTGTTCATTACTTACATGCAACACACTGACGGTACTATGCCTCATTACGAATCAGACCAATGGTCTTTCGCTAAGGGTGCTGCCGCTACCATTGATAGACAGTTTGGATTTATTGGCCCTCATATCTTCCACGATATCATCGAAACCCATGTCCTGCACCATTACTGTTCCAGAATTCCTTTCTATAACGCTAGACCTGCTTCAGAGGCTATCAAGAAAGTCATGGGCGAGCACTATCGTCACAATGATGAGAACATGTGGGTCTCATTATGGAAAAGTGCCAGAGGCTGCCAATATGTCGATGATGTTGACTCTAAGGGTGTATATATGTTCAGAAACGTGAACAACGTCGGAGTTGGTACTGGTAAGAAAAAGAACTAAGTTAAATTAATTCATACGTGCTGAAAAATTTTTTTTTTAACTCTTCCCAATCGATGTCCAAATCACTTATTTATTCCCATCATTTTTTTCGGCCCTTTTCATCGTCAGAATAGCTCACCTTACTTTCCATCTATATGATACATTAATCTGCTATTAATATCTATTACATTTACAAATATATATATATGCCATTATTTTGGCGTCTTTCAACAATTTTAATCACCTTAGTCATCACAAGGAGAGAAGGATAGCGATTTACAGGGCGCACACGCCACAGCCAGTCAGAAGACAAAAAAAGAGGCAAATACGCATCATAATCATTTCAATACCTTTTTTTTTTGTCTGTTTAAACAACCTAGTTTACAAGTGACACGATAATTATCAATTATTGTTTTTTTCATCTTTGCCATTAGTTATACCGTAAATAGCCGATATCTTCACGATGAAATGTTTAGGCAAAAGGAAAATGTAAATTAGCAGACAAACAATCCATTATGATCGAACGTATATGAATTATAACATTACTGTAAGTCAACCGGCCTGAAGCTTGACAAAATGGCGGGTAAAGATTCGCTCGTAAAACCAGTATTTCCCGGTATCGTTAACTGCCCCGCCTTTTTTACGTGCAATTTTCATATAGTTTCATAAAATAGGAATTTCGTTTCTCATTACTATTTATTGGTATGTATATAAACTTAGATGGGGCATATGGGTTGATGTGTAATGACAAATCGTAGTAGTGATTTGAGTTTCTATTATGTGTTATGGGAAAGTGAAGGTGAAGGTGAACACACAGCTAAGAGCTTAGTCACTTCATAATTTGGTGCATTAGAAATTCATTTCGGAACACTAAGAGTCTTGCGTCGAAATCGTAGTCCAGTTATTCGTTTTCAACCAGTATAGTTGAAGCCACATTCTGTACCGACATGCTCTTTCAACCAGGTATCTATACTTTCGAATTTCTTCCCGCAGTGCTTACAATGACCAGCAACGTTAGCTCTATCTTTTTTCTTTGTTCCTGGTGGATATTCGAAGTGTAAGGCCTTCAAATGGTTTTTGAAAGTGTCACACCGTGAAAACACTCCTGTAGAGTGACAGTTTGATGTCTCAAAGGGTAAATCTGCAGTCTTGATGTCGGATCCCTTTAGCTTGAGGTCTAAATTGATCAAATTGGAATTGAAGGGGCACTTGTATGTGCCCTTTAATTCGTGCAAACATTTCAATTTCTCGACAAAATCCATGGATTCCTGGTTCAAATCGTCCTTCCAATGAAGCTTTTTGTGCCTTATCAAATCATTAGATCTTGCAAAACCCCTAGAGCATACCTCACATTTGAAGGGTCTCGTTTCAGGTGAAAGATGCGTTGATTTATGGGTCGATAAATTGGAGAAGAACAGACCGCATAATGGGCATTGCTTCTTCTTTCTTGGTTGTTTCTTCGAGATCATGTTCGAGTAATTTTCAGCATTCACGCTGACGTTAGCCAAGCCATGAGCTGCATGTGCGTTAACATCGATATGGTTTCGAATGGAATCTGGGGTGAGATTTGTCGACAATGGCGTAACGGATTGCGGGGACGACGTTGCAGAATTTGAATTAGCAGGATCAGAGCGTGTAGGACTTGTCTGGTGGCTTTGGAAAGATGAAACTGACGGAATCGTCTGGTGAAAGCCATTAGGAACCTGCGGATCCGAGAAAGTGTGAGTTTCGGAGTGTCTGTGAGCACACGTGTCGCTGTGGATGTGATTGCCCAGATTCGAATGCTGTTGGTATTCTTTCTGCTGCACGTACGTGCTGTGAGCACCACCGTTAATGTCGCTAATGGGTGATGGATGGTCTACAGGCGTTTCTGCGTTCGAGGTACCGGAGCTAAGCTTGGGCATCAACTGGTGCTGTTGCTGAGGAACACGGTTACTCGTGAAGTGGGGCTTCGTATAGTCGTACTGAGAACCGGTGTTGTTGGCGTGAGCTGGCGGAGCATGGAAGTACGAGTGCTGACGATAGTGCTGGCCTGTGGGACTTGATCCTGAACTGCTACCTGTATTTCCGACCTGGTAAGTCAGTAAAGAATCTGTGAACGATTTACTCGAAGACACAACAACCGGAATGGAGGACCCGTTCGACGGTTGACGTTGAAAGTACATTGTATGATGCGGTTGCTGGCTAGCCTGCGGAGCATTGCTATCGTTGAAGCTGGCATTACTTGTACTATCAGCACGATCCCCGTGAGGATGAGTTTGTCCAGCCACGGCATTAGCAAAAGCGGTGCTTGAACGAGGACTTACCGTAGAAACGGAAGAAGTCCTCAGATTGTTCGGTACCGACGCATGCGCGCCTCCAGCCGTGTTTGCCGGCCCTCCTGCTCCTGCTCCGACAGTGTAATGTGCAGACGTGGCTGCCAGCCCTGGGCTGGGCGACGTCAAAGAGCTGTTGGTCGCTGACGCAGCCTTGATCAACGAATCAAAGGACGAAATCGGAGGAAGCTGGATCATCTGAACGTGATCCGACCCATTGACGTTCGAGTGTGATAAGACATCCATGGTGTGTCTGTGTGTGTGTGTGTGTATTATTTCCTTTCCAAACTGAACACTATTAATAAAACCATAGAAATAAAACTGTACTAGCTAACTGATGGAACTTTGTACTTTGTACCACTGCGTGTCGTGAGAATAATGTATATCGAGTCAGAGCAACTGTGCTCCAAAAAAAACTGAAAACTCCGAGTCCCTTTGCTCTGCCAATACAAACCGAAAATCACATCAATATACATATACATATATATATAAATATATATTTATACATGGCTAAAGCATTCTCTCTTGCCTTTTTCATTTTTTTGGGATAGCGTTTCTACCAAAGGCTTTAACGGGTCCAAAAGAACCTTTCCCAGATTTGCGTCTACGAGCCGACACGACACTCCTTTCCCGCTGGCCGTTCTTTGTGTGCTCGAGTGATAAAAAAATGTATACACACAAGCGAAAGCACAACTAACCCGAGATTAAGCCGCACTTGGCATACCAATGAACTGCACGTCTACATCCGCACGACTAAAACCCACACTACGAAGCCAGACCTTACCGTTTCTATAGTCATTAACGATTAAAGGGAAGAAAAATGACCGTGTTTCCCCTACTTGCGTTATACAGGGTTCCCATCCGCAGGAAGAATCATTGGAATATAATCACTCAAAAAAAATAAAAAAAAAAAAATAGGAACACACACACGCAGTTTGGATCATTTTATGTCATTCGGGCGATGGAATTAAGCAAGTGAGTGCGAGAGAAAGCCCGCGCTGGAAAGAAAAATTCCCAAAACGAAAAGGGAAAAAAAAAGAAAACGAAAACGAAAAAACGAACCGAAACGAACCGAAACGAGAAGGATACTCGAATAAAGTGACGCAGAGAGAAGTTGTATTTCCAACAGCCGAGCTAGCGCACCAGGCCAGCGCACCAGGCCAAGCCGCGGCCAGGCCGCGGCCTAGAGCGGGTAGAGCGCGTCGTGAGTACATTGCGCCTTCAGCAGGAAGCAATGCCAAAAGGGACTCTTGTGATTTAGTTTTGTGGCTACTACCACCCGCGGATTCCATAGTTTCGGTTCAACCTGTGCCAGCAGTAAGGCCGGTCCAGCCGTATGTGTTGAGGCCTGTGGAAACTGCGGTTTCCACTGCCACAAAGTTTTTAGTTTGAAGTTATGAGCCTCACAAGTCAGAGATGCTACATGGCAGTGGCTATGGCAGTGGCTATAGCCACTGCCATAGCCACTACCTCTGCTCTCTGCTTGGTCAGCCCCAGCCACTTGGCTCCCAGATCCATGGTATGGCACATTGTTTCCCCAGCCGATGCAGCTGGTTGCGGCCGTGACGGGGGGGCTACAGCTGGATAAAAAAAAAAGCTTACTTAGTCTGGCCTTGGGCTACGCCAGGCTATGCCAGGATATGCCCGAATGGGTCCTTTTTTTTTTTTTTCTTGTGGAAACACAAAAAGAATGGGAAAAAAACAAAAGTGTCTCAAGGCGAATCAGAGAATCAGACTCAGACTAGGCAGGTGCCGCACTATTTTGAAGTCGATTTGTTACACCTTCTGATTGCCTCCCGAAACAGGTCGGCAGGGATACCTGCCGACCTTCATTCTCGAAGCGAACCGAAGGTACCTAGGTCCTAACGGACCATTCTGTGCGACAGGTGTTCTTTTGTTTGCGGTTTTCCTTTTGACGCCAGTTTGAGCCATTTTGGAGAAACCCGCAGTCCAGTACCCCTGCCGTGCAGAAACTGGCGTACCATGCGTAAGAGCCGCGCCTGAGTGGAATATGCAGACTCCATTTCGTTTTATGTTGCTCCTTGGCTTTCCGCAGGGGGGGAAATCTTGTGGGCATGGCTATGCCCAATGCCCAATGCGCATCCCTTATTCTGTTCACAGTGTAGCGATCGAGGGATCGATTCCGTTTGGGTAACTTCCGGTTGACGCAAATGCATCGCAAAACTCAAAAAAAAAAACACCGCAAATCTCTCATCACCGTGTTTGGAAAGGCTTGTCAGTTGTTGCCGTAGGACGAGTGAGTGGCGGGGGGCCCAGCCTACGGAAACAGGCTGGGCGGATACGGGGCGTGGGAGCTGGCGTTTCCGACGGGGGAAGGAGACGTGGGGCCGTGCGGGTTCGGGGTTAGCAATGGGCCCGGGGGGGCGAGGCGCTAGAAGCGAAGCAATCTGTACCTTATTTTGTTGCGCTTCGTGTAACGGGCCGACTCGGACTTGCCACTTGCGTTGCAAAAAATTTTGTTTTGGAGGGGGGGGGAGAGGAATAATAATAATCCTTTGCCGTCCACTAGGGCACGTGACCCGCGTCGCGCGGGTGTGGGTTAGGTGATGTCACGTGATCTCGGGTCGACCTCCCCGCCCCAGCCCTCGGTTGAACCACACCTATCCATATATATATATATTTTATATGTACATTTGATAATACATCATATATGTACTAATAGACCATTTTTCTACCGGTGAAGGTTCTGCGCGATTCGGATTCGCCCTCGTCGTCGACCTTGGCTCTGTTCAACACCTTGATGAATGTGTCAACGCGGTATCTCATTCTAGAGTGCATGTAAGCTTTGGCACACTTGATGTGATAGTGGAAGTAGTTTCTGAAGAGCGCCAACTGTGAGATTGAGGTGAACATTAGCTCATCGGATGCGTAATGACGTGGGAACAAAACAAAAGTGATGAACCGTCTGCTAGATTTCTTATCTGCCGCAGTGCTAGCGTGTTGGCGAGCCACTTGTTGGATCTCCAATGGCGGTTCGTGCGAGAACAGCACTTGTGGTGCAGACTGGATGAATCTGTTTCTCTTCCTGGCGTCTACGAATTCTTGCAAGAAAACTTTACCGAACACTTTGTCCGTTTCGTCCTGGAATATCGTTTCGAAAATGACCGTGACACGGTCAAACGACGGTTTGATGTATATGTTTTCATCATCTCTGTATTTAATAACCATTGCCGTTGCCTCCTTAGATTTTTCCACTTGGTCCACCTCGTTCAGTTGCGAGAAATGGGTGCTCTGGCCAAACGCTAAGTAGAATGGATACGACATGACAAGAATCTTGAATAGCGACACTTGCACGATTGATTCCGCTGTGATTTGAGATAGATTGACGGTAACGGTGAAGTCATACCCAGCTTCCTTCTTATCGCCGCTCAAGGCCAAGCCTGGGGCTTCTTCGAATTTTTGTTCCAAGAACCCTTTCAAATCGCTACCGGTTTCGTTGCACGATTGTGTCGCTTTGGTTCTGATCGAGACCAAGAGACTCGATTTGTCGCCGTCATCGTTGGTGATGTGTAATGTAGTGTAATCGTAATCGGAAATGATTCTGTCCAAAGTCAATGGAGACCCGTTGTTGTATGCCTCCAAGGCCTCGGTCAAAGTCTTTTGGACCAATAGGTTATGTGGTTTAAGGTGTAACATTACTTTTTTGTTTTAATAATGTTGAGCCTTATATCTGAACTGCTGCCTTAGTATAACACTCTGAGTTGTCTCTTTCCTACAATTGGATTCCTGGCAATGATAGAAGACTCAAATTATATCCCAATAATGGCCGTTTATCGATCTATTCTTCAAACGAGACTTTCCAAATGTCAATAGGGGCATTTGTTTCCTTTTTGTTTCCTCGTTCACCTAGCTTTTCTCATTATCAAATATTTCGATATTTTTTTTTTTCAAAGTTAAACATGATTATTTTAAAAAATGGGAATCAGTCTAATTTTTAGGTCACGTGTGTTCACCTTGTTAACATCTATTATCGAGCGATTGTTCGTATTATTTACATGATATATACGTACGGGTACATTTAAATGAAGAGTTCAGACTGGAACGGTGTAGAGTCCTATTCCTTTGTTGGCTTTTTCACACCGTATTTGGATCTGGAACTAATTCTGTTGACAACCCCAGCTAAATCACCAGCACCACGAACAACATGGTACTTCACACCAGGTAGATCTTGACAACGGCCTCCACGCACGTATACGATACTGTGCTCTTGCGCATTGTGACCTTCACCTGGAATGTATGCAGACACAACGTTACCGTTGGTCAATCTCACTCTACAAGCTTTTCTTTGTGCAGAATTAGGCTTCTTTGGCTTCAATACCATCACTCTAAGCACAACGCCTTTCCGGATTGGACATACTTCTAAATCTGGAGATTCAGTAATCTTCTTACGGCCAGGTGGTTTGACACCTCTTTTTACCTGGTTCAACGTAGCCTGTATCGGCGAGGTATGTGAGAATGGACGCAGTTGAACTTGTGGTGAAATCATCGTGCTTGAACGGACATTGTTCAGCGAAAGTCTGGCGAAACTGCTACTCAAACCCAATGTTCTTCTTAGCATGGTCTGTGGTCTTATTGTTCGGTCCGTTGGCTGGAGTGAAGGATGCAGAATGGGATGCTAGAACTCAATATCATACGCACCAAATCTCTCCTCATTAGCAGTTCACTCACTAAGTTTTTTGTTAGTTTCTAATGAAAAATCATGGAAAGTGAATTTTTCATTTATGTATCGACGGCTACGAATCTGCTTTTTGGATGGATCAATGGTGTCACGTGACCAATATTTGTACGTTATTGGCCCACAATTACACCTTATCTGGTATCGATATTAACACGAGCAGCAAGGACATACGACAGTGTCCCGGCGTGTGGTGTTTACACTTACCTTCATATAGCAAGCAAGTAAAAAGGCGTGTTATATGTCCATGTCCGATTTTTTTAAACATTTTGTGGTAGTAATAGGTATCTAAACCGGCCTAATTTTACAGCAAGCAAGAAATCGCAAGGACCATGTTGTACGTGTTCCAAATCTAAGCCGCGTCTTCTTACACGTTGTGTGAGGCACCTTGAAACCTGTTGGATAAACAGTAATGTGGAGAGAATTGAGACGCACTATAAATCACGTGCACTGCGAATCAGTTAATTCCTATGAAAAGAAGCGGAGTTCATCGTAGTGTTTGCTGGCGAACTAAACTTGTATTGTAGTACATGATTTTCACGTAGAACACATGGACCCGTTTCCTTCTATCCCGCATAAGTCCCTTCTTAGAATCTTTTATTGACAGCTTTCTCGATAGGTAGACTGTGGTACTACTGCATTTATTACTAAATAATATCAACCTTGAAATATAGTAAAAAAGATGTTAATATATGGAGAAAGATCACATGAAGAAAAAATTGACTTTAATTCAAGTCCATCTCCGATAGGGTGTCCACATTAGGCGGAAAGACTCAACTCATATCATTAAGGGCTTCCCATTGATTCTTTGGTGAACGTGTTATATGTCTGCATTCTCCAGTCGAAAGGTGCCTTTAAATTTGACTACACACTGTGTTAATCTTGTTCAAGGTTGAAACTCATCATACACATTGATCGTAATATATGGGGAGGACACAGTCATTTATTCACTTGCGGCCTGCTGCCCTCATGCAAAAAGCGAGTGGCAAGCCTTACCTTCCACCACACTCATCGGATACTTCAAATGGGAAACGATCACACATGCTGAGAGTTCATCTAAACAAATCCCCTAGTTTCATTGGCCATGCAAGCTCCAGAATTAATAGGTTGCACAACGAAGATTCTTATTCTATGAATATTCTAAAACTACCCACGACCATTGCAGAAACCTCATTGTTAAACTCTAAGAGGTCAACGGCGAGCAAACTGAAGCTGTGGAAGGAATTGCCTTTACAGAGGAACATCCTAAATATCTCCATATTTGACGGACATGGGGGAGATCGTGTTTCCAAAATGCTGGCATCTGGTTTGCATGACCATGTTACATCGACGGTTCCCATCAGACAAGAGTTTGATGCAGTATTGAACAAATATCAAGAATTGGTTGGGGGGAAGTACTGGTTGAGAATATACAAGGGTAGAAAAGAGTACTATGATAGGTACGTCAAAAAATGTAATACTAAAGTAGACCAGGTCCTTCTCACGGATGGCATCGGCCCACAAAACGGATCAAGAATGATATTCGATAAGTGGGGGAACATTATCGATAAAACTAGTTTGTTGAACGAGCACGAACGTTTACGATTATACATATCGTACCTTAATTACGACCTAACTGAAATATGTGGCTTTTCATCAGAATTAGAACAAGAAGAGGCTATGGCCACATTCGTCGGAGGCTCGACAGCGTCAAGTCTCTATTTAACATCTTATGATGAGGAAGAATGTTGTGATGAATCATTCTTTATTGCACCACAAGGCTTGTTAAAGCTTGCCGTCACGCAGGTTGGAGATACTAAAATTATACTTTGTGACAAAAACGGCATTGCGCACTCACTAGCAAAAGTTCACCACCCTTCATCCAGCAGAGAATCGAGAAGACTCGGAGGTCAGTTTCAAACAGACTCTTTTGGTGATACCAGGTTTTTGGACAATTTTGCAAACACAAGATCATTTGGCGACCGTATAGGGAAGCGAGATGGTTTGACTTGTGAACCAGATATCTATTCATATCTAATTGGGCCCACCAAAATGTTACCTCATGCAGAAAGGTCAAAACTACAGTTTGGTGGAGACGAATGTTTTTTGTGTTTAGTAACGGACGGTATTACCGAACTAATGAGCGATCAAGAACTTTGTGATCTTATCACCTCTACAGTGAACAATAGAGGTTTGAAAACTGCCTCTCCACAATTTTGTGCCCAAGAAGTACTACAATATATTATGGCTATCAGTTCCAAACACGCCGATAATGCCACCTGTGTTGTTCTGCGGCTGCCAAACTGGGGTAATTGGCCTGAAATTGATCGTACTGGTGCGATCAGAGAAGAAAAGCTACTTAGTGGTGTTTCTGGAGGGGAAAGGTCCTCTGGTTAACGTGATATAAAGTCATTTTTTGATTATAAAAACTGAATTCAAATGGTACGTACCTTCTTCGGTCACAATGAGTATATGTGACAGTTTCGTAAATCATAATTGCATTTTTATTAAGTATGAAAAACGTTCAAAATATCTCCTCAGAGAGAGCGTCTTACCGTAGCACCTTTACTGAAGATAGCTACAGTAACCTAGAAAGTAAGAATGGCCCAATGCCCTCCTCGATGTTTAATATATACAAGCTTGTCTGATCAAATTTATAGGATTCGTGAAGTTGATCATTTGTTCTTAGTCTGGGTATAACTAAATCTCTTTCTGGTTGGAACAAATTCTCCGAGTTTGCTCCCTACCATATCTTCTGTGACTTCAAATGCAACATATTCTTTGCCGTTGTGAACTTGGAATTTGACTCCCACAAATTGTGGCAATATGGTGGCAGATCTGGCGTTGGTTCTTATAGGTGTACCTTTAGCCAACGCTTCTTTTATTGGTAATGGCACGATGTTTGGGCCTTTCCATACAGAACGTGAAAGCAGCCTAGATGTTGGAAACATGATGCTATAATATGAGTAGGTCTGTCGGCAGTAATGTTTTGGCTTATCACGATTACGGTGTGGTTTTGTTCTCACGACAACTGTAAATTCTGTATACTTTATGAGTATTATCATTTCAGTTATGTAAATTGAAATTTTTCATCGATTTTAATTTGAGATTAATTAAATAAATGCAAAGCGATGAGATGAGATGCGATGCGATCATCAAAACAAAAGCAGTTAGCGGGGCAAGAAAGCAACAACCAATCGACAGAATGTTTGCTGCGAGGTTTGATCCTACCAAGATCGCTACAAATGCTACAGAAACTGCGGCTCCACCAGTAAAGGAGTTCGCTTTGCCGCAAAAGCGAAGAAGAGAGACCAAATCTGACGAAACTGGTGATGAAGGAACCAGCGATCAAGAATCTGATGAAGAATCGGACAAGGAATCAGACGAGCAGCTAGATGATGCCGTTGAAACACATGGTGAAACAAGTGAAAATGAGGCCAATCAGTCTGAAACTTCTGAGCAACCACTAGATACTAGGCACAGTTCAGTATTAAATAGATTCCAACAAACTCTCTCTTTACAAGACGCATTAAGCTCCTCGGATAAGGTTGAGAGAAATACTGAGGAAGAAGACAAAGATGTTTCAAGTAAAGATGTTCACAGCTTAACACCAATTCCACAACCTGCTAGAGTAACTGATAGATCCATGAGATTGTTGGATCCTTCTACGTATAAATCGACAGCATGGGATACAGCCACTAAAATACATTATAGCAGCACTATGATCAAAGATTTCAATCACTATAAACAGGATTTAGATGAACGTCTAATTAAAAACATCATTTCTGATTTTTCTGCCGAAACGTTTCCTATTCAAACCATCCTTTTCGATACCGTTCTTCCACTTTTGAATTCATCTTTTAGTGCAAATAAAAAGCGTTTCACAAGGCAAGTTGGTGACATTCTAGTCAACGCGTCAACTGGTTCTGGTAAAACATTGGCATATGCTGTTCCTTTGGTTCAAATTTTGAGAAATAGAACGGTGAACAGGGTTAGAGCTATAATCCTGGTTCCTACCAAAATTTTAATTCACCAAGTTTACGATTGTCTCTCTAAAATAAGCCAAGGCACCAGTCTTAGTATATCAATGTCCAAACTAGAAAACTCCTTGAAGGAAGAACATAACAAATTTTTGCATAACTGTCCAGACATTCTAATTATCACTCCCGGTAGGCTTGTTGACCATTTACAGATGAATTCGTTCGACTTAAAAAGTTTGAAGTTTCTAGTCCTTGATGAAGCTGATAGGTTGCTAAATCAATCATTTCAAAACTGGAACCAAGTGCTTTTCCACCACTTAGCTGAAGATAAACAAGACAAACGCCCAGGAAATGTGATAAAGATGGTATTTTCTGCCACCTTAACCACCAACGCAGAAAAACTGTACAATCTCCACCTTCACAACCCTAAAATTTTCCTCACAGATTCCGTCAAATTATACTCGTTGCCAAAGAAATTACAAGAACTAAATGTCAATATTCCAACTGCAAAGAGCTTGTTCAAACCACTACTATTATTGAAAATATTGCATGACATCAAAACTTCTTCGTCAAATTCCAAAATCCTAGTATTTGTCAAAAGTAACGAAGCATCTATCAGGTTAGGAAGTTTATTACAGGCTATGTTAAAATTAAAACTAATAGACTCCGATGATTCCATGTTCCTTTCGTCCATTCACTCCAATATATCTAAAGGCAGTAATAGGAAGCTTATACATGAATTTGCATCATCGGAAGATATGAAATCCGTCTTGATCTCAACAGACATAATGTCTAGAGGTATTGATATAACTGAAATCACACATGTGATAAACTACGACTTGCCAATCTCTTCCCAGCAATACGTCCATCGCTGTGGTAGAACTGCAAGAGCAACCACAGAGGGTGTGGCTATCAACCTCTTGGTTGGTAAAGGTGAACAAAGATTCTGGTCTTCCCACCTTGACACTGATTTAAGTCGCGATGTGGATGGTTACCAACCATCTGCATACTTAGAAGATGAAAAATTGTCCCAACTACTACATATTGAAAGTCACTTACAAGATAGATACAAAAATTGTATTAAAGAGCTTCAATCTAACAATGAGGAAGGCATTAAATAGCATATAAACCAAAAATAGGACACAATTGTATAGTAACTGCAAACATTACCTGCTTCTTGCAAGCGGGCTTATAAATGTTGCGATACCAAGAAGGCATTGTTGACTGCAATTCTTCGGATCCAGAGTCATGTGACCACTGTTTGCTCTTTCAGAACCTCTTTTTTCTCTTTGGCAGTAATTGTCTTCTTTATCATAAATTGACATAATTTCCATATATGATTGATTGTCTAAATTCCTTAACAAAAGTTATATGGCAGTATAACATTAACAAAGTGGTATACTCAGCAATAGTACTCGAATGATAGCGTTTCTTGAAGAACTTTAGAAACTGACAAAGAATTGCACCTCATGTCGCCGTCAAAGTATCTACTTACTCCTCCTGAGGAGCTGCATCCACTCACTGACTCAGACCCACAAATCTATCCAGACTTTGATCCTTGGATACACACCAAAGAAGAGGATAAAATACTAAAGGAGTTTGTGGCCAAAGGTTACTATACAGCTTCCAAAGTTAATTTCGAAACGATATCTGCTCGATCAGCATTACAAGGATCCCTTCCCAAAGTTTCCTCTTTATTAGGAGACGAACTGTCAAAGATTATTCAGATTAGAGAACAAGAGATCAATAAAATTGGAACTTTCGATACTAAAGACAATGTTAGATTCACCAAATGGGCAGGACAGGATTTTCATTTACCAGATAGAGTCACTCTAACAGATCAAAAGAGGAATCTTTGGCTTCACGAATTGAGCTCTTCGAACACATCATTGCAGAAATTGACCAAGTCTGTACCTCATGGGTTCAGAAAACGCTATATTTTGGAGCAGTGCTATATTCAATCTGTACCTATCTACCGTGTGATATGGTTGATCAAAAGTTATTATGCTATTGAATGGAAAAGTATGATCTCAAAATCTAAAGGAGAGGCGTCAAATAAAGACCTTCTCAAAACCTTGTACAAAGAATGGACTGATAACATGGTATTGATACTGGAGAAATTAGTCTTTGAAGTGAGCAAGTATAATAATGATCCAGTTCAGTTGAAAAATTGGAAACTGCGCATCTCTCATTATTTAAAGATGATAGGTAACTGTTACGATATGGATCTATTAGACAAACCTATTCTACATCAGTGGCTCGTAGAGTTTTTGGGCAAAGTTGAGAGCTTCGAATTTTATCCGATGACATTACATATTCTTTCTGTTTTTTGGAAAGGAATACTCAGTACTACTGAAGAAGATAACGAGACAGAATCTTCATTCCTAATAATAAAGCTTTCGGAAATTCTTTTACGAAAATACCACATAATTTCTGAATCGAAATGCATGATCAACGACACCAAATATATTATCAACGATGTCCAGAGAAACGCAAAACTGAAGGAAGCTGTCTTATCCCGGTTGCGCCAATTTATTTCCCATATTTTTCATACTCAATCTTTAGAGGCCTTTATTATGCCAAGACAGAATTGGAATATTTACAAAAACTACTTGTATCAAATTCTTCTTCGAAATGTTTCTGAAGCAGAAGCCTCAAAGTTGAAGAAGAAGCTTAAATTAATTTCATACAGAAATGAATCGTTGAGACTAGGGTCTCTGGATGTCGAGTCTTCACGAGAATCCTCGCCTTTCAGTACAGAATTGACTTTGGATAGCGTATTCTCTGGAAATATTTTGAACCTCAAAAACGTAAGTCCAGAACTACTGAACGTATTGGACAGTGGTCTT
The DNA here is from genome assembly GCA_003705805.3 of Kluyveromyces dobzhanskii. NCBI lineage: Eukaryota > Fungi > Ascomycota > Saccharomycetes > Saccharomycetales > Saccharomycetaceae > Kluyveromyces > Kluyveromyces dobzhanskii. The sequence goes on along the minus strand of PPJP03000001.1, from coordinate 965,720 downwards.
TCAAACTCTGAGTGGGGTGTTTTTATTGATCAAAAAATTACAAAAATGGACCAAGTAATTGAGATAATTCTCTGGGCTATCAACCCATCTAGAAAACACCGTTATGATAGCTGCCATTTGGTAGCAAAGATTTTAGTGCTTAAAATGAATTTCCAAGAATCGTTTCAGGAATACAATATCGAAGATGTTATTTGGAGTCTCATTTTTCACTTTTCAAAACTATCCAAAATAGAATTGCAGAAAATTGTGTGGCTCCCGAAGTTACACCAGCTCTTGAATGTTTTTATTGGATATGGCATTGTCAAAGTTCCAACATACATTAGACGTTTGATTAGTTCCGGTGTACTATACCTACCAGAATCTGCAAACAAAAACTTTCATTGTAAATTGTTGATCAATTTAAAAATTTCTCCAGTTATGAAGTCACAGTACAACATGGTATTGAAAAATGTCATGGAGTATGCACCACACTTTTACGAACAATACAACTTTGATAAATTGGTTTCAATCTTTGAAGGCTTGAAACCTAGACTTCTCAGCGGAGATTTTGACGGTCTTGAAGATTATCCAGGAAGCATACGGATTATGTGTTCCGAATGGTACTTATCTCAAATATGCTTTAGTCAAGGTGAGCTGCAAAAGGTTGATAATGACAAAATAATCAAAACTTTCCAACTCTTTTGTATCAATTTAGGAGAATTGCATCACTTTTTCGGTTGGGCTGAGTATATTGTTTATCATCAACTTATTGATGACTTCGAGAATCTAGAAATATTCACTGATATTTTGCTTTATCTAGATAAAGCTTTCCTTTTACTTATCAATGACCATATTTTGTTTATGAAGACCTTTTTACACAGTTATATGAGGGATCTAAGAACAAAAGATAATGCCAATTTTCAACTGATAAATTTCAAGAGTTTCTGGAAGTTTTTAGTAAAGAATTGTTCAAATATGATTGAAATGGACTCATCTTTGCAAAATCAAGTTGCTGAAGTTTTCGAATTGGAGAGAAATCGGAAAGAACGCTTTGCCAAATCTTCAAATGAAACCATGACATTATTTCTTGAATTAACGGGAAATAGAAATACCAGGTTAGAAGATCAGAATTTTCCCAGTGTTATTCAGCAAAATATCAAAAAGGCTCTTCATAATCCAGCAGAGCTGTCCACCTCCAGAAAAATTTTGTTGTTGTGCAAGGCATCGAATCCCTTGGAGTATAACAAGTTTGTGTCGGTATTTCTAAAAAGAGGAGACTTTTCTGTTGACGAACTATTAAAGTTGATTTCATTGAAATTATTGAGCTTTGAGGTGATACAAAAGACCTCGCATTTTGATTTATTATGCGAATTGGTGTCCCAAGTCAGCTCCTCTTATGGTCTTAACTTTGAAAATGAGAAGAGTGCTTTTATTAAACGAAATTTCAAACAAATAACTCTTCAACTTTTTGAAAGACCTGTCTACAGAAATACTTTGGTGAAAATGCTAGTAGAATATGGACCAAATTCCAATTTGGCGGATAAGTCTGCCCAGGTTGTTGGCCACATTTTGAGAGAGGAGAACAACATGTCCATTATCAGGGACATGTTGGTTTATGGAATGAACATTGAAGATGAACCAACTGACAGTACCGTTGATTTGTATCAGTACTTGAACTTTACCAATACGTGGTTGTTCCAAATTCTTACTGAATTCAACGTCAGGCATTCTACACCTGAAGATTTATCCCGCTTCTTTTCCAATGTTGTCTCGACAGTTGGTTATAATTCACTGCTACCAAAAATATTCAGTAATATATCTGACAGACATCAAATATCTACTCTTTTGACAGTCATCGAAAAACAGTTTTTGAGCAGCATTCTGATTAAAGATAAATCTGTCTTGGTTTTTTTGCATATCATGATGGATACTGAAATTGTATTGAGCAGACAACTGGTTAACATATCAAGCTTAGAAATGGACTCAGACGTCTTAGAACTATTCAAAAATACAATTGATACATTTGCAAAAATGTCTGGCGAAGACTTGAAAAATTACGATGAAAACTTGAATGAGTTGCTCAAAATAGTCATCATTCATGAGAAATTTATTCTCAGACATTGCTTCGAATCTATGGAGCTCCAAGATGATCATATGGTCAAAAACTTCTACACTTTATTCCACAAGACTGGTAAGGATTTGAAATTGAAGCTGCTACTTTACGATCTGCTAACTTCCCTTAAGTCGTATGTTCATAATGAAATGAAGGCACAGCCTTCGAAGTCAATCAGACTTCCAAATATTTTAGACCAGTTGCCCAAGTTCGCTATCTCGTCTTTCTTGGATTCGGAGGCAGCCGAAGACGACTTTTTCGAAAAGGATGAGCCCGATCTATCACGCCTGGGAATTAATGCCAGCGAATCCAAAACAATTGCCAATCTGAAATTCTTTGTTTTTAATAAGAAGACGGCATTGTTCGAACATGTCTTCAAGATCGAGCCTTTCCAATATTTGGTGAATTACCAGGAACCTCAGGAAAATAGCATGAACAACACCAGTTTAAGTCTGGGTCTCTTTGACGCTCGATTAGAAAAGACCAACCCCTCGTAAATAGTAAATAACGAATAAATATATTAAACCGCTTAACAAATCTTCCGTGTAAAATTAAACTTGGAGCCATTACATACTGTCGAATATTGCTTACATTCTTTTAATCTCTATCGTGGTCTCAACGTTTGGGACGTACTCTCTGATGAGCTTGTCTATTGCCAGTCGGAGATCCAGCTCGTCATCGTTAGACACGTTTTTCATTTCAATCCTTAATAAGACAACAAACATCTGAAAGTTCACTTTAGAAATAAGAAGGTCGTTGTTCTTTAGAGAGCACGCGTTTTTAAACGATGGTAACGATAAAATTGACTCGTAAATTTTCGATTTTACGAAAGTCGGATCAAGCTGAACCGATGTTGGTGGACTGTTATTCTTTGCAACAGCAGCGAAAGGTAGTGCCGAATTAGATCTTTTCAGAATCATTCTTTCAGATACACCTGTGTTTGATTCCTGAAGATCTTCATCTACAAGTAATGAGCTGTTCACAGAAGCTGTCGAGAATCCCATAAGTAAGATTGTTGATGTCCATTTGGCTACCTGAATACCGTAACTCATGATGAAAATCGAAATCACGGCCGTTGCAAGCATATCCCAGCCCCGATGGTAATGTGATAAAACAGGATATAGTGACATATAGAGCAAATATGATAGTGTAATCAATGGGTTCTTTATCTTATATTGTGTAGTCTTGAAGATGAAGTGGTACGATAGAAATGAAATCGTAGCGGCCACTGCGATTACCGAATACCACAACGTCAACTGATCTTGGTGCAAATGTGTGTGATGAGAATGGGGTATCGTTTGGTTGATTTCATCGTGGTGATCCTTAGTACTCTCTTCCGCAAAAATAACAGCAATTTCTTCCAAAACATGGAATATCAAATCCAAGCCGGCGAAGCAAATGGAAATTGAAAATGCAAATGATAACAGTACGTCTATTCGATTCAATCCAAACGGCAAAGTTATGGTTCCTGTCTTCCAAATCTCAAATTTGGATAAAAGCTCTGTGACAATGGCGAAGATACCGCCGAGTACGTCATAGCTCAGAAAATGGCATAGAGTTGACAGTGAACTCCATCCTTTCTGGTGACCCAGGTTGAAGATGAATATCGATATTAGAATCTCGATGAAACAAATTGAGATTTGAATATGTGTGGTAGGCCAAGTCAGGCTGTTTCTAAGATCTTTAAAATCCGGCACGGGCAATGACTTGATAATATTAAGCGGCTCCTTGACCTCGGGTTCTTGGAAAAAGTTCATAGACACGGAAGAGTGCTTATACCTGTGACCTTTACGGAACACAGCACTTCGACTAGTACCACCATTTGCCGAGCCGGCACTGGGCCCCGAGTTCGATGAGGATCCAGATAACGGAGCCGGTTGTAGGGCAGAGGAGTTGAAATTGAAAGGGGTTTCCATCAGGAGCGAATTCCTCTTGCTTTTCCTTTCAGGAGATGGAGACCTGTTGTGCCTTACAGGCGATCTATTTCTAGACACGGGAGGTAATTTTGGAGCCGGAATATATTTGAACGAGTGCCTCTTGGCATGAGTATGGAAGTCCTCTGTAGACAAATTGAGCGTCTGTGCACTGTTTTCACCTAGCTGAGGCACATCTGCAGCCAAACCGTTCCCGCCACCAAAGGTGAAACCTTTGGTGGCTACCAACGAGCTTGACGAATCGTTCCCACCTTGCAAACTATAAAGAGACGTTGGCCTTCTTCCTGGCGTTGTATCTGTGCTGAAAACCAGCGGTTTCAACGCAGGAGCAGGCGAATTTACTGCTAGCCCTTGCAATCCCAACACGGGCGGTGAATTGGCATCCTCTTCTTCCTCTATTATATTCATGCGTATTGGTGTATGCGGTGCGCTTCCAGCGACCGGTGGAGAAAAGTCTTTATCCATCGCCTCGCGGGGTATTATTTTTCTGTCTTATGAGGAGCACGTCTCCGCTGAACGAGATCTCACTACTTATATATGCATGTACGGTTCTGGCAGGAAGACTACCAGCACTTTCCATAACTTGTAACCTTTAATCATGCATACTAATTTGGCATTTTATGTATTTTTTAAAGGTTTTGATTTGATCTTTAATTTTTTGTTGACATTTTTGGAATTCATGCACTACAATTTAAGCCTGCTATGAAAAGGATGGGCCTTGCGCTCGGTACAAGAGACTTAGCAGCTACGATAAGAAGGGAGGCCGCCCAGTCTGTACTACTTCCACTAGCCACCAGGAAAATAAAGAGAAGGCCACTGCGCCAACGGGAATTTTTAGGATCACGTGTTTATCACGTGATCCTAAATTTTTCTCCCCGTAATACAGGCATGCGCACACGTGCGCACGCACACGCGCACACTGCCCTTGTTCCGGCGCAGTGGGTACCGTGTCCCAGCGCAGCGCCCTCTTCTTCTACTCCTCACCTCACGTCGGCGTTTGTTTTCTCTTCTCACAGGAATCGGAAATTCCAGAAATAGGAGAATTTCGCTAAGGTGGCAACACGAATTCCCAAACTTTCCAGCTTCAAGCCCGTATTTCTCTGCTTTGTTGGTGTTTCTTTGTTAGCATTTTTTTTTTCTTAGGATTTTACGTTTTTGCTGGCATGAAATTTTAGTATTTCATTAAACAGACAATTCAGTGGAGAATTAGAATTAGAATCAGACTCAATGAACAGGATATTAGAGTAAGAACTTGGCATTCATTGTGTGCTGATAGTTCTTTAGTAAGCGGCATCTGTACTAGCAGAGGTTAAAGGAGAGGTTGTAGTGGTTTTTTAGCTGGATCTATACGCTATAGCAAGGACTGGAAGGAGAAGCAGGACAGAGAAGGACGATTTTTTCCCAGATTAGAGTTTCCAACGATGGTTGCAGATATGGACAAGGTTGGCGCTATTGAGGTCGAAAAGCACAAGCAATACATTGGCAGCGAGTGGGGGGAGCGTGCCAAGCAATTCCAGAGCCAAGACCTGGAAGAAAGTATGGATTACAACGTTTTGCACCAGTACCAAACGCATATGGGCAACACGCTGACGTTAAAACAGCATCTTTTGAAGCAGCTCACGCTTCTTTATGGCCAGCTGGACGAGTGTAGGAACATGCAAGAGCTGATGGACGTTTTGATGACGCAGAGACAGCTGCTGCAGTCGATCTTCACGCTGGAGAAGAGCACAGGCGTGTCGCAAGAGGCACCGACGGTGAAGTGGTTCAAATACGGGTTGGACGTGGAACGGTATCTGGTAGAGATGGGACGAGCGGACCTCGTTGATCGCAGCGGGTATCCTTTCCACGATTGAACGAACTTTTTCAAAGACACGGCAAGACAGACAGACTGAACAGCAAGACGCATTCACTTCTATCGTGCGTCTACCAACTTAATGCACCATCCTTTTTTTTTATTTTTTTCCCATACAATTTATTAATTTACAGTTGCCCATATCATGCACAAGCCGTACTTGTGTGTTCTTTCTGCTTATTACAGGTCAACAGTCTCCCGTTCATGTATATACACGTTAGCTATACGTTGGGGTTCTAAGAAACAAGGATCCCAACGATGTAGCACACCTTTCGGGGAAGACTTTCCAGTTTACATAATGGAAAAAAGCAGGTTGTATTTCTATCATAATTGAAGCATCAGGGATCGAACGTTCAAAGAAGAAAAAGCCGGCATCACGGTAAGCCCTTTGAAATAAATTATTGCATGTACGTGTATACTCTTTTTTAAGTAGCATTACGTTTGTTTCTTATCTGTTGGTTGGTTTCCCGTTCGGGTCTCTGTGAAGCGTGCTGGATAAATTTTGGTCAATCAGTTTAGGTTTATTTATGTTGTTGTCTACAATATGTATAAAGGTGCTATAATATATGTCATAGCAAGTAAGGCCAAGTAGTTTGAACAGATTTATGAAAGGGCTGTTCGAATGAAATATTAGGTGTGGTGTGGAAGCAAATAGTTTATAGTGCCGATTCGTTATTGGATGTAGGCTACTCTCGGATCCAGATTTTTCCAAACGTCGGTGTAATCCATCTTGCCCTTAGTTTCAGGAACAAACTTGTACACGTATACTGAGAAACATACGGCGACAGCTGAAAATAACAGAAACACATAACCATCCATTATGCTGTTTAGGGCCGGAAACCCGTATCCTACGGCAAAAGTCGCGATCCAATTCATTGTGGTACCGTAACTTTGTGCGACCCCGACCGTCTCTGAGTGTGAGAGTTCACTGATAATTAAAAACGGTATCGGTCCTAAACCACCAGCAAATGCAGAGATGTATAATACAACAAACGTTACTAGAAGTACGGGCGCATTTTCAATGATTCCGAAACAAATCATGAACGAACACACGGACATAAGCATCGACGAGCTTATCAAGAGCGGTTTTCTACCCCAATGGTCAACCAAGGGAGATGAGAAAAAAGTTATCAAAACGTTGACCAAGGATATGCAGAAATTGATTATAATTGCAGTGTCGGGGAATGCCTTCTTGATTACTTTTACACCGTAAAATACAATCGAGTTGATTCCGCAAAACTGTTGTGCCATCAAGATCGTAGTGATGACTCTTCTAGGATACCTGTATTTGGGATCATTCCAGTATTCAAGAAGCGTGATCGATTCTGAATCTCTCAACGAAGATCTTGTAGATGAAGGTCTGTCTAAATGCAAATCGGCCCCCAAAGAAGGCTGGGAATTCCCACGCGCTTCAAGATCGCTAAAGTTTCTTACTGATTGTGATCCTTGTATCCAACCATCAATCTCTTGCCTGGACTCCTGTCTGGAGATTCCCCTTAATTGCGATAGCACATCCTCCGCATCTGACATATTACCTTGAGAAACGAGCCATCTCGGGGACTCGTTAATCTTGAACAAAAGGACAAAGTTCACTAACGAAATAAGTCCACCGAACAAAAGAATCCATCTCCATTGTAGCATATTGGCCCACATCATAGCCAACGATTGCGTTATTAAGATTCCGCAATTTATGCTCACTTGGTTCATTGATCCTAACGATCCCTTCAAGTGCGCGGGTGACATCTCATTGATGAAAAGCGGAGTTATCACTATTAGACTTCCACATGATATACCTGCCAGTAACCTGCCAAGTAACATACCGTAATAGCTGTCGCTGAGAAAGAGATATATCGCACCAAATATTCCAATCGAACAGTTCCAATAACTGATCGGTTTTCTCCCATACGAGTCCGCCAATGGTCCAGCCACTAGAGACCCGATCAATCCGCCGATACTGAAAATCGACGTAATCAATCCGAACTGGGAATCAGTTAACGGTATACATTGAGATAGCCCAAGTCGCCCCAAAACAGAATCATCGTACCCAGGGTTCAATTCCGCCCTGCAAGTGATATAATCTTGCGGAGCGTTAAGTTCACCCATATGGTAACCGTACTGCAATGAACCTAAACAAGCAACAAGCATGGAGAGCAAAAGATGCGGGGTGAAGCTGGAACCAGTATTACTAGCACCACCATTTTCCGAACTGACAGTGGGCTTCGTTAATCTACTGTTGGGAAGCAAGTGGTTATCCGTTGACATTGGAAACCGGATTTCTTAACAAGGGCCAAGTCGAACAACAATTTGCAGAAAGCACAAAGGGGGGTTATTCGATCAAAGGTCAATTTTGTCCTGTTGTTCTAAATACGTATCCAGTACTTACAGTTGTCCGAGGTTGCGGTATCAAATTACGATTAGCAGCTTTGTTCATGGTGCTGGTATCGACGACAGCAAATCAAACAAATATTGATTGATGTCGAATGTTATGTATTCTCATCCGCTAATGTTACGTAATGTCCCGATCGAGAGATTCCCCTAACCATAAGATGGGACTGTTTACACATCCGTGCATCCTTGCCTTGCAAAACTATTTTTTAGATAAAAACATTCGCACTTGCCATATCGGGGAGGTCTTGAAAAACGAACTAAATCCCCATTTTGAAAAATATCAGGACGCAGGTTCTTCCAATAAGCGAAGATGTGAATATATAAGAAAAATATATGACGCACTATGTCGTATATGATCTTGGCAACCACTGGACATACTTTTTGTCAAGGTTCCTCCAAACCAACCAAGCTCTAATCTAACAACAATGCCAACCAGATTGACTAAGACTAGAAAGCACAGAGGTCACGTCTCAGGTATGTAGTTCCGGATCGAACACTCTATTATCCAAATTTATTTGCATGATAATGATGGTGTTGCACTGCCTAGTGTGTTGGTGCTCCCAGTTGGAAGCCTGACTCAAGCACAAGGTAAGAGTATACACGAAGAGCCGTACGACATTAATTTCTACTTGAAGCTGCAAACAGTTTTGAGTTAAATTTTTTTGTCGGTACGCCATAGTTCGAACCACGTCTACCCAGTATTGGGTAGACAAGGAATGAAAGAACCAAGACGTTGATTTTCTATGGATATTCAATTTTAGGACATGGGTGGAGTCATTAGTAAACCAGATTATCTATCCGCAATGGACTTTGTCTATGTGGGCGGGTATGAAAGCGAAGGACACCGTTTTGTTCACGACTCATGATCGTTGATACAACATTTATCATAATGCATTTGTGTTTGATGGAAACTGTATCATCGATGACTTGTGGTGATGAAGCAATGAAATATTGGTCGTGTGTTTTTTGATGGTTACGAATGACTTTTCACTCTGTCTGTTCTGTTAATTGATGTCCGTGGAATTATTCAACATCTTGTAGTTTCTTTCAGTTTCTTCTAGAACTGCTTTTCGTAAACGCTCGACAAATTTGTTGCAACACTTCTTTAATATCGTAGATAACATTTGATTCGGAGTAAAGTTATAAACGCTTTCACGAATAACCAATTTACTAACAAACTCTGAAATTGCAATTAATTGCATATTTCGCAAGAATCTGAACAGCCGGTAAAGGTCGTGTCGGTAAGCACAGAAAGCATCCCGGTGGTAGAGGTATGGCCGGTGGTTTACACCACCACAGAACTAACTTGGATAAGTACCATCCAGGTTACTTCGGTAAGGTCGGTATGAGATACTTCCACAAGCAACAAGCTCATTTCTGGAAGCCAGTCTTGAACTTGGACAAGTTGTGGACTTTGATCCCAGAAGAAAAGAGAGAAGAATACTTGAAGTCTTCCTCTAAGTCTGCTGCTCCAGTCATCGACACCTTGGCTGCCGGTTACGGTAAGGTCTTGGGTAAGGGTAGACTACCAGATGTTCCAGTCATTGTTAAGGCTAGATTCGTCTCCAAGTTGGCCGAAGAAAAGATCAAGGCTGCTGGTGGTGTCATTGAATTGATCGCTTAAATGTATTAAAAACAATCAACATTAAAGGCACTGGGATGATTGCAAAGCATTAGTTTGTATTTTGCACCAACTCAATTGTCTGCTTGTTCTTATTTTTTTTTCTTCATTTTAATCGCATCTTCAATTCATTGTTTTGACTCTATCAAAACCCGGAAACTTCATTCGGATCTACTATCTCAGAAACAGTTTTCACCGTTAGTAGATTTGTAAATACCTTTTTTGATTATTAAAACTTAATCATTCTTTAATATCAATTTTTGGTTGTTTTTTCAAAACATGTCAGGTGGTTCTTTTACTATCACCAAAGCTGGTTGTCTTCATTATATCAGTTCACTTCGTTTTTCATTTTGTATATTACATCTATTGGCTTAATTAGTTAAACACTAAACAGATTACTAAAATCCGAGCCTTACTACCATCGTTTGGTAGACCACAATAAGTACACACTTGCCAGCGATAAACTCGTGTACAACCGTGTTAAATATAATTTGTTTCCGGTCTGATTGTTTTTCGGCAAATATCGGTATGTCAAACAAAAGTGTATACAAGACTTTTTTGAATTTTAGTAAACAATATTCAATGTTATCTTTTAAATCATCGTTTCATCGGAAACAAACCACTGTTGGTCACTTTCGCACCTACGTCAGGTCAAAGCCATTGAATCTCCCTGCAATGACTACAGGATGGAATCCAAGGGACCATATCCCTGCTGAAGTACAGAAGCTTTTGTCTGAACCCCAACCTAACTATGTTCTAGCATTTTTACACATCGTCGAACAATTGAAGCTACAGAAGAGAACTGGTTGGGTAGATCATGACATTATCCCGTGTGAAAGTATTGCCGATCATATGTACCGTATGGGAGTGACGGCAATGTTGATCAAAGATCCCAAAGTCGATGTTAAGAGATGCGTTCGCATCGCACTGGTTCATGACATCGCTGAATCTCTAGTCGGTGATATAACACCATTTGACCCAGTAACGAAAGAGGAGAAGCATCAACGGGAGCTTGACACCATCACATATTTGTGCGACGAAATCATCAAACCGTACAACGAAGCTGCGGCGGACGAAATTCTACAAGATTGGCTCGCATATGAAAATATTGGCTCATTAGAAGCTAGGTACGTCAAAGATATTGATAAGTTCGAGATGTTGGTTCAGTGTTTCGAATATGAAAAAAGACACGGCGGTAAGAAAGATCTGATTCAGTTCTACAGTGCTGTCAGCAGCATTAAAACCGACGAAGTCAAGTCATGGACGAATGATCTAATGGATAGACGTACCAAGTTTTTCCAAACATTATAATGCATTAAGATAGATATTAAAAATTGTACTTACAAAATCAAGTGTTAATCCATATGTCGTACACAATCATTGTAATCTTTTAGCATCCTGGTGATATTCCCAAACAATACTATCAAAGCATTAAACAAAGAAAATAATGACGTGTATAAATATTCTAATAGAATTCGTTCTTTTCGTTTATCTAATCTATAAGTAAGAGTAAAGGGTTCTGTTATACCAATATCTTTTTATGAGTAATAAACAAGGTTTAAACCACTCTCCACAAATTATCGTTCCCAAAGAGCAAAGACCCTATCAAATGCCTCAAGCATATTGCAGACACTCCAATGAAAAACTGTAAAGCTAATATCGAATAGCACAGTTTATCTTCTCTCATGGGGCCAAACCATACAATCATCAAGTTTATTAATGTCATGTTACTACAACTTAAGACCTCATTCGTCTTTGGGTCTATTTCCAAATCGATTAATTTCAAGTTGTGGAGAAGTCTTAACACTACCACTACAATACGCTTTGGTTTCTCTTTCTTAAGGTCAGCTCTTGAAGTATACATAAGCCAGTCATTCTCGTTGAACTTTGGTAGTCTATGCCTTGGACAGGGCACCAATCCAAAGAGCTGTGGGGCAGAGTAAACAAAATTGAAGATCTGTGGTAGAAAGAACAATAGAGTCGTCTTTGAGAAGTGTCCCAATATACCAACTACCGCAAACACCATACCCGCAAAGTAACAGTAAGTATCACCAACAAACACTTTTGCGGGCCAACGGTTCCATTTGAACAAAGCTAATGACACTCCAAGGAATGGGATGATTAGTAAAGCTGAGAATAGATGTGACTCGCGAGCATGTCCATTGACACCTAAGGTCAAATATAAGACGTCATTTATTAGGAATATGACACCCAGGACAATACTCTGTCCGACTTCAAGCCCATTGACACCAGCTAAAATATTTATTGAATTTGGGCAGAAAATGGCAACTGAGCCCATGTAAAAGTAATAAAACGCGCCCAAATCAACGGAAGTCTTGGTTGTACCAATTAGTTCTTGTAAAAAATTGGGAATTAACACATGTGTGACGCTGAAGTCCACATAATAAACGACTAGCAATGGAATCGCTGCAATTGCTGGCAAGAAGAACTTATGTCTCCAGCGAAGATCAAATAAATCGTCAGCAGCGCCCAATAGAATGGTAGATTCAAGACATAAAAGGGCACTCAAAAATTCACTCAACTTGCTATGTGGGAACAATAGTTCTTCAGCTGGCTCCTGTTTTACCACATCTCTAAACCCACCACCGGAAGTGACGACCAAATACTTGTAAAACATGAACGGTATTGAGAAAAACATGATGAATAGGTAAACTGTGGCAGAAATGGATCCAATCGTTTCAGGAATCACGGGCCTACCTGGTTTGCTCATATCCTTGCCGAAAAGGCCGATTTTGATGAAAGATTCGCTGACTCGTGGGATTAAAGCATCAACTACCACGTAACCAATAGCTGAAAACCCTACAGCAGATCCGATAGGCGAAACATCTTTAAAGTACACAATAATTGCAACAGCAAACAAAACCAGAAGTTGCGAAAGCATTGTGCATTCCTCCTGCTGCCCGAATTGAGTGAAATGCAGTACAATAACCGTAGTCTAGCGCTTTATCTTGTAAGTCCAAATAGTGCCAGCCTGTTTTCTTAAATTATTTGTGTTCTATTTTCATTGTATTGATATCAAAACCACACTGACAATGAATTTTCTGAAAACAAAAGTTGAAGAGTTCTCTGACAGGTAAGAAAGGTGAAGCTTCACTCATTACTATTGCTCACCCCTCCTTGTTGATCAATTGGCACTGCATTCATCTTCTGCTACCAAAAATACGAGTTCGGAATCATGAAGCCATTTTTAACGGGACATGCAGATTTAGTACATGATATCAGCTATGACTTTTATGGACGTCGTGTTGCTACATGCTCGAGTGATCAGCACGTCAAGGTATTCAAACTAGATAAAGAAACGAATGAATGGGAGCTGAGTGAGTCCTGGAAGGCTCACGACAGCAGCATACTGTCCCTGGATTGGGCTGCGCCCGAATTCGGTCGCATTATCGCCAGTGTTTCATACGATAAGACTATCAAGCTATGGGAAGAAGATCCAGATGCCAGTGAACTCTCAGGAAAACGCTGGCAAAAGCTTTGTACGCTGAACGATGCCACAGGCCCGCTGTTCAGTGTGAAGTTTGCACCATCTCATTTGGGGCTAAGACTGGCTGCTCTTGGTAATGACGGTAAGTTACGCTTATACGACGCGTTGGAATCTTCCGACCTCAGATCTTGGACGCTGACCAGCGAGGTCAGTATCCTTGATACTCCGCCGGCGTCACACCTGCAATCTGATTTCGGTTTGTCATGGTGCCCCTCCAGATTCTCCACCGAAAGACTGGTCGTTAGCGCAATGGACCAGGCAACAATCTTCCAAAGAAACAAACACGGTAAACTCGTACCTGCCGGTAAATTAAAGGGCCACACTGGCCTTATCAGATCGATCGCGTGGGCGCCATCCATCGGCAGATGGTACCATTTGATCGCTACGGGCTGCAAGGACGGGAAACTAAGAATATACAAAGTCACTGAAACCCACAGCAATGTTTCAGACAATAACAACACTAACGACACAAACGCAAACTCAAGCAGCATCGCAGTAGAACATGGGACCCGTGCCGAAGGCTCTTCCATGGAACCTGACTCGTCTGTTCCAAACCTACATATAGAACTCATCGGCGAGCATTCAGACCACCAGGGCGAAGTGTGGTCAGTGTCCTGGAACCTGACAGGAACAATCCTAAGCAGCTCCGGCGACGATGGCAAGATTCGTCTTTGGAAGTCGTCTTACTCCAACGAGTTCAGATGTATGAGCGTCGTACAGGCTACACGATAACTGAACCCGTTTGTAAGTGTATCTTGTACACTTTCTCTGATCTACAGCTACTTTACGTAATCTCTTTCATCTTTTGTATTTACCACGTGACCTCTAATTTCCTTCAAGAAAATGCAGTTCCAGAACCAATACTAAAGTTGACAAATATCAAGCAGCAGGAAAACCCTGATGCGAGGTCTTTCCTGCTGCATTACAGCCGGTCATTTCGGCTGCGGTTAGTCAATGTAAAACAGAGCCTCTTTCGTAATAACGGGTTCCGAGCTATCGCACGGGACCCAGGATCGTTTGATTATTTCCCATTTGTAATCGCATAACCAGCATTGCAACGTTTTCTTACTTGGCAGAAATACGCAATTCGCGGGGCTCTCTTGACACATTAAATGTAGTTAACGTTAAGCTGGCAGTTCGAATTTCTAGAGGAAAAAAAATCCAAAGCTGCATCGAAGTGACGTCTTCGCCCATAATGCCCTGGTTTGCGGTTTGCACACCAAAGGCACTGTGGCTGATTGATTCATGGCTTATCATTTGTTATGCATCTATCGATTCCATGGACCTTTCGCACAATTTCATATAAATCCGGAAAAAAGACGATTTTTCTATATAAGAGATATGGAAACGAATCAAATTTGTATATAAAAACTGCCGATTATTTCTGTGTTATAGAGAAGGCTAAGCGTGCTTTTATGATTTGTAGTTGGTTGCAGATTTAATATTCTTTATATTATTGTTAACGACTTCAAACAACTGTACGTCAAGACAGAATACGGTCAATTATCAGAATGTCTAAGTTTTACGAGCTAGCACCATTAGACAAAAAGGGCGAACCCTTCCCATTCTCTCAATTTGAGGGCAAAGTTGTGTTGATTGTGAACGTCGCTTCTAAGTGTGGGTTCACTCCTCAATACAAGGAACTAGAGACTTTGTACAAGAAGTACGAGGACAAGGGACTTGTTGTGTTGGGTTTCCCATGCAACCAATTCGGTCATCAGGAACCAGGGTCTGACGAAGAGATCTCTCAGTTCTGTCAGTTGAACTACGGTGTGTCTTTCCCAATTCTAAAGAAGGTTGAGGTCAACGGCTCTGGCGCCGACCCAGTTTACGCCTTCTTGAAGAACGAAAAGTCCGGACTGTTGGGTTTTAAGGGTATCAAGTGGAACTTCGAAAAGTTCCTTATCGACAAGAAGGGTGCCGTGTTCGAAAGATACAGCTCTTTGACTAAGCCATCCTCTTTGGAAGCTACTGTCGAAAAATTGTTGAGCGAATAGACGCGTTCTGTGCTCAACTCGATAGTCGCTACCATTTGTAGATGCGATGCCACGAAAGAAAATTTAGAGGAAGAGAGAGGGCTCATTTCCTCATGGGGACGTGCTTTTTTCTTGAAGATAGTGTTGCCATAAGATCAAACACAGTTTAATAGTAATATGGAAACAATTCCAAATATAGCGCTTTTTGTTTTTGTTTCAAACCTTCATCTTATTCAATATTATACACGATGGATTTTCTATACAGTAAAGATATATATATATGTACGATTTACTCTTTGGTTATTGTGAATCACTTTGTCTTTAGTTTTTTCGTTTCAGGTTCGACGACGTCGCTCTCGTTAACTTCGGAGCCTGTTTCGAGGGATTCTTCTTTCAATGGTGCTGATATTGCGGTTTCTCCGTCGTCGACACTTGTTTCTTTGTTTGATTTTTTGAGGTTGTTCTCTTCCTTTAATCCTTCTTTTAGCTCTTCTCCTTCTTTGTCCTCTTTCTTCAAACGATCGTTTACTTCCTCAGTCTTCTCAATTCCGGTGTTAAATTCCTTCTCTAGACATTGTAACAAAGTGATGGTTCTTCTCTGTAGTTCAATCGGTGTTCTACTTTGGAAAAAGAAGTCTAGCTCGAATAGTGGGTGGTGCTTAATCTCATCTCTGATCAGTTCATAGACATTCTCTCTATCTAGACCATATTTGAAAAGCATCAACAAAATAAATCTATCTTCTTCTTCCGAAAAAGTTCTCTTATTATTAGTGGATGGTGGGAACTTCAATTTGAGCTCGAATAATGGGTTTGCGCATTGACTAATCTTTCTACGCAAGCCTTCTTGGTGCATTTTTACACGTCTTACCCTTTCCTCTTCTGTTTCAATGTTTTTCACATACCTTTCATAATCCTCCACTCTTTCAAGGTTGGCCCAAAATGCCTTCGCATACGCTCTGACTTCTTCTTCGGACTTGCTTCCACCAAATTCTGCAGTGATCGCCTGGATCGAATTACGTCCATGTTTACCAGAGGCTGTGATAAATTTACGGAAATCTAATTTGTTCCAGTTGTGGAAACCTTCCTTTTCCCACTCTATCTTGTTATTGGTTTCCTCTTCCGTCAATGGCTCTGCATTGGCAACGGAGATCTTTAACAGTTCTAGCTTCTCTTTTTTCTCGACTTCATCCTTCACTTCTCCATAAGTTGTTGCAACATCGTCGAGGTTTGGAACGTAGTTGTTTTTCTTGGCGATCCACATTCTTTCCTTTTCATAAATTGCCTTCAATTGTGGCCTCAAAAGCTGATGACTATTAAGTGGTTGTAATTTTGGCATCTTTGGGGGGACTGTGTATTGGTTATTACGTCCTGGATTTAGCACGTCCTTATAATAATTATCGACAGAGTAATTTGCATTTGTAGAACGTTCACGCTTGGTTGGGGGGATGAAAAGTGGGTTGATGATATCTTTCTCAACCTTCTTCTTGAAATTTTGACCGTCCCATTCATAAGCAGAATCTTGGTTAAATCTTTGTAATTCGTCCAAACGTAATGTCTCGTACTTGGCGTTCAAGCTCCTAGTTTTATCTTCAGATTGCGCTAGCAAGGCCTCCAAATCCACATCTCCGTCAACATCCTTTCCGTCATCCGGATGTGGTGTTCCGGTTTGGCTAATCACAGCACTGCTATCGTTGCTCTTGAAAACGTCCACCGCACCGTGTTGAATCATGGAAAGTAAGCCGTCCTTTGAATCGTTTTTATTCTCTTTTTTCTTGCTGGCAACTCTTCCTTGTTGAATCACCAATTGATCCAATTTCAGTTTCTGTGTGGCTCTTTCCAAAATCTTCTCCTCCACACTATTATCGGTAACGAGTCTAAACACCTTCACTTGTTTTTTTTGACCAATTCTGTGTGCACGATCCATAGCTTGTAAATCCGCCTGGGGATTCCAGTCAGAGTCATATAAAATTACAACATCAGCGGAGGTTAAGTTGATACCCAATCCACCAGCACGAGTGGTTAGAAGGAAAATGAATTTTTTAGAATCCGGGGCATTGTACTCGTCAATGGCATTGATTCTATCTTCATGTGCAGTAGAACCGTCGATTCTGCAGTACTCGTACTCACGGAAGTAACAGTAGTCTTCCAAGATGTCAAGCACACGAGACATTTGTGAAAAGATCAAGATACGGCTACCTTGCTCCTTGCATTGCTTTAAAAGCCTGTCCAATACTTTTAACTTGGCAGAGTTGTATACCAAATGTTCATCCGTAGTGTACGGAGGCCCCGGTTCTGCACCGTCGAACAAGTATGGGTGATTGCAACATTTTCTCAATTGCATCACGATATTTAGTAAACGAGTCTTTGACTCCTTTTGCCCATTTGATCCATTGACAGCATCGATATCCTTTTCAAGAATCTGTTTGTACCATTTCTTTTGCATTGAAGACATACCGACATATACGTTTAACTCCTTTTTAGGTAACAATGAACCTTCGACATCGTTTTTGATACGACGTAGTAAGAAAGGGCTGAGCACAGTGTGCAACTGTTTGACCACGTTTTCTTTATCCTCTTCTGAGGAATCGTTAGAAAACCATTCGTCGAAAGTTGCAGAATCGGCAAATATATCAGGCAACAAGAAATTCAATAGAGCCCAAAGTTCGTGGAGATTATTTTGTAATGGTGTACCAGTGATAAGTAATCTGTTACGAGATGAAAACTCTCTTAAAACTTGAGATAACATAGACTCCTCATTTTTGATTCTGTGGGCTTCATCGATGACCACATACTCCCAATCAATTTTTTTGAAGGATGACTTTTCTCTAATGATGATTTCATAGGATGCCACACAGATATCAAAGTCACATTGCAAAAGTTTATTTTGGCATAGCTTCGATCTTTCCTCTTTGTCACCTTGTAGAATGAAGGCACTTACTTCTGGCGTCCATTTATTGATTTCTCTAAGCCAGTTATTCAAGGTAGACTTAGGAGCAATAACTAGAAAGGGGCCACTTTTCTTTTCCACGTATCTAAGGTAGCCTAAGAATGAAATTGTTTGCAAAGTTTTACCCAAACCCATTTCATCTGCTAAAATACCTGCTAAATGATTCTTGTGCAATGCCACCAACCAATTCAAACCTTGGATCTGGTATGGTCTCAAAAGCCCGTCAACGTAGGCAGGACTTTCCCTAAATTGGAATTCGACATCGTCTTCCTCTTCCTCTTCTTCTACTTCGCCTTTCAAGAGTTCGGCATCTTCTTCCTTTTCAGTTTTGCGCCTGCGTGCATCTGCATGTTTCTTTGCTTTTCCATTGGCCTTGCCGTCGACGTTATCAATAGTGTTCAACACTTCTTTGAATCTTGGATCCTTGGCAGCCTTCTTTTCGATGAAATGTCTGAACAATGGCGATAGTTCTAGCAAATGTTCGAACCTCTTCACTGTTCCTTCCGCATCAAATTTACGCTTGCCCGAATTCAAATCATGGAGGGGCAGTAAATACCTTTCTTTCCTTTCAGAAGCGCTGTTGGGAATGCCTTCTTGGAAAGGTTTTAGTTTCTCCAAATACTCAGGCGAATCCATCGTTGGTGGTATGAAGAAGAACAACTAAAAGTTCGTTTTGAAGAAGCTGCAAACTACTGTGGAAGGATCAATCCCAATGAAGTATCAGTCGAGTTGTAGTCTCTGTTCATGCACTATTGAAGTAATGAAAATTTAGATCAAAGGATTAATTTCCCACTTTTTCCAAACTTTCGTGTTTTGGTGTAACTGAGATTCATCGCTATCACGTGTAGAATATACAAGATCAGACAAAGGCTACCGAATTCGAACAGAAACTAGGTCAACGTCGATCATTTAGTACCAATGAGAAGCAAGTTGCATGGGACAATTCTTGTTCCAGAATTGCTCTCAGAAATCAATTTTTCTCTACACTGCTGAAGAAGAAGTCACATATTATTTGGCTGACCGCACGTAACCTCATCTCCACATTTCATTTCCCCTAGTGGATAAGTAAAACCTTATGGAAACGAATATGCTTAGCTTATAGCTATAGACGTGGAAAACGAAGCGTATTTTATTTGCAACAGTCTTTCCATTTCTCTGGTAGAGATAAGATGTATAGTGTGAATCATTATTAGTCTATCATGTCATTATAGTTTATATATTATACTATTCGCTTCGCCATAGTTGCAGGGACTTGTCATAGAAGGAGCAAGTAGCAATGACATTTTTACTCCAGTCACCACCGTAGCACATTGAGTCATGTCCTTCTTTGATGAACTGCTCTGTCACGAATTCATCGTCCTTAACGTTAACGATATTGGCACCATTGTACATACAACAAACCATGAGCTTATTATTCGAACCCCCGTCATTGTCGGGTGCTTCTGAAAATCTCCAAACTCCACCCTCTAAGTTATCCTCCCAATTGTTCACTACAGGTACATTACTTCCAGGGTAGATTGAGGTTTCCGTGAGCATTCTTAGATCGAAAGATCGGATGTGGTCATCATAAGAACCTGTGATCAAACTTGTTGGTTTATTGTTTCTAAAGGTCTCTGTACTGGCCTTAATTGCCGTTACACCAGCTTGATGGACCTTCAGATTGCCCCAGATATTTTTACCTGTTCTTAGGTCGTGAGCTGCAATAGCTGAATCATCTCCGCCAGTGAATATAACATTCTGCAAAGGAGTCAAGGACCCAAACTCTGCGGTCCAACACTCCAAAGAATGTTGGTACTCAAAAACCTGTTCATGGTCGTTTCGAATATCTATCGGATTGACATCTGCGCCAGGTACCTTCATATAATCTAACGTTGAGTCATCCAAGAACTCACGCTCAACCTCTTCAATAAAGCATATTTCACCGTGTATTATATCAACTGTAGCGAAATCTCCATTTGTAGAAGTGAGAAGTATGAGGTTGTCCAGCGTCGGTGAAACATGTAGCGATGTTATCAAGCATGTAGTGTCGAATACTTGCAGATTGTTCAGTAATTCGATATTAATTACCGAATCTTCGTCATCTGCAGATATTTTCCACACCATCATATTCCCAGTTGAATGAGCCGTTAAAAGCAAGGTGTCATCAAATGGATTGAGTTTCAAGTCCAAAATTGCTCCATAAGTTTTCTTCGTGGAAAGAAGGTTCAGGTCCATATCATACACCTCAATTGAACCGCTCCTGTTGCCTGACTCTTTGTGCAAAAAATAGGTACCCACAATGATATATTTGTCTCTGAATATTTGCAAACAGCATGGTGGAAGACCTGTGACAGCCCTTTTAATAGCGACAGTTTCCTTCATTCCACAGGCTCCTGTTCCTGTTCGGCTTTGCTGTTAGCACTTTCCGATCTCTCTTTGCTTGAAAGTGTGTAGCATCACTAGCAGATTCGGTCTATAGGTTTGTTATATGATAATTTGATATCAGGTATAGCATTTACTGAACAATTTCTTTTTTAACATTTTACATACTTTGGAAAATTTTAATATGTCAAGCAGCTCATCTCTTCACAAGTTGAGGAAGAGCACATCAGAGCTAGCAGTTGCCCGACATTCAAGCAGCTCAGCAGGTCACCAACATGCCACCAAAAGAAACACCAAAAAAGTGGAAGCCTCCAAAGGGTCCAAAACCCATTCAAAGAAAGAACAAAAACACCATTGGTCTAGGTAAAGCAATCCAAACAGCAAGACGTAAGGAAAATGAAGTTCAGTACTTACCAGACGGTGAAGAACGTTTCACAACCGATAAGCATGAAGCTAATTGGGTGAAGTTGAGATCCATTACACAAGAGTCGGCTTTGGATGAGTTTTTGAGTACGGCCGAGTTGGCTGATAAGGATTTCACAGCTGACAGACATTCTAATGTTAAAATTATAAGAATGGATAACGGTGACGATGCTGCTAAGTCCCAGGGATTCAGTTTGACCAATGAACAAAAGAGTAAGATCAACGAAAAGCAGAGATTGCATGCCAAGGAGTTGATCGTTCCAAGAAGACCTAAGTGGGACGAATCTATGACAAGATTTGAATTAGAAAGGTTGGAAAAGGATGCGTTTTTAGAATGGAGACGTAAGTTGGCGTACTTGCAAGAGGATAATGAGGATTTGTTATTGACTCCATTTGAAAGAAACATTGAAGTTTGGAGACAATTATGGAGAGTTGTCGACAGATGTGACTTGGTGGTCCAAATTGTGGATGCGAGAGACCCGTTGTTGTTCAGATCCACTGATTTGGAAAAATACGTGAAAGAAGTAGACGACAGAAAAGAAAATTTGCTTTTGATCAACAAAGCCGATCTGTTAACGAGAAAGCAGCGTATTATCTGGGCTAAGTATCTTCTGTCAAGAGGTATTTCCTTCACATTTTTTTCTGCTGCAAAGGCCAATGAAATATTAGAACTGCAGGAGGAGTTAGGTGATGCATACGTTGAAGAAAAGGACGAGGAAGAAGTCACGGTGACCGAGGAGGATATAACAGAACTGGATGGCGAAGAAGTGAGCGCGGAGATTTTGGATAAGATCAATATACTGAAAATAGATCAACTTGAAGAGTTGTTCTTGAGCAAAGCCCCAAGCGACCCTCTTCTTCCCCCATTACCAGGCCAGGCCTCGATCTTACAAATTGGGTTGGTCGGGTATCCAAACGTTGGTAAATCTTCCACCATCAATGCCTTAGTCGGTGCCAAGAAAGTGTCCGTTTCTGCCACCCCAGGTAAGACTAAGCATTTTCAAACGATAAAGCTTTCCGACAGAGTCACTCTGTGCGATTGTCCAGGTCTAGTTTTCCCCAACTTCGCGTACAACAAAGGTGAATTGGTATGTAACGGTGTTCTACCTATTGACCAGTTGCGTGACTACATTGGACCTTCTACTCTAGTAGCAGAAAGAGTGCCTAAGTTCTTCTTGGAAGCAATCTACGGTATCCATATTCAAATTAGATCTGTCGAGGAGGGTGGAAACGGGTCGGTTCCAACCGCACAAGAATTACTCGTTGCATATGCAAGAGCCCGTGGTTATATGACACAAGGTTTTGGTGCTGCAGATGAGTCGCGTGCGTCTCGTTACATATTGAAAGACTACGTGAACGGTAAACTCCTGTATATCAACCCTCCACCTCGTATTGAAGACGATACGCCGTACACAAGAGAAGAGTGCGAGGACTTCAACAAAGATCTATACACCTTCAGTGAGTTGCCCGCTAACAGGCAAGAACAGTTAGCTGAAGCTGCTAAAAACAAAGGTATCCAAGAATTGGACCTTGCCCGTGATTTAGGTGGATTAACTTTCTCTGCCCATATCGGTGGTGATGGTGATAAACTACAGGCCAAATCCGTTAACCATGGTGGTAAACAAGCCGCACTATACAACGCTGCAGACGAACTAGATAAAAACTTCTTCCATTTGAACGGTGTTCAAGGCAGGCTCACGAATCCATTTCACAAGCAAACTGTCGTTAATGAAAATGGTAAGAAGCATAACAAGAAAAACAAGAAGAGCAAGAAAAAGGCAACGATGTTCAGCGATTGATCTAGGTCCCCGTTATTTAATTCATATCATTTTTACGCATTTCCTATAGAAACTTTAACCTGTATGTATTAGACTGATAAATTTTATTAAAGATAAAATTAATATATTAGGTTTTAATATTAAAATAAAATTCATAATTAAACAAGAATATGATTTTTTATCAACATGTAGTGTGACACTCCTAACAAAAGGCCCTAACAAGCTTTGGAAATATTGTCGTGGGCAGAAAATGATCCCATAAATGGTTACCCGGAACAATCCTCTTTGTATGAAAATTTTTGTTCAGTCCATGGAAAACGTACAAAAGGCAAGCTGTTTTGACTATACTTCAAATATCTTCCTATTGCACTTCCCTCCATTACTATATAGATTATCAATTAAGGTGCCTCCTTTTCCATATTTTGTTCCAGCTCGGTAAACAAGGGCGCTTAAACACATTTCGACATGTTCAAATACGGTCTGTATCGTGGTTATCATGATACAGAACAGTTCCACGCATGAAGAGTAAGCTCAAGATGCCCAGAGCTGGGATATTCCCATTCAACGCCCTTTTCGCTAACAACAACTGAATTCCTACAGTTTGTAGTTTGATAGTAGATGGGCGGAAATATGAATCTTTAGTTTGGTTACGTAGTGTCTTTCCAGGTGTGACATCGAAAAGATGCGATAACTGGATATATGTATATCTTGTTCATTTCGCTTCTATCTTTTGCAACGTAGTAGAGTAGAAGCTTTAACAATATTGTTGACCTTGCTGTTGTTCATAGATGCCTTATTATGAGGCAACATCTTGAATGAAGTGTGAATATAATGCTTACAGATAGGCTGTGGCACCAGGATATTTTTGGTTTTCTTCAGTGAGATGTAGCTCTGATATAATAACGACATGAAATATGTAAGACATAAGAAAAAGACCTTAAAATGCAGCACATTGTAGAAATTACATGCCAAGATTAAACGAAAAGCCCTAGTGCAAATAGGAAATACCCTCTCGCTGAACATGACATTGCAACTGGATATGTTAAGTTCAGAACTACACAAGAAGCTTAGTGAAGATACTCTACTCCTCGAAGATGAAGAGGATCCATTGTTCAAGTATCTAACATCAACAAAACTAGCCACAAATTTAGACACTGTCAGAAAGCAAGCTATCAAGGAAAATATAGATGATCCATCTTCAGACGCGATTGATGAGTACCAAAAACATTTCGCGAGGTTGGAGGAGATGGTCAGTTCTCTGAATTTTGCAAACGTAACACAGTTGAAGCAGAAATATGATACGTACGTGGAATCGCAAAAGACAAGCCGGTACAGTATTGATTTCGATGCAACTCCTGAGACTTTAGTGGGCGACATAGATAATAACGGTATAATATCTAATGGAGAAGCTATCAAAGACAACGATTCCTTGAGGGACCTACGCCAAAGGCTCATGGGAAAAAGAAGAGACAGTATGGAAACTGAGGGTGAATCATTTGACAAACAGATGCAAGTTCAAGAAGATCTTCAAAAGGAACTAGTCGAAGACATGTCTCAACTGGTTTCAGGTTTGAAGCAGGGTGCTGAAGCTTTCCAAAACGCTATCGAGCATGACTCGACTGTTCTTAAGGCAGCAGAGATAGGACTTCAAGTAACATCTAAAAGCCTTTCATCTCTTGGTTCTAGGTTGAAGAAGTATCACAACGAGAAGATCGGTTTTTTCATGAAACTAGGGCTTCTTTCCTTTATTATAATAGGATTATTGGTAACCTACTTGGTTATAAAAGTTTTCCCTGATCTATAATCATCTAATGAGACTACTGATACCACTTTCACTTTTGGGATTATCTAAACCTATGTTGATGATATTTTAATATCTATAGTTGCATATTATACAGGTACGTGAAGTATTACGTGATTTGTTAATTACAGAACATCGAACATTAAGTCAGCCTTGTTACCAACGTCACTGACGAATTCTCTGCTTTCACCTGCCAAAAGTTCTCTTCTGATTTCTGACCCAATCTCTTTGTGACCTCTTTGACGAACAGTTTCGATTAGGAAATCCCTCTGATCTTGGGTGATATCGTTCTTATAACGTTGAGCGAACGCCAAGAAAGCCTTGTGCCATACTACAGGTAGAACCCTGGTAGCATCTTGTCCGGTGCTTCCATCAGCCACTTCTCTGAATCTCATGAAATAGAACACACATTCGTCAACAGTTTGATATGGCAAGGCATATTTCTTTTCGAGAAGAATCTTGATGAACACAGTGGTAGCTGGTGAGAATGGCAATTTCAATAGATATGATAATGCGGCAGCAGAATGTAGAGCCGGAACGGAAACCTTAGATAAAACACTTGCTGCAATGGTAGCTTCTCTAACATTACAACCAGATTCTACCAGAGGGAAAAGGAAACCTTTGAAAAATGCAGCTGGTTTGTATAAAGACTTCTTTAATGCACGGTAAATATGATAGTTCAAGTTATGATCTTCATTGAATTCAATTTCTTCACGGAATCTAGGTAATAACACTCCGATGACGAATTTTTGAGCTTCCTTAGCTGACAAATTGGAGACGAAAAGTTTGGTACCTTCGTAGATGGCATGTGGAGACCATTCTTCAGGGTTTGTCACGTAAAGAACATCTTGCCAATTGTTCAAAGAAGGTAGCACTTTGAAAAGTTTGGGTACCTTACCATGTCTCCATGTCTTCATTATGGTTCCCACAGCTAGGTACGCTTGAATAACCTTTGGTGGTAAAGCAACACCCTCAGTGCGATCCGTTGGTGCGGATTGTTCTGTTGCTTGTTCGGCAATTGCTTCATCTTCATTGTAATTTAGCTCCATCTCCTTTTCTCTGATAGAAGCCATAATCTTATCAGCAAGGTTGTAAGAACCATTGGCAGAGTTGAAATCAGAAGAAGTTTTGAAGTATTGGTCAAACATTTCAGCGTCTTCTTCATCAATCTCAACAACTTCTTCATCCTCGTATTCGGCATAGTCCTCTTCATCATCAAGTTCGAAATCAGATATGTTCTTTGCCTGAGCCTCTTCATCGTCATCCTCCTCCTCGTCATCAGCGTAGTTGGCGACTCTGAATCTGTTGATACCTTGGCTGGAATTTTGCAATGATCGTTCATCCTCTTGCTCTAATTCCTCCTGTTGTTCCTTGGCCAACTGCAAAATTTTCCTGGATTGTTGCGCGTCAACAAATTCCTCATCGTCATGCCCTTCTCCCTTGCTTCTATTGTCAATCTTATGCTTACTTTGCCTCTTCAAATTACCATGTTGAGAGTCAAGATCTTTCAGTAGAGGATCGTGCCTCTGTTTACGACCACTTCCACCCATTGCTTTGCCCATTTTCTTATTGAATCAACTTTCCGCTGAAATTTATTTGCTAAGTTTCAGGTACGCAAACGGTCTCTGGTGGTAGGTCGTTATCTGGAGCACTCTTCTTTTCTACCAAGCTCATCTCATCTCATCTCATCGCTTGATATTCTTTAATTTTTATTCAATCCAAAATTTTTCAATATAGCCAGACAGAAAAAGAAAGGCTCAACACTATGAAAGAAGTGTAACACTCAAGAACTAAAGGGTGCTACATTGTCATTCACTGTTTGCATGACACTTTGTGGTGTTTGAAGCAACCGTCAAGCATGTGTGAAATATATGGTGATTCGAGGTGAACGCGTGATTTTCTCCTAATAATTAGATTCAACGAAATTTCCACGTGACGTTTAATTATTCGGGAACTTTTTTTTTTTTTTTTCAATAGCAGGCTCACTAATTCGAGTAAATATAGTATTTATATCTGATAGATCAGCCAAAACTTGATCTGGTAGTTAAGATGTTGAAGACGTCTGATAGGTGTTTGTATAGCTTCCGCAAATCATTGAACTACTGCTATATTTCTGGCTTTTGACTGAAAACTGTTCTTTCTGTTCCATTCTTCTTTCCATAAAAAGTGTTATCAGCCGAAATTGATATCTGAAGAATAAGCATTGCAAGTTGAGCACTCACATTTGACAAAACTTACAGAGCAAGCATGTCCAAAAGATCTTCCAGTGTGGTGAACACTCCAGTTAAGAGAAAGCACTTGCGTTCTACCTTGAATCAAAAGTTTGTGAGTATCAATTCCCAAGATGACTACAAGCATTTCTACAAGTCTGTGGTTCCATTAGACATCTTCGTATGGGGAACCGGATCCATGTGTGAATTGGGTTTAGGCCCTTTGGCGAAGAACAAAGAAGTCAAAAGACCTAGACTCAATCCCTTTTTGCCTCGCGACGAGGCTAAAATCGTTTCCTTTGCTGCTGGAGGTATGCACACCTTAGCTTTAGATGCTGATAACAATATTTGGTCGTGGGGAACTAATGATTCTGGTGCTCTTGGCAGAGATACTACCGGTGCTGCTGAGAAGTTAAAGGATATGGATGCTGTTGACAGTGAAGACGATGAAGATGGTGACCTAAATGAAATTGAATCCACACCAACTAAAATTCCAAGAGACGCACTGCCTGTCGATGAATTTAAATGTGTACAAATTGCTGCCACGGATAACGTGTCCGCTGCGTTGCTTGAAAACGGTGATGTGTATGCATGGGGTACCTTCCGTTGCAACGAGGGTATCTTAGGATTTTATAAGGATGAAATTACAATCCAAAAGACTCCTTGGAAGGTTCCTAACTTTTCCAAAAAGGCAAAAATCGTTCAAATAGCTGCAGGTAAAGACCATTTGCTGTTTTTGGACGAAACTGGTATTGTTTACGCTTGGGGTAATGGTCAGCAACAGCAATTAGGCAGAAGAATCTTGGAGCGTTCTCGTCTAAGAACCCTAGACCCAAGACCATTTGGTTTGGACAATATCAAGTACATTGCATCTGGTGAAAACCATTCCTTTGCCCTTTCTGCTGACGGCAAACTATACGCATGGGGCTTGAACCAATTCGGACAATGTGGTATATCTACTGAACTTGAAGACGGTTCTTTGGTGAGCGTTCCTACCGTGGTGCTGTTGCCTGAAGACATCCAAATTGATTCCGTTTCAGCTGGTGAACACCATACATTGATATTAACGAAATCTGGAGACGTGTACTCTTGTGGTAGATTGGATATGTTCGAGGTAGGTATTGCAAAAGACAAATTGCCTGAGTACACTTATAAAGACGTTCACGGAAAAGCCCGTTCCATTCCTCTTCCTACAAAGCTGACGGATGTGCCTCAATTCAAAAGTATTGCTGCAGGCTCTCACCACTCTCTGGCTATTGCAAAAAATGGAATAGTTTATGCATGGGGTTTCGGTGAAACTTATGCTGTTGGATTAGGTCCTTCAGGAGATGATATTGAGACTCCAACTAGAATCAAGAACACCGCAACTCAAGAGCATGGTATCGTATTCGTCAACTGTGGCGGACAATTTTCGATTTCTGGTGGAATCAAACTGTCTGATGAAGAAGCAGAAAAGAGAGCCGACGAAATGGATGATTAGAATAAAATTATATGTATCCTCATCGGATAACGTTTGTGTATCAATAAATCTATATATACAAAGTAAAAGCCAAATGGTTGAATTAACTGGTCATTGTCTTTGGAGACAATCCGAAAAGGTAAACTTTACCATTTATTCTTTATCAATTCTTACTTTTAGGCCACTCGAAGTCAAATGACTTTTGACTTCATTGACAGTGTATTCTCCTCTATGGAACATACCAGCACCTAGACAAGCATCTGCTCTTGTCTTTATAAATCCTTCTTCAAAGTGGCTTGGATTTCCCGCTCCAGAGGATGCAATGACTGGAATGGAAACTGCGCTTTTGACATAATCGATCAGCTCCAAATCATATCCTGAGTTTGAGCCGTCCTTATCGATACAGTTCAGAAGAATCTCACCAGCGCCCAGTGCTTCACATGCGTGAGCCAATTCCCACGCGCCAAGGTCTCTAGACTCTCTACCACCCATGATCGTACATTGATACCAGCACCAGTTTTGTCCTTCAGCATTAGGACGAGAGGTTTGGAAACACTTGTTCTTCGTTTCATTTTCGTTGTTTACGTATACTCTTTTTGGGTCCACAGAAATAACGACAGCTTGTGCACCGTACGCTTTTGAAATGGTTTCAATTGGAGAAGTTCCATCTCCCTTTTCACCATTCGCATAAAATTTCTCGGCCGCAAATACAGCATCTGTACCAATGGAGACCTTGTCAGCTCCGGATCTGAAATACATCCCGGCAACTTCTAGAGCTGGAACTTTGGTTCCATCTACATCCACGACATCTTTGATACCACCACCAACAGTTAATGGTACGAAAACAGTTTTCGCAGCAAGTTTCAAGACATCCAACATTGGTGTGTCCTTTAACGGACAGTTTCTGAAACTGGTGATGTTCAAAAAGGTGACTTCATCTGCACCTTGATCGTAATAACGTTGTGCTAGCTCCACTGGTTTACCCAAGTTTCTAACATCACCCTCATCAGATTTCTCACGAACGTCGTATTGATCACCCTTAGTCACGACCAAATCGCCTTGATCATTAGTACGAACATCAAGGCATGCAATAATTCTCCTTGTCAGTCCAAAGTTTGTGTAGTCATTCTCCAGCAAGGACTTTTGCTCATTCGAGTACTCTGTAACTGGGTGAATACCTTTCAAAAAGTTATCAATGATTTGTAGACCAGCTTTGCCAGACTTCTCGGGGTGGAATTGAGTCGCAAATACATTATCTCTATGAATGGCAGAAACGAAAGTCTCGTTCCCGTATTTCGTCAAAGCGACGTTCCATCCTTCTTTATTCATTTCATTCACGCGGTTCTCATCAACTATC
Source organism: Kluyveromyces dobzhanskii (assembly GCA_003705805.3). Taxonomy (NCBI): domain Eukaryota; kingdom Fungi; phylum Ascomycota; class Saccharomycetes; order Saccharomycetales; family Saccharomycetaceae; genus Kluyveromyces; species Kluyveromyces dobzhanskii. The sequence continues at coordinate 936,013 of PPJP03000001.1, read as the reverse complement.
ATCGCGAAGGAATGAACGAAATAGTATCTTTTATATGGGTCCAAACCGAAAAAGAGATCAGCCTCTGGGATAACAGTATTCCATCCAATTTCAGGCACACTCTTGCCTTCACTAGTGTCGAATTTGCTCAAAGTACCATTAATGAAGCTTAGACCTTTACTGGAAGGTGACTCAACGGACCCATTAAAAAGGGCCTGTAGACCAACGCATATTCCCATTAACGGCCTTCCGGAGGCAATGTAATCTTTGATAGGCTGTTCAAACCCTCTAGAAGTGAGGTTATCGACGAAGTGACCGAAATTACCTACACCTGGGAGAATGATTTGTTCTGCAGTTTGTAGTTCTGGATCGGTAGCTGACTTGATCAGCCTTGTTTCGTAGCCTAAATAATTGACAGCATTTTGCAAGGATTGCAAATTACCAGATTCCACGTCAATGATATGAACGACTGTCATCGTATTTTTGTTTCAGCGTGCTTGGTTAAGAAGTCTTGGTGCTGTATTAGCCTCCTTTTCTCTGGTCAGGTAGTCTTCAACGGCCATGTATCATTTCATATAACAGCTTAAAAGTATTGATATACTTTTTTATGTTAGAAAAAAAAAAAAGAAGCGTTTGACTCTCGAAGTCCAATTAGAACAGTTGGTGAGTCATTGCAAGTGACAAAGGCCAACAGGTTAACCAACGTTAGAAAGCCATGATGGTGTACAATTGAACACCATGCTTGCAATGCACCGTTAGATTACTACCCAATTATTTAGATGTCAGAACGAGGTCATTATTTATATTTATTCACACGTTACGTTTGGTAACTGTGCTACTATATACAATTGTCAAATCCTACCATCGACCGAAATAAGTTAAATACACATGACCCTGACGGTGCTATTGATATTTGAAGTGAAATCATTGAGCGTTCTTTTTAACATCTCTTCTTGCTCTTACTGCAGCAGCCAAATTTCTTAGTACTTCAGCAGTAGTTTCCAAACTTATACAGCCATCAGTGATGGAAACACCGTATTTTAGACCGGCCTTACCTTCGGCAGGAATGGATTGCTTACCTTCGTTGATGTGAGATTCGATCATAACACCAATGATTTTGTCTTCACCGTTAGCGATTTGTTCGCAGACTACGTCATTGACCTTAGGTTGATTTCTGAAGTCCTTGTTAGAGTTACCGTGAGAGTAGTCGACCATTAGAACACCAGTTGGAGGTAGGGCCTTCTTGGCTTCTGCGACAGAAACAGCGTCGTAATTGGTACCTTGTTTACCACCTCTTAGAATGACGAAACAATGTTCGTTACCCTTAGTGGTAGTGATAGCAGCGACACCATGCTTGGTGACACCCATGAAGTGATGAGGGTAAGAAGCGGCTTGGACAGCATCCAAAGCAACACCCAAGGTACCGTCGGTACCGTTCTTGAAACCGACTGGGAAGGATAGACCAGATGCTAGTTCTCTATGCAATTGGGATTCAGTGGTTCTGGCACCAATGGCACCGAAAGAGAGTAAATCGGCTAGGTATTGTGGGGAGATGGTGTCCAACATTTCAGAACCAATTGGCAAGCCCAAACTGGTCAAGTTGACGAACAATTGTCTGGAAACCTGCAAACCCTTGTTGATATTGTAACTGTTGTCCACATCTGGATCGTTAATCAAACCCTTCCAACCAACAGTGGTTCTTGGCTTTTCCAAGTAAGCTCTCATTATAATACATAGATCACCCTGCAATTCATCGGCAAGAGCCTTTAGTCTAATACCGTACTCTTGTGCTTGACCCAAGTCGTGGATGGAACATGGACCGACAATAACTAGAACTCTGTCGTCTTTTCCGGTGATAATGTCGATAGACTCTTTTCTACCCTTTTGGGCAGTTTCTAGACACTTTTTAGAAGCTGGAACTTGGGACTGAAGGAGGGCTGGAGTAACCAAAGGGTCGTAACCCAAGATTCTGACATCCTCTTGCTCGTGGAACATAGGACTTGGTGTAGCGGACATCTTTTTTATTATTGTTAATCTGATATTATGCTTGACACAGGTTCAAATGAAATAGTTAACTATATCAATGGAGTGTTGTTTTCTGTGGATTGGAAGCTCAAATTTGCGAACTGATAACCTAATGTGTAGGAATAATATACTCCGTATTCGATTTAAATACAAGGCCTTACCACGCTCTACCCCAAATCACATCATCGCCTCATCGCTATAAGCTGATTTTCTTATATATTTTTGATGAAATTTTTTCGAACTCTCTTCTGGAGTTTTTCAACCAGGAAAAATTTGAAAAAGAAACTGAGTTCACTCAGAAACCCAGTGCGAACACCTGGTGAGAACTGCATGTTTCTGTTCACTGGTTATGACTAACAACCAGTTTAATTTTCGAACTCTGGCCATGGCTGGCCTGCACTGTTCTTCTCTGCATTCGCCGTGTGTTTCTCACCACGAGGGGCAGAAGCAGTTCCGTGCCACCGGCGCACCTTAGAGAAAACCTACCCCACTGAGCAACACACAATGCTTAGCTGCTAAAACTGACGATTAGCTTTCCAAATACGTTAGAGTTATGGTAAGGTTTTTTCGATGTTGCCAGTTTAGTGCAATGGAGTGGTTGAATGTGCGTAGCAGACGTGGCCACATTTCATTGAATTTCTTGATTAGATGACGGCTTGTGCGACAGAAGCATTCGTCCAGGAGACCCACGCCAAGTGAGGCACCCCTCGAATGTTTCTCATCGGCTAATTGGGTTAGGAGGTTTCGGGTCCATATTATTCTTGATGCAGTGCACGGTATGAATATATTTTTTTTTTTAATTAGATTAGTTAGGGTCTAGTGATACATAGGATCCATCCCGATTTGGAAATGAACACACTATATTTGCCGTGACAGGCGTACTTGAAAGAATGCAATGAAGTAAGAATAATGTTACAATTGGAGGAGTTGGGTTTTGTAGTATCTATGTCGGTGTTCAAAAGACGTTTTCGAACGGCATTTTTTTTTTTTTTCAGTTTCCTGTCATTTTATTTGACTAGGTTTCTTAAAAATTGAGTATCTATGGTATTGTTGTACTCTTTGTATGGGGAAGCTGTACTGTCCGAGGTTTCATGGGTATGCGGCACGAACGAGGAAGATGATACCGGGCTTGTGGATGTGGCAGGTTGCATTCGGTGTTGACTATCATAAACTTTTTCTTCTAGATCTTTGATGCGCCTTTCATATACCATTTTTTCAACTTCAAATTTGTTCTGTAACTCTTGCTTCTGGAGCTCCAATGACAGTATCTGCTCTTCAGATTTCTTTCTCAGTCTTTCGTTCTCTATCGACATGTCAACCACTTGATTTTCTAAGGATTTGATTTTGTCCAACATCGAGGCACTGGATGCTAGTGGCTGTGTTGGTAATTGAAACGACCGTTTGAACTCTTTGTATTTGTAGTAGAGCTTGCAATAATTGTCATAGATCATCTTGGATTGCTTTAGTTCCTGTATTAGTTCTTGTCGTATTTGTAGATACTTTTGTTTTAACTTTGTTTCCTTTTCGAGTCCATGTTTCTGCCCCTCTTTCACATCGTGCTTTAGATCTTGCAATCGCTTGTTGTTAAGACTTAGCCTATCCATAAGCCTTACGTATTCAGGTGTATAGTCAACGGTCCGAATTGCAGGAACTTCGACGGGATTCTGCCTTCTATCAGATTCAACATATTGGTGTTTCGGTAGTACTGGCTCGTCATAATTCTTAGTTGGGGATGGGAATTTGCCTGGTAAGAAATTGTTATCTCTTCTCTCCTCAGGTTTGAAAAACCTTTGGTCTTGCTGCGGCTCATCCTCGCTTACCTGGAACAATTTGGATATAATTGGGTCACTGAGGTTTGGCGCTCGCCTTATACTAGGCGTGTCTCTTACTTTTTTATCTCTTGCCCTTCTAGCATGGAAAGTGTTGGTATCCTGTTTCTCATCAGGTAACCCATTCATGCTTATGGGCCTCAATAGGTCCGGCTCTTCTTCATCCTGTAGAAGTTCGTATTTCGAGTATATATCCAGCTCTGAAGATGATGATGCTCTAGGCCTCTGGTATGTCTCTTGGTCAAAAGAATCCTCCTGTATTCGCTTATCATACATCGCAGATGGAGATGCCTCTCGTTTGAACAATGCATCGATCGTCCATTTGAATATTCCACCAGTGTTATCTTCACCCATCTCTTTACCTCTTTCGATATCTCAGAACAGAACTTCGATTTGATGAATGAATAGTATAAGTAGACTTAAAAAGGTGTCATGAAACAGTGCCGTTCGAACAAGCGTTATCACACCGGGGTATTGTCCTGTGTATTTAAGATAAGGGCTGGTCGGTGTTTCTCACTTTCTTAGCCCTTTTGTTTTTGTGACATAGACACCGTCAATGATTTGCTTCTTGCAAGTTGGTGTTATTTCTAAAGGTTTTTCGTTTTGTTGATGTTTATGTCAAAGAAAAACGAATATGCTCTCATATTGCTTAAGTGAAAATAAGGCTACAGATGTAGAATTTACGCCATTCAAGGGTGCTATTACAGGCGCAGTTGCCATATCGCTGGCTATTGCTTCTTGTTTACCGGATATATTTCTACAGATTCATTATAGGCTGCACCTAATGGCACTACAAGTCAATCACGAGACAAGGTACGACGTTGCAGCCAACATTTCGCGATTGTTCATCTACGAAGACGATGAGCTGAAGTTGCAGTATGATATCGATTCAATGAAGTCTCTTCTGTGGGACGATTACCAGACCAAACTAGTCATTCTAATCAATCATGGGCGAAATATCAAGATGTACACCATTGAGAAACAGAGTTTCAGCATTGAGCAAGAATTGGTGGTGGATGTGGGATACCAAATTGAATCATTTTACACAATCTGGCCACTCTCTACAATCCTTATTTATGACAATTTAAGGGCTGTTCTGGACATTTACAATATAGACAAACGTCAGGATTTAGGGTATATCACTATTGATTCAGAGAACAGTCTGGTTCATGTTTCGAAAGATCTAAGCTTTCAAGCTATTGTGGTCAACTACGACAACCAATTGAAAACGATATCCAGATTCTGTAACAGCTACGAATTCGATCAACCGGGTCAGGTAGTCCTCCAGACATCAGTTCAATTACCTGTAGGGTACTACAAATACCATGTTGTACGGCCCGGAAACGACGACCAAGACAACTATCCGATATTCGGCATCGTTATGACTACCATGGGGCAAGATAAATCGTTAGTGTATCTGTTGGCTTCAGGAGCTTCGCGCCCTTTCAAAACACGCACTGTCTACTACACCAATGCGTCATACACAATTAATGATAAGTGGTTGGACCCAAAAACTCGGTGCTTATATATCAAAACGAATCACGAATTGATATCGATCCCACTTTTCCAGGAAACCACTGGCACCCTCTAACAGCCGCAAACCAACTAGCAGAAACGTTTCCATCATTAGGAACCGCTCTCTACTCCTCCAAGTCACATGATCAGTGTGCCGTATTCAACGTTGCGCCAACTGTTTTCGAAGAGATCCATTGTACTGCCCCTACCAAAACGGGAGTTTCGATTTTTTTGCTTCCGCTGAAACCGCGAAGGCTACTCGAAGGTATCTCTGCCTCGCTGCGCGAAATCAATCAAACCATCGACATTCCTCACACACACCGATATACTCACTGCTCCGTGTCTGCATCGTTTTTTCCAGTTTCAGCCAAGCTTTGGATACTGCGAAAACTGCGAAATTTTTTTTTTCAGCACGCCAAAAAGGAGCACTATTTCGTGGTTTTTTAAATGTCAACAGTGGAAATGCTAGTTAATGATCCTCTTTTGGTGATCACTATGGCACATTTTGTCTGGCAGTTGCTAAGACGCGATGAGTTTGAGGATTTGGATCCATTTTCTTGGTACTTTTCCGAATCGAGCGAATGGCAGTAGTAGGACTTCTTAGTACAGCAGCGATTCATGGGTTCATACGTTCGTGATTCCTGTTTCTGCTATTGCGGTGCTGCAAAAAAGCAGATTGTAGTCCCAGATAGGATTTGAGATTGGCTGAAATGGAATCCGAAAGCATCGACTGTGCTTGTACATTGGTTTTTGTGGGCATTGGGCCGGCCAAAGGCCTGGAAGAGAAGGACAGACGGGGTGAGTGGTTGCACTGTATGTTTAGAAAAGTTGGTGGTTTGTATTCTGCGAAATAGTAACTACCGATCCACTTTTCTACATACTTTTGGCATCGTGTAGGTAGGGGATTCTCTAAACAGATGTCCGTATATGCAAAAATATTTGGTGAAGCAATTTGATGGGGTCCTCAACTTGGGTTCTGCTCTTCGGTGTGGACTATTTTCACGATTCTTTGATCTCAATTTTTCGAGGGCACGCCCTAAAGTGTTAAACTTCCTGCCTGATTTGGTTTAAGGTATGTGCAACGTTCTATCTCGTGTTATATTGGAATAATGTCACCTTTTCTATATAATGAACCATTGATTTCTTAAAAGGCTGGTATACCCGTTATTTATTCATTTAATCCTAATAATCAATAGCCAAGCCAAGACAGCAATCGGTACTATCTCGTCCTTCTAGCTTAGCTTCAGCAGTCAGCACACTTAACCTCTCTCCCTCGCTAGTTCGTCAGGTAAGCTGTTCTGCAACGCACTCATTTTTTTTTTATTTCGCACTACAAGGCTGATTTCCTATCATCCCAATTGCAGCTTCAGCTTAAAGATCGACATTTCATAAATGATGAACAAGTCTACTGCTAGCAGAGAATCCTCTTTGGGTCTTGTAGTTACAGCCAAACAGACATACTATCCAATTGAGTTGTCTAATGCAGAACTGTTGGCCCATTATGAAACTGTTCAGGATTATCATCAGGAAATATCGCTGAACTGCATTACTCAATCTTGTAGACTAAAACCTGATTCAAAGTTAATAGATCAGCAACCAGAATTGGATCCTGCTAAGACAAGACATATCGTTGTCAACTTCTTCTATGAGCTCGCTTTGAAAACAAGGGTAACCAACGGTATATTTTATCAGGCCGTGAGGCTTTACGATCGTTACTGCTCAAAACGTATTGTGCTCAGAGAACAAGTCAAGCTTGTGGTTGCGACATGTTTATGGCTCACAGCAAAGACTTGGGGTGGTTGTAACCACATCATTAACAATGGCAGTGTTCCTACCGGTGGTCGTTTTTACGGACCTAATCCTAGAGCAAGAATTCCAAGATTGTCAGAGCTTATCCACCTGTGCAATGACTCTCAAACTTTCGATGAGTCTATGTTCACTCAAATGGAAAGACATATTTTGAACACCTTGGGATGGGAGATCTATGAACCAATGATCAACGATTACATATTAAACGCAGATGAAAACTGTTCTATTCAGTACGAACTTTACAGAAGACAGCTAGAGCACAATCGTAAATGGATGAATAATAACAACGATAACGCTCTGTCGAATAACAAGGGATCAGACTCTACGGATGATGAGGAAGATATGCGTAATGAGGAAGACGAGGAGGAAGATGAAGATCTAACGCAGAAGATACAACTGATCAATATAAAAAAGTTCTTGATAGATTTGAGCAGCTGGCAGTATAAACTATTACGGTTCGAACAATTTGAAGTCACTCATGGGATGTTCCAACTTATCAATAAATTCACCAACCAGGAATTGGGGCCTTTGCTACAGACACCAGTTCCTGCTAAATCCACTGGCGATAAGATCGTAGAAATTTACATTCAGGCCATCCTAAATTGTCCAGAACAACTGTGGGAAAACTACCAGGAGTACGATGGTGTTGAACAATTTATTGGTGAGATCAGGGATTACCAAAGGCACTTGGAATACTTGTCACAACAGAAACAAGCTCAATATTGCACTCCACCAAGAATGTACCAAGCTCCTTCTGCTCACCAAAACTTCCCTTCACCTCCTTACTCGCAGCAGACGTACTCCCCATCAAGAAAAATCTCTACGCAATCGGACAACAGCGTGTTCAGTACATACGCCGCGTCACACTCTTCTCCTTTAACACCGCAGTTGCATTCTTTCACTCACAATAAGCTCACGCCAAACTCGGCCAATGGCTCTCTAATCAGTTTGCACTCAACTATAAGTATGAAACGAACCTACGATGACAAAGAAAACATGGATCCGGCATCCATGGCAACTAGTAATAAGGTCAACTCATACATCGTTCCACCACGGGCAAAATTCGTCGGACAAAGCTCATCGGTCTTCTCGAGTGGAGGAGGATCCATTTCAAACGGAAATAGTAATAGATCCTCTCTAATTTCTCTGCCCTTGGGAAACACCGTCGTCTAAAGTAAAGCATTGCGGTTCAAAGAGGCATGGGACCATGCGTTGAATAATAAACTATACTCATGATAGACACTTTCTCAAGCTATTAACTGAAACTCGGCTACATCAACAAAATTTTCTATGTAACTAGCTCAATTCAACACATTCAATTCTTTAATTAATTTTGTAAATTATCTTCGACTTGATAAAGACAGCATTATTTTTATTTGAGAACATAATTCTGTTCAAAATTCTGAGTGATTTCCAGTGTAACACTAAGTCCTCGGCTCTCTATCTATCATACATGCATCGATTACCTCTTCAACCCAGTCTTTTCCTTCCAATCTAACATCCCGGCACAGCCATTTCTTAAACATCTCGATGTAAAATAAAAATTGAAATTGAAATCAGAAATTCGATGTATATAAACATATATATATATAGAACTACACAATTTTGACTACTACAGACATAGTAACAGACAAGCATAGTACCATTAGGTTATTTAGCTGTCTAAATCAGAACAACTGCTAGAAGTTTCACGCTTGTATCTAGGGTTCAGTTTACCGCTTATCATTTATTGGAGAATACAGGGCATTGAAAAAATTTAGACAAGAATGCGTGTATCATCATTACTTTCGTTACTTGCAATTGCAGTATACGGTCAAGCCTCCACTGACTTAGAGGGAACGTGGACATCGAAGTCCAACCAGGTATTTACAGGTTCTGGATTCTACGATCCGGTCGAAGAGTTGTTGATTGAACCAGCTCTACCTGGCATTTCATACTCTTTTACCTCTGATGGGTATTTCGAAGAAGCTTTATATCAAGTATCTGGGAATCCACAGGATCCTACGTGCCCGGTAGCGGTCTTGATTTATCAGCACGGTACATATGAAGTTGATGATGATGGTCAACTAGTGCTTACTCCATTCGCAGTTGATGGGAGACAACTTCTCAGTGAGCCTTGTGTCGATAAAGGAGTATCCACATACTCGCGTTACAGTCAAACCGAGAAATTCAAGAGTTATTTGGTTCAACTAGACACATACTATGGTAAGCAGTCTTTGCAACTATACAAAAGTGATGGATCTCCTGCCCAACCTTTATTCTTGGCATATAAGCCACCAATGATGCTACCCACCATCACGCTAAACCCAACAGATCAATCGGATGCCACCGCTACGTCCAACGCGAAGAGGGACTTGATATCGCACGTGAAGAGAAGTCTCGAAAACAGACATAAAACCAATGCGGTGAAGAAGACTCCCTTCAATGTGGAAAAGTACTGGTGGGGTTCATTAGCACTACTTGGAGTGGGATCCATCGTGTTCGTTATGTCCTAAAATTAACTTCGGATCATTCACTGAACATTACTAAAATAGTTCATGTTCATTCACTTTCCATTATCTTGAGAGTCCTTTTGACTGCTTCTGTGTACGTGTACATTCGCAAGATCTTAATGTTGTAACAATATACTGTTGTGCATTCATACATCTACATCCATAAATATAAGTACGTACGTAAAACTGCTGCGCCTATTCTGAAGATCACGTGATATTCATTAGCCAATTATCCAAATTTAACATAATCGAATCTGATCCCCTTTGTTAAAGACATTACCAGAATACAATGATAAAATAAGTTCTTTGGTAAGGTTTGAATATCATAGGAAATATTTCAGTGTCTTACGGTATCTCAAGGAGTTTTGCATAGAGCATCGGTATACTTGTGTCTTGCAACTGGTATCGGTTCTCGTTTCTCCGCACTTTTATTACAATCAGGCATCATGGCGTTACCGAGCATGAGCATCCACGATTTCGACGCTTTAATTGAGAAATGCACTAATGAAAAGATCCCTAACGGTGAGATAGATCTGCCGGGAGCTTTGGAGTTATCAGACATGATAAGGTCGAGAAGGATTCCTCCAAAGGATGCTATGAGGTGTTTGAAAAAGAGGTTCTTACAGACAAGAAACAATCAAAACTTACAGTTCTCTGTGTGGAGGCTGGTGGAAGTTTGCATGAAAAACGGCGGGGTCCCATTTTTGAAAGAGGTGTGTTCAAGGGAATTCATGGATTGTCTCGAGCAGGTTGTACTGGCAGACTCTACGGACTATGAGTTGGAGCAGTTTTGCAGTAGGTTAGTCGCAGAATTGTATCTGGCGTTCAAACACGATCCGGAACTAAGCTACGTTGTCAAAGTGTATCAGAAATTGGTATCTAGGGGCATAGATATGGAGAATCTGAAGCCAACCGAGAATCTAAATGCGATGTTCGATGCTAAGACACCTGCTGACTGGATAGATTCGGATGCCTGTATGATTTGCTCCACCCAATTCACTTTACTTAACAGAAAACATCACTGCAGGTCCTGCGGAGGAGTATTCTGTCAACTGCATTCTTCAAAGTTTATACCATTGCCTGACCTCGGCATTTTCGAGCCAGTACGTGTTTGTGATAACTGCTTCGAAGACTATGACTTGAAACATAAATCTAGTAAAGGGAAAAAATCGAGGGGCAAGAAGAAGACCGGCAATCCTGAGGAAGAGGATGACGATCTTAGAAGAGCCATTGAGCTCTCTTTGAAAGAAAATGGATCGACTCTTGATACTTTTATCCCGGACACTGCCAAACTGGCACCGGTGAAGAATGACAATATACAGGAGGAAGAAGATCCGGAGTTGAAGGCCGCAATAGAGGCAAGTCTCATAGAGCATCAGCAAGAAGAGAATAGAAGGAAATCACAAGCAAACGTACAGTATAACACTGTTCCAAAATCAGTAGCCCCCGTTGAACCAAATTATGATTTAACTAGTAACGAAGAAGAAGACATTCATTTATTTGCCTCATTGGTTGAGAGAATGAAAAGTCAACCACATACAGCTGTTTTAGAAGATACTCAGCTTCAACAGCTCTATCAAAAAGTTTTATGGGCTAGGCCGAAATTAAATTATGCTTTAAATGATACTGTATCCAAGTACAATGCTGTCTATGAGATGAACAGTAAAATTTCAGACATCATGAATATTTACGATTCGATGCTAGAGAGGCAATTGAGGAACATCAGCCTTTCACAACAATATTCCATACCTGGACCGACCCAGAACTCTTACTCGTATCAACAAAGTTCTCCTCAACAACAAACTCAACCAACGATACAGACTGAAATCTCAAGTCCCCAATATGCATCTCCAATTTCACAGCATATTTCTGGCGATGCAATCAAAAGTCCTTATCCAGCAGAGCATGCATTTCAAAATCAACCAACACCATCGAATAATGCACAGTTTGTTACTGCAGAGAAACCATCGATGGCGTCTCAACTGGACGGTCTTGTGCTAGATGAACCAAGTGAACCACCTTACCCAGACGAAACGGGTACCAATGAGAAGTCACATTCCAGGAGAGCATCCGAAAGGCCTTATCCAGACGATCAACCCAAGCAAGAGAGTATCACAACATTTGATTTCCCAACTGTCCCTCTGAGGAAGCTATCGATAAGTGAGTCCGAACCAGAGCTGCAAGAAGAGCCAGTTCAAGAGGAACCTGCTCAAGAAAAATTGTTAATCGAACTCTAATGCTCCTTTCGCTAACATATTTCAAACACAAAACCAGTTTCATACTTTGGTATACTACAAAAATTTACATATAAATGACAGATTTATTCATCTGGAATCGAAATAAATTCTATAGACCAATTTCCTCAGCTTCAAGCCCACAACCTAAACACCTTCTCCTTTGAACTTTAACTCCATCTTCGTTTACTCCTCCGTCTATCGCATCACTGTATTCATGGACATGTTTTTTACCATGTTTGAATTCTTTAAGTCTAGTTGTATATTCCTGAGCTCTAGTCTTGAGTCTCATTTCTTTGAGCTTCTGCTGATATTTTTTCTCTCTTCTTACCGATCTTCCCTCCTCACGGCGCTGCCATTCTTTGTCTAAACCTTCTTCCCCTCCCCATTTTTTGAATGCAAATTCTTCAACTTGACATCTTACAAACAACTGCATTCTAGAAAATGTGCCTGAGTGCGGATTTGGTTTGTCCAATCGATCCAGTAAGGCCTCGTCCGAAAGCTCGGGATCCGTTAAGAAATAGTCTTCTTTGCATTCTGTTTTCGTCAACAACGAATACTTTTCAGGGTGGTTTTTCACACACGTTTTGCAGATTTGTAGGTGAAAGACCTTCATCATCAATGGATCCATCTCAATGTTGATTTGGCACTCGTCGCACCTAGGTGCCGATGAGATATTGAAGGCAGGCATCTCCTCTTCGAAAAGCATTCGACGATTTTTTTGCTCTTCCTGCCAATCTTCTAAGGTCTTGGCCTTCTTTGCATCCAGTCCATCTTGTGCATCCTCTGAGTTGATAAATCCTCCATAAGAGTTCTTCATCGTGGAAAAATCATACTCGATATAATCCTGCCTCCGTACACTTGGCCGTATCTTATCCAAAGGCCGCGCCTGATGCTCTATAGATGGGTTTTCATTACTAGACGCGTCCCTGAGGTTCAGCTGACGTTGCCTCAATCTTTCCAAAGCTTTTTCCCTATTAGCCTGAATTGCCTTTTTTTGTTCCGCTGTTGGCTCAAATGATCTCTTGTTGTTCGCGTTTTCCGCGGCTTGAGTGGTTGGCTTATTTTGTTGACATTCTGATGGTTTACTGGGTGTCTTGATGATCCCTCTCTGTTTGAGTCTAGCCAAAGCCTTTTGCCTATTGAATTCCTAATTATTAATGTTCAGCTTGTTAGTAAGTAACCTTGAATAAGTTTATACTGTGCTGTAATTCGCACTGATTTCGTTACATACAATCTGCTGCTTCTGCTGCTCTGATAGATTCATCGCACGCGTACATTTCTCCATGTAAATAAATACAAATGCTACAGATGGTGACTATGTGAACAGGTTTCTAGCTAGCTCATCTCTCTGATGTATATTATTGCTCTTTAAAAATGACGAACTACGATTTTGACATTTATCTAATAGCGACAGTAATGTGAAGATCACATGATCAGAAAACCCATAATCGACTTTACGAATATTATATCAGCTGGTATTTAAATCGTTGGCCCGACGGGTGGTACACGGGCTACCACCCTTCCATTGTATAGTCATGTTCTATCCCTGGAGTTACGCTGGTAATGAATTTTAGGAAAACAACGAGGTATTGGTCGACACGTAATCCGTCTTCGACGTCAGATTGCAAATCCTCCCAATCCTCGTCCGCCGCCTGTGGAACCGTGCTCCTCGCACGACTCCTTGAGCTCCGTACCTTTTCCATCAACACTTTCATCACGTTCGCGTGCTTACAAGGATGTATCGACACAGAGACGTTATGGCCCTTGAAAAACGGCAAGGGTTCGATAGTGGCTGTCTTCGAGCGATAGTCAGCAGCGATATCCTCGAACATTTGGTCTGGAGAAAGCGGGGTCCCGTCGTTGTCGTACCCGCATAGATACATCTTGGGTACACGGTATGAGGTCGAGTAAGTGATATATAAGTCGTAGTATCTCAAAGTGGTTGGCTTGATATCGACAATGTCGTTATCCGCGAGCTCGTTCTCGTACAACTCGTTGTCGTACTCCTCGTCGTCATCCTCGTCCACGTCGTCCACAATATGCAACTCTTCTAGTGCATCCGCCACCTTGGAGCTGGCCCCTTCTTTTCCGGTCTCCTGCTCTTCTTCCAAGGCCCATCCATCTCCCACATCTTTAGTTTCTGTGTCATCCAATTCAAGAAAGGTGTTGGCTCGTAATTTGCAAGGAACCTTCTTCGTCACAAGAAACTGCTTGTCTGAAGGTAGGAAATCCTTGTGATGTACGTTCTGGAAATCTGTGCCGTTCCATTTCCACGTTGGAAACATATGAACCAAATAGTCTCCTGCCTTGACGAACTCTTCCGGTGTCAACTGCCCACTGGTTTCAAACGTGGAAGTATGAGATATTGGTGTCAAATATTCCCTCCAATTTGAGAGTGTAGATCTAAGCATGGTGTAGTGTTGCTCTAGTTGCCTCTCGCCAGTGCTCTGGATGGCTCGTTTCAACACCGTCTGACCCAAGTCTGTTGAAATTGTTATCATCACATTTAAGGGTTTTCTGAATGTACGTTATTCATAATTTATATATTTGGATCGGTAAGATAATTTAAGATTCAAAAGAAGTAGCACATGACAGAAAATGTAAACTTGAGCTGTCACATTCAGTCCGGCTGATTTGATTTCCTGGTACAGCTATAAACATCTTCCTTCCCATTTAAAGGAAACGTTACACGACGATAATGTTCACGCGAAAGGTTTCTAGTGGGCGTACAGCCGTTCATTGGATTCCATTGTTAACATGAAGAATGGCCAAACGAAAAAGTTGCCACGTGATGACGAAATATCGGTTCAACATACTGATCTACAGGCTTGGCCCTCTAGACAAACCGTGCGTGAAAGTTCACAAGCTGCCTGTTATCGGAAGTCCGATAGCACCTCAAAGTCGGACGGAAATTTTTCTCGTTTTTCCACGGCCGTTCGTGTTTGCATCTTCATCACCTTATTTGGTTGAACTGTCTCATCTCAAATGTTGTAAACACAACAATTATATACAAAATCTTCTAAGTGAACAACAAAACAACGTTGCAGGCCTGTGCATATGCATGAGGGAAAGGAGTATAAATACGTGAACGATCTTCGCTGAGAGTAAGGCTCGGGATAAAAGATTGCGTCTGCCAAGTTGAAGAATTGTTTGTGCGTGGTGTGTGCCCTTGCAATTATCTTAATTGAAAACTGATTTGATATAGTTTGAACAGAGGCTTCGGGTTTCTTGAAGAGAACAGTTGAGAAACGCCATGCTTAGGACTAGAAGACGGGCAAACTCTTTGAGAGGTGAAAAAGGAAGCGTGAGGAGTAGTGGCTCTGCCGAGGATAAAGAGAAAAGCTCGCGCAGAAAATCGTTAGGCGATGCGTATGCTGGGATGAAAGGGGAGCTCAAGAGACGCATCTCTTTGAAACGCAATACCGCCGATGAAGGGGACGCTGAGAAATCATGGAAGGACTCGAGAAGGTTCATATTCATCATCGGAGCCGTGTTAGGTTTGATGTTGGCGCTTTGGGCGGGATCATCTGGCGACAAATATAAGAACGAGCTATTTGACAACTTCTTTGCATTTGAGTCGGTTCAAAACTACGTTGGTGATTGGAAGGAGCTGTTACCATCAAGCGTCAGTGGCTTGATTGAGGACTTCCAATTTGACAACAACCAAGCAGATTTAACTGAATCTTTCGCCGTTGGGAAGCAACTAAGAAATGATCTAGGTTTGAGTGACAAACACCCTTTAGTCATAGTACCCGGTGTGATATCAACGGGGATCGAGTCCTGGGGTTTATACAAGGATGATGAATGTGACAGTGAGCCTCACTTCCGCAAGAGGCTTTGGGGTTCATTTTATATGCTAAAGACTATGGTGTTGGATAAGAATTGCTGGCTAAAACATGTCAAATTGGATCCCGAGACGGGCCTTGATCCTCCACACTACAAGTTGCGTGCCGCTCAAGGGTTTGAAGCTGCAGACTTTTTCATGGCAGGCTATTGGCTGTGGAATAAAGTGCTTCAAAATCTAGGGGCAATTGGTTATGAGACCAACAAAATGGCTGCTGCTGCGTACGATTGGAGGTTATCGTACCTCGATTTAGAGGTCAGAGACCGTTACTTCTCAAAACTCAAGATGCAAATCGAGTTGCAATTGGAATCTACTGGGGAGAAAAGTGTAATAGTGGGCCATTCCATGGGGTCACAAGTGGTTTTTTACTTTTTAAAATGGGTGGAAGCCTCTGGTGAACGATACGGAAACGGCGGAGATGGATGGGTCGACAAGCACATCGCCGCGTTCGTCGATGTCGCAGGGACGTTGCTTGGTGCGCCCAAGTGTGTTCCTGCATTGATCAGCGGTGAGATGAAGGATACAATTCAGTTGAATACCATTGCCATGTACGGTTTGGAGAAGTTCTTCTCGCGACGCGAAAGATTAGAAATGATCCAAACATGGGGTGGAATCCCATCTATGCTACCGAAGGGAGGCGATCTGATCTGGGGTAACCTCAATTTCTCCGTTGAAGACACTGTGTCGCACAGAAATAATTCTGACACTTACGGGAATTTCATCAGATTCGCCGATGCAAACGAGGAAATCATCGAGGAGGACGACGCAACGTTGACTAATTTCACCATGAGCAGTGCTATACAATACGTCCAAGACACATCTCCAATCTGGCTCAAGGAGCGTATCGAAGACCAGTACAGTTTTGGATATGCCACCACTGAGGAAGAAATGAAAGAAAACGAACTACATCATTCGCATTGGAGCAACCCGATGGAAGTTCCCCTACCAAACGCCCCAAACATGAAAATCTACTGTCTATACGGAACGGACAACCCCACGGAACGTGCATACACATACAAAAAGGACCACAAAGCCAGTTTCTTGAACATGACCATCGCCTTCGATTCGCCACAACCTGTGTTCTTCACAGACGGTGACGGAACAGTCCCACTTATAACACACGCTATGTGTCACAAGTGGAAAGAAGGTGTTTCTGCCTATAACCCTGCTGGCATTGAGGTTAAAATCGTAGAGATGAAACACCAGCCTGACAGGTTCGATATCCGTGGTGGTGCCAAAAGCGCAGAACACGTCGATATCCTAGGAAGTGCCGAACTAAATGAATACATATTGAAAATCGCCGCAGGAGAAGGTGACACCATTGAAGAAAGAATCCTATCCGATCTCCCTCAATGGGTAGATCAAATTCCGTTCCCCTTGTAGGACGCAAATCATCCCAGAAGGGACTTCATCTCATAACTACATAAATCCCATATCCATATCTTCTAATTCTGAACCATAATATTCCGACGTGAAAAGAGAAATATATATTACTTCTGTGTACACCTTTTTCGAGGAATAAATCCGCGGCTTATATGGTTCTCAACTGGCTCACGAATCTACAGAGCACATTAATACTCGTTCCAACACACCGCTGATCGCTGATCGTTGTTCTTTCAGCCATCATTACTGGCAGTTTTCCTAGCTTTTTGCGTGTTTTTTTTTTTTTTTCTTTCCAAGAACGCGACGCGTCAAAAGTTGACCTTTTTTGGGCAAATTGTAAACAAAAAACGTTCTTGTGTAGTGTTTTCGTTAAGTGCCTAGTAGGTAACGTGAAATATTTCTTTTTGGTAGTTGAGCAGTGAATACAACAAAGAATAGGTCAGGGATTGACATTCGGGCAAACAAAACTGGGAAATCCTTTTGTAAAATTGTTTATATACATTGCCCAGGCAGTTTGGTTGGATTTGAACAGGCCGTTCAACAGACTAGATTTACACCAGCGAAGAGCCGCTTTAACTTCGCTTCGACCGTGGAACAAGGTGTATATATATACTGACAGAGAGCGGATTGGCTAACTTATCTACTACAATCGCATAAAAGCTAATTTGCCTGCAAGTGAAAGCAAGTAACAGCGTTGAACTTGAACGCGCTCCAAAAGAAAAAAAAACCCAAAACCTAGCATAACGCTCCAGATTAACATTGAATAATGGCAGTAAGACTACCTCTGGGACAAATACCTAGCTCGAAGCTGAATGTTTTGAGCCAAGAACGTGAGCTATTCCCCCCGGGGAAACGCTCAATGCCAACACATTTGAATACTCCGTCAAATAGCCCATCAACGGAACAATGCAACAGCTCGGACAACTCGTTAATATCCACGCTGAACTCGAGAACAGCCTCGACTCAGGTTTACTGTACACCTCCAAACGTCCTTGAAGATGTAAAGGAAACGATAGAGCACGAAGTGCAGAAAAGCGACGCTTGCAGCAATAAGCACGTCAAGCTTACGGACGAACGTATCCTAAGACTCAAGTCACGGGTGCAACTGGCATACTACAAATACAGAACCAACCAAGAACATTTGAAATTCACAGAGATAGTGAAACATAAGAGACAAATGGCGAACAAAGTAAGAAAACTGGACGACCCGAAGTCCAGAAAGCTGGCTGGGTTGAAAAACGCCGCTTTCACTGCCACGAAGCCCAGCACCACGTCGAATTTGACAGTAAATCCACAACGAAAAGACTGTATAACACCGGAAAAAAGGTACCCCACAAAACCATACGCATCGACATCTGCCATATCGTCCGGGTATACCCCGGTATCGGTAAAGGCAGCAAAGTCTCTACTACACATGTTCAGCACCGGTGCTTGAACCTCCATTTATGCCCCTCCCCATCATCTGTATCATTTATAACACAGTTTAGTTTACCACTTGACCTTTAATTTCCTCTTCGTTTCGAAATCCACGACTCGTACCTCAGAAAATCAAGCAGATATGAACGGAGCACGTTTGTATCCACCACTTATCGCAGGAATCACCATCGTAAAAGTGATCCCTTACTGCAGTTTCCTGTAAATGGAATGCTTTCCATCCATTCTCTCCAGAACCGATGCTTAAGCCCTTTCTAATTGACGAAAGTGCGAAAAAAAAAAAAGAAGGGTCCTGCGGAGATTCGAACAAGTTCCGACAGTCGTCGCATATCTCGGTTTTTGTCCTATACGAGGTTGACTGGCAGGAAAAAAAAAAAAAGCGACGCCTCGCCCAGTTAAATGTAATGTAAACGATGAAAATATACACTCGATGATTATCTATATAAGGCATAATTTGATGAGTAAATCAATGAGTCGATGAAGTATTCAATTTTCCCAGTTAACGGAGATTGGTGTAGAATTTCTCGACTCAATTGAATTGATCTGGCAAGGACTCGAGAAGCAACCATGAAGCTATTGAAAATCGCTGTCTTTTTAGGTGCTGCCTACTACTTCTTAAACAGCTTGTTGTACACCTGGTTACCAAAGAACTACATCTTTGATCCAAAGACCCTGAACGAAATCGTCAACACCGTGCTCAGTAAGCATGACGTCGAATCCGAAACGTACGAGGTAAAGGAAGTGCTACACGAGATTAGAGACTCTTTGGCAAGCCACTACGGCGATGAGTACATCAACAAGTACGTCGAGGAAGAGTGGGTCTTCAACAACGCTGGCGGTGCCATGGGCCAAATGCTCATCTTGCATGCAAGTATCAGTGAATATCTGATCTTTTTCGGTAGTGCCGTAGGTACCGAAGGCCACAGTGGTGTTCACTTCGCTGACGACTATTTCACCATCATCCACGGTGAACAAACAGCCTGTTTGCCAAACAATTTGCAAGCCGAGGTCTACAAGCCGGGTGACACTCATCACTTACAAAAGGGTTACTCCAAGCAGTACTCCATGGTAAGCGGTGGTTTCGCCTTGGAATTGGCCCAAGGGTGGATCCCATGCATGCTACCGTTCGGGTTCCTAGACACTTTCTCCAGTACCTTGGACTTCTACACCTTATACAGAACAGTTTACTTGACTGGAAGAGATATGATTAAGAACTTGGTGAAAAACCAAAAGTTTTGAAGGTCTCGAATTTCCTTTTCGCACTACGTACCTATATAAATACGTAATCAGTGCAACAACCCCGCCAACCCCTAAGATATATTCGCTCGAGCAACAGACCTTGTCTTTGCACGACTCTCAAGCCGTTCGCTGTGTACCTAAATTTTGGCAAAGAAATAAAAAAAAAAAAATCATTATGGCTAATTAATTATTTGAATGAATATTGAAACTTATAGAAGACCCTCTGTAAAATACTCAACAATCACTTAGTGAGACTCAATCCCATGAGTCTGTAGATCGCATACCAAACAAAAGAAGAAAATGAACAACGATACCGAAAGAGAGCAGCAGTCTGCTGAGGAATCTGAGGAAAACGTTCTAAAGCGAATCCATGACATTCTCACCAAGAACTCATCGACCCAAACAGAATTTATACCACTGCTGTACCATTCCCTGAAACAGATAAGCAAGCACCCAAACAACAGCTCCAATTCATTGGACGCTGCTACTTCGAGTATCAGACATCGTCTGAAGACAGCCAAGACCCTGCTGCAGCAGGACCCCGCTGCCATTGAGCTGGTCTCAAAAACTCCTGAACAATGGCAGTTACATATACAAGAAAAGAAAATCGAACTCGAGAAAAAGACTAAACATTTGCAGCGACTACGGGAAAGCGTGCAGAAACAATAACATCGATCGCATACGTATGAAGCCTATCTATATATATTTGTGTATGTAATACTGTTAAGACAACCATTGTTTTCCCGTGTAGCATGTGACCATCTCTACCTTTAAATTCCCGAATTCAATTTTGATCATGGAAAAGAATAAGATAGCACGTGACGTCCGTATAATGTGACCTGGAAAATTTTCCAAAATAAAAGTTAACAAATTAGAGAATCAAGCAAGACGATATAGGAAAGTATGGTATTTCAACGGCAATTGCGTCTGTTTGAGTTCTAAGTTCATTGTTGGCTGCTTTGCTAGGAAAGATATTGAAGTTAGTAGACGGACCCCAGGAACAAAAACATCCAGCCTCATTTGACTGAAGAAGATTGAAGAATAATCACAGAATTGGCCCTTTTTTTTTCCTTGCAATTGTATTTCCTTAAGCGATTCACTGATTACTGATTACTGATTAAAGCAAGGTTTCGAAGAAGTTTGCAGATATAACGTATTATTTCCATTGGTGAGACACGTAATTTATTTCACAATACAAACACAACAATGTCCAACTCTCCAGTACCTCTAGGTGATTTTTCCAAGATCTCTCCTCTGCCAGGTATTTCCCCGATTACGCAAGAACAAAGAGGTGAATCTTTCTGGTCTTCCAACCCAATTTCCTCTTACTTGATCGACACTTATAACAATATCCACGCTCACAGACAAACTCTTTCTTTGGTGAACCCCGGTACCGTTGAAAACTTGAACAAGGAAGTTTCCCGTGATGTCTTTTTGACACAGTATTTCTTCACAGGTTTGAGAGCCGATTTGAACAAGACTTTTGCTTTCAACCCAGCTTTCCAAACCTCTCATACCTTCTCCATGGGTTCTGAATCATTGCCAAACTATGCCTTCAGTGCTTTGTTCGCAAACGATAACTTGTTCATGCAAGGTAACGTCGACAACCAAATGTCTTTGTCCGGTAGACTGCAATACGGTTGGGATAAAAACAACGTCACCAAAGTCACTTTGCAAATCTCAGAAGGCCAACCTACAATGTGTCAATTGGAACAAGATTACCAAGCTGCTGATTTCTCTCTGAACTTGAAGAGTTTGAACCCTTCCACTGCCGCTGACGGTAGCTTCACAGGTGTTGCTGTTGGTTCCATCCTACAGTCCATTACCCCTCAATTGGCTGTTGGTTTGGAAGCTATCTATTCTAAAGGCCAAGCTGCCTCTCCAGCAGATGCCGCCGTCTCTTATATGACCAGATTCGTTTCTGCTAAGCAAGATTGGATCTTCTCTGGTCAACTACAAGCCAATGGTGCTGCTGTTGCCTCTTTCTGGAGAAAGGTTTCTCCAAGTATGGAAGCAGGTCTTGAAACCTCTTTACAAGCTTCTATGCTACCAATCATGGACCCAGTCATTGGCCAACCAATCGGATTCCAACCAGCCATCGAGGGTTCCACCACTCTCGGTTGTAAGTACGAATACAGACAATCCGTGTTCCGTGGTTCTGTTGATTCTAACGGTAAGGTTGGCTGTTTCCTAGAAAGAAAAATCTTGCCAACTTTATCCGTTCTATTCTGTGGTGAAATTGATCACTTCAAGAATGAAAGCAAACTTGGTGCTGGTCTACAATTCGAAACTGCCGGTAGTGAAGAACTACTAATGATGCAACAAGGTCTAGATATCAATGGTAACCCTCTACAAGCCCCACCAGCTTAAAACCGAAGAAAATAATTTCTCTCAGATTGTAATACTGCCTTTCCCCTTTAACAACCAGTATCTTTCTGCTGTATGTTTTAATTCCTGCTCAGCTGACCGCACTTATCACTAAAGACAATACAACTATTAAAATAGTGCCTTTCATGATAAGAGATAATTGGAATCGAAAGATTCGATTTATACAATTCTTGCGATGTTATTAATGACCCAATCCATTCATATCTGTTACAGTATTTTTATATGCTTAATCATAAACTACAATTCTTGTTCATAGCCAAGTATATATAACAACACAATGGTGATATTTTCAACTTGGAGACAAGTACTATCCTTTTTGAAGGAAGATATTGCGTTAGCAACACCATCCTACAAAATCTTTCGGTATAAGAGAGAAGTATTCGATAAATTATTATAATATTGTATACAGAACCAGCAGTATACATATTTTGCTTAGTTTACCGATCGCTTGTGAAGTTAAATGCAAAGAAGAGAAAATAATGCCGATGGTAATTTCCCTTTAATCGATCGTCATATCTCGGATATATCTTCAAAAGAGACATCCATCCAACTGTACTTCTTGAAATCAACACCGTTACTGGAATCGAGATCGGAGATAGACTTACAATTCATTGATGTTGGAACACTGATCGAGCGTCTTTTCTCTCGGGAAAAGTTACGATAATCTGTGTCCTTATGAGAAACATCCAAAAATGTAGAGTGAAGAGAACTGAACCTCTTGTATCTTGTGCTTTCAACTCTAGTGTTAACGTCAACAGGCTTGATCCTCCCCAAGGCTTGCTTGAATGTTTCGTTGATAACAGCCCCGGACTGTAGCATAGAGCTCTCCACACTGATGGAAGAAAGAGTAGACGACTCGTTCAGCTCCAGACTTTCAGTTTCACTGACGAGTTCCTGGAAAGGAGATACGTCGTTCAATAAATATGCAAGTTCGTCAGTTTCTTCCTCTTCTTGAGCCGGTATTAGAGCTGCCGCTTTTGCAGAGTTGTTTGTAGATTGCCTTTCCCGACTTTCGCCAGATCCGTCATTATATTGGCAAATCTTAGACAACACCGTCCCCAGACCAGTTATCACTTTGTCGGTTACGTGTTCATTTCCAATCGATAGAAATGTCACTTCCCAAAAGCGTTCTGGATTGAATAGTGAAATAACTATCTTCAAATCCCGTTTCGAATCGGTATTCGAAACAATTCTTTCAATTTTCAGTTTTGGCAGTATTGGGTGAACGAATTGATCCTTCCTTCCAAGGCTCAAGTAATTGGTTCGTTGCTTTGCGTTTCCCATGTCTACCTCGTATATTTCAAAGCTAGTTTTGCTTGATATCACATTAATGTTTTCCGGATTATTTGACGGCCAACTTCGCACTTTCACGTTATCATAACGAAACAGCGTAATTCTTTGTACAGATTTCCTCTTAATATTATTGGATTTCCCTTGTGAACCTCTGGAAGGGAGATGCGAATGTTGTCCCTTATTTCGCAGAAGAGAGTTCTTCAGCAATTGTATAGGGCCTGAGGATTTCTTTTTTGGAGATTCCATAGTAGCCATCTTATTTCGGTGAGGCAAGCAGGTACTAATCACCTACGGTATAGTTACAGTGACCAGATTGTCCGCAGTGGCCCTATGGTTATACCTGTAACCTGGTTTCGATTGTTTCCCTCTGTTCCGCTAGTATGGCGAGTGTTGATTATTTACATTAAATATATGTTATTTATATTTATCATTTTCAGTTTTTTAAGCAACTCATATGTTAAGCAGAATAATAATATGACAAAATTCGTGTATCTTTGAAGATAAAAAGAAGAAAGAAGATGAACATGAAAACGTGATAAGTACTTAGAGGGAAGCTGTGTACTTACTACAGCAATGCGATTTATCATAAAATTTGTTCGTTTGTCATTGAGAACTATAAATGTAGTTTACATAGTGTTTTCGTCTTGAGTAAAACTCCTTCGTAAAATGCGCAAAAGGGTTCATTAAAGCTTTTTTCTACCTACAAGATGGTCTGCGATCGCTCTGCTTGATTCCCAGTGGATGGTCTTTGGGACTCTTCTGGATAACTCAGTTTCAAAGTCATATAGTTGTCTAATCGATGTGAAGACGATGTTTGAACCCTTGACACCCAATACTGAAGCAGTATTAACAATTTCTGGGGCGTCGAACTCGAAATCATCATCATCAATAGTTCTTGCCTGTTCCATCACCTTCTGTTGAGCTTCGATGAAACCGACAGCTCTAATAGCTAATCTAGTACCTCTCGTTCTATCAATTGGAGAAGGTAAGCAACCTTGTTGGACGTGACCAGGAATAGCACATTTGGCGTCGTAGTGACCGTCAGCTTCTTGAGTTATAACATCAGCCAACACTTCAGGTGTTAGCACCTTAGAAGCGTTGGAGGACTTAAGGATTAGTTGACCGAATCTACCTCTACCTTCTGCTTTATCGAACGATTCCTTCAAGTTTTCGATGTCTTGAGTCAATTGCTCCAAACTTATACCTTCTTCTGGCACATAAGAAACTTGTGCACCGACAGCAATAGCAGCGTGTGTGGCTAGGTAACCAGAGTTACCACCTTGAACGTCAACGACGAAAACTCTACCACGGGTGGAAGCAGCGGATTGTTTGATAACATCACAGTATTGCATCAAAGAGTTCAGAGCTGTATCAGAACCTAGGGAATATTCGGTACCTGGAACGTTGTTAGATAAAGTAGCTGGGATCAAGACCATTGGAATTCTGAATGCAGTGTAGTTCTCTCTTGCTCTTTCCAATTGATGCAAGGAAACGAATGCTTCAAATCCTCCTACAATGATAACACCGTCAAATCCGTACTTTTGGAAGTAGTAAGCAATTAAACCGATATCAGCTTCTTCAGGAGTGTTTCTGTTGGTACCGATTTCAGAACCACCACGGGATTGCCATCCTAAAAGATCTTTCCAGTTTAGGGATCTAACAGACTCGTGTCTTGTTAGACCAGTCCAACCGTTGTAGATAGCGTATGGTTTGTGTCCTTGTGACATACAGTATGTAGCCATAGAGTAAACAGCAGAGTTCATACCACCAGCTGGGGCACCGACGTTGACAATAGCGATCTTCAAATGAGTTTCCTTTGGTAACTTAGGTTCAATGTGATCAGCAGAATTGATGGCCATGAAGTTACCCAAATGTTCAACGAATTCGGAATCTCTTAATGCCATAGCCTTCTTGAAGTCCTTGGAATGAATTGCGTCAGCGACCGATTTGGTTAGTTGAACAGATTCCACCAAAGGCTTACGAGTGATCTTGTTTTCGTTAATTGCAATCAAAGGCGAAGGGGTGTCTGCGGTTGACTCCAAAACTGCGTTGACTGCTTCCACACCTTGTAGAGTTGCAAGAATACGATCGTATGCAACAGCGGTACCACCTCTTTGAACGTGACCCAAGGTGGTGATTCTACAGTCCAAGGACAAACGGTCTACTAGAACCTTATGAACATCCTTGGAAGTGATTGGAGTTAGGTCGTTTGAAATGGCACCTTCAGCAACGATAACGATGGTAGTTCTCTTACCTCTCGATCTGTGCTTTGAGATGATATCACACATCTGGTCTTGCCATTCTCTAGAAGATGCAGGCTTTTCTGGGATCAGAATGTAATCTGCTGATGTTGCAATACCCGCCATTAGAGCCAACCAACCACAGTTTCTACCCATAACTTCCACGACAAAGGCTCTGGAATGAGAATTAGCTGTAGCCTCAATGTAGTCGATGGCTTGGCAGATACGGTCCAATGCTGAGTATGCACCAATAGTGGCATCAGTGGTAGACATATCGTTGTCGATGGACCCGACAGTACCGCAAATGTTCAAATGTTGGTATCTATCAAATTGTGCGTTAGAGATCTTTCCTGTTTCCAAAAGTTCCTTGATCAAAGATGGCCATTCTGATCTGAACAAGTCAGCACCAGTTAGAGAACCGTCACCACCACAAACGATCAAGGCGTCGACACCAGCCTCGATCAAATGAAGGGCACCAAGCAATCTACCAGGTCTTTCTCTGAACTCCTTTGAACGAGCAGTACCGATGTTAGTACCACCTTCACAAGACCAGTTACGAACGGTTTCCCAGCAGACTTGTTTAATGTATTCTGGACCACCTTTTACCAGACCTTCGTAACCTTCCATCACAACAAAGGCATTGCATCCCTTGAAGATGGTGGTTCTTACAATGGCTCTTACGTTAGCGTTCATACCAGGAGCATCACCACCGGAAGTCATCACAGCGATGGATTTTTGAGTATTAACGGTTTTTGGAATAGCTGGATATGAGCTGCCGGTGGTTACACTGGCAGAAGAGATATCCACTCTAGAAGATCTCGAAGAGATCAAAGAGGATTCCACTGATTGTTTAGGCAGGGTAGGCTTGATTGAAATGGCATTTTTCGTTTCAGTGATACCAACAACGTACCCGTTTGGATCCTTTAGATATACTTCTAGCGGATTAGTTTCGTTAGGGTACGCTTGAACGGTTTGCTTACCAGCCAAGTTCTTGAAGTACTGGATGTCTGTGCATGAGAAGACCAACGATGAAGAAACAATGGCTCTCCAGTCCTTGTCTTCAGCAATATCTAGTGGCTTGAAGCTATCATCAACGACTAGCTTAATAGTGACCAAAGAGTTGGTCAAGGTGCCGATTTCCTTGTCATGTACTAACTGGAAATATCTCTCGTAGAACTTCACTGTGTCATCGTACAATGCCTTGGTTGTCACCAAACTGTACTCTTCAGTACCGTTCAACAGAGGTAATGATTGTGTCATTGAAATGTCTATCGTTTACGCTTTTTTTCTTCTAGCGAATATTCTTTGATATATTGCTCTTTTCAGTTATTACAATATCTGGACTTAGCTTAGAGTAGTGCAATCTATAAAGATCAAAATGCGTTCTTTTGAACTTGATCTTGTATTTCCTGAGCTAACCTTCACGTGCCAAACCAATTATAATGAATTGTGAGAAACAAAAATCAGTTATAATCTTTCTTATACCTATCGGAACTCTATAGAGAATAACCCAGTATGTGTTATATAAAGAATCCTCAATAACCAGCAGTCAGGCAAGAGTTTCTCTCATTCTGCCTGCAACTAGTTTTCATTTATATTAAATTGGCTAAAAAGCTACAAATCCTTTTTTTCCTTTAATTTGGATTGCATGATGAGTGCCGTGAGGATATTATTTTATCACGAGCTTCCACTTTCAGAGCACCATCAAAACGGAAACCAATTTTTTTTTGTAGGAACAACAGAAGACGATGCTGGAATCCGGAAAGTTAGTGGATGCCGAAAAGTGGAATGGAGAAACTCGAAAGATACAGGAGTTGGAATAAGAAGAGGAAGAAGAAGAAGTAGAAGAAGAAGTAGAAGAAGAAGAAATGACGAAGAGTCAAGGGAAACCGGAAACCGGAAAAACTTATTTGAGAGACATTAAACCGGGCATCCTGTATATCTGGGTCACATGATATTCACATGATACTCACGTGGTTATAATTGCTTATGAACAATATATATATATATATATATAAATATACGGTAGTGAAGAGCCACACCCAGCAAAGCAGGTGTGTCGGTTGAACATGGGTCAATTTTCTCAAACTGACAAGCCATGTGGGACAACTTCGATGGAGTATCCGTCAGGGTCCTTTAGGAAGCCGATGTTTTTCATTTTGCCATGGTTGAACTTTGGGGCCCATTTGATATCTGGGTAAAGGCTCTCGATTTCTTGGCACAACGCGGAGGGGTCCTCATTCGAGATGCAGATGTGACCGTAGCCCTGTGGTTCTTCGTTACCGTTGTGGTAAGCGAACTCTGGGTCGTTTTCTGTGCCCCAGTTATGCGTTAGCTCCAAGATACTTTCTCTTGCTGGACGGACGATCCCCTTTTGGTCGTTTTCGTAGGCCAGGAAGTACAAGGTGAACTTCGCGTTTGCGTGTTCGCTGATGTCTATGATCTTCAGCCCCAGGACGTTCTGGTAGAACTCCAGAGACTTGACTGGGTCCTTCACTCTGATCATTGTGTGGTTGAACTTGTAGTTGTTGCCAGATCCGGACTCTTGGTTTTCGATCAATTCGATCCAGTATCCGTCGGGGTCCAAAGCAAACGCAATGTTCTTCTGTCTACCATCGGCCAACCTCTTCTTGAATTGCACGCCGTTAGACTCTAACCTTTCACACTCGGCTTCTAGGTCAGGCAAACTGAAACAGATGTGGCCGAATCCACGGTGCGGTTCCTCGTTACCGTTGTTCACCTTGTATTCGGGATCACTCTCGGTACCGTAGTTGTGGGTCAATTCCAAGATACCGTTCTCTCTAAAGACGTCGGTGGATCCCTGGGAGTTCGAGGTGAACTGTTTGTTAGGGAAAGACAAGAAGTACAAATCAAACTTCATGTCTGGAAATTTCTTGTGTTCTAACAACTTCATTCCAAATTGCTTCTCGTAGTACTCCACACTGACCTTTGGGTCCTTCACTCTCAGACATGTATGGTTTAGCTTTAGACTATGGTCTGCATGTGCAGCCTCGACCTTCTTAGGGAAGTATTTTGCCGTTGCTTCAGTACTCATTGGTCGTAGATGTTTTAGGATACTGCTCAATCTTTCCTTGATCATGCAGAAGTGGCTCTAGAAGGGGCTCTTGAAGACAAAGTAGCGGTAGTCTATAACTGTAAGAATCTTGTCCGAATGTTTTCAATACCTTAACTTGCTTAAATATTAATGAATTTGTTGCTATGCTATGTCACTGAGTCGTACTTCGCAACTTCTGAATTTCTAGTTAATGCGAAAACCGAAAAGAAAAAAAAGTCCGCACTTGTTGCATTGCGAACGTATGAGTAACGGTGTCGGATAGATTTACCCGAACAAGACATGGCATGGCGATGTTCATCGAAAGCTGTGATCCAAGCATTTGGCGGAGCAGTACTGTTCGTAGATTAAACTGTCATTGGCAACAACTCCAGTAATTGCAGCGTTAGCGAATAGCATTTCGCCTAGAACGTTGTTTCAAACCATGTCCTGGCTGTTCGATTCTAAGGAAATTTGTAAATAGACACTTTATCTCGAGTGAACTTTTTGTATTGAATATCTCTCTCGGTAATATCTATTGAAACTTATTTATACAGGTGCGGCATTGTTTCAGTTAGCCATTCGTACTTGTCAAAAGTTATGCAGTCCCTGATAAACTCTTTGCTTGTTAACATTAGTGATTGGTACAGAATGAATTTCATTGGTTTCCCTTCGTTCTTCAATCTGGTGAAAATGACGCTGGAGGGATGAACCGTGACAGATAATCCGTGTTTTATGTTAGTGTACCCTTGGTTTGAGAGTCTTGCTACGTTCGTTGGAAATCCTGAAATAAAGCATTTGATGATTTTGGCTTCTAACATGGCGGGGGACGTGTTTTCCAGAGCGTTACTCGAACTTTGGTTATCCTTTGAGATGAAATGCAGCTTAACACAGTATTTCCATAGTTGCTGCCGAATGCTTAGTACACGTTTCATAGTCTTGTGTTGTAATTTGAAGTCTCGGCACCATTTTTGAGAGAATCCGTTTTCCTCCCATTGCTCATATATCCACAGGTATAGCATGTGGTCGCTTGACTGCATCATGGATCCGAAAAGCTTCGTCTTCTCTTCTCTATTAAGTCCCGGAATGAAAATCGAGTTACTTTCTTGAAGCATAGAAATGATAGTCACGATTTGGGACAAGACACCT
Source organism: Kluyveromyces dobzhanskii (assembly GCA_003705805.3). Taxonomy (NCBI): domain Eukaryota; kingdom Fungi; phylum Ascomycota; class Saccharomycetes; order Saccharomycetales; family Saccharomycetaceae; genus Kluyveromyces; species Kluyveromyces dobzhanskii. Next base: position 906,105 of record PPJP03000001.1, on the reverse strand, counting down.
TTGCAATTTTCCTCGAACACACTGGAATATATTACTTTAGCATACTCAGGTTCGCACGGGAAATCGCACATAACTTGGCCCACTTTAGTTATTGTACCTTTACTGTTAAGAGCACCAATGGCATACAGATTATCCAACGCCTCACTAAGTTGGGTTGTCTTTGGCTTGTCTAGCATCGGGAAATGTAACAAATCGTTGATTCCCAATGAGAGTAGTAATAAAACAACTTGGTTCAATTTGGTCCTTAAGATCTCTGGTTTGGGTACCTTTTCCAACTCGTTAAAATATGACCATTTTGTGAATAGCCTGAAGCATTTTCCCGGCCCCAATCTTCCTGCTCTCCCCGCCCTTTGGTCAACAGAAGCCCTAGAACACGGAACGGTAACAAGTTTCGAAATTCCTCCAGAGTACGACTGTTCTTTCACAAAACCAGGATCTATCACGTATTTGATTCCGTTGATAGTCAATGACGTTTCCGCAATGTTTGTGGCAAGGACCACTTTTCTGCAATTTTTGGGTGTAGGTTCAAAGATCTTGGCTTGGTGTTCTTGCGGAAGGTTTGCATAGATAGGCACTACCATAAGATCAGAGAATTTGGTGCCATCAAGTTTAGAAAGAATTTCTACTAATTTCGTTTGCATGGATTCAATTTCCTCTTGACCAGTCAAAAACACTAAAATATCACCAGGTAATCGCTGCGTGGTGTGAATTTGAAAAACCGTGGTGATGGCAGCATTCAAATAGTTTCCCTCTGGTTGAAGGGTGTAATGAATGTCCACCGGGAAACGCCTACCAGGAACATTAAAGATTGGACAATTGAAAAAGAACTTCGAAAACTTGGTGGCGTTCATAGTTGCACTAGAAATGATAAGTCGAAGGTCTTTCCGTTCTTGCAAAATTCCTCTCAACAACCCCAACAAAATATCAGTGGATAAAGTCCGCTCATGGGCTTCATCGATCATTATTGCACTATATGATGATAGTTGTGGGTCATTTAGGAACTCTCGAAGAAGCATACCGTCAGTCATATATTTAAGAATTGTCCTGTCTGGAGTGGTACGGTCATCAAATCTGATATTATAACCAACTTCCTTGCCTAAAAATACGTCCATTTCATCGGCAACTCTTGCAGCAACACTGGTAGCTGCCACCCTACGTGGCTGCGTACAAACAACGCATTTTCCATCATTTGTATACCCGTCTTCAACTAAAAATTGTGGGAGTTGTGTAGTTTTTCCAGACCCTGTTTCACCAACGACAATTAGGACTTGATGTTGTCGTATACTAGACAGCAGATCCTCTCTGTATTGGTACACTGGCAATGACTTTCTAGTTTCTTGTATAGTTTTCATTTTATTGATTTGCTCTTCGAGTGCCTCGGCCAGTTTACTGTCTTCTCCTGGTTCTAAGATATCTGTCGTATCATCGGTAAAGTCTATCATTGCCTCAGTGTCAAACACAAATTCGTACTGGTCTGAGTCTTTTACTTTAATTTCGTCTGCATCTGCCTTAATGACACTTTTCTTCATCTGCTCTTCCTCCCATGATATGCGATTATCTTGATTTCGAAGTTTGGCAGTTAGCCGATGCTTCTTCGATACGCCTTCAGCTGGCATCTGGAATACACTTGCATTCTCAGCGCCTCTTGAATTGGCCTTCTCTGTTGCGTCAAGAAGTTCAAGTAGTTCCCTTTTGAGTGAGATCTCTTCCCTCTCACTTACAGTCAGATTGTCCCAGCCATAACGTTTAACATCTTCTTCCCATATTTGAAGGTCTTTTACTAACCAATGTAGCTGTGACCGTTGTTTTTTGGTTAAGAAATTTTGCTTAACCATTGACTTGATTGATTTAACGGACCTATCAGCATTTCCATCCACTGGTGTCGACTTTATAACAGCTTCTGGGTTACTCTTACCTGCAGGCGATGCCCTATTAGCATCACCATCAATTGGCTCAATAGTCTCGTAAGTCCTTTTCCCTCTACGAAGCCCTGAGCCCTCGAGCACATCTTTTCGTTCTTCTCCTATATTCTTACTCATACCGAGATCCCAAGCCTGGCGCTGTGGGATGTTCACGCTGTGTTTGCACACTCTTCGGTATTATTATTTGTTATCATGACACAACATATTTATCATCATCAGCAGCACGGCTTCTCTCAATATCAAAAGTTGAAAAACTCATCGCTTAAGATATGAAATTCAATGATAGTAACAAATATGGTAACGTAACGCTTTAGAATATAGAAGGGATTCAAGTCCAAAGCACGGTGGGTGTGGGCTCAGCATGAACTCCTCTGGGTATATTCCACCTTGGACAACCCCGTACATTATTGGTGTCGGGGGTACTTCTGGTTCTGGGAAAACCAGTGTTGCAGCGAAACTCGTATCAAGGATTAATACACCATGGACGGTCTTGATATCGCTGGATAATTTCTACAAGCCTTTAAGTGATGAAGAGCGGCAGCAAGCGTTTCAGAATAATTATGATTTCGACAAGCCAGAATCGATCGATATGGATTTAGCATATGAATGTGTGTTATCGCTAAAAGAAGGCAAACAGGCCAAGATACCAACTTACTCCTTCACTGATCACGACAGAATTCCAAATAAGTTATTGACTATTTATGGTGCAAGTGTCATCGTTGTTGAAGGTATTTACGCATTGTACGATCAAAGACTGCTTGACTTGATGGATCTAAAAATTTACGTAGATGCTGATTTGGATATATGTTTAGCACGAAGAATGACAAGGGACATCATATATCGTGGAAGAAACTTGCAGGGGTGTATCAGCCAATGGGAGCAGTTCGTCAAGCCCAACGCTGATAGGTTTGTAAGACCGACGATGAAAGTTGCTGATGCTATTATCCCATCCATTTCGGATAACAGCATCGCCACGGAAATGCTGCTCAATCACATTCAATCAAGGTTGCAACTCAAGTCTCAACAGCATTTGAAGGAATTGCAAAAGCTAGGATCATACGCCGTGTCGATAGACTCTTTGAAAACAATCCATAAGTTGCGGCAAACTAACCAGGTGAAAGTTCTACACACTAAGTTGCTAGACAAGACAACCTCAAGAGATGACTGGGTGTTCTATTTCGATAGGTTGGCAACCATTCTTTTGTCCTTAGCTTTAGAAGATATTCCGACAGAACCAAGAAATACCGAAGTTGTAACACCGACCAACAGACTTGTCGAGAATCCAATTTTCGCTAACTTTGACCGTGTGACAGCCGTGAATATCGTCAGATCTGGTGACTGTTTCATGAGATCGCTACGGAAAACGATCCCAAGCATTGCTGTTGGTAAATTATTGATTCAATCAGATTCTAGAACTGGCGAACCGCAGTTGCATTGTCTATTCATTCCACCAAAAATTGAATCGTATAATCAAGTGTTACTTATGGATGCCCAAATAATTTCCGGTGCAGCAATCATCATGGCAATTCAAGTCCTTACTGATCATAGCGTTGAACTCAACAAAATAAAGGTAGTGGTTTATCTCGCCACAGAAACCGGAATCAGAAGAATAGTAAACGCCACAAACAATAAAGTGGAAATATATGCTGGTGAGATTATTTCAGACGAGATGATCAGAACCAATCAATGTAACTGGGCTAGAAAACGTTTTGTTGCTGCTAACTATTTCGGATGCAAATAACCTCTGTATTGACTTTATATAACTGTTAATTATTAATTACTCAAATTATCAGGTCGAAAAGATCGACCTTAATAGAAAAGTCTGAAGAAATATTAATTATTTCGGATTAGAAATTAGGAATAAATACAGATTCTCAGCTATCAATAGCCTATTAGTTTCATGAGAGCGTACCCCACAGTAACGATCACAAAGTATGCGACTAAACTAGCTGGTACACCTCTGGTAATGAAGTTGTTGACTGACAAGTAGCGATCTCCAACATCATCGATCATCGAAATTGCAGTAACGTTGGGGAATCCTGAAGTAGGCAACCCCATGGCTGCTGAACACAAGAACGCGGCCACCATAATTAATAGTCTAGAATGGTCTCCATCAGGCAAGTTTGTTCCGATCTCCTTCATTAATGGCACAATGATCATAGCAGCAACAGTATGAGAGACAAATGTGGCCATTATCAAAATAACGATGCCAAAAATCAACACAATTTGAAATATTGGCTTCGTTTCAATCGATTCTTTGATTATTGAAGCAATGGTGGAAAGTAACCCAGAAGAGGTAACAGCTTTCCCTAGTGTGGTTCCGCCCATCGCCAAAATTACAATGGTCCACATAAAGTTGTTGAAATCATCAGAATCCAAGATACCTGTACCGAAAAACAACAGCATTGGAATGACTGAAATGATCCCCATTTCTCCGAAAACATCTTTCAACTGGTTTGCTAAACACCACAAAACAATCGTAAATATAGTGACTGCTGTAATATACCATTGTTGTACGGTAAATGGGTCTGAAATAGGATGGTACTTCAAGATCTTCAAGTTATTGTCAGGAGGGAAAGTCAAAAGTAGAATACTCCAAATGACAATAACACAAATGACACAAACGGGCAACGACACAATGAACCACTGTCCCCATGATGGTGGTGGATCCATCATTCCGATAGAAATAATATTCTGAGGGGATGCAATAGGTGAGGCCATACCTCCAATATTAGATGCCAAGGCAATACCCAAAATTAAGGATTTGGCAAATGTACTACCCCTGGGTAAAGTTCTCAACAAGGGTTGGATAATCGAATAACACAAAACAGGTGCTGCAACGTTGGACACCCACATCGATGCAAACAAAGCTACACCCATATTCGTCAAAAGAATAATCTTCGGGTTTGTTCCAGCAGATGATAAGATGTGAGTCGATAACACTTTGGCAATGTTATATTTGGATAGCGCAGCTGCTAATGTGAAACCACCCAACAATAGCATAATGACACTTGACCACATGGTGGACAAAATATACTGAGAAGACTCTGTTGGACTTAACAGGTGACCGTCACCTACGTCCTTCAATACTGGCAAGACAACAATTAACAATGGGACCAAAAGGGAAGTGACGAATAGAGGAATAGTTTCTGTTGCCCAGAGTAAAGATGCATAGATTAAGATTGCCAAACAGTTTTTCTGCAAAGGATCTCTCATTGGAGATACAAACAATAGCAGTACGAAGATCGCGGTGATAAGTGTAAGTTTGATGAGTTGTGTAGAAGAAAGTAAAAGCTTCACGAAATTTAAAGGAGTCAACCGAAGGAGTTCGGACATCGTTTGCGGGGATTGCGTTTCCCCAGTATCTAGCAATTCGATATTTCCTTCCGTGTCCTTTAAGATGCTTTTGAAAGCGACGGTGGACGATTTCTTTCCAGCCTTTTCGGCTTTCACGTTCTGAGCTTTCCTTTCCAAATTCATCATATCCTTCCATACAGTGTTTCTTTCCCACACGACATGTTCTCTTAAATGGAGCGAAAGTTCTCTTTCCGCTTCTTGGAAGTTGAACGCTTCATGCTGAGGATCCATTAGTCCAATCGACTTAGCATACATGAGAATGACCTCGTTGATACTATTCGACAGGTTTTCAATGGTGTGGTCATTGAAAACGTGCGATTTCTTGGATAAACTTTGCAAATACTCCTTCTTGATGTTGGTATCCAAAGATTTATCGAATTTCTTGCAGATCTTGGCAAACCCAGTTTGGTTCAATTCGATGAACGATTTGAGCTCCGAAAGTTGCGTGAAACATGCGACGATTCTTTTCTTCATGGTAATCTGCTGTTCCGCAATAGGATCCGAAGTGGTGAAATCGGTCACTCTAGACATCGTTGGGAGAATCTCGCTGGTTATGGAATGGATAAGCCTCGACCCAACCGACCCAGCCCGTGGCCGTTCCGGCTGGCTGTGAGTCGACTGAGCATCAATCCGTGGCTGTTGCGCACCAGGGAAACACTCTTCGTCATCCTCTTCCTCTGAGTAAAGATCCAGCTCTGCTTGCGAATTGTAGCCCGAGATCGACGAAGAGCGCCTGGTACCCTGCCTCCCCGTTTCATCAACACTCCCGTTGTGCAAAGACCTGTTCATCAGCTCGTTGAGGAAAGTGGTAGCATCTTCGTACACCTCAGAGTAATTCGCCAATATCGAAGTCTCTTGCAAAGTGTAAAACGAGTCGATTTTCTCCAGCTCTTTGTCCAACGCATCGATGAACCTCTGTTCGTACGTGTCTCGTGGCCCTTCTGCAGTCAGAGGAGTGCTTTCAAGATCGGGACTCCCAGAAGATGACTTGTACAACTTCTCCTTTTGTAACGTGTAGATCAATCTCTTCAACTGCGAGTATCCGATGTACTTAGTCGTCCATTCCGGCACAGCGTTGAACTGCAACGAATGCGAAAACTTCATCGTTGAATGCCCTGTACAATGTAGTTCGAACCCTCAAACACGAATCCTTTCTAATAGGATAAACCAAAAAGAAAAAGAAAAAAAAAATTAGAAGGCCGATTTGATCAGTTTAATAACCTCGAAGAAGACTCCAAAGTAATCTTCTTTCCAACCCGCTTGCCTCGTTAGCCCCTCGAATCACAGACGTTTGCGTTTCGTGTGCGTGCCAGGTTCTCCTACAAAGTCGCCCTTTCTTTCAATATTATGCAAAGGTTAAAGGGGAGCCAAAAGCCAAAACTAAAAACCCTTCACATTTTTTTTTGTTCACATATATATGATGGTGAGTGTATAATTTATAGCCCGTGATGATTTGATCACCTGACATTCGAGGGAAGCGGAAGAAAAGAAAAACCACGTGGTCGGTATTGTGTCACGTGACACAGTATTGTACAACGGCCCATGGCAGAACCCGAAGATGGTAAAAGAAAGAGAAAGAGAAAAAGTGCAAAACCAGATCAGATACGAGATCGCTGCGCGAAACCGTGCGGGAGTTTCTGGGGGTTAAAACACCAAAATTATGGATCAGAAGGGGCCTCCCTTTAAAAAAAAACTAAACTTTGTACAGGAAATGGAAAAGGAACCGACCTAAACCAGGCCGCATCTGATGGTGTGATTGTGATTGTGATTGTCATCCATCTCAAGGAACTAAAAAATGACAATGCTTGCTATAACGAATTTGCAAGAATGTTCCATAGCGTTTTAACTCAGCAATGACGCGCCGTGTATCTCTTGCCGTTCGCAAGAGATGAGGTAACTCAGTTCTAGCCCCTCCAAGTCTCGGAATCAACGTAGTATCTATTTCTCTACTGAACGCTATAGTTAGCTGCAAGATCAGAGCAGTTTGATGTCATGTCAGGGACTTTCTCCAATAGCTGAAGCCTGAGTGCAAAGAGGATCTTTCCGCAAGTTCTCGGTGCATTCGTCTTGTGAAACGCTGCAAAATGCTCGGCTTTTCAATTGCGGTAGGATCATCAGCTCTGTTTTTTCGATATTCTGATATTCATTGTAATATGATTTAGTATCAAAAATACACATATATATATATATAAGTGCCTGTCAAAATATGGGGTTTTAGGTTTTCGTTTAGAAGTGGCACCCTATTCTTTCCAGTTACGATTTCAGTGCAGCTTGCGAACGGTGAAGAGTGTTATGCTTATCTGATATCTCATATACACACCTTTCTCTGCAAAACATATCTCACCAGCATGACGCAACACCGAACTAATAGGCCCGTCACGGCACAGTTGGAAGTGCATTATTCGAAGCGTGAGAATTCAGACAGAAATAAGATCGTCGGGACGTTGTTGCGGGTTCAACAGCACTCTGATGGGTCGGGCGATGCGGATTCGCCGGAGAAAAGCAGTGCTGACGATTCGCGTCACAGTCCATCTTTGCAAACGGACATATCCTCCAATATGAAGGTTTGTGACTTGTACCAATGTGTGCATAGCCATCATTACCACCACCATGGGGATTGGGCGGTCCATGTTCCTGAATGCGCACGGAGATTCAGCGAAAGTAACTTGGGCGGTATTGGTAGTCATTTCCACCAGATGCATGAGGGTAAAAAGGCACATAACGAGGAATGCTACTCGCGGCCCATGTCTGAAAACGAAATGTCAAACTTAACTTTTAGGCATGGGTCCAGAAGAACAGTATCTTGTTCCAGCGCCGGTTTGGAGTTCGATTCGGATGCATTGCCCGCTTTAAACGAATCAGAATCTTCACTGTTCCAGGGACAGAACCCCTTCAGAAAGCATTACACACTAGACACCAGTGTGCCCAAGGCAACAGAAACAGATCCAATCGCAAATACAAATACAAATACAAATACAAATACAACTGCAGCAGCTGGGCACAACGAGGAAAACAGCGTTGTGTCAGAGTCAGGCGGTTTTGACGCTGACGAACATTATGATTATAACGATGATTACGACAGTCATTCGCCTACTGCGTCCAGAGTCATCCTTAATAGCCGACTAGACTCGTCAGCAGACTCGCCAGCGAACTCGCCAGCAGACTCGCTTCATGCATGCAAAATAGAGGTACCCTCCAGTTGCACAGCTACAGATGACTCTTCACTATGCTCCCTCGATTTGTCTTCACCTTGTAGCAACCATCATCACAGAAGAAACTCTTTAGCGGTCAAATTCAAAAAACCCCAATTTAAATCTGTATAAGCTAATCGCGATTGCGTTCCCATTTCACATATGCCTCTGCCTTTTTTTTTTCACGGTTCCTCGACAAATTCAGACACTTGTGGTGGAACCCTGTGCTCTATAACGACTTATCGAACTATTCCAATTTTTGCTGTCACTTAAATAGCTGGTATTTGCGCGAAAGAACGAACTTCCATATACGCATGCATACACCAAGAATACTTTCAAAGATAATGGTATCTGTTTGCCGCTGTTCGCATCCTCACCCTTCGCTACTGAAATTCAAATTTACTCATTACTAAGAACATTTACTAATTTTGGTTCTTTCATTGAAGTAACATAATATATATTATAAATATATCTATGCGAAGTAGGTTCATTAATTTAATTTAACGAGCTCATGTCCTATTTGATTTATTCTTCAAACTTTTGAAGCTTTTTTTGGTTTTTAACATCACGGTTCTGAACGACTTATTTTCCTCCCCGGCTTCCTTTGTAGTAACAGTATCTTTGATGATTACTGATTCAATATCGCTGCTGTTAGCCTCTTGATCGTTGCTGTCTTGTGAATACTCTGCCTCCTTGTCCAACGAAGAGTAGAATGTGGCAGCAGAATCTTGAGGCATGTTCAACATACCATTGTATTTAAACTCATTCTGCTTCATTGGTGGAGTTGCATTGTACGAAAAGCCACTCATTATGGTTGATGTTCCTTTTGTTGGTGTAACCAATGGTAAACTTTCTGACGAGTCAGCATTGTTATCAGAATCGTGGTCGTCCTCTTCCCTTACCAAATCCAGCTTCAACTTGCTTAGAACAGGTTTTGAAATTGGAATTGGAGGAAGATCTTTACCATTACTGACTCTTTCCATTTGACTTTTGATTATTTCAAAAAGTGTGGCACCTTCTGAATTAACCGTAACTAGACTTTCGACTTCATAATTGTCAATCAAGTCATTGAGAATATCATTGGGAGAGGACTGTGTGTCAATCAAAGCAGAAGCTCTCAAAAGTCTTTTATTTGGGGTCAAAGATATACTTTTGTTTGTCAGATCATCATTTTTATCAGTTTCGATCGTTTCTGTTGAAAGTTTGTCGTTTGGAATTTCTGTGTTCAAATTTGCTTTCTCAATATCTGCCGATTCGGCAGTAGTCGCTGCTGATGATTGATTAATGACTTCTTGTTGATTGATTGTATTTATTTCTGAGCTCGAACTATCATCGTCTCTTATCAGCTGACTGGAAGCATCTTCGAAGAAACTTACTGTGTCAGAACTAAACCTTTTTTCGACATCCCTGTCAGATGAATTTGTCAGTTTCTCATCTCCATCTTGAAGTTCTGAAGTACTCACATCCTTCCCGAGTTCGTCTTCTTTGGAGTTGAGTGGACTAATCGGATCATTCAAGATATTTTTGGGAAGCGCTGCAGTGGCACTGGTTACGGAAAGAATTTCAGTAGCAGATGTATCCTCGTCCGGCAGGGAATGAAATTCATTGGCCAAATCTGGGTTGCTGTTCGCGTTCTGAAGATCAGCACCTGAGATGTCCGGATTCACGTCGGAAGCTTCTCGAACTTCAAGTGAATCTAGAATTTCGGTGGAGCCTTCTTCATCTTCGTTTGTACCTTGAACATCCTCTTCCATAGATATTTCGCTCAGTTGTGCCTTCAGTTTTTGAATTGTATTTGTGGTGACGACACTACCGCGTTCATCAATCACTAAATCCTCATCACCAGTTGAATTAGCTTGGGATTCATCTACCTCCAGTACAGCTGATTTCAATTTGGTACCGAAATCCAACGGTTTTGCAAATTGTTGCCTACCAGATATCATAGACTCAAAACTGTCTTTATTTGTTTGATTTTCTGGGGTCTGAATTGGTGCTAAGCGCTCAAACCGATATGGGGTAGATAATTTTGCATTTGGGTCCAGATCAACTAAAGACGGATTGTTTACTTTGGCCGTAACAGGAGGTAAGGGATGTGTTTCCGCGTAATCGTGTGAAAATGTACCACTAGTTTGATTTTCCACCGGCGTCATTATTTCTGCTCTGGTCAATGGTGAAGGATGTGCCGCAGTCATTAAGCTCATCTTCGATTTATGGGTTAGATTCGAATGACCGTTCTGATCAGCACTGGGGAAGTCTTTAGCAGGTTTCTTTAAGACACTGGAATATAAAGAGGAGCTTGGCGATTCCAGCAAAGGCGACGAAGATTTATCGCCCAAAAGATTAGGAGGCGGTGGCCGAGATTTGATAGAAGCATTGTCTGAATCAGTTCCAGGTGCTTTCACATTTTCGAGAGTTTTTGCAGAACCGCTTGAAGTAGGAGGGGTTAAGTAGGAAGACTTACCGACCCTTTCATCTGTGCTTAAAACTAACCAGTCACAGTCACCTACCCTTTTTGTAAGTTTTATCAGTAATGTATTTTGAACCTTATGAAGGAAGGTTTCGTATTTCCACGAGGAGATAAACCATTCAGACAGAGGCATTTTTGAAACTCTAACAGGGGATAGATTCTCTGTTGAAGGCTGTTTTTTCATGCTGAAGTTAAAGTTAGAATTATCGAATGCCAACGTTCCTTCGCCTAAGCCACTGTCGTCTAAGACATTCAAGAATTCACTGAAATCCTGACCTTTACAATGTTCAATCCAAGTCGCTGCTGCGTATTGGTCATTCTCGCCAATTGTGCTTAAACCTTGTTGGAATCCTGATTCAGTGGAGCGCCTTAGTGACTTTGGATCAAAATTTTTGTCAAACTTGTAAAGGTATCTTTTAGAAGACTTAGAGAATATGGTATCAAAGATTTTGTAAGGATCTTCTTCAAAGATGTCAAGGAATGCATTCTCTTGCTTAGAGAAGGAATGGTTTGAAGAATATATTCTTGATTGAGCTTTTGCAGCATGTTTGAGTAATGTGTTGAAATCATTACTGTTTTCACTGAAGCTTGGGACAGTCAGAGTCAATGCGGTTTGTGTAATTGGTTTATATGGATGTGGAGGGTAGGTGTCAATATGGAAATTGTCAATGAGATAGAAATCTTTAACTTTACCTTCTTCTACTAGAGATCTCAAGTATGCAACAAACAAATGGAGCAGCGCTGTACCTCTGGTAGAGTACAGCCTTCCCAGGGATATTAGATCAGGGTAGTCATTGGAGTTATCTTCCATATGTTTTTTTAGGTTTTGGTCCTCCACAAAGCACACTTGTCCCGCTGTGAAAATCAAGTCCATCTGTGCGTTTTTGTCAACAACAAGATCGATCTTTGAAATGATGGCTACCAAAACCTCCAAAAACTCAAATGTACTACAAGTGTAGTCATGGTTAGGAAGGCATTGGGGCAAGAGGTTGTAAAAAGACATAACAGGATGGTTGTTCCTGGCTTCCTGCTTGCGAAACTCTTCGTAGCACTTCCAGGGCACGATCCCGTGAGACAGCATGGACCATACTATCCTCAGAGACAAGATCAGCCTTGTCCAATGCTTCGGATTCGAAATATCACCATAATGTTCAGCTATTACTGTTTCCAAAGCTGTTCCGTTAAGCGAGCAACCCTCCCAAGGGAAGAACAGCTTGATAATCTTTTTACAGTGGTTGATTTCGGAGCTAGAAAAATGTGATAGGTTTGGCTTGAAAATTTCCATCGAGGCCTTTAACACATCAGTTTCTAGATTGTTGTTTTCGTGGGAGAATCTGGTCAACAGTTGTTCTTTGAAAGCCTTGGTCAAAGAATGAATTACGTACCTAGCCGACGATGCATTAATGCCGTCCTTCATCTCAAAGATGTTATAATTCGGGTCAGCTGGAACAGATTCATCTGTAGGCCCCCTGTACTTGTGGAAATCATAGATATAGTATTGCTCGCTCTTTTTCCTGTTGACCCTGTTTTGTTTTATCAGACTCTCGTGGGTATCTTGACCCGAATATGACGTAGATCCCTGGCTGGACAGATTGCTCTCGTAGCTCTCTCCTGGCACAGAACGATCCGGCCTCTGTTTGCCGTAAGAGATCGGAGGCAGCCCCATGAACACGGATTCTGGACTGGAACGCCCATTCGCTTGCGACTTGCCTCGTCCTATAGGCCCATTTCCTGAGACCTGGCGCGGGTATTGTGACGTTTCTGGATTGTACGGTTTCCTCAGATCCTTGTTAACATCCTTGTTACCATTCTTCCGTCTGGCAGATGCCGCCTTCCCGTTCCCAGCATCACTCGAGTGTCCAGATATCTTTCTCAACACTTTCAACATCTTTCTCTTGACAATTGTTGACGTATGTGTCTTAGCTTCTATTTCCAAATCTCTCCCAAATTAAACGCCTTAACAATTTGATCCGTACCTTAACGTACCTTCCTGTGCAGTTCCAGTGTTCAAAACTGAAATCAATACGAAGGTGTTCTTATATACTCTCTCAGAATCACAAGGTAAACACAACACCAGACCTTATGTACAGTTTTCTAACTGAGTTGTTGTTGTCTTCATTGTCCATAACCTAGAGAATTGTTTCAGATCTAAAATAATGTTAAGAATTTACCAGACTGTGTTTGATTTGTTTTGTTTTTTTTTGTTTTTTTAGGCACTGAATTCGCGTAAGAGTTGAGAAGACTGGAACAAAAGGACTGTTTAGAAGCAAAACGTCGCGTTTTGAATGCATAGCAATGTGGGGCAAAACCCAACAAATAGGTGTGTATTTGTTTGTAAACACGGGACCTGGGTTGCGTTGTTGTGACAACTCGACGCTATCAAGAATGCGTTCTGAGATGCTTGGAACAGTGCTGTTTCAGAATGTGCATACCGAATTGACATTGTTTTAGACAATTATGGCGCTCCGAACCCTGTAACAGAAGAGAGAATGTTAGTTGGGGTCGTGGTGGGGGTGGGGGTAAGAGACGATTCGCCAGGTCCATGGTCACGTGATGCTTTTTGTATGCGGCACGTGATTTCGGAATCAGCCGGCCCATTACAATGAAAAACGATGAAAAGTATAAGAAAAAGAGCGTTGAAGCGGAATGATGTGCGCGATGAGTATGGATTGAAGCTCATTTTAGAAAGGTGAGGAAGGTTTGAACAAGTGCCGGTGCATGGATACTTCGTACCGTTGGCAGTACCCCACGTCTGGAAAAAAAAATGGTTCAATATGCTGGAAAGTTAGTACTTGCGCCTATGGTTAGAGCAGGTGAATTGCCAACCAGATTATTAGCACTGAGGCATGGTGCTGATTTGGTGTGGTCGCCCGAGATTATTGACAAGAAGCTGATACAGTGCCAACGACGTGTGAATGGTGCGTTGAGCACGGTCGATTTCGTAATTCCCTCCAATCGTGAAGGGGCCGATCCTAGTATTGTTTTCCGGACAGTTCCGGAGTTGGAACATGGCAAGCTTATCTTTCAAATCGGGACGTCGACGCCGTCTTTGGCCGTGGAAGCTGCTCTTAAAGTTATAAGAGATGTGGACGGAATCGACGTGAACGCTGGGTGTCCAAAGCACTTTTCCGTTCATTCGGGAATGGGTGCGGCTCTTTTGCAAACACCTGATAAGTTGTGCTCAATCCTGGTTGAACTGGTAGAGAAGGTGGGTAAGGTTTACGGGAAACCTATTTCTGTGAAAATAAGAATATTGAATGATGAAGAGAAGACTCTGGATTTAGTGGAAAAATTATGTGCTACTGGTATTACAAATTTGACTGTTCATTGTAGAACAACCCCGATGAGAAATCGCGAAGCGCCAATTAGAGAATATATACCCAAGATTCACGAGATATGCGAGCGTAGTAATGTGTCACTTATAATGAACGGCGCTGTAGAGGATAAAAAGCATTTTATGCTACTACGAAAAAGCCTGAATCTACCCGAAACGGTAGGCGGGATGATGGCCGATTGTGCAGAGAAGAACCCAACAGTTTTTTCCGATTCCCCTTTGCCATGGTTTAAAGCGGTCAAAGAGTACTTAGACATAGCAAGAAAATACGACAATCACACCGCAAACGTTAAATATATGATGACTAGGATGACCCCTGGCAAATCGCCGTTCTACCAGTTTTTCACGCAGTGTCGTAAACTTTCTGACTTCGCCTACGTATGCGACCAGCTAGATTCACAAGGGAATTCGTTAATTAATCCGCTGCCATATTTGGCCGAGGAACATGAAAGGGAGAAGGCAGAGAAAAAGAAGTTAAATATAGCCAAATCGCAGAAAAAAGCTGACCTTAAGCGTGCTGCAGCGGCTGCACCGAATGAAAAGAATAAGAAGGTCAAATCTGGTTAAGCTGGAATCGCATAGCCTCTCCACCAAAAAGTCTTCGCGGTTCACATATGTCAATCATATATGTATTATTAGTTCATATATGTTTATATAATATTGTACACGTTATAATGTATCATAGTCAATAGACAAATAAAAGTGTTCATTTAACATCAGTTTAACAAACAACAACATAAAAAACTTAAGTCTTTGAGCAACTTTCGAAAGTCCTTTTTAAATGAAACATGAGGTCTCTATCATGAGACGGAGGGGTTGATTTCGATAAAAATTTAAAATCTTTACTCCAGAGCCTTCTGGAGCTTTTCTTTGTCACTGGTGGATAACAACTTCAAGACTTCAGCTAAACCGTTAATGGAGTTTTCACGATCGTTTCTGATGGATTTTGCTAAATTTTGAGCGAAAGCTTCTAACTTCAGACTCTTGACTTGTTCGTCCAAGAATTGGTAGTTCTCTTCGATCCAAGTAGCAACCTCTCTGTCATTATCCTGGCTCACAGATGCTGGATACCAAGATCTTATTCTTGACATCTTTTCTAATCTAGAAGCAGATGCTAGTTCAGTGTTTAGTCTCCTCATTAGATATTCTTCATTTAGTCTTCTTCTTAATCTCCAGAAGAAGAAACGACGGGCCTCTGGCCAGTCCAATTCCTTTCTTATCACGCCCTTAGCTAACATACGACCTGATCTGTCATGTAAGTCGGCAAATTGAACAGTGATTTGGTGATAAATTGGTAGCAATTGCCTTTCACGGGTAGCCAATTGTTTTGAGATTTCCTGGTGCTCTTCAGCAGGTAAGTTGGTATCAGCCAATTTTAATTTCAAAGCTCTGTATTTGTCATCTAGTCTTGCCATGGTAGCCAAAAGTTTTTCTCTACGGTACTTGATACCAACCATACCTTCTGGTTCCAAAACACCAGCTCTAGAATTAATATCAGCATACATTTCCATTTGGTCAGCATTGATGGTTGGGTCAACAACAACCCAGGAACCACCTCTTAATTCACCAGTAGGAGGAATGTATGTTATGATAGGTTGCTTGTAGTCGACCAAAGCATCAACGATGAAAGAACCGTATTTTAGCACCTCGTTATACATGTCACGTTGACCACCAGAGAAACCTCTCCAGTTTGCCATGATCATCAGTGGTAGCTGTTCACCATAGTTGAAATCGTTGATAGCTTGAGCAGTCTTGAAGGCGGAATTTGGGTACCAAACTTGACCAGCTTCCTGGATTAACACCTCTGTGGAGTCAGGGTTAGCAGGGTCTGCAGGGATCAAGTTTTCGACAATTCTCGTTTCAACAGCGATAACACCTAATGGGATACCACCTAAACGAGCTCTACCTGTGACAACACCCTTAGCCCAACCTGAAAGGGTTTCTTGGAAAGAGTCTTTATCGAATAAACCATATTCGAAGCCGTCGGGAGTCTTACGACCTTCAATCATCCATCTAACATCATATTGTTCGTTGAGACTTGGAGCAAAGTCAACAACTCTATCCCACTTATCGTCAGATTCCAAGATAGGAACCGGTAGATCACGTTTGGCTGGAATATAAGACAACCAGTTCATGATCTTTTCGACACCGGCTAAATCATCTGGGGCGGTCAAATGTGAAACACCGTTATTGTACATAATTTGAGTACCACCTAATTGCAAGTTAGAAGAGTAAACTTCACTTCCAAGAAGTTTGTTTATAGCTGGAGCACCAGTTAGAATGATAGGTTGAGCCTCAATTTGAATAGCTCTTTGACCCAACCTGACCAAGTACGCACCAATACCAACGGATCTACAGGTAACTAATGTGATTGTGAAAATATCCTTATATGCTCTAGAAGTCGCACCGGCAATCAAACCAGACCCCTTCAAACACTCAACACCGAGTCCATCTTCGGAACCAATGATTGCAGTGATGACATTTCTGGCTTTTCCTTCTTCAACGACACGGTCAGTTACGACGGCATTTTCTTTGCCCATTGATTTCAATTCTGCAAGGGCCGCATCAGTCAACCACAAGTATTGGAAACCCTTTGATGGATCTTGCTCATCATTCCAAGCAATTTGGAACAGTGGAACAAGTTCTTCAGCGATACCAATTCTGGCACCGGAATTTGCAGATAAGTAAATTCTTGGAATACCACGCTTTCTAGCGTAATCAGTAACCTTGTTGAAAAAGGCATCTTCTTGGGGGCCGAAGGAACCAATTTTGTAAGTAATATCGTTAGCGACAATGACAAATTGACGACCGTGAGGATATTCGGGTGTTTTGGCGGTAACTTTGAAAGCAACCATACCAATGTTATTGGCACCCAACTCACGGTCAACTTCAGTTAATTCTCCATTTTCGTCTTCGATCAATTCGTTGGCAATGAAGAAATCATCAGAGAGCTTATTCTTAGGAGAATACTTTTTCCATTGAGTTACAATGGCTTGACGGAATAACTCAGGGAAATCGTACACGTAAGTGGTTCCCATCAAATGGGCCTTGTAACGTTTTGGTTGTAGCCATTCCTTTGCAGGGTAAGGAGTAGCAATAGGTCTCAAGTGCATAGAACCTGGTTTATCCAATGATTTGAAAATCCATTCGCCCTGTGCGTTTTTGATTTCTGTGTACAATTCAGTCTTCACAACGAAACCAGAAACATTGTTGATCAAAGCCCTGATTGGAACAGGTGTACCTGTTTGAGGATCTTTGATAATGATTCTAATTTCAGCAGCGGCAACTCTTAATCTGAGCAATCTTCTACCAAATCTCTCCAAGAACCCACCAAAGGCGGCTTCCACTGCTTCGGGGGAAATGTCAAAGACAGCAGAGAAGTTGATGAAAATATGGTTTAGATCAGAATTAGAAGTATCAATGATCTCTAAGTTATCTAAAATGTCACTCATCAATCTGTTAGCTTCCGAAGTCAAGTACTCAGTGATTGAAATGTCATCTCTGATACGGCCGGTTCTAATGATACCTCTGGTGAAGAATCTCTTATCAACTGGAGAGTTTTTGCCGACAGCCTCGTAGACGTGAATGTTCCTGTTTTCGGTAAAAATTTGTTTGATGTTGAAGTTGGACATTTTACCTAGTTCAAGTTGGAAAGCTAAAGCTGGTTCGATGTGACGAATAGTTTCATCTTCCTTGTAGTTTGGACCACGGTAAGTGTAGTACTTTGGATAAGTACCATCGCTGTATCCAAATACAAAGGTTATACGACGAATAGCAGACTCAACTAGTGCTTCTTTGTTTAAATCAAGTATTTCTCTTAGTCTTTTCAACACATCGAGTTCAGATTCGAATCCTTCAGTCGAAGAGACAATAACGTTTGCGACATTGGACAAACTTGCAGAAGAGCCAGATCTGTCTGGAACGGGGCCTGTAGACACATGGTGAGATGGGATCAAAGAAAGAGCAGATGCTAAAATACCGTCGACATCATCTAAGTGTCTGGAAGGGATTAACAAACCAGTTCTTAGAGGTTGGCTTTCGCCTTCCGAAACATAAGTCAAATCGGAAACCGAAATTGCTCTGTTCATTCCTAGTTTACTTTTTACCTGAGGTAATGAGGTGAAAGCGGCAGATGGGAGCTGGAATTTCCACTCAACTACTGGGGAACCTGATGATTTCTCATGTTTTAAGTCACCAATCGTGTATGCTCTGTACGCTCTTCTGATGTATACTTCCGCTGCTGCTGCAGAAACAGCATTGTCTGAGTTAGTTAAGAACTGTGCTAAGACATCGAAAACGACGTAGTTAGAGTCGATTAAGTCTTTTAGGACTTCCAAGTCTGGCTTTGTGCGTTTAGTCTCTGAGGAGCCATAGGAAGTGCTCAACACAGAGGATTTTAGAATATACTGAACTTGGTCGGTTCTTTCTTTAATCGATGGTAAAGCACCTTGGATTAGAATTTCCCTGGCTTGTAGAGCGACCTTAGCGGTAACCTTGGACTCCAACTCAACGATGTGCTTTAATGGCTGTTCGATAGAAGCAGTAACTTCGGAGCTTAATTTGCACAACGGTTGGTAGTGCTTCAAAATGGCAAGGATTAAGTTATTTCTGGCAGAGACCCTAGAGTGAGCTAGAACAGTTAAAACGACCTTTTCCAGATTGTCTGCATTTTCGTCACGTAATTTCAAGATAACATCTTCTTCACGGATATTTGGACCCGAGAACAACTTTTCAACATTGTAGTAGTTTTCTAGGAAAGTTGCGAAAACAAAGTGTTCGTGGGCGGCAAGTCCTTCACAGTAACGTGTTGTGATATCGACAAGAGGTTCGATAGTAGTGCCAAATAATGCATCCACGCCAGGATCATTTGCAGCCGCTTCTAACATTTTTTCCAGCTGCTTTGCTGGGAAATCTGCACCTCTCTTGAAAGAACGAGATACCAACTGCTCCTGCTGTTCGTTCAACTTCGCAGGTAGTCTAGAGTGTAATGCGGAAACTTGCAATTTCCACTCGGAGTATGGTAATTCTGGTTGTCTCAAAACTTCGATTAATTGCTGCAATGATGCATTCATAATAACTTGGTTGTCGTAACCCTTCAAAATGTTCTCCAAAGTGGTAACTAATGACCTAAACTTGTAAGCAGGTTTTGTGCCTTCGACATTTGGGGCACCTAATTCTGGTAACATACCCTCGTATGGTTTTGCATGTTTAACCTTGCTTGGATCATCCAAAGTTAAGATGGCTAGAATGTCACCAGCAATTAAAGTAGAGCCTGGTTGTTTCAACAATTGAGCGACACCGTTTTCTTGTGAGATCAACGGCATTTGCATCTTCATGACTTCAACTTCAGCATATGGCTGGCCAGCAATAACGTGCTCCCCGCTTTCGACCAAAAATTTGACAAGCTTACCTGGAGATGGAGTTCTTAACTGAGTTGGGTCATTTTCGACTTCTAACAGGGTGGTCTTGGAGTCGATAGATAACCTAGTAGCAGAAACTTCTTCTTTCCAGTAAATGGTATGAGATTTACCACCAACGGCAATCAACAAACCACCGTCTGACAACTTCCTGACACCAACGTCACACTTTGAACCATTGATAAAGAGAGTGTAACGATCATCCGCTGATTTGGCCACAGTGAATCTATATCTCATGCCATCATGAATGAATTCAGTTGGGTACATTGTTTGTAATAAAGACTTGTTTGGAACTTGACCTCTTTTCAAGGATGAGATGTAATCTTCTCTGGCTTTTTCGGAAGCGATGTGTGCTTTGGTAGCAGCACCGCAAATTACTGATAAAGTACGATCAGGTTTTTCAGCAGTCATTTTTTGGGAAATCAAATCATCTAACCATCCGGTTGTGATTGTGTTGTCCTCAAAATCTTCAGTTTCTAATAGCTTGATCAAGTACTCAACAGTAGTTCTGAAATCACCTCTAATAGATAATTCCTTTAGAGCAACAACCATATGCTTTCTTGAAGCCTGTCTGTTTTCACCGAAGGCGAAGATGTGACCAAACTGTGAATCAGAGAAGGAATGAATACCACCGTTGTTACCAACAGAGAAGTAACCCCAAACGTTCGAAGAAGAACGGAAATTTAACTCATGCAAAGCACCTCCAGATGGTTTGAACCCCTCATTGGGATCTTCAGAAGTGATACGACAAGCGGTACAGTGACCTTTTGGAATTGGCTTTCTTTGAGTC
This sequence comes from Kluyveromyces dobzhanskii, assembly GCA_003705805.3. Classification (NCBI taxonomy): domain Eukaryota; kingdom Fungi; phylum Ascomycota; class Saccharomycetes; order Saccharomycetales; family Saccharomycetaceae; genus Kluyveromyces; species Kluyveromyces dobzhanskii. The sequence continues at coordinate 885,627 of PPJP03000001.1, read as the reverse complement.
TTTACGGATTCTGGAGCAGAAAACTCAAAGTCAATGTCAGAAGCAGCTTTTGGATCAACACCGTATAACAACCTGATGTCTCTGATTCTGTGCATTGGAATACCCATTGCAATTTGCAATTGGGCAGAAGGCAAGTTGACACCGGTAACCATTTCTGTAGTTGGATGTTCGACTTGTAGTCTTGGATTAAGTTCCAAGAAGTAGAACTTGTCATCATCATGAGAGTATAGATATTCAACGGTACCAGCAGAAACGTAACCGACTAATTGACCTAATCTCACTGCGGCCTTTTCCATTTCAGTGAATGTTTCTGGCTTTGCGATTGTGGCAGGAGCTTCTTCGATAATTTTTTGATGACGTCTTTGAACAGAACAATCACGACCAAATAGAGAAATGTTGGTACCATATTGATCCGCCAATAGTTGTACTTCTAAATGACGTGCCTTACCAGCCAACTTCATGATGAAAATTGGGGAACCTGGAATCTCATTGGCGGCCTGTTGATACAATGTTTTGAATTCTTCTTCATTTTCAACCTTTCTGATACCTTTACCACCACCACCTTCAGAGGCCTTCACCATGATTGGGAAACCAATTTCCTTGGCCTTCTTTAGACCTTCTTCAGGGGATGAACAGCAACCTTCTTGATACACTTTATCTTCAACAGAAACCAAATTAGTCTCTTTGTCAACGTGAACTTTGTCGACACCAGTACCAGACCAAGGAATACATGGAACCTTGGCATGTTGGGCAACGATTGTAGATGAAATTTTATCACCAAGCGATCTCATGGCATTACCTGGAGGACCAATAAATATAATTCTTCTCTTTGAAGCAGCTAGTTTTTCAGGCAACAAAGGATTTTCAGAAGCGTGACCCCAACCAGCCCAGACGGCGTCTACGTCAGCTCTTTCAGCGACTTCTAAGATTAAGTCGACATTGGCGTAATTATTGTTGTTGGTACCACCTGGAACCTCGATATATTGATCAGCCATACGGATGTACTCGGCATTGGCTTCTAGATCTTCTGGTGTAGCCATAGCTACGAACTGGACAGTTCTTTCATCGCCAAAGGTTTCGTAAGCCCACTTACGAACTGATCTGATTTCTTTGACAGCGGCAATACCGTTGTTGGCAATTAACACCTTAGAGATAACGGTGTGACCGCCGTGGGATTTTACGAATTCTTTCAATGGAGAATCTTCGGCCTTTTCTACCACGTTTAGACCGATGAAATGTGATGCCAACTTTGAATGTTTGTGACCATATTCAGTAATCTCATACTGTTTACTTTGAGAGACAGAAACTTCTGATAGGTTTTCTTCACTCATTTTGTATTTTGTTATATGGGTTGAATGTAATAGTCTTTGTGAGAATATGCTATAGTTGAATGTAGATCTACTGGCGAGCGGAATGAACCGAGAATGTTTAGCTAGTAACGATAACAGTCTGTATGGATATAAGTTAGTCAATTTGGTCAATGTTGTAAAAATAAAGAAATCGTTACAAGAAGGTTTGTAGAATACCGAAATACTATTATGCACTTCTTCTTCTTCTTTTTCTCTTCTCAAAGCTTTCCTGCACCTCAATGAAGTTTACTTATCAGCACTCAAAAGGTGAATGGGGGACTTATGATGTAACCTATTTTCTGCAAATAATTTTGAAAGCAGAAAATCAACCACTGTGCACTGTGAGGTTCGAACTATCAAAACAACGGTGATGGGCTTTCGGAAAAGGAATTAGCACTAATGGGTGCAATTTAAACGAGTGACCTGAGGCTGGTGAAAGATGAGCGAGGAAACTTATACTGGACGTCTTCTTAATGGGTTCCTATTCTCATATATCATCCACGTTATCCTCTACACTCAAACGACTTACTTCTTTCTCCTGTGGAAGTTTCATTCTTTACGGGTTCGCCCTCCGAAATAAATCTGAGGTTTCTCTCGTTTACCCTTATATTTTCACGAATCTCAAGTACAATGGCGAATTTTCAATTTTCAAGTTTTTGCTCAACAGATTATTAGTACAGAAAATAAATTCCCAAACAAATACAAACACGGAAAAGCTCGTAGTAATAGTCCTGTGCATTAGAAGCGGTTTCAAAGAATGTTCATATTAATCTTGAATTTTGTTTCTTTCCAGCAAGATGAATCCCCATGAATAAACATAGTCTCAATTGCTAAGTAAACCGTCCATTGTAACAGTAAATCGACACGACTATTCCGCTTCGTACTTGTTTGACATGCCCACTACCCACTTGTCTGAGACAAAAAAGATAAACCTCTAAAGGGAATAATCATTGTAAAAGTTTAGTGTATACATACATCTTTCCACGAGACAACAAGTTGCTTTACAACCTCTATGATTTCAAATTGAAATAGTAATATTAAGGTTAAAGATTAACCAATGGTAATTGTATTCTATCAATACGAATTTGAGAAGAGAGTATACGATTGCGATGATATGTCTTCTGTTTAGTGTGAAACCTTTAATATCAATGTTAAAAGAAATCGGAATTTTAAAATAATAGAGAACAATATCTTCAATACTATCTTCAATACAGGTTGTTGTTGTTGTTGTTTGTTTGTGTATTGACTAAATTAGTTCCAATATGAATTGAGTTCCTCAATTATTCCTAGAATTTCTGATAGCTTTTGGTTAGACCTTTCTTCGTAGAATTTCAACAGTCTTCTAGTTTATTAAAAGCAGAAAAATTCGCCTTCCGAAGGAAATATTCTAATCAATCGATAAGTAGATATTGTGAATGGAACTAATTAAATATATAGAGTTTTACCCCTTTGCTTAAAAAAAAATCAACAAGAAAACCTCTTCTTTATAAAAAGCCGCCGAGTCTTTCTAATTCACCTAAACTAAGAAAAAAACACACAACTAATAGACGAAAACCTACGGGAGGAAAAAAAAACTGGTTCGTTTCTTAAACTACTGCAGGGGTTTCTAGGAGGATGCCCCGATGGATACTGATTTCACTTCAGTCTACCTTCTCTTAGATATTCAGTTTTTTTCTGGGAAAAAAAAGTTTAAAAACTTGTTGGGATCGTTGTTGGATTTTTTGTAGAACAGTTGCATAGACCATAAACCGTTTTTGATTAGCATCGTTTACGGTGATTTGGATACCAACAATTTGGTACACGTCACGTTGACTGCAACACGATTCGGCGTCGATACAGACGCATAATGTGAAAGCCAGTAGTCGACGGAAGTTTATCTCTGCAGAGTTGGAACACAGCAGATACAACGTCTTGAGGCTAAACGAGTAGTGTTTATTTACATTGCGGAGAAATGTAAGTTCTTCGATCGTTCGATGTTTCTGACAGATGCAGTAGAGGAAGGGGCGAGATCCGTTTGGCCAGATGGCTTCCCGTGTGCACCATGCCATCAAACGCGTGAAGTTGGGCACTTTCTGTTTACTTGCCAGAAGTGAGAATTCGTGGTCACGTGATGTCGACTGGTTAGAATCCTTTGCTTTCCTTTCACTTCTCATCGGTTGTGATGCATCGGTATTATCATGTCAGATTTTATGGGGGAGTTGATTGATTATATAATGATCGGCAACTTTTGAAAACTGACATAAGGATTACGCGTTGAGGTGATATCTCAGTTACCGGGAAATCTCCGGCAACACCTCAATTTGAAACCAATCATAAGAATTTTCATTCGCAACGTGTGGAAATTGAGGAAATTAGCAGCCGCTTCTTTAGTAGATGCAGTCTCTCTTTTTTCTATCTTTTCTCATACTTGTAGATTGTCGATTTTTCTGCTTTCTTAGTAGGAGCTCATCGTAGCCGACACCCATTTCAGTGACCCTCTGAAGCTCATAGCTATGCAGTGACCGTTCAATTATCTTAGTGACATCAAAATCCATCACATCCATACTTATTGAAATCTCAGTAGAAACCTCCTCCAAGAGTTTGGCCCATTTGTGCTTCAACAACACCTTTTCGGATTCAAGTAAGTCAAACTCAACTTTTACGTTGTTTTCACCTTCCATTGTTTTAAACTTCTTGTACGCTTTGTTCTATTATGACAAAAATGTCTTTTTCCCACTTATATAAACAGCGTGATGGATTGGCCTGTCAAATATCGAAATAATGAAACAATTCCTAAAGTACTAACATTTATCTAACCCAAGAAGGTTTGAATACAATGTCAAGTATTTCAAGATATTTCCTTTGCTTTAATCTGCTCCTTATATAGTCAAAGAACGACTTTTGTACAGCCTTTCGCGTTGTATTTATTCTTGCTTGACACGCTTTTTATAATCGAAATGTTAGATTTTCCAATGCCTATGAGGAAACTCAGTCATCTTAACTTCCCCAAAGAAACCCTTTTCACTACCATGTACTACATATGAAATTATTAAACGTGTCCATTGGCTGTTCAATCAAAAATTTATATAGAATATACCTTACTCTTGAGTTTCACTTATAGTTTACAAGAGATATTCCCTTAATTCATTATCAGATTTTGAAACCAGGCAAAAAAAAATCTTTTAAGACATGCATTCAGAATGAATAAGCAGTGTTGTTATATATGACACTCTTCGGTGTATTGATGTATGCTATTACAAAAGAAATGCCAGGCTCCGTTCCATTTTTCATTTGTGCAACGTCTGAGTAAGAAACTTTATTACTGTTCCAATTTTTCTGGTCACTCTTCACGAAATGAAGATGAGCATCGGTCTAATTTTTTATACCATGTAATCCAAGTTAGTGCTAAGATGTAAGAAGTAGAGGGAAAAAAAACTGTGATTCTTGAAATTTTCTGTATTTAGTGAAATTATAATTTTGCAATGAAAAATGGTTAGTGTAGATTGATCAACACAGAGGTTCGATAGATTGGTAACAGAAGATTTACTTCAAGGAATTAGGTCAGTGTTCATTCGACAATTCTCACCCTTTCAACTCGGTTAAACAAAGACGTACTCCAGGTACTTGAGGATTGTTCACTAGCAGATATTATCAATCTAACGTTTCCGTTAACATCCTCTGACGAAAACTGGATAACCATATACCTTAAAATAGTAAATTACAAACATGTCTTGGCTCTTCGGCGGTAAGAAGTCATCTACAGACTCTCCAGAAGTCAGTGCACCAGCTCATAATGATGAAAAGCTGACGCAAACTTTAGGATTTGATCCATCTTCAGTCGCAAATGTTACAAATGTTATTTCTGTTCCAGGCGGATTAAGCCCATCACAGCTCCATCCATTAGCTGGGCTAGAGCGTGGTGTTGAGTACATGGACTTAGAGGAAGAGCAACTTTCCACTATGGAGGGCTCTCAAGGTTTGATTCCTTCCAGAGGTTGGACAGATGATTTATGTTATGGTACTGGTGCCGTATATTTGGTCGGTTTAGGTCTTGGTGGTTCATATGGGTTCTTCGAGGGTTTAAAGAACATCCCTCCAAATTCTCCAGGTAAACTACAATTGAATACGGTATTAAATCACATGACAAGAAGAGGCCCATTTTTGGGTAACAATGCTGGTGTGTTGGCTCTAACCTATAACTTGGTCAACTCTGTTATCGATTCTTTCAGAGGGAAGCATGACGTTGCTGGTTCAGTAGCAGCTGGTGCTTTGACCGGTGCCATCTTCAGATCCTCCAGAGGATTAAAACCAATGGGATACGCTTCTGCTATAATGGCTGCTGCTGCTGCCGGATGGTGTGGTGTCAAGTCTGTAATTTTATGAATTGGAAAAACATCAAACCATAGTGTGCGTATATGACGCAATGTAACTTTTGTTCCTTTTTATCCTATACTATTGTCACTTTGAGGTTACGAAAATTGCTGGTATTGGAATCCTTCATCGCAAGGAATCCTTGCTGAATGCGTGGTTTATCACCACTATTCGAAGTATTCTTTTCATCATTTCGTATTCGCTTTCCCATTTAATCCATATTTCCATCTTACGTTTGCATGTTGAATTCCTCTTTCGTATAATGTACATTATGATGACAATTCCAACAAACTAATGCTATGTTCCATCGCAGGAACTTCTCCTCCATGCACCGTGTTACCACTCCATTACAATATTTTAACTTCTTTCTGAGAGTCGTTCACGACTCAATCTCAAGGTTGAAGCGTGACGAAGAAATGAAGGTACAGCTAGTTTAGAGATACACGGTCTTGTATATATTTCATAAAGTCATCTTTCGTCAGTATCTTTCTTCCTTTTTGTACATTTAATTGACGACAGCTGTCGTACTTGTAAGTTTACAAATCCAATGAACTGTGGCAAGCTATCGTGAATATGAAAACTAGTGTAAACAACAGCGGAACCCTTTCGGGCAGCTTCAAACTTGTTGTTCAGTGTTAATAATGAAATACAGTTGGATGAACCTTCTCTAATATGGCTACACTTACTATAACTGTGGTTTGAGGAAGAATAAAGTATGTATCTTGTACGTTACTAAATTATACATTATAATGGTGTTTCTTTTTGAATAAACTGTTCAAGTGCGGTGCAAGTATCCTTCTCCCATGGATTATTAAATTTATCCCAGGGTCTCTAGTTGGCTCGATGTGTCCTGTGGCTCCTTCTAATTGATCCATAAATTTGTTTTCATCGATTAATGGATAAACAGCATAATCGAATTCGTCGTCATTTTGGTTACCGCCTGTGTAAAGAACCTTGTTAGGTGTCCTTGGCCTTAGAGCAATAGCTCTTTTCTTGAAGATCCCCTTGGTGGAGGTTTTTATTAGAAGCTTTCTGATCTCATCCGGACTGTACCCTTGATCTAAATAGACAGCAGCAGCGCCAGCAACTATTGGGGATGCCATTGAAGTTCCACTCAATACCAGAGTGTTACGATTTATATTTGACAATGACTTGATGTTAACGCCAGGAGCCCATATATCAACACAAGGGCCCCAATTTGAGAAAGAAGCCATCAAATCAGTTCGATCGTCTAGCGCAGCTACAGTAATTGCTTTCCTCACTTTGGCCGGGCTGTACCAGCACGCATTCAACCCACTGTTGCCCCCAGCTACGACTACTACAACGCCTTCATCAATGACTGCTGAAATTGCCCTATCTAGAATTGTATGAGTACCTGGTGCTCCAAGACTCATGTTAATGACACATTTCCGTTTTTTTGCGACGCACTGGTTAACAACATACTCTAAGCCTTCTATTATATCTGAAACGGTACCTCTTCCCATGGAATCAAGAACTTTCACCTCTACGATGTTTGCCTTTTTGGCAACACCATAGGTTTTGGATCCGATAAGTCCTGCGACGTGAGTACCATGTCCTATTAAATCTCCAGAACCCTCTCCTGTGGTGTCGATCCCTCTCATAGTTCTTCCTTCAAAATCCGGATGCGAATGGCTGATCCCACTATCCAATACGTAAACGTAAACACCTTTTCCCTGATGTTCTTCACGGTAGTGGTATTGTAAAGCAGAAGATGGTGAGTCGTCTTGCTCGAATATCGGTAACTGAGTTCTTCTTGAGATTCGAGCCAAGTGCCTCGGAGCTCGATACTGAGATGTGAAATCATCCCAGACATCCGAGTCGTCATCCCCACTATTATCATCGTCATCGTCCCCAATCTCGGAGTAAATCTCGTCTTGCTCTTCGTCATCATCAGCGTATTCAGTGTCGAAGTCGTATTGATACTCATCATCCTTTAAGGTAGATGCAATGTGCGTAAACTCGTCGAACAAGCTAATTTTCGCATTGGTCACAACGTCACTGATGAACGGAACGTCTTTCAACTTACTTGCTATCATCGGAGGTATATCGACTGAAATGGCATTAAACTTCCCAAACGAAAACCGTCTGCGGATCTTGGACTCTATTAGCTCTTTCACAGTAGATCCACCAATTTTAAAGTCAAAAACGTTCTGTAGAGCTTTTGGCGTCTTTAAGCTAATGAGGTATTCGCCACAAATCACGGGCCAAATAAGATGTAACCATATTATAAGTGCAGTGGTTGTGATTTTCATTTATCTCCTGATAATGAAACTTGATTCCTGGACAACTCGTCTGACTCTATATGTGGGCAGGAACATATATTAAGGTCAATAATCAATTATTAAGGATTTATTGTTCTTAGACTGGTATGATCAGTTTTTCCGAAGATCTTAACAAAACACTATGGTGATGGAGACTGCAGTAAACTGAATGAAGCCGCTACGCCAAAACATTAAATGTGGGGCTTCTCAGGTAAGAAATACAGGTTTTGTTCCTAACTATTTCACATCTCTCGTCTTGACATTTATCAACATACTTTGTGTCGCACGTCAAATTTCATTTCCATGATGACGCAATACCATCACATCGGTTTCCATTCTGAATAGCGTGTAAAGAAAATAGGCAAATAGGGTTCTGTATTTCTTGACACTTCGAAAAAGCTGCTTTGCACGACGAACAATACGATCACACCAGCTCCGTTGAATCCGTTTGAGCAATGTACACGTGTGGGTGGGTGTGACACTGCTCTCAGATTTGCTCAAATTACCCGAGAATTCTCGGGTCATCTCTGAAAAAAAAAAACGTACATGTGCTTCGGGTAATAACCCATAATGAGCGCAGATAATAATCGAATTGCTGGTGCTGCTTTCCGCTCGGCCCCGCTTGTCGAATATAGACTGAGCCTTCCCAAGTAACACTCAAAAAACCTTTCAATGCGGCCACTTTGCGCACATCACATCGGAGAACTTTCTTTTTCATTGCCATATGTCCCGTCCCATTTCTATTCTTTTCCCCTCGAATATTTTCATCTGACCAATTATATTACAGGAATTTTTGTGTCAGGAAAATGTGGAGCCACAATCGTGGCAGGATTTTTCCAAGCGAAACCGATCGGCGAATTAAAACAGCCGATGTTTCCACCTTTTCAAGCACCGACTGCATGGCTGTAAACAGTTTCCGGTGATCTTCGAGTAAATCATACGTGTGGGAAAGCTGGTTTTACGTTTTCACCAGTGGAGGGCCAAGATGTTTGCTGCAGCGCTGGGAACTATTACGACCGATGTTGGCCTCTTAAGTCAAAGGCTGACGTTCTTGAGCGTTGTTGTAGCCATTTGCAGGTGCTTGCAGGTGCTTGCGACCGACCATGTCTCCGAGGTACGTTGCAAGTTTAACGCAGCGAAGGCGGGTGCTCAATCTCTTCGGAATAGCGCATTGTGGGAAACAATGAGGGCCCGTGATGCGGAACGGACATTTCAAATGAGCAAAAAGAAATCAAGCACCGAAACCAAAAAAAAAATCAGACGGTAAGATCGCAAATGTGAATAAAAAGGAAAAATGAAAACCCGACCAGATAGAATCAGCGCACTGATACAAGAGAAACGTGAGGCTTCCGAAGTAGTATATATAAGGGACGGTTGAGCATATTTATTCGTTTACAGACCCAACATTTATTTTTTAGCAAAGAAGAATTCTTACCCCTGCTGATTCTTGAAACTTTCGGAATTTCCCCATACATCAGTTGAACGAGTTCCGAGGTTAGTAGTAATTAACGTTTTGAGCTCTAAGTTAAACTAGAAGACACACAGATAGTCAATCAACATGAAGATTTTAACAAGAGAAGAAATCGACGCCCATCGTCACTACACCCTGATGGGTGGTGTCAAAGGTGCTGCTGCAGGTTTTTTGGTCTCTGCGGCCATCTTTAGGTTTTTACCCCATCGTTACCCTAAATTCAACCCAAAGGCTATGACATGGTCGGTGAAAACAGCTTTATTCATCACTCCTCCAACCCTTTTGGCTTCTATCATTGCTGAAGAGTCTTCCAACGGGTTCGACAAGAAGATGTACGGTAGTTCTTCCACTAGTGATGTTCTTGCTGAACATAACAGGTGGAAGAGTCTGTCTGCAAAGGACAAATTCGTCGAAGGGTTGTCTAGCAACAAGTACAAGATCATTGTCAGTGCGTGGGCTGCTTCTTTGTACGGGTCTTGGAAATTAGTTGACAAAGATCCCTACATGACCAAGGCACAAAAAGCTGTGCAAGCAAGAATGTACGCTCAAGGTGTTACCGTTCTGTTGTTGTTAGCATCAATTGCCCTCTCAATGTACGAAGAAAAACTGCATCCAGATCAGAAGAAACAAAACAGAGACCGTCGTTGGCAAGCAGCTTTGGAACGTGCTGAGCAAGAAGAAGAGTCAGCAGCCCAGTCTGGTTCCAGAAGTAACGAAGACAGAGTTAACGCCAAGATTTTCAAGTATAATTAAAGATCGAAAGATGGAGCACTTCTGTCAAGCAACTGATGCGTGACCGATATGAGTTGCTATTTGTTTGTTTGTTTTGCACTTGCATTGAACCAACCTCTGCTTACCTATCAAAATAGCGCTCGTCTTTCTATCGACTATACTATAACTTTATGTTACATGAAATGAAATGAATCTAATGATCAAATCCCCCTACTCCAGCCTTCCCTAACTCTTATGAAAACCACTTTTTACTGTCAATCTAATAGGATATACCAAATGAAAACTCGGTTTCCTAAACTGTGACAAATATGAGAGCCCAAATATGTCTTTAAATGCCCATTAATGAGATTTCACAATGTGTTAGCAATAAAAAATCCTACTTTCTCCATTTTCCAGTCTTTTTTTGGCATACCTGTAACTAACTAAACTATCAATGACTTAGACCAATCATATTCCAGTGTATATTATAGATAAACATATATATGTATATATATATAGATACATGCTGTGCGCGCAATCGCAACATGTTAATGAGAACCAAAATCCCAATTTCAATTCATCATAGAACATCCAAATCGCGGCAAATTCATCTAATCATCGTATTCGACTTATTAATTGTGTCAACTATATACGCTTAAGCAGATAGCCTTTATTTACATGCTTTATTGAAGATTCTGTAAGAACAAGATACACTTGGTGCTATTATTTCTTCTTTCTCATACTTGCTTCCAAATCACCAACATCCAATCTTGTATTTCTGATATAGTAATGCTTACTTCTGCGTCTCTTACCGTCAGCTCTTCTGATCAAATCTATTCTTTCCACCAATGGTGAGAATATTGGAACTCTCATTTCGACACAAGTTTTATAAATATAATCTCTCAATAGGATGGACGTATCTTGAATTATTGGTTTACGGTCTACCGCAAGAACATACCCTGTAAAGTTATCGTAGTTGCACTTGTTGGAATTATAAACAACACGGAGAACGTCACCGGCACGTAAACGGTCAGGATTTTTCTTGGAAACTAGCTCTGTTTTGACTCCATTTGGGTCAAGTTGTGATAGATCCTGGTTGGCTAGTGTTTTGATCACTAACGGAGTGCTTCTCTTTTCAATTGGAGGATAAACTGGAATAATTTTTTTCCCTGCCTTTACTGGAAGCTGATAACTTCTAACGGATTGTCTCACCACGACAGGCAGAAGTCTTTTAAGCATTGTTTTATAGGTCGTGTAGTGGTTGGGTGGAGCGAATGAAGTAGTTCAGCTTGTGTTCGAAGACAAATTCAGCCTTCGTTTCAAGCTCTGGGTTATCAATTATACAAGAGAGTAGCTTTAGCCTTTTTTCAAAATTTTCGTTATTGAATATTTCTATGTAGGAATCAGTAATATAACTTTATATGATCATTTTTAACGTGGTTACAAATGGCTACTGATTTCGCACACGGAAGAAATAGAGGCCGTCGTATATTGTAGTCCAGTTCATCTCTAATGTAATATGCTTGTGTGATTTATATACACCAAACCTTGGTTCAAAATCTTGCTCTTCTCTTTCTACCAGTGAACTTGGAGTCGAGAGCAACCTTTCTGCCTCTCTTCTTCATCACTTCCTTCTTTCTGTTAATGTAGTCCTTGTTGGATTCAGCAACTTTCTTTCTGCGTTCCCTCTTTACCATAAAATCGGCATCCATCTTCACACCTTCCAAGTTTACTTGTTCGTTCTCTTCAGCTGAGCCCGAACTTAGCACCAAGTAGTATTTCTTATTCTTTTTGGATTCCGGATCATCGATCACAAGACCTCCAGAAAAGCCGGCAACTTTGGCAGCTCCCAAGATTTGGTCGATTTGGTCATCATTCTTTGGATAGAATTGTGCTACGAATTTCCCTCCCTTTTTCAAACTTGCGAATAGCGTATTGAAGAACCTCATCAGTCTCTTCTTTGGATCGTTGTATGAAGTGTCTGCATTGCATAGCCATTGGATCACAGATATACTTACCGCAGCATCAAATATACCGGCTCTGAACGGAATACCCTGGCCAATATCATGTAACATCAAATCACCCTCTACTCCTCTTTCAAGAGCTTCTGCTAGCATACTAGGAGCGATATCTAGCCCGGACCATACATGTCCTTCCTCAGTGATAATTTCACCACTCAAACCAGAACCACAACCGATATCTAAGATATATGAAGTATGTGGCAGATTCAAAAGTTCCAAAGCTCGAAGGGTCATCTTTGCTTGGATATGCTGCACTCTTGTCGAGCCACTGTATTTCTTCGACTCGCTGTCATTATAAAACACTTCTGGTGGTGCCAAATCTTCTGGACGAGACATATTATTCTTAAATCTTGTACGCTTATGGTTCTGCTACCGATTTTCTCGAAACCTACAAAGTAATAACCAGGTAACCCAGATTTGTTGACCCATTTACATGATATATGCTTGTTGTAATCGCTTTGATGAGGTCGATGAGCTTCAAAAATTTCATAGATCATCGGGAAAAGAAAGAGCTCTCTCCCATGAAAAATATTTACGGTCACGTGCAACGGACGATGTGCAACTTATCGATGTGACGATTACTCGAGAAGAGAACCTTTGGCTACTACGTGACACGGCATAATTGTACTCGGTGGAGTTGGCCCCCTTGTGAGTATAAGACCGTGTTTTTCAACTGAACAACTCTAACAGCTGTATCTGTAGCAAAGAATTATATGTATAAGATCTAAGAAAATGCTCAATTGAATTTATAAGGGGAACATTCTAAACATTTTAGGCACCACGTTTAAGAGTACAAAAACAATAATTAACCGCCATTGAGTGACAATATTAATAACACTTGAGGTAGATTCAAAAGAATACTACCTATATTCAAGTTAACGCAAGGTGCCAAAGAGCAGTTATTTTGTTCCAAAACTCACGTTGGCCGTAAGAACTTAGATATCGCATCAAAACATGCAAGGAGATAACGGGGAGTCACAGCTTAATTCACAGGAAACATTCCCGGTAGGCTCTACTGTCAATAAAGCAGCAGGAGATCCAGCGGTTGTGAACTCGCCGTGGTTCCAGCAAGCTTACAAAAACGCATTGGAGTTTTATGAAAAGGATAAAGTTTTGGACCCAAAAGATCGGTTGGAGCTATCCAAGATTTATCTTTCCATTGCACGAGCTGAGTTATGGTCAGGATGGGGAGCTTTTGCTTTGGTTACCAGTATTCCTTTCATAAACCAGTACATGAAAACAGGAGTCATCAAGGGAACGAAAGTCACCAGAGCATTTGCACTCGGCTTCTTTTCTATGTTTGCTGCTACACAACTAAGCGGCTCCGTTGCTTACAAAAGTAAACTAAAGGCGATAAAGCCAGATATAATGGAAGATGACCCGAACCTTCCAAAAAGTAATCAGCAGAAGCAGTATGAAGTTCTTAAGCTATTGAATATGGGAATGCCTACCAGATGGGCCAATTATTATTACATGACATATAAAAATCCTGAAAGAAGAATTCCAGATCCCAGGCTAAAGATGGATAAATTGAAAAATGGTGAGCACAATACTCGAAATTCGTCAGTTCTTTTCGACAACAAGGATCCTATGGGTCTTTATACGGGATCCCAATTTGACAAAAAGGAAGGCGTGCCTAAATTAGCTACCCCTCAAACAGTTTCTTCTGCTAAAAACGCCTCTATAGATCACTACGATCCGTTTGATGATGCAGACCCCGAAGAATCTGATCTCTCATCCTGGGAGAAGATCAGGAAGGAAAACGTGGCTGTTGATACCAATGGTGGGAATTCATGGGAAGAAATTAGAAAGCACAGCTACGAAAACCCCGACTCTGACTACAAATAGAGCAACTGTGACGATATCTCAAAAAGATTTGTGCGTAAAAGACGGTCCGCTTGTATATACCACTGAAGGCAAACGTTACACAATTACAAATACACGCATGTTCTGCCATAGATATTTGTTGCCTAATCAAACACTATATTCTTAAAATGTTCGCCTGTCTCATAGATTCGTATGGTGGTTATCAGACATTTTATATTAATTTATATCTAACAATATACATGATTAAAAATATAACATTACTGATTTACCTAAATATGCAACTCGCGTGTTGTGTTAAGTATAACAAATTATTAGTGATGGACATGTATTCCGTTCTTCGTGAGCAAACTTCATTTCTGTAGCGGCAAATGATGATTGTTATTAATTCAATCAGCACAAGGCATTGTCACCCCTCTTTTCTGTCTTTAATTTAGACAATTGATCAATGACGGTGTCTACTTGAACAGTGGCGTTTTTACCTTGCAAGTCCATAACATCTCTGTTTCTGATATTCACGGATTTTTCAGTCATCTCTTGTTCACCTACGATGAAAATAAAGTTATATTTCAACATTTGACCATTTCTAACCTTCTTTTGCAACGTGTTACCGGTGAGATCAACATCCGCGTAGAAGCCAGCTTCAACCATCTTGTCACGGACTTCTTGGGCGTAATCTTGGAATTTAACACCAACTGGTACAACAAGGATTTGACGAGGAGATAGCCAGAATGGCCACTTACCAGCGAAGTGCTCGGTCAAGATAGCAGTCATTCTTTCAACGGAACCCAAGATGGCACGATGGATCATGACAGGTCTTTCGTAATTGTCATCACCTTCCAATTCCTTAGTCTTGAATTCCAATTCAAATCTGTTAGGCAATTGGAAATCCAACTGGATGGTGGCACATTGGTGCCATCTCTTTAGAGCATCAGAAATCATGATGTCGATCTTTGGACCGTAGAAGGCACCATCACCTGGGTTTAATTCCCAATTACCACCCCATTTCTTCAAAGCGGCTTCAAGTTTGGATTCAGCGTTATTCCAAGTTTCTAGTTCACCCACATACTTCTCAGGTCTGGTAGACAATTCCATCTTGAATTCAAAGTCGAAAACACCGTAAACATATTTCAAGAAATCGAAAATGTTTTCAATTTCTTGCTCAATTTGGTCTTGTGTACAGAAAATGTGAGCATCATCTTGTTGGAATCTTCTGACACGAGTTAACCCAGACAAGGCACCAGAAAATTCGTTTCTGTGAATGACACCGAAATCAGCAACTCTCCATGGCAATTCTCTGTAGGAACGTTCACGAGCCTTGAACATCAAACAATGGCCAGGACAGTTCATTGGCTTCAAACCGAAGGTTTCTTTTTCGACTTCAAAGGAGAACATGTTTTCCTTGTAATTGGCCCAGTGTCCAGAAGTTTCCCATAATTTAGAGTTGTACATATTTGGAGTGATGACTTCATCGTAACCTCTCTTACGGTATTCACTTCTCAATAGCTCAACCAAAGTGTTGTAAATTCTAGTACCGTGAGGCAACCAGAAGCAAGAACCTGGTGACATCTCATTGAAATAGAATAATTCTTGTTCTCTACCAATTTTTCTATGATCTCTCATGGATGCTTCTGCTAAGAACTTCAAATGAGCGTCCATTAGCTTTTTGTCTGGGAAAGCGATACCGTAAACTCTTTGCAACGAGTCATTGGTGCTGTCACCTAAGAAATAACAGGAAGAGTTCTTTAATAGCTTGAAAGCCTTAATACGGCCGGTATGAGGGATATGAGGGCCGGTACACAAGTCAATTAAAGAACCGCATCTGTACACGGTGGTGGCACCTCCATCTGGAATTTTGGTGCTAACCAAGTAAGTCTTATATTTGGAATAATGGAACATCTTCAACAAGTCTTCTTTAGAAACAACAAGTCTCTCGAACTTTTGTTTCTGTTTAATAACATTTTTCGATACGTTCTCCAAGTTTGGGAAATCGGCTTGAGAGACTGTTCTGTCTTCTGAGTTTGGATCCAGAGAATCTCTACAAGCAAATTCGTAGAAGAACCCGTCATCGGTAGGAGGACCTAGACAGATATGAGCTCCCAAGTTACATTCACATGCCTCACCCAAGACGTGAGCGGAGGAGTGCCAAAACACCTTTTTACCAGTGTCGGATTCGAAATCAAAGAACTCAATCTTGATCTCTTCACCTTCTTTACCTTCTAAAGGTCTCTCCAAATCCCACAATTCGCCGTTGACCTTAGAAATACACTGTCTCTCGGCAAAAGACTTGGCGATATCTTGTGCAATAGCCATTGGTGTGGTTTCCCATGCAGTAGCTTCCTTGACAGATCCATCCTTTAGGATTACTTTCAATGCAACGCGTGGAGCGGCAGCAACCTTTTCAGCATATTCTTTCTGCAAACGCTCGAACATTTCCGTACGTTCATCAATGAACGCTGGTTGAGGATCTAGATACAGAGGGTGCTTACCATTGCTCTTTTCCTTCTTTTTGTCCTTCTTGTTCACTTGTGGTTTGGCGACCTGTCCTTCGGCTGGCTTGTTCTCACCGGCCAAGGACAAATCTTGTACCTGCTCAGCGACAGCTTTCACCTCGTTGTCAGCACTCATACTCGGTGTGTTTCTACTGCTATACTAATAGGATTGTAATATATGTTTAATGAAAACCAGTTTTTCACTTACGTGGACAGAACAAGGAAGTTGCATTCATTTTCAATTGACTCAATCACTAATTTAACGATTAGTGTGTTGAGCTCTCTTTTTCGAAATTTTTTCTTTCTTTTCATATATCTAAAGCCTCAGGCAAGATCAACGTCAGGTTGTAGAAATCATAGTGAACGATATAATAATATGACCCACAAGTCTTATGTACTTTGCATAGTAAATAATAAGAGGGAAACCCCGGTTGCTCGACCACCATGGCTGTGGACTGTTTGAGATTTCCCGGATTTTTTTTGTATGGCTTGAACTCTTGGCAGCGCTTCTTTCGTTCACGCCTTCGAAAATAGAATGACGGATGTATAAATAATTATACAGCTTGTGAAACAGTATGTAAAGGTCCTGATTGGCAGAGAATAAGCCTAATCAGAATGCTGTTAGCATAGAATTGTCGTGGAGTTGTCATACGATTTCTGTCACAAATCCGAAGGAAAATAGCCGCAAAAGCACTGTTGAGCTATCGGTTCAATGACTTACGACACTAACCAATTTACAATATGGCAGTAAATTTTATGTCTGACAAAAACGAAAGAAAATTCAAATTTGAAATATCAAATAAAATACAAACCATCTCATCTCATCTCATATAAAAATCTTGAAAAGATAGGTGGTGTTAAACGTTGGAGGCCAAGCAGTATCTTACCATATACGTAATAACATGGTTGTTGATACCATGCTTTCAGAGGTTGAATGCGCTGATTCACTTCCCTTTTTCAAGGATTCTAGCCCAACTTATGAGATAACAGACAATGATAAAATAATAGCACCCAGTATAGGTGAGGTTGATTCTGACCCTGAAAAATTGAGAGAGATCCGAGGGCATGGACGATATTTTGGTGTTGAAGATGGAGAAGACGGTATAGTAGAACCGTTACCAAAGTGTAACAATTGTTCTCAAAGAGGTCATTTGAAGAAAAATTGTCCGCATGTCATATGTTCCTATTGTGGAATTATGGACGACCATTATTCTACTCATTGTCCTAAGACAATGAGGTGTTCGCATTGTAATGAATCGGGCCATTACCGCCAGCACTGTCCAGTAAAATGGAAGCGTATTTTCTGCACACTCTGTAATAGTAGTAAACACTCGAGAGACAGATGTCCTAGTATTTGGAGAAGTTATTGTTTGAAAGATTCGAAACAGAAAAGACTCATGCCACTGCATTTGATATTCTGTTACAACTGTGGTGGGAAAGGCCATTTTGGAGATGACTGTATGGAAGGTAGGTCGTCGAGAGTACCAAATGACGACGGGTCGGCATTCGCTGGAAACAACCTTCCGTCGTTGGCAAGAAAAGACTACGGCAGGAATTTGAAGGAATATAAAGAGAAGGCTGCCAACGAGTATCCATACGATGACTATGACTACGATAACTACGATTTCAATTACGATGGTGGCGATGATTACTACTACGATAACAAACACAGCAGCAGTAAAAGTAATAAGAGAAGTGCCGTAGATTATGGCGATGCGAAACCCTCCAACTTTTACGCTCCACCCTACAGCAAAAGGGCCAAAAGATCGAATAATAGCAGTAACTATAACAACTACGGTAACCGACCAACCAATCCACCGGCTCCTACGGTCAAGGGTAAGGTGCTACCACCAAAACCTACTAGATCGCATCCTCTAGATTTTCCTAGAAATCCTAATGTCAACATTCCTCGTTACGGAAGTAGCTCATATCAACCTTCGAACGACAGGTACAGAAATTATAACTCTTATTCGTCTTTCAAGAAAAGAAGGTGAAATCACATGAATCTCCATTATTCATTCGTTCTCCTCCTAAATTGAAGCATAAGTAATCGGATACGTAGCATTTATAAATTAGAGTGGCACGAAGGAAAATATGAGACCAGCGGCTACAGTCGTCAAAAATTTGAAGTTGAGGTACTTTTAGATGAATTAAGTTCTTCGTCAACATGATGATGGCATTGATCATTTATATATATTTATATTCGCTCAGGTAAATATAAAAAAGAATGGTTCCTAGCGGGATCGAACCGCTGATCCCCGCGTTATTAGCACGGTGCCTTAACCAACTGGGCCAAGGAACCACTTGATATGAATGTGAGAGATCTGAAAATTACTTGTCAACGGTTCAAATCATGTGACCTTCCATGATAATCATTTGCCCCTCCATGTCAAACATTGCCTCGAGGAAAATGGTGGCCGGTATATTGGTATGACAGTTCCCTACTTTGCAATCAACGTTCAGGCCCTTACAATACACCTGTCACACCATGTCGCAAGTGATTTTTAATGTGACTCCCATTTTCCTCCCAACCATAAGTGGTACGCACTTTTTTCTTTCTATTTCATAAATGTCCAAATAAGAGCGTAGATAATCTTAGTCCGTTACTTGTGTTAAGAACAGAAGAGAAGCCGAAAAAAAAAGGAGGTTCAGACGACCACCCATTTACTTGCTGATTAGCTTCCTATCAACACTAACTAGATATGTGCCTGTGCTGTGTATGCTGTACTGTATCAGATTTGATACTTTATGTTGTCGCTATAATTTTCCCACCTGTTGCAGTTGGATTAAGATCAGGGCTATGTTCAAGTGATCTTCTATTAAACGTGCTTCTAACAACTTTCGGGTTTCTTCCTGGAATGATACACGCCTTCTACTACATTACTGTTACATCACCTTTAAGAGATCCCGAATCGCGCTACTTTTACAACCAGGGGTGGAACGATGGACAGACTTACGGAAGCCCATCATCTACCGTAACCACAGTTAACCGTCAACCAGCAGGCGTAGAAGACCCTTTATTACCAAGAACTCAGGTTCCTGTCACGTACGAACCTACTAGTTACGCTCAGGATGCTCCAAAAGGATCTCCTCCACCTTATACAGAAACCGTATAGGTTGGTGAGATTTTATTATCTATGGGATCTCGATTTTTGTTTCAGCTATTTCATAATGTTTTGCAATTCATGCAAACGTCCACGTTCGGTTGCTTGGGTTTACTTCGCTTTTATTTACTTTTTTGTATGTGTAATTTATTTTGTCTTTCGTTATTGAATGGAGTGTGACCTGAGGTTTAGCGTTTATGAACCTTTGAAATCAAAGGAATCTGCGTTCCTGATTCTCTCTTATTCGGCACTTTGAAGTTTGTAATTAATAATTGGTCCGCGAATTTATCAGTATTTTCCATTTCGAGCTTATCTAAGATCTCCAAATTCCCTAGACGCTCGCCAAATTTGAATTCACCTTTCAGTACAGTGATTGCTCCTGTTACCGAAGTTAGAATTGAGTAGAATTGTATGTGATAGTCGGAACCGTTCTTCTCGAATAGGCTCAAAACTAACCCAATGTCATTCACTATACCGACACGAAAGTCTACGAGTTTAACCACACCTACTTCGTTGCGCAGCAAATTTCTTGTATTTCTAAGTTGAAACCTATCCACTAATAAAATCCCATTAACGTCCCAAATCATGCAAAGAGAATCAGAAAGCATGAAAAACTTGACGAAAGAAGAGAGATTATTCAACACTACTTGGCTGTTCTCATCTTCTTCGTCAATCTCTGCATAATCATGTATGAAGTCCAACTTCATCAGAGGTTCGTCAATGAATTTAGGACGAAATGCATCTATGCTCAAAAATTTGTCTACCATCACGACATCCATATCACTGTATGCATCTGTAAGGAATGACGTGGTGGCTTCAAAGTCTGTTGTCTTAGATTCTCCATTGAGACTTACTGTTTTAACCACCTGAAAATTCACAGGAAACGTTTGTTTTCTTAAGAATTTCACAAAGCGCTCAGCTTGTGTTGTTCTGGGGTGCTGCTGGCTAGGATTATTCGATGACTCAGTTGGAATTCCTACCAATGAATATGATTCTGGATCAAGCTCGAAATTTACAATAGGTTCATTCCCATCCGATGGATCGCTTCGGTCTCTATTATCATTTTGTGATTTATCGTAAAAAAATAAATGATACAAGCTATCCTTCATATCCCCTTGTTTTTGCCGCCATACAGATGAGGACTTGAAGTCACAAACCACATCGCAGACTTGGATATCTTTCCAAGATTTGATTTGTTGCTCTGCAGCTAAAGTGGAAGATTCTCTCCTTAAATATTCTTGGAAGGCTATCCCGTGCATCGCTCTTGACATAAAATCAAGAGTTGGAGGTTCAGATACCAATTCAGGTTTCTGCGAGAAATACTCGTCCTTAAGATTGACAAATTCACCAAAAAATGATGGGAAAATTTCAGGTAAAAGAACCTTATGTATTGTTAGCGGGATCTGTGGTGATGCGGTGATGACACTGAATCTGTCCATGGGGTTGATACGGAACGAAGTCACGTCAGTCCTCAAACTCGTGACAAAAAAATTAGAAAACGTTGGTATGGGTTCAGGATACCATTCTTTTATAGTTTCACGGAAAAAACCGACATTATTCACAGGATAACAGTAATAACATATATGTTCAAAGTTGTGCTCTTTCTTAAATTTCAGTAACGCTTTGAGGGCGCGCTCTGTGCGCGTCGCGTCAGGGGATTGTTTCGTATCCAATTTCCAGGAGAAAGAGTCTCTGTACTGTTCGTAAGAAGGAGGAGCTTGAAATTCTTCCTCTTGCACGTAGCCATCGGGCAGGTTTAGTACGAATCCAAATATGTCGCCAGTTGCAGAACAAACATAGAGAAGTTTATCTTTGTACTCCAACCCAACTATAGTCATATCATTTGTTGTTGTAGTTGTGACCATTGGCACGCAAAAGAGTAAAAAGTCTGGCCTCAGTGGAATATTGTTGCTGATCTTAAATTGGTAATCTTTTATTATCTCTACTACACCGTGATTTCTAGCAATCACCAGATAGTCTGAATGCTCTTGGTTATTCGATTGTTCGGAACTTGGTATAATGGGCATACTTTTAGGTCTCAAATAGCAGAACTTCTGGACAATGCTATTGGTATCCGCAGCTTCATCGCTTGTATCAACTTTCAAAGGGACAATTCGGTTCTCTCTGAATTGGAAAATCCCGTAGCCTGAAGAAATTGCCTTTGAACATGACGGCTGAGAAACTAAAAAGGTAAATTGTGGGTCCATCTGATAAAGTTCAATTGTGCCGAGCAATGAGACGCTCAATTCAGAAAAAGTCTTTTATATATTTTAACATCAAGTTTGATCAAGCACTATTTTAGGTGCTAATGGTATTAATCGAAGATTGGGTTTTAACTTTTTTTTCAATATCGGTTTGTTCAGCCATATCACTTTGTATTTCTTCACAAAGGAAAACAGTCTCCGAAAATAGCTTGTAAACTCATTTCTATCGAGAAAGTATTAAATGGCATTCCGTGAGAAGCTGATCACATCGTAACAGGCTATTTTGCTACTGAATGAGCTGTTAACTGTCAGTGACAAATCACAAGTCTGTACTTGGTAGGTCATTGAGATATTTGTGCACACGTAGGATATTCATGCATATAAATCAGACATCGTATGCTAAAATCGCTTAGTTATTTAAGATCAACTAAAAGATATATGTCAGGTGTACAATGGAATGAATCACAAATCCTAACCGACAGGAAATCTAGGTTTCAGGCAAGAAGTTGCGCTATCTTCAATCAAAATGAAGTGATTGGCTTGCTGGAAAAGCTTGTCGAGGAAAACAAATCCGTTCAAAAGGCAGGTCACAGGCATATGTATGCATGGGTAACAGCAGACGTTACGAATGCTGCATTCGATAAAAAGACCAATGCCAAAAAGAAAAAGGGATCGCCGAAAGCATCAGAAGGACCGTCGGGTCCAATTGTCCTGAAGAATGTACAGCAGGGGTCCAACGATTGTGGTGAAGCTGGAGCCGGACAAAGACTATTAACATTATTAGAAAGAAGTCATGTTGCTAACGTTCTTGTTGTTGTAACAAGATGGTATGGTGGAACAGCATTAGGGCCCGCTCGGTTCCGACACATCTCAACCACTGCTGTCGAAAGTTTGAAGAAAGGCGGGTTTTTACCTTGAAATTTGAAGAGGTGGGGACACAGAGTTGACTATATAGTTTGACGTTTTTAACCTTACACTACAATTATAAAAAGGTTGTATATACCACATTAAAGACCAGCGATGATGAGACATTCACAGCAAACCTTGTAGCAGACGTTCTTTCAGCAATCTGATAGGTGCAAATAGTGGGTAGGACGTTTTCATTTCTGAGCTTCAGAATTGTATTTCGTGTAAACGTCGGCCCAATACAATCTTAAAGCGGGTTGTTCCAAGCCCAATTGAGTGATCTTCTTGACTTCTTCATCGGTTAAATCAAAGCTGAAAATGTCTT
The DNA here is from genome assembly GCA_003705805.3 of Kluyveromyces dobzhanskii. NCBI lineage: Eukaryota > Fungi > Ascomycota > Saccharomycetes > Saccharomycetales > Saccharomycetaceae > Kluyveromyces > Kluyveromyces dobzhanskii. Next base: position 862,588 of record PPJP03000001.1, on the reverse strand, counting down.
GAGCCTGCTGAACTCTTTCAATTTTAGAAGAGGTGGTGACTGGTAGGATTCCACGCTTGTAAACCCAGAGTAAGATGACCTGAGCTTCACTTTTGCTGTACTTCTTTGTTAATTCAGCGATATATGAGTAAAAACCAATCTTGTCAGAATCGGCTGGTCTCTTCTGTAATGGACCTAATGGAGAGTAAGCTTCAAGCAAAATATTGTTCTTTTGGCTGAACTCAACAATACCCGGAGTTTGATTTTGCAAGAATGGTGAGAACTCAATTTGGTTCACTTGTGGCTTAATCTCTGCAACAGCAAGTAACTTTTCCAAATCTTCAACGGTGAAGTTAGAAACACCAATATTCTTTGCTTTACCAGACTTGTACAATGCCTCCAAATGCTTCCAAGCGGTTTCGATATCAATTGTACCGTTCTTGTCAATAATAGGGGAATGTATTAAATACAAATCGACATAATCAACGCCCAATTTCTTCAAAGAGGATTCCAATGCAACAGTTGGATTCTCAGAGAGCTGCAAAAGAGTGGAATACTTGTCCGTGATAAAGATTTCTTCTCTTGGTTTCTTAGTATCCTTTAAGGCGGCACCCAATTCAGGATAAGTTCTGTAAATCTCAGCAGCATCAAGGTGCACAACACCTGGAACAGTATCCAAAGTCTCCTTCACAATATTAACTAAATCCTGCGAGAAAGTGGCGTCTGTCTCTTCGGATTTGTACCATGCTGTGCCAGTGCCAACAATGGCAACCGCAGGAATCTTATTCCCATTTGATAGAGTGAAGAACTGTTGGGTGGTCATTTAATTAATTGTGAGTCGATGTTCTCGATCGTAGTTGATTCCTTATGATTAAAAACAACTGATTACAACTATAAGGTATTAACTGTTCTTTAATAATTCGTTCAACGTATTTATGTGTCTTTTTATAAGTTTGCAGCACCCCAGATATTTTATTTCAGAGCTTATTAATAATACCCGGCTGATATGGCATATCACGTGCCTGTGTTCCTTCGAAAGAGTCATTTCTCGACTTTGACTTTCTGCTGTGTCCCTTCTCAATGTCTTAGGTCAACGCTAAGTGTGCAATCAAAGGAAAGAGCATCAACGAAGCTTTGCTTGCCTGATTGACTTAGAGTCAACAAAGGTCTTTCAAATTGGTAAGTCAATTTTCGTTGTTAGCCTTTGTTGGCGAATTATTTGAATATATTTATATTATGTGAAAAGCGTTAGTTGTATGGTTATATGTCCATTTACTTGCAATGTCTTTTTCAAACGTATTTATAAGGGTTCAAGATGGAATTTGGATCGTAGAGGTTCTTCAATTGCTTGATCATCTTGATTTCTTGATCTGATTTGGAGTACCCGATGTAATTCTTCTTTTGGAAACCAAGGCCGTGTTCAGCACTGATGGAACCGTTCTTGGACGAGACGAATTCGTAGACAAATGGTTCCAAACATTTCTCGACCTCTTTTGTATATCTTCTTACAGCGACGTTTAGATGTAGGTTACCATCGCCGACATGACCGTAACCGACAGCGGATATCACTGGTTTAGATTCGTCTTCTATACTTGACAACCCGCTTTCTTCCAACTTTGCGTTTGCAGCGTCCACGAGGGAGTATAGATCCTTCAATGGCAAAGAAACGTCATATTTGTAAACACCTCCACCAGCTTGAGATGACTCTGGGATCATCTCTCTCCATTGCCACAAGTTTTTCAACTCAGTTTCGTCTTGGGCAACGACACCATCAAGGACTAACCCTTCCTCCATGGCATTTTCCAAGAAGGCCTCCAGCTTTGCGTCGTCGTGATCCTTTTTGGAACCAGAAGTTTCAATTAGAATGTAGAATGGATGATCATCGGACAATGGGTGATCCATGTCAGCTAGATGAACTTTTGTGAGATTTTGAGATTTCAAATCCATGAACTCGAAGGCTGACAAGATTTCACCAAGCTCTTTTTTGGCTTGAACAAAAACTTTTTGAACAGCTTCGTAGCTTTCCACACCAAGGAAGGAGACATTAAATGCATTTGGTCTTGTTGGGCATAAAATAGAAACACCTGTGACAACACCAATGGTACCCTCAGATCCGATAAATAGTTGTTTCAAGTCATAACCGGTGTTATCCTTTCTAAGCGCATTCATACTGTTGACAATTTCACCGTTTGGCAACACCACTTCCAAGCCCAACACGGTACCGTGCAATGATCCATAACGTAGCAATCTGAGCCCACCAGCATTGGTAGCGACTATACCACCGACGTGACAAGACCCTTTGGCACCGAGATCCATGGGGAAGATGTAACCACGTTCTGCGAGATACATGTCTGCGGCTTCCAAAATTACACCAGCATCACATTTAAGGATACCGGAGACATCGTCGAACTCTCTAATTTTGTTCAGCTGAGTCAAACTCAAAACGATTTCGTCAAATACTGGCACGGAACCACCAACTAGACCGGTGTTACCACCTTGCGGAACGACAGCTAAGTTCTGATCGTTACAGTACTTCAAGATCTTCGAGACTTGTTCTGTAGTCTTTGGTCTCAACACTAATTTGGATTGACCTCTGTATTTCCTCATCCAGTCTTCGTTGTAAAAAGCCAAATCCTCGTTCTCATTGGCTTCTAAGATTTCCTGTTGGGAAAGTACTGTTTGGAAATAGTCCAAATCCTGCTTGCCCAATTTTTTGAATGAATCTAAACGCTTAACGTTAGGATAATTCTCAACAGTTAACTTCGGCTGAGGTTTGTCTGAGTAGAATCTGGTTCCACTGTGGAAAGAGGACAGCTTTTTGTTGTTAGCAACTCCTGAAACGAATAGGTTAGCAATTCCCTGAGTTACAGGGACTGTAACGCTCTTGCCTACGAGTAAGCGGCTCGAAACCCTCGAACTGGCACGAACTGATGTTCTGATCATTCTCTCTCTGTGAATAAATAGATTGGTCACTTGGAAATGCGTAGGGCCAGATCAAAGACAGTAAGTACAGTTACAAGATCAATTCTATAGGAGCCCTGGTGTATGCTTATCTTTTCGTCCTTACTGGTGAACCATAAAAATAACTAGCAGCTTGTAACATCTGTACCGCTTCTGGAGGATCTACGTCAAGAACCAATGATCTCGAATTATTGAAAAGATTCAAGTTAAGAAGTAATGGCAGCGATGACTCTGGTTTTGCCTCGAACGGTATTATGTTACCCGGATACGATGGTCTTTGAGATAAAAACACGTGATTCGCAGTGCAGACCCCCCCCTCCTCAATACCAAAAGTTTGATTCCCAAGCCTTGAGTGAAATGGTGTGCTTCGTAATTGCAAATCACATTCGGGGTAGGGTACCTACCTGCTCAGGAGCACTCACTGTAAGTTTTATATTTACAACAGAAGCTAAAGCTTTTTGTCTCTAAAAGTACGGTTCAAAAACTATATGAATTAATCTGACCATACATAAATTGAACCATCTGTCCCTACAAAAACGAATAAGTATGGTAGATACTTTCCGAACGGCAATTGTAGTTGATTCACTACGGGAACATAAATCCCTTCCAGCAACACAACACTCGTCAGTAAGATAAACGATAGAAAATACTCAAAACCAATTCTCCAACGACTGCTCAACTCTCTCTCTCTCTTATAGGTCTTCCATTCGTACTTCAGCCTTTTTTTTTTTTTACAGTGTAGTGTATATTTCCACATCCATATATAAAACAGAAAGTAGCAACTTCGCTACGACGTGAAAAGGGATTTCAGACCGATTGTTCGGTGTACACACTCAGCCAAGCCGATATCACAAGTGCTACCAATCTCTGCTAGTCCATATATCCAACCGAATACGAAATGACTTCCATTGCCCACGACGCTGCATGCATTTTCTGCAAGATAATTAAGGGTATGTAAAGAGCCAATATGCTGCGTTTCACGATGAGCCTCTAAAAATGCCTTCTGATATAGCCCGAAAGATGACAAACCACTGTACACTCTACTAACACGTCGCATCCCGATGCCCTCACAGGTGAAATCCCTTCCTTCAAACTGATTGAAACTCAACACTCTTTCTCGTTCCTTGACATCCAACCAACTGCTGAGAATCACATTCTCATCATTCCAAAATACCACGGCGGGAAGTTGCACAACATCCCTGACGAGTTTTTAGCTGACCTGTTACCGGTCACCAAAAAACTGGTTAAGGCCATTGGCTGCGACCAAGACGGTCCTGACGGCCCAGGGTACAACATCCTACAAAATAACGGAAGGATTGCCCATCAAGAAGTTGATCACGTGCACTTCCATTTGATCCCGAAGAAAACTAAAGAGTCTGGCTTAATTGTTGGATGGCCTGCTCAGGAAACCGACTTCGCTAAGCTGGGGCAACTACACCAAGAATTGCTAGCTAAACTGGAGACATAACCGATATATTCTGTCTCAAACAGACACGATGACTAAGCTCATCTGTACACAGACTGTGCACAGATTGAAAATATGCAGATAAGTAGCTAACACCACCTAATAACAACTGCGTGTATGTACCTGTTTTCTACACCTGTCAGTTGTAAGCGAAATGCTAGTACCTACCCTTTCTAGAATGTGCTTATAGGGATCTCTTCCCAGATGCGCGATTGGGAAAGTCTGAGTTACCCGACCGGACACTACCATATTCGGTGGCAAATTCTGAAATCTGTATATTATAAAGGTACAGAGGGAAACAAGAGATATACATATATTAGAACCACACACCTAATTGTGGGTCTCGTTAGCGTAGGTTTTTAGGCTAGTATCGGCAAGCAAACGCTAAGTACAGATATTTTACGGGATTCGTGTCACTGTCTGCGCTAATCGAATTGTGAAACGACCGGTTTAGTTCTTAAAGCAACTTAATCCTTTTTTTTTTTAATTTATTTTTTGTCAGTTTGGCTTTAATAGAAATAACAGAAAACAAGGTTTGATTTAAGGAGTTTAACATTAACAAATCCCAATTCCTTCAGTTGTTAGTCCTGAATATTGTCTTGAAAAGAGAAGATACTCGGATAAACGTATTTCTAGCGTTCTAAAAGCAGCTTATCAACCAATCCAAAAAAAAAAAGATGCCGGAAGAACATAATAAATTGTTGGACTCCTCTGGCGCTGCAGCTCAGGCAGATGACGCTACCGCCACCGCCATCTTGAGAAGAAAGAAGAAAAACAACATGTTACTTGTTGATGATGCAGTGAACGATGACAACTCTATCATAGTTATCAATTCCAATACTATGGATCTTTTACAGTTGTTCCGTGGTGACACTGTGTTAGTTAAGGGTAAGAAGAGAAAGGACACCGTTTTGATCGTTATGATCGACGATGAATTGGAAGACGGTGTTTGTAGAGTCAACCGTGTTGTTCGTAACAACTTGAGAATCAGACTCGGTGACTTGGTGACTATTCATCCATGTACTGATATTAAGTACGCGTCCAGAATCTCAGTTTTACCTATAGCTGACACTATTGAAGGTTTGACCGGTAACCTATTCGACGTGTACTTGAAGCCATACTTTGTCGAAGCTTACAGACCAGTTAGAAAAGGTGATCACTTTGTCGTCAGAGGTGGTATGAGACAGGTCGAATTCAAGGTCGTTGACGTTGAACCAGAAGAATTTGGTGTTGTCGCGCAGGATACTGTCATTCACAGTGAGGGTGAACCAATCAACAGAGAAGATGAAGAGAACAACATCAATGAAGTCGGCTACGACGACATCGGTGGCTGTCGTAAACAAATGGCTCAAATCAGAGAGTTGGTTGAACTTCCATTGAGGCACCCTCAATTATTCAAGGCCATAGGTATCAAACCTCCAAAGGGTATTCTAATGTACGGTCCACCTGGTACTGGTAAAACACTTATGGCAAGAGCTGTTGCTAACGAAACCGGTGCCTTTTTCTTCTTGATCAATGGTCCAGAAGTGATGTCTAAGATGGCCGGTGAATCCGAATCCAACTTGAGAAAGGCTTTCGAAGAAGCAGAAAAGAACGCACCAGCAATTATCTTCATCGATGAAATTGATTCTATTGCTCCAAAGCGTGACAAGACTAACGGTGAAGTGGAGAGAAGAGTCGTTTCTCAATTATTAACCTTAATGGATGGTATGAAGGCTAGATCTAACATCGTTGTTATTGCTGCAACAAACAGACCAAACTCTATCGATCCAGCTTTAAGAAGATTTGGTAGATTCGACAGAGAAGTTGATATCGGTGTTCCCGATGTTACAGGTAGACTTGAAGTTTTACGTATTCACACAAAAAATATGAAGTTGGCCGATGACGTCGATTTAGAAAAATTGGCTTCCGAAACGCACGGTTACGTTGGTGCTGATATCGCTTCTCTATGTTCCGAAGCTGCTATGCAACAAATTCGTGAAAAGATGGATCTAATCGATTTGGATGAGGATGAAATTGATGCCGAAGTTTTGGACTCATTGGGAGTTACCATGGACAACTTCAGATTTGCATTGGGTAACTCTAACCCATCCGCATTGCGTGAAACCGTGGTCGAATCAGTCAATGTCACCTGGGATGACATTGGTGGTTTGGATGACATCAAGGAAGAATTGAAGGAAACTGTCGAATACCCAGTTTTGCATCCAGATCAATATACCAAGTTTGGTTTGTCACCATCAAAGGGTGTGTTGTTCTATGGTCCTCCAGGTACAGGTAAGACTTTATTGGCCAAAGCCGTCGCCACTGAAGTTTCCGCTAACTTTATCTCCGTTAAGGGTCCCGAATTACTAAGTATGTGGTATGGTGAATCCGAATCTAATATCCGTGATATTTTCGATAAAGCCAGAGCTGCTGCTCCAACAGTCGTCTTCTTGGATGAATTGGATTCTATTGCTAAGGCTCGTGGTGGTTCCTTGGGTGATGCTGGTGGTGCTTCCGATAGAGTTGTCAATCAATTATTGACCGAAATGGATGGTATGAATGCAAAGAAGAACGTCTTCGTTATCGGTGCTACCAACAGACCAGATCAAATCGATCCAGCTATTCTAAGACCAGGTAGATTGGATCAGTTGATCTACGTACCGCTACCAGACGAAGTAGGAAGACTGTCTATCCTATCGGCTCAACTAAGAAACACACCTTTAGAACCAGGATTAGATCTCAAGACCATTGCTCAAGCTACACAAGGCTTCTCTGGTGCTGATTTGCTCTACATTGTACAGAGGGCTGCTAAGTTCGCCATCAAAGATTCCATCGAAGCTCAAAAACTTGCTGAAGCCGTTAAGAAGGAAGAAGGTGCAGAAGAAACCGAAAAGGTTAAAACTGAAGAGGATGTTGAAATGTCAGATGCTCAACAAGAGGATCCTGTACCATTCATCACAAAAGAGCATTTCACAGAGGCTATGAAGACTGCTAAGCGTTCTGTTACAGACACTGAACTCCGTCGTTACGAGGCCTACGCTCAACAAATGAAGGCTTCCAGAGGACAATTCGGCAACTTCTCATTTGGTGATGATTCTGGTGCTGCTCCAAATCAAGCGGGTGCTGATGGTTCTGGCGCAACCTTTGGGGATGCCGCAGGTGAAGAGGATGATGATTTGTACAGTTAGATACATAACATTCAGAAATAACAGGTCTTTTCCAAAGCGAGCGAAAAAACGTGATAAATTAGAATACACTGAACTTGTTTTCCAGTCGTCTTTACCTTGAATATATATATATATATATATATATATATTTGACTATGTTACGAAATAATAGGTTTTAATACGATGACATACATTTGTAAAATTCTGATCTTAGGAGAGTCCGCTTGCGCTTCCTTACTTGTCTCTAGCTAACTTTTGGAGAAGGCGTACAACTTCACCATTGCCTTAGTTTGAAAGAAAGCCAAAATATATTAATGTCCAGGTATATAAGTACGTATGAAAGACGTATTCCTATTTAAACGAAGTAGAAGGTGGAAAAAAAAGATGCAAATGCCAAGTACGTTTGTACTTGGTATGGTGAGTCCATAGCCTATTAATGGAAAATCGAAGCCCAGCCTGACTTCGATGATATACTATTTGTGCTTGTGACTGCATAAGCAGGCGATGCCTTGAAGTTTGAAGGTGATTTTGAGTTCAAGATGATAGGTTTCGTTAGACCGAACTTTCTTCTTGGTGAATTCTTTGCAGAAGGCTCTTCGCTTATCACCTTCAATTTGCTCTGGGCCACGTAATTTCCTGACGAAGAAGAACCTGACGATGATGAAGAATATGCAATGGATGACGAAGAAGATGCCATGGAATCTATCGTAGACAAGGTATTTGAGGACGATAATGATGGGATCGACAAATGAGAAGAAGACCTCGAATGTGCGTCGGCGCTGAAAAATTGTTTTGTTCGTCCACTGATTGGAGCATTGAAAAGCAGATGTGAGTGGTTGCTGTTCGAGTCCTGTTTTGGTATCGATTTTGTGCTCAACTGGTATTGAATAGGCACCAAGAAATGCGAAAGTGCTTGTGTCAACTCACGCGTGGTGAAATTCAAATTCCAGTTAAACAAGGACAGCAGTTCTCTTTCGATGGTATTTAGATCATCCAAACTGAACAGCCCATCCGTGTAGCTCATCCAGTGTTTGTTCAATGGAGAGGAATCGTTAAGGTTTTTCGCTGCTAGAACCAAACATCCAATGAATATCCTGTGTCTTGTAGTCTCAATCCCGCACACGTCACTGGGCAGAATAGATCTCAGTTTGATCAAATAGACTGTAGTAGCCATCAGCGTAGGGGTTTGCACGTTCGAATGTCTTATCAGCGACTTGATGAAATCCACCAAACTCACCGTATCTCCATGTTGTACGTCTGTATCGTTGATGCTGATCACCGACGCTGCTGTGGCAGCCAAGAAATGAACCATCTCAAGGTTCACAGCCTGTCTGTTGAACTTAAGAAGTGCTTGGTACTCTGACATTATTACTCTCCTGCTGCAACTTCTACTCGCGACTTTTATCTTGAGCTCATCGATTCGCTAACCTTGCATCAGGCCAGAAACGATGCGTATTAATCAAATAATCGCACTAGTGATACGTAACAACCCAAATTAAACGTACGCATTATATGTACATATATATACACGCTTCAGCAATAACCACAAACGTTCATCTTATAGCATATCGGTCAACTTCGGATCACCTTTCATTCCTCAATTCTCGTTGAGTGGTTGCTCCATGTTTCAGATGGAAGATCAAAGCTGGTTTCGAAAACCTCATTGAAATACACAGAAATGCCCGTACCAAATAACAACTATACCAGCGTTTTTTCGTGTCCACTTAAATTAAGGAACTCGCGAAATTCTGATAGAGCTTCAAAAAAAAAATTTGGTGTAAGAAAATGCTCAAGGTTGAGAATTAGCTTGTAGTGTGTGTGGTGCTGGTTTGGCGTGAATGCAAGACCGAGATCACCAAGAGAAATGGATGCTGCAGATGCTGCAACGTCAGTTTTTGCAGTCGAGGACCGCTCTATTTTTTAACTTTAATACATTTTACAAATAATTTTCTTCAAGAGAAATAAAAGTAACTACGCGCTTGCTGTGGAAAGGAAAACTGTATGGTCTATATAGGACAAAGACTGCCATTGTAAAGGGTACAGTAAGAGACACTGAACGCTACAAGAACGCGAAACGTCTTTGCTTAATTTCGAACATTTTGGTGCGGGTGCGGATTGAATATTCTTATATTCTTATTCTTATTTTTTTTTTTTTTCTGTCTTTTCGGCAGTACCTGCGTTAACAAAAAGAAAGAGGTATGCAGACCTCTTAGTTAACTGCTTGTTCATCTGGGTAGTAGAAGAATGCTAAAGCAACTAGAGCGTACATGGCAAGGGACATGGATCCTTCCATCCAGTTTGACTCACCGTCTAGGATCAGGTAGTTTGATAAGAACACCGAGATCAACATGACGACGGTTTCGAAGGTGGAGAAGTTCAATGTCATTGGGACGTCGATAGCCCATCCAACTAGAACCATGAATGGGGTAACGAACAACGCGATTTGTAGTGAAGAGCCGATTGCGACACTTAGAGCAAGATCCATCTTGTCCTTCATGGCCACGATGACACTTGTGACGTGTTCTGCTGCGTTACCGACGATTGGGATGACGATTAAACCGATGAAAGTCTTGGATAGACCGGTGCTTACAACAATGTCATCGATTGTACCCACAAGGAAGTCTGCGCAAATGGAAACCAACACGGTGGAAATCGCCAAGAAGACTAGCGAGGATGTCAAGCTCATCTCTTCTTTCATTTGTTGGTGCTGTTCACGGAGCTCCAATGCTTCCTCAGTCTCTTCGTTTTGCGATTCGAACATCGCACGGTGGGAGCCAAGTTGGAAGATCAAAAACAACACGTAGACAATCAATAGCACAATAGAGGTAGATCTAGATAGTGACAGAATCTTGTCGTCGACGAAATGGGATTTCCCTTTGTCCTCTGGCAAAGTAGCCTTGAACGCAGCTGGAATCAACAAAGAAGCACAAGAAATGGCTAACAACGAACTCATGGTTTGCGCAGCAGTCTGGTTGAACTTTTGTTGAACTCTGTTGTAACCACCAAATAGGAAACAGAACCCTAATACTAGCAATAGGTTAGACAATAAGGAACCAAGCATCGAGGCTTGTACGATTCTGATTTGGCCCTCTTTTAGAGCGATAACTGACACAATCAACTCAACAGCATTGCCCAAAGTCGCATTCAACAAACCTCCTAGAGTGCTGCCGACTTTTTCAGATAGTTGCTCGGTAGCAAAGGCCAAGATGGCAGCTAATGGAATAATGGCCAAGAAGTTGAGTAGGAAAACCCAGCTGGTAGACAATCCACCATATCCAAAGATTAAACCTAATGGAACAAAAATAAGCAAATAGTTCACGGGAGACGAATAAAAAACGATCTTGGAAACCTCAATACATCTTACTAAAGCAGAAGTAGATCTGCGGATACCTGTACCAGCAGATGCTAACAAAGGGGAAGAAGAATCCATGGTGTGCTTACAGAATTTTTCTTTTTTTTTCTCTTGAGTGATAGAAGCTCCAAAACTCAGATTATAATTTCCAGAATTCACCAACTAGGAAAGCCGTTATTATCGGAATTAACTTCTGTGGATACGTTAGGTTAATCCAAAAAGCCCTAAATACACTGCAACAGCTCAAGATACCTTTCAAACAAATTAATGCTCAAACAATTCAGTTCTTTTCTTAATCAAATAGCTTTGGAGTCTAACCAATTCGCAGAATTGAGTCTTTTTTGAACGTAATTTTATTTTTCAGAATAGGATCAACAATGCAAAGAATACGAATTTGAAACTTGAAATGAGTCTGGTACAAAAGGGTCACCTTTTTGAACGTTGCTACAGCCAAGCACATTCTTTTCTTTGGAGCAACATGGTGCGTTAGTGCATACAGCAGCCGAAATAGTACTTCCTGCTAGTATCTACTCTCGTCTAGAAGAAGCCGGCTGCGAATCCACCACTAAATACAATTATAGTGAGACGTAGAGTATTAAAGACCATCAATAGAAGTAGAGGTAGTACATAAATCAATCCCAGTGGTCGTTTCTAGGTAACGTTGTTCTGAAAAAAGAGTGCACACTAATCGTCAAACTTTATGGTGGCAGCAATTCCGAGCACAAAAACGGTCATTGACCAGAAAGTGAGACCCACAGCAATAAACCATGAATTTGATGCTAGTGTTTGCCAGTACGTTACGATAGTGCGAGAAAGTCGCAGTAACTTACCATCGTCAGTTTGAAAGTTGGCGTCCACAGGTGGGTGGATGGAATGATAGAGCAGAATATTTTCAGGTGTTGGCGAAGAGACCGAGGCTAAATTGTTGGTCGTTGATTGCTGCATCATTAAGGGAGCTCTGACAGAATCGTACACGTAGTCTGACATCTGAGATTGAGAACGCGACACGGATGATTCATCGCCGTTATTTACATGGTCCATCCAAGTGTATAGGAAAATGTGGTATAGCACATGTAAGGTGATAAATGGGAGAATGACAGAGAGGAGAAAGCCTGTGAAAGAAATAGATCCGAAGTACACTACAGCTTTGGTAAACAATTCTGGGTGACTAGGGACATATATGAAATGCATTGACATGATAAGTGTTCGACCAATGTTGCTCAAAATGTAGTCCAGGTGAACTAAGTTTGAAAGTAGAAGTTTTTTGATCAGTTCTTTCCAATTCTGAATGCACGAGAACATTTTCAATTGCCTATGAGGGAATGGGTGGTACGAGAATGATCTGGACCTCAGTGGTATTCCCTGCCTCGAGCCTGGATGGTTGCCATGGCTTTCTATATCTTTCAGGAAATTCATTGAGTCCGTGTTGAAATTGATGATCATAGTGGACTCGTCCGAATTCGAGTCCTGATTTACAGAACCGTTGTTAGACAACGTTGCTGCTATGTGTGTAGAGCTATATCCAGGGTTGTAAACATTTTTAGAGATTTTGGACCTGTTTCTTCTCACAGTGACACACTTGTCGAGCTCTATGTCCTTTCTTATGTCTTCTAGTCCATCAGAAGTGATAGAATTCGAGCTTGCCTTCACATCTTGATCGCAATCTGAGCTCACTTCCTCATAGTTGTATAACGTTTCCATGACGCTGATGATTACTTCACTAAATGACCACGAGATACCAAAGATATAGCATTGCTTCGGTATGATATGCCATACTGTAGGAGTGCCATCTCCGTTTTCCGATGTGTCAGCTGCAAATAAGGCCAGTAGACTCCCGCCATGTGCGGGCTCTTGCAATTGAGGGTACGCTAGGGAAAAGATTATCAAAAGCATAAACCAGTCATTCATAGTGAAATCAATTAAAATGTTAAGTGCCACGTACCTCGAGTTTAAATTGATTAGGAAGCTTTTGATGAAGTACAAAAGAAATGGCGAGAGAAATCCCAACAGCGATGTCCTAAAATAATCCTGGGAGTTTGGCGCAAAAATGTCCGGCACATCATATCTTGACTGGAGCAGGTCGGAAGACCAGTACACCAAGGAATAGATGGCCAGTAGATTCACCAGATTGAGCACCACTACCGATGCTCTAGAAGAGCAAAAAAGGGGCATATAAAGATCCGATGCATAGCTCAGTAAAGCCATTTTTCCCTTGAACGTATATCCTAGAGTAGGATGTTCAATTATTTCCTTCAATTAATCAAGCCAAATAAAGTGGCTGACGTTTAAAGCTGATCACTAAATCAGGCTCAGAAATTATCAAACACTCAGGAGACCAGATACTTCAAAGTGCTACTTATTGCATAGGTGTCCTCCCCTCTATTAATAGACTCTTCTAATAGCAAGTATTCTGATCTGATCTATGTTACTCTTTAAAATTGTTTTTTTTTTTTGACAAAGACTGAAATATCCTTTAAAATATTAAACTTTATATGGCTGGCACCTTTTCCAAAACAGGAGACATACCGGAAGTCACACACGGTCACTCTTCCGCATACATTATGTACCACATATGAAGCAATGTGAATCGGTGGATTAGTATTTGATGTATTTGATTAATGTTTTTTTAAAAGTACAAAGAAGATCGGTTTTTTTTTATTACGGATAAATAAACCAGTGTTGTTATTCGACATGATGCGAGATATGCTACTGGCAAGTGTCGTATGATTAAATACAAGCTAGACTCTTTGTCTAAGAGCGGCATGTAATGGGGGGAGAGGGAGAAAAAAAAATAATAAAATTATAGTGACAGTAATGGTGTTGAAGATACAGCAAGTAAAGGTGATTGAAAAAATTGTGACAATGGGATACCTCATGATTAGATTAAATTAAAATTCGTGTTTGACTGATATTGTTACGGCTTGGGACCTTGCCCGTGAATTAATTGATGAGATTTTTTTTTTTCCGGGGTTGCAATGAGCATTAAAAAAAAATTGGTAGGAATACAAGTTGTGGGCGAAGAACATATAGTTTAATGATACAGTGTGATTAGAAGGTGATTACCTTTCCTTTTCCAGGTGGAACACTCTAATTAGATCTTGGTTTGTCTGATCGTTTAAATTTCTTTTCAGCCTTGGATGAGGTTTAGTATTTTCCACTAGCTTTAGAGTAGGCGTTGGTGGGTGAGTATGAAAAATGTTATTATTACGGCGTGGCGACGTTATTTTGCGCTGTTTTGTCACTCTTTTAGGACTCAACAAGACGTTTGTAGCAGAGCTAACGCCAGCACCGGTTGGCGGCGAACTACAGACCCCTTGCACTTGCACTTGAGCCTGAGCCTGAGCCTGAGCCTGAGCCCGTGTCTGCATTTGCAGCTTTTCACTTTCCAGTAGCTTGTTCTTGAAATATTCAGCTTCCCTCTTCACAAGGTTTTTTTCCACTGCAAACCGCTCATCCTTCTCCTTCCTGTTCTCCCAATGCGAAAGCTGCGCTTGCAACGACCAGTGCGACACCGCCGACAGCGACCTGTTCAACAACGCGATGATCTTCGTCGTACTCTCCGTCCGCGGCTCTATGCGCTCCAGCTCAGACACCGCGTTCGCAATGTCCAACTCCAACAGCCGAGTGCTTTTCAACGAGTGCTGCGTCTCCTGCAGCACGTCGTACTCCACCTGCAGCTCGTCCGACAACATCGCTACCGACTGCGACCGCGACCTCGACCGGCTATCACTCCGGCTCACCACAGACTCCAACCCGGACTCCTGCTTCCCAGGCTCCTCTGGCGTTATCGTTTGCATCGCTCCTCTTGTTCTGATACCACTTGCACCACTGACACCGTTAACGTTCTTTGACCTAAGCATACGCATCTGCTTTTCCACAAACCGTCTCTTTTGTTCCTTCTCCTTACTGGTCTGGACTGAATGCAACGTGCTGTTTCTGATGCGAGACCCTTGTAAGTATCAGCTTATACAGATTTCCCGCGGAGCCCACCCGTGAAATGACTCCAGAAACCCCTTTGTTAACCCCTCAAAACTACCTTGTAGTCATCGAAGGCATGAAACTATTGATATACGTTCCGCTTTTTATGTATATGGCCAAATATCCTGTGTTTTTTTTTTCCAATCTTCATGTATCAGAAAGAAAGAAAGAAGGAAATTCCTTTGAAGAAAAAAAATTCCATTTTGTTGTTCCGAAGCAATCTTGGACAGAACCACAAGCAGTGCAAGTGCACATTCGGAACAAAACGAACGAGAGGAGAAGGCAAGAGGAGAAACGTGTGCGGCAGAGAACGCACCTTGCGGGCCTGGCCAGGCCCGCAAGGTTGGTTGCCGAAACAGAAAACCCTGGGTTGTGGGTACAGACAGGTAGAGTTGCAGTGGACATTAGTCGTGTCGGCTGAAATGGGAATGGAAATGGAAAAGGGTCCAAATGCAATTAATACTCGTGTGACACTTCGGCACAGTCGATTCCCTGCAGGCGGGTGGCCGAAAAGGACCTATGCAATGCGCAGGCGCACATTGGATACAGGTACCGTACCGGGACGGGGGGCGCCAGGGGTCCGCAAAGTTTGAAAGTGGTCTATTATTGCAAAACAGATGGGTTATACATAACGGAATAAATAAACTAGATAGATACAAAGCGTGCATGCACGCATGCACGCTTTTTGCATACGTCCCATAATACTTCAGAGAATTGGGAAAAGGAAAAACAGAGCCCCATGGAAGATCCAAATGTGCAAGACATAGGGTTGAGATATACCAGGCGTGTGGTATATCTTGACGATCGTCACATAAGAAAGAACCGTTCCAACAAAAAAACAGAAACAAAATGTGTAACATGATTTGATGGTAATTCTGGTCCAACAACGGTCTTGTCTTGCATGGGAGGGGGGTGTTATAATTTTTTTCTTTCTTTCGGTACTCTCTATTGTTTATTTCTCCATGATGGTACCAATCGGGTTGCGCAACAGATCAGTATGATGTGAAGGGATTTGGGGGGGGGGGGGAAAGGAAAAAACGTTCCTTAAGAAAATAAAATTGGGGATTGATGGTGCAAACTGTTTTTTTGAAATTTTATTAGTTGTGTTTAATCGAATAGACCGAAACCCATGTCATCGTCAGATTCTTCCTTTTCGGATTCTGGAGCTTCTTCAGCAGCAGCTTCAGCATCACCGGAAGCAGCGGCAGCACCAGAGGCTGGGGCAGCTGGACCAGCGGCGTGGAAACCAGACAAGATTTGCTTGACGTCCTTACCTTCCAAAGCGGTGGCGAAGACATCAGCCCACACGTTGTCAATGGAAGAACCAGCAGCCTTGGTCAAAGTGACCAAGTTGTCGGCGGTGATGTCCAAACCGGCATCAGCCAAGATCAAAGAGGCGTAAGAAATAACAGCGTCAGACATTACTAGTTTGGTATGATGTGTATCTGTGTATCTGTACAAACGATCAAGAATTAACTAAATAAAGGACCTACAGAAGAAGTAGACAATACCTCTAATCCTTCGTCAATTGAGTATTTGAATTCATATCTAGCTTATTGCACTTTGAAAAATATTATTCGATGGAAAATTTCTGAGTATAGATAGTTGAGACAGTGCAATGAAGAAGAGTGATTGATTTTTTTTTTTTTTTTTTTTACGTGGGAACGCAAGGAGAGGGTAACAGTGCAAAGAAACAGGCGTATCGATTCTATGCCACGACGGAAGACGGCGAACGCGTTACCCGGACCAGATATCCACCACCGTGTTTCTTGGGTCACCGAGCCTTTAACGGTTTGGTGAAAAAACGGTTGAGTGTGCGTTGTTGGCATCGGGCAGCGAAGCGTGAAAACTACGGGGGCCGTGTACTGTAGTGCATGGGTGTTGAGGAAAAAATAATTTCCTTTATGGGAAATTGAGTTTTCGGGGCTGGAAAAAAGCGGTATGCGGTGAATGGGTGTTTTGTATAGCAGTCCCGGCCTACTCTCGACGAAAAATCACGGCGGAAAAAAATCGCAAAAAAAAATATAATACTTTCTCCGATACCGAGAGTCGAACTCGGGTCTACGCGGTGAGAGCGCGCCGTGATAACCGTTACACTATATCGGATATATAATTTCGGTTGACACCAGTTGACAAACTTTGGCTCCCTGTATAAAGGAAAAGCCACCAAATTGTCCGGATGACCCGAGATTTTTGTATCGCTGGGGTTCCCCCTCCCCCGCTTATTAATACCCCAGATGTTTAATTTACCTATAGCGGGCTCGAGGTGCTCGTTAGAGTTAGGTATACTGAATGTTAATATATTAAAGCTGAATGAACTATATGATTATAATTTTGTTTTTTTAACCTCATCTTCCATTAGTACCAAAATCTTTATGTGTGGGGAAAACTGCGCTAATTATGCGGATGTGAACATACGTATATATTCAATTTGTCATAAGATAGGGCTGCAAAGCTGTAGGAAAAAGCCATTGTGAAATCTTCTCCCCAACAGCGCTGGGTGAAGACAGTCATAAAAAAAAATGGCATCATCTTCTTGGTTTTTCATAATTTCGTCAATAATACGATCTTCTATTTGGCACTTCTGGTTAAGCTCGACGTTCAACGAGAAGGCAAGCAGTAAGACGATCGCATCGTAGAATATTGTAGAGTTGAGTTCGTTTCTCTGCGGGGCAGAATACGTTCGATGATTTGAAATTGAATTTAAGTTTGAATTTTTGTATGGGGATAATGTAGTAGAATGACAAACGACAAAAAAAAGGCATAGGAATTTAAAAAAAAAACACACCCATAGATACAACAGGCACGGATGATGTAGCCTCAGCTAGTTATGTCCATCTGAAGAAATCACGTAGCCAATTCTATGGTTCAATTAAATTGTGAAAAAAACCGTTTCCTTATTTGCGGATGTTGTCCAATTTTTCTTCCAAGTTGTCAATCTTCTTTTGTTGTTGCTTCAACTGTTCTCTCAATTGAGCCAGCTGTTCCTTTTCGTGTTGCTTGACGTACAAGTCTTCTTGTGCCTTTTCTCTCTTGGTGAAAGCATCTGAAGAGCCGTCTGATCTGGTGGAGCCGACAGAACCTTCAGAGGAAGAGTACATTCTGATGGCAGCTGGTTGAGCCTTGGAGGCACGGGTCAAAATAGAACGGGTAGAACGAGATAGCATTGCTTCACTGTGTTTCTTTGTATTGTTTGCTGATAATGCGACAAATTATTCTTCAACAAAATAGACCCTGCTAAGAAAGTTGTCCAGTCATTCTATACATAAGAAAGACACAGGCTGGCCAATTAACAAATATGGGTTTCAAGGGGAACCAAGATCTTTTTTACCTTTTATATTTTTTTTAGTTTGCTGAAATTTTTCACCATAAAAAAAAATATATATGTGCAAGAGAACATTAAAGATTTTGATTGGTTAGGGGAGACTTGAATGAGCTACAAGATGGGGAACTTCATCGCACTTAGTGACCTAAAAGCAAGCGAACGACATATACGGTCCTCGAGCGGAATACAGATCACCAGACTAGTTAAGTAATAATATTTGTTTTTGTAGTGTTTTTCAGTTTGAGTAATTATATCCTAATTTCGCATAAATTCCGGTTGTATGAATATTATAAACACTACTCCAGAGAAAAAGTAGGAATGTAGTTAGCGCACAAAAGAGACTGTTGCAATTCCAACTGCACGTAAGTTTTGCATTGCTAATAGGTGTCGGATTGAATATCTAATTGATCTGTAATTCCGTATATTGAGACTGGCTTATAATGAATAAAATACTAAGATACATAATGTGGATGAGCGGATTGTGGTTCGATAATAGATGAAATGTGCGTTCTCATTGAACACACAATGAGAATAGTAGGAAAAACCGGAAAGAGTTGGGACAAAAACAGAGGCAGCGCGAGTCACACGGCCTTACGTTTCTCTACTCTACCTTGGCCTTCTTGTTAGGTTGTTCTTGAATATTAATGTCATTGACATCATCGTTATCTCTTCTTAAAGCAGTCAATTGTGGAGTAGACACTTCTGCGTGGAAATCTTTGATGATAGAGTCAACATCGTCAATATTTAGAGGTCTGATGTCACCAAGCTTCTTAATCTTGGCAGTGACCTCCTTAATTTGACCATCTGTTAAGTTCAAGTTTAGTTGATCGACACGTGACTTGATAGCGTTCCATCCAGTAAGCCTGTTAGCGAAATGGATGTATCTCTTCAAACCGAAATCGTTAGGGTTCAAAATTTCGTATGTGGAAGGGTTTGCCAAGATGGCCTTAGCATGAATACCAGCTTTATGTGTGAAGGCACAGAACCCTGTGATTGGGTTGTTGAATGGGATATTTACCTCCACGGCTTCGGCAACCAGGTTTTCAATATCTCTAATCTTATGCAATTTGTATTTGGATTTGGTGTACTCTGGAGCAGCAACGATCATTCTGGCCATAAGCCCACCAAGTGGAGTAATACCGTTTCTTTCACCAATACCCAACACAGCAACATCGATGAGTCTTGCACCACCTTCTAAAGCTGTGTAAGCGTTGGCAATGGCACAGCCGGTATCGTTATGGAAATGACACTCAATGTCACAAGACACCACACTCTTCAAAGTTCTGACTAATTCGTAAACTTGTCTAGGGTTAGCGCAACCAACAGTGTCAGCAATACCAACTCTGTTAACACCGATCTTGTCGACGGTCTTGTAAATGTTTAGCAAATCGACCAAATCGGATCTGAAAGAATCTTCAGAGGAAAATCTGATTTCAATGCCCTTGGACTTAACGAACTCGATAACTTCGATGGCAGACTTGGCAATGTAGTTCATGTCCTTACCATGAGAGTACTGTCTCAAAAACTTCGAAGTACCAATCACAACATCCACACCATCAACACCAGTTTCTACTGCGACTCTAGCATCGTCCATATGACAACGGATATGGGTCAAGATCTTGGCCTTCAAACCTAACTTGCAAATAGCTTCACAATCCTTTCTCGATTGTTCAGATGCAACGGGAGAAGTAAGTTCAATGTAATCAACACCAAAATCATCTAGGGCCTTGGCGATCTCAATCTTCTTTTCAGTGTCGAAAAAAGCGTTGGCAAATTGCTCACCTTCTCTCAAGGTCGAATCGATCAACTGATAGTTGTTGACATTTGATAAATAGTCAGCTGGATTTGGACCGTATGGATTTTGTTGAAACTTTGTTATACTGGATGCAGTTTCAGTAACTGCTTGGAAATCCTGACTGCCACTCATTGCTCTTATTATGAACTTTGATAGTGCACCTGTGCGTTGGATATTGGAAAACCCTTCTTGTCAAAACTGCAGTCCAGAATAAAGAAGGTCTGAAGAGTGAATAAATTGTTGTAATATATATACTATAACTATAGAAAACCGAAAATTTATATATCACGATTTGTCAAGCTGCCTATAGAAACAGATCACGCACAGAGAATCACACAGGACTACCTTCAACCAGTTCTCAATTCTACCGCACGAAAAGCCAACAGCTAGCTACTGAACGATCGGTAGCTACTTTTCATTTTTTTTCAAAGCTTATTGCATGTCATCGAAACTTCCTGCCTTACCTTGACTCATCTGGACTCTGAAATTTCTCAATTTCCATGTCGAACAGGCTTGTGATTAGTGATATAGGACACTGGATATGGACGAAAAAGAAAAATACCGTAAAATTCCCACTCAATTTTGAGCCTGGAAAAATAAAATCATGACCTGCTCGAGAATATTCCTGTGGATTTTAGTGCAGCGGGGCCTGGAATTGGGTTTGTACAGAATGCTGTCTCGCTTAGGAGTAGCTAGGGTATCAGCAAACAAAGGTGCGTGTGTGTATTCATGGTATTTCTTCGATACATATGTCCCAATGGGAAATGCTGTTTTAGTGTAGGACTTTTGAATCACGTGATGGGTGATGTCCTTGAAAGTACGGGTGTGGTGTTGAACTATGTACCGATTTGATGTTGAATACATGTTATATATATTACTCCGTCTTGGTGATTTCGTAACGTGCAAAATGGGGCGAGTGCGAGCGCATTGAGAGAAGTGGTGTTTGGATACTTAGGCGAGGTACTCGTAGCATTCTCCATCATCAGTTCTCTTCAAGTACTCTTGTTCTATTAGATTGTCGATTGCCTTTTTGATCATAGAGACTTTGGCGTTAAATCTTTGCTGAGATTCGGCAATACATTCGTTCATCAATGAAGTGTGCGGTAGTTTTCTCTTGGCCTTCATGATTCTAACTATGCATGCCCTTAGGAACATCAACCTTTGTTGATTGAGTTCCTTTTCGGCTTTCTTCTGCTCGGTTGTTTCTGCCTCGTCTAGAGCAGAACCGTTTACTGTTGCGGTAAATGTGAGGTCGTTCTTTACTGCAGCTGCAAAGTTGACACTGGTTTTGGACAATCTGTATGGCTTGTTTAGAGTATACTTCGTGTCCAATTTGATCATACTTTCAACCCCCTCTGGAGATTGTATCAATAGCTTCATCTTTACGAAGGGGTATATGTTAGATGCGATTTGTGTAGCCTTTAAGTTGGTCCTCTCTTGAATTTGTTCGAAAGTCAAAGTGGCAATGTCGTTGAACAAAGTCAGAATCGCCATCTGGAAAATGGTGACTGTAAACTGGAATGGTGGTTTCCCTGGCTTACCGATATGGGCCTTGATTTCACCACGGGACATCGGCCATAGCCACTTCAATATTCTGCCTGAATGTTTATCAGTGTACAGTGATTCCAATTTGTTCTTACTATTTTCAAGTACTGGTGGCAGAGCGAATTCTGTAGGTTGGTAACTGAAAGGCCAAACATTATCTGCGAGAATTAAAGGTTCTAATTCAGGAACTTTTTCTCCAAAAGTTGTAGCACTGTTAATGTTCCCCTCCTGGGCAATGAACGTTGAAAATTCGTCGTGCAAGTTTTTAGAAAGTTTGACATCTTGTAACATCTTGGTGATCTTGCTGGTATATTCCAAACTATTTTCAGATTGTAGTCTTTGAATGATTATTTCTTCATCAGCTTCTGACTTTGACGATCCATGAATCAACCTTTTTGCAAGGTTTTTTCTGTAATGCATCTCAAACGCATCCTTATCAGCCAAAAACTTGAATACAGTCATGATATCATCAGCAGTTAAATCTATTTGTTCTGTGGCTTTAGTAGATTTTTTGAGTAACTGGTCACTGTACTTAGCAAGCATCTCAGGTGTCCTTGAGGTGACAAACTTAGGCGAACCAGGTGGAATGGCAAATGAATTGTTGTTGATGAAGCAGCGACAACCATAGTCTAATGCTTTTGCAAAAGCCGGATGATTCTCAAAGCAGTCAATAGTAATGTTGTAAAAGAGTTTGTAGACCCTGATCAAACACTTCAAATAATCCCTTGGTAATAATCCGGGCTGTTTCTTTACGTTGGGATCATGGGTTGCACTATTATTATGAGCTTCGATCAATTTATCAATCTCCTCGTTTCCTACTCGCTTGATGTACATGTCAAAGGTGTCCACCAAATCTGGTAACATTCTATAGTCACGCTTCATCAATTCATAGATCAGTTTGATTAGTCTTTGATCTTGTCTATCCAAAAGCGAAATAAACTCCTTCTTTAGCTTTTCAGCGTGGTCTGCAATTAAAACTTGATTCAAAGCTGTTGACAAAGGAGCCGAAGTATGGGAATCTAAGTACAAAATCATGTCCCTTTCTTCGAAAATTATGCATTCGTTAGCCTTCTCAATGTATTCCGATACGCTATGGGACTCTAAGAATTCATTGGACATCTGTGTATAGTATTTTTTTGTCTTCAGTAAAAACAACTGTTCAAAATTTTGTATGTAGACATTCAAATTCAATTTCTTCAAATCTGAAGGGTCGATACCCAATATCACGAACGATTTGATAGCTACTGTTATCGCAGATTTGTTGACAAGTTCGCCCTTTCTTTGTAGATCCAACTGTTCAAATATTTCACCAACTAGCTCCGACTTGTGTGTCTCAAACATAACTTCCTTCCACGTCATTAGGCACAATGTGTGTGCATCGAAAATGTGCCTCTTACCATCGCTTCTCTCCTTTTGTACCCAATAACGGTTCATATAGTCAAAGACACGGTTTAAGAAAATGGCGCCAATGGTGAATCTTTCCCACCGTCTTACGTAAAAGGTCAAAAAGGTCTCGTTGTCATCTTTCTGGAGGTTTGATATGTATTCTTTCAAGTAATTCTTCAAATTTTCGTAAATCTCTCCTCCAACAAGAATTGAGGATTGATTCATTTGTTTTCCTATAACGTCTGATTGGAAATGGCCAGTGGATCGAGATTTGTTCACACAGTAGTTGTAAATCGCCGTGTAAACTTCCATGTACATTCTTGGAGAGAGAACCTTCTGAACTCTACTTGTTTTTACGTCAGAGGTACCATCTCTGTCCAAGATCTGATCGATTCCAGGTTTCACAAAATTCCATGTTGCTTCCAAGTCATCCGATCTAGGTAAAGCGTCTACCATAGTGTAAAATGCTTATTCAAATTGGTGTTACAGAGAGTCTCTGTAGAATGGTTGAGAGTCTTTCTTATATGGCTGTTGACCGGTACAGACTAAACCGTTAGTTTGAACTTGAGCTCTTTAAACCCGTGATTTTACCTTTTGAGGTGAACTTTAAAACGATAGTCCGAACGAACGCTCTTGGGTAGCAGTGATATTGTCGGTAGTTCAGAGTAAACGTGCGTTACAATCCAAAGTTTCAAACAAGGAAATTTCAGGATCGTTTGCCCGGAAGTATCAAGCCACTGTTAATATCCAGTGCTTGCAATTAAAATATAAAGGATCGAGCAAAATACGAAGCGGCTTCTCTGTTAAATGAGAACGTTCACACTTTTATGTGAGCTTCTGACAACAAAATGCTAAAGAAAAAAGGAGCAGCTTTTCTTATCGCTAATCAGCTCCGAGTTCACCTATGATGAGGTGTCTTTGATGTTCTTATTTATCATAATATTCTCATTCTCGGCTTATGTTTACAACTATATCAATTCTTATTTTTGTTTCGTTTGCCACATTAGTGAGATCGAAAAACCTTTGGTTATTTCTCAAGTTAAACTTCGAACTCGAGTGAATAAAACAGGGTAAGAATCCCTGACGCAATACAACCAACTCAGGGTGCCGCGTGGACTAGTGTATCAACCAGTTGATATCTACTTAGTATTCATCTTCAAAGGGTTTCCGTGGAAGTTCGTTTGATTATTTACTTTTACTTAGTTAGTAATACTTACATGTGAACTTCTACTTCTTTTTAACGTCAATTTCATTTGCATGGATCATCCGAGTAATTGAATGTATATAGTGCACTATCCTCTTGGTGTCGCAGAGCTGACTTTCTTCACAACTCTCAATATACTAATGCTGAAGGTTAAAACCCAGGTTACTAGAACTAAAAAAAGGAATGCCGCGAGTGCCCTCTGTTTGTCGCAGATATATCCTACATGCGGGGGACTTGCTTGTGAGTTTTCTGACGAAGTGCAGACCCACTGACTGTCATATAGTGTATTAAAGGTGAGAGATAGATTGGCACTTGAAAATATGATGAACAAAAGATCCAGCATGATCAATCTAACCTTAGCCATCGGATCCCTAATTCCCAAAGGTTTTCCGGAAAATTCATCATATCCGATATATACCAAGTATACGATGGCAATTGAATTGACGCATAATGCCATAATAGTGCTGGGTTGCTGTGCGATTGTCGTGTCAACGGTCGATACCCCGGAATGCGAATTTTGATATATTCTTATTGCTAAAGCAAGGGAAATAATACAAAGTACTCCGGTGATGAATCGTAACGACAAAGGTAAATATTGACTTTGTAACAATAGCCTGCGTAGTCTTGGTAACCATTGTTGTTTTTTCCTTTTCTCGAGTGAAGCCCACGAGTTTTTCTTGTCATTTACCTTACTCTTTCCTTTGTTTACCAAAGTGTGGAGCATACCGTCGTCGAATGGATGTTCTGACGAGTTGTTTCCCTCAGAAAGATGTTTTGAAGAGTCCTTGTCTAAATAATAGAATGCTTTGAGCTGTGAAATGTACTTCAGCCATTCATTTTTGTCTCTTTGATTACTCAATTCGTAGCTCTCAGGAATTGGTGCGTTGAATATAGCTTCTAGCCTCTTTCCTCCCTCCCAGTCTCCGTCAAGATTCTCAAATATTTCCTGCTTCACCCTCATAACTTCGTCATCGTAACTACTATCGGTTACATTCCCATCATAGTAGTCAGCGTTTTTATCGGTATTTAGTTTCGGATTCTTATCGTTCACTGCCGCAGATGGGTCCAGGGGATTGTATGGTTCTTCGTCTACTTCGGTTCCATGCGCTTTTGTGCCTTTTTCATCTTCACTGTTCCCTGAAGATGCAGAAGAGTAGCTTACTATAGCCGAATGTTCCCTGGCGCCAGCACCATCTGATTTCGTTTTGGAGCAATCAAGCTTTATTCTCGAAGTGTATGATTGGTTGCTGCCTGCGTTGTGAAGGAATTTACTCCATTTATCTGAATGTGACATAAGGAAAGTGTCTTTGAACATCTGGTCGCATTCATCCCGTTTATGGTGTTGATGCTGGTGATCTGAGCCTGGATCGACAATTGCATCTACCGCAAAAGGTGGGACTGTTCGAGGGTTCAATGAGTATGCATTCAAGATACCAGTGGAGACATTGGTATCTCCATTCGACGTTTCTGTCGTCAGAGATTCCTTGGACTTTTTGGTAAACACTCTTCTGACCTTTTCGCCTTCTTTGGGCACAGCCAAATGGCCAGCGCCATCAGAGCTCATTTTCAATAAGGTAATAGAATATTATTCAGTGCGAACCTGCTTCTCTTTTGAAACGTTGAACGCAAATAACGAGTTTTCACAGTTACAACACAAAACCTTATATCCCCCCAATTTCAACCGCTATTAAAAAACTGGAAACAGCAACGTCCGTGCTCTACTTTTCACACCTCTGCAGTGAAATACCTGACTTAGGGAGTTCGCCTGATGTGCCCTGATGCAAATGGTTAGATTTATCATGTATGTTCAATACATAGCAATTCACAAAAGGACGTTAAGAATATGTCAACTTTTGAAGCTGATGACGACCAAATGCAGTATGCCCCGTAAACAATTTTTTGGGAGGCCAAAAAAAGAGGACTAAATATAGTATTCCTTCCCCAGAAGCAAGCGGGCAGATGGCCACGACCATAGGACACAAGCGATCACTGCACTTAACAGATCAGCAAGTCGTCTCTTAGGAGTGTCTTGACCGTTCGTACGTTGCTCAACTAATGACGGCCTTATCGTACCGTAGCAACGTTCATTTCCGGATTTACCTCGCTCTTTAATAATCCATTGTTAATAGCAATTTCTGTAGGTAGAAATCTCTATCAGATATTTCATACATTGTAAATTCAAAGGTTCGGAATCTAGTTATTGTGAGAGAAAGGACCAGATATATGGTTCGAATGCTATTTGATTGCTTGTTGCATAGTCCGTGTTAATGTCGAGGAGGAGGTAGATAATCGAGCATCCTTTTGTAGTAACTTTCTATACCATCCTCATCAATTTATCAAGCCCGATGCTAAAGGCTCGTTCATTTTCCTCATGCGTGAAAGCTTATAACAAGAATTCAACCATACAGCAATACGTCAACGATCCGGTAAAATTGTTAGTGATTCCCGTTACAAACAAGAAATCATACGTATACTTCAAATATTTCAATGAGCTACTGAACAAGGAATCGGCACTTATCAGATATGAGACCAAGCTTGGTCAAAAAGTCGCGAACATTTGGCATTCTGTGAAGAACTCCAAGAAAAGCTATAACAAGAAGATCGTATCATTGGTAACAAAACTTTTGGACCAAATACCGTGGACGGAAAACTCATTACAAACTATTCCGTCTGAATCGTATATCTTGAAACGGATCGAGAATGGATCAAAAGGAAATGTGACGCTTACTGAATACGTGAAAGCTAAAAACGACAAGTCGATGGTTTCTTTGAAACCTAAGCCCATTCATGTTTATTACCCAAAGAGCGTATTGAATCAAACCGCAATACTAGCTCAATTAAAGCAACTATCGGATGCCGGGCAGAAATACCACAAGAAACAAGCTATACTCTGTGCTGTGGGTATTCCGATTTCTCTACCCTTAGTACTAATACCTATTGTCCCTAACGTACCTGGCATTTACCTTACCTACAGACTGTACTGCAACTTGAAGGCATATTTCGGTGCCAAGCATTTGGAGTCGTTGATCAGTAACGAGGATCAGATTTTCGAGTTCATCAATTTGGAGCAATATTCTGACATTCTTGAAGACGTTAAGAAGAGTGTACACAATTCCGATGTAGAACGCTTGTTACTTTCTGAACACGAATTGGACAGAGTCCTAGATAGTTTAGAAATCCACGAGAAGTCAACCGATCTAAGAAAAGCTATACGACAAGAGTCCCGCAAAGAATGAGTCTGTTAACGCTCCATTCTGCTGCATACGTACCTATCTATATTCTGAATATTAACCCGTAATCAAAATTCGATACCCTAAAGACATGTTTCTTAAGTGAGTTAACCAACTACTGGCCAGACGAGCATGACTGAACTGGGGGACTGCTCCACATCACATCCACACATCTAGCTGAGAATATGTTTCAGCCCACACATCCAACGAAGCTGATCCAGAAAACCAAAGCAGATATGTAGTTACCCGAATAGGGAACCAAGTTAAGGGAGGTGTCGAAATACATAACATTAGGTATGGCACACATACTGACACCCCGTAAATAACCACAAAATTAATCGATTGACGACCGGAGACCAGCTCTAAAGAGGAAATTGAGGTACCTCTTATTATTGGGCTCTTTTTCTGCTTTCAAAAGGTACAATTTTCACCTATTTATTGTACTTTTTGAGTATGCCCTCATCTTCGTTGGTACAATAATTGTTACCCGCACTAGCACTCCTTGCTTGCTCAACATTCCAAATATCCTTTTTTTTTCACTGAAAAATTACCACCAAACACAGCATTTGAAAAAAAATCGTTGGTAAGGTTTGGGTACAAATTAACTCTGGATGTTGTCTTCCTAACACTTTAAATTCGGGAATATCTTGAAAATGATATATATTATCAGATACTCCTATTTATCTTGCTTATTATAATACATTTTTATTTAGCTATATTCTTTTGATTCATAAAACAGTAAGAACTTGGAACCTGTTTCATCACCGAAATGCGTGCTAAGTGGAGAAAAAAGAGAGTTAGAAGACTTAAGAGAAAGAGACGGAAGGTGAGAGCTAGATCCAAATAAGCGGACTGAATCAGTAAACTAGGGAAGGAACTCTTTTCAAGAATGATTACAAGGATTCAGTCGCTCAATGGCGAAGAGTGTTTTTAAACACTCTTCACCTTTGGTTTCTGTTGAAATGTCGTCATGTTCTTTCCTGCCATATTAACGTTTATGATTTTCTCATCTAGTCTCTAAAAACCCGTTGCAAATGTGAATATATTGGATTTGGGCACTTTAGGGTGGAAATTAATACTGTTCTAAGCCACTTCTTCTCTTACGGTTCCTTCCTTTTTGGTATTATGGTGCTATTGTGATCCAGTCTTTTAATATGTTTTGGTTTTATTCAACATCTTAAAATTGCTCACTAGGCTTAACAGCTGTCAAGTTGAATTGATATCAATTGAATTAATCCAATTGATCCCTCTATCCATCTTGTCGTTACAAGCATAGAGTACGTATACTCCAAAGATTTCAGCTATCTTTGCACATTTCATTATGTGAATTGGTATTTAAGTAATTTTTATGTATATGTATTAATTTAATATTTCAAGTCCGCTTTTTCAGCAAATAACATCTGACCTTTTTCAAACGCCTCGAGCAATCAATACGATCAATGCGAGACGCCCATACCGCTTCTTGAACAGCAGAGAAGCTTTTAGAGTAAAGTACTTTATTAATTAATTAGTTCTTTCTGTAAATTTTAAATTTTTAAACTGGTTTTCTCACTGGAGAATCTCTATTTTTATATAAAGGGTAAAAGATGTGGCACACCACGCATGGTGATAGTGAAGGTGGGATAACGAGTGGGTAGGGAATTGAACCCTGAGAGGTTCATTAAAGGTTTAATCAATCAGTTGATTCAGCAAATCTGTCTTGAATATTGGTCAACAATTTCTCGAATTCTGCATGAACTTCTTCTTCCCCTCTACTTGGTTCAAAAAACTTGGATGAAGAAACAGCATGTTTGACATCACGGGTGGCATCGGATAGCTTAGCCCAGTTGGCACCATTCGAGATAGCCTTTTGCGCTTCATCGTGGTAGGAAATGAATGACCTCATCATATCGTAGGTTTTCCAGATTGGACAGAATGCATCGTAAGTGGAGTAACCGTTTTGTTGCAAGAAATCTTCCTTGATCAAAGCGGCAATATCCAAAGTAATCTTGTCACCATCAGACAAAGCAGACTTACCAACCAATTGAACCACTTGTTCAAGTTCTTCAGCATTTGAAAGAATTTCCTTCATACGATCTCTCAATACTGGGAACTCAGGGTGATTTGATTCGTAGTACTTGTTCAAAACATTTGTATATTTGGAGTAAGACACAGAGGTGTTAATAGATGGGAAATGCTTTCTTTGGGCCAACTTCTTATCCAAACCCCAAAACACTTGGGTGATACCAAGAGTGGAGGTAGTGACTGGATCAGAGAAATCACCACCAGCTGGGGAGACAGCAGCAACAATAGAAACGGAACCAACACGGTCTGGAGAACCCAAAGCGATAGCCTTACCAGCTCTCTCGTAGAAAGAGGCTAACTTAGCACCTAAGTATGCTGGGAAACCTTGATCAGCAGGCATTTCACCCAAACGACCAGAAATTTCTCTTAAAGCTTCAGCCCATCTAGAAGATGAATCAGCAATCATAGAAACATCCTTACCTTGATCTCTGAAGTACTCAGCCAATGTGATACCAGTATAAATAGAGGCTTCTCTGGCAGCAACAGGCATGTTAGAAGTGTTAGCAACCAAGGTGGTACGCTTCATGATAGGTTCCTTTCTGCCACTAATTTCCGTGAATAGTTCTGGGAATTCCATCAAAACTTCAGCCATTTCATTACCTCTTTCACCACAACCAACGTAAATGATAGTGTCTGAGTTGGAATACTTAGACAATGATTGAGAAATGACAGTTTTACCACAACCAAAGGCACCAGGAATACAAGTAGTACCACCTTGAACACATGGGAACAAAGAGTCCAAGACTCTTTGACCTGTTAGCAAAGGATGGTCAGCCGATAGCTTTTCAGCCACAGGTCTTGGAACACGAACAGGCCATGTGTGGTACATAGAGTAGTCGTATTTGACACCGTCAAATTCCAATTCCAAAATCTTTTCATCGACAGTGTACTCACCAGCAGAAGCAATCCAAGTGACGGTACCTCTTGCTCTTGGAGGCAACAAGATCTTATGGTCATCCAATAGAGAGTTTTCGAAAATGGAACCGAAAATGTCACCACCTGAGATATGGTCTCCTACGGTGAATTTACCAGGAGTGAATTGCCATTTGATAGTCCTGCTCAATGATGGAGCGTCAATACCTCTTGGAATGTAGATCGATTGGGAGATATCCTTGATGGCCTTCAAAGGTCTTTGAATACCATCGTAAATGGTTTCCATCAAACCTGGACCCAATTCAACAGATAACGGCTTACCGGTTCTTAAAACCGGGTCACCAACGGTGACACCTGCTGTTTCTTCGTAGACTTGAATGGTAGCCTTCTCACCATCGATACGAATAACTTCACCGACCAAGTTATCGTGTCCAACTTTAACCAATTCGTACATGGCACACCCAATCATGTTTTCTGCAATCACAACAGGACCAGAAACAGAGTAAATTGACCCATACTCGCCTTCTTCGTGGTCTTCGAGAGAGACTCTCTTCAATTCTTTACGGGCATTTTCTAATGCACCAGCCATCTTTGATATCTATAGATCCGAGTCGCACGACCTGTTAAACTTTTCCTTAATTAACTAATAAAGGTTAATCAGTCAATCAATTACTCAATTGAAAATGGTTTCTTGTATTTGAAATGAAAAATAAGAGAAAGATACCCACGGTACGATAGGTACAAAACTCAATATCAATTGCTGTAAGGTTTTGATAATCTTAAGTCTAGTATCGATGGTCAAGTGAAACACTGTATATATATTACAAACCATATCTTTAAAAAATTATCTGTGAACACGCGCTGTCTTGCATGATGGTTTTCCTTTTAAGTTCAAAACTTTACTCTCATCTTTTTTTCCATATTAGTATTATCAGGTTCTTTGGCCCCTTATTGAGAGTATCAGGGTAACCTAATTCAAAAAAGATTAGGACTTTACACCCTTCGAGACATCACGAGCCGCAAAGCAAGAACTGGTGGTCACGTGCTAACCTAAAAAGACACACCACCAAACACAAGCAACAGTACCGACTTCCACTAACCGCCACTCCCTCATTGTCCGATGTTGACCACAGGACAAAACGCTTCGTGTTTAGTACAGTACCAGGGTGAAAGCAGCCCTCATAGTTTATGCAATGGCGTAGTTAATCAATGTCTAAGGATAAACGTTACAAGACTCTATATATGAAAATTTTTTTTTCTGGCGCGCGTCAGCGTGCTGATTATGAAAACGGGATAATAACACCCATAGAACACAATTAGTGGATAAAAAATAACCAGCTGCAGCAAGACAGTGGTGGATCATTGGAGCCCTGGCCTCTTTGATTCATTTGTTGCTGTGAGTGCGGTAGGTAGTACTGCGGGATCGGGTAATGGTACGTGTACTGGCTGTTCACTGTCATATCATCCGTTCTGGCTGGGAGTTTTAACGTTACAGGGACGGCGTTTGCCGTCACTGACGTCGCTGCATTGTACTCGTTTCTTACCCCCGATCCAACGGTGTCACATCCCCTTTCTTCATCGCGGAAGTCCAAATCGTCCGAATCGGCCTCCTCTTCCCTATCGCTTGTATGATCTCTTTGCATCCTCATGGAAAAGGCATCTCTTATCTGAGACCAGGTCTGGGCCATAGAGATGGGTTCCAGCTGGTACGGGTGTGTTCCCTCAATTGCTTGCATGGTACCTAAATGGGATGACGCGGGCCGTTTCCAACGGACCAATTGATCCTCCATTCTCCCTATCAACCGGTTATCGACGGGGAAAACACGACTGTGTTGCTTAGAGATGACCAATTCCCTAACCGACTTTTCGGAATGGTGTAACATTTGGCTTTGGCTCTGAAACTTCTCGCTCTGCAGCTCGCCAGGCTGCCCGCCGTCTTGGGCCATGTATGGATCGAAAATCCACTCGCTGTGACTGAGATCTAAGGTTTCAGACATTGTCTGCCACTCGGCTTCGATTTGTGTTTGGTTCCAGCCACAAATCAAGCTGAGATTCAAGACACAAACCAGGAAACACTTGGTTGGTTCAAGACTTTATGTGAAAACATATGCACAGAACTGGAATCCAAGGGTGTGCTAGCGTCAGGTGGAAGAACGCAGACGTCTATGTGACACTTTCACCAGTTCTATTTATGTTACCCTCCCCGAGTTTTTCGCAGAGTTGCACAACTTCCCGCACAATCAAAAACCGCATAATGAGCGTGCGATAAAGAAAATTCCAGCCACCCCTTCCACGACAAAGGTCAACAGAAGCCCGAAAAAAATAGGGTAATCTGATCCAGAACGCAACGAATGGATCTGTCTTCTGAAGGGGGAACACTGCAAGCGTTACGCTGTACATAGAATTGGGCTGCGGTATACCTACGTGTTTTCTGCAGCGTTGTTTCTCTTTGAAACAATTTGGCTCTCCATACTAAACAGAGCGTTTCCTTTCTGTATAATATGGAAAGGCAAAACAGAGGTTTGAAAGTTAAGATAGGAAAAAAAATTACATACTAAAAGTACATAAAATTTATAGATTATCAGCCATAGACCCGGCAGATTGGCTCACACTCTTGCAAATAGCTTACGTTATTTAGTCAACTAACCTGAAGCCTTACGAAGACACGCGTATTTGGGACCATTGACGCTCGGTTGTTGCTTCTACCGTGTGAAGATTCCACATTTCCAATAATTTTCTGTGCTTTTTTTCTCCCAATATTTTGAGAAATTAGGAAAAGAAGGTTATAAATAATAATTAAACAAAGAACGGACCATTTACAAAGAGCTGTTGGAGGAAGATTCGAACTCTTGACGCCCTCACCCGTAACGCTGAAAGCAGTGAATTAACTAGATTTCCCACCTACACGAAAAACCATCCAGCATCGAACCATGGATGTCGATACGGATGTGCCTATGCATGATGCAGTTGAAGATCAATTGGATCCCACTTTAGACGAAGAAGCCCCAGGCTTTGACAACGGATTGACCAGTTCTTCGCCAGGTGCTTCCGGCATAGCTGACAATAAGTCTACGAAACCGGTAGAACTGACCGGCTCGAGTATTGGCCAATTGGACGCGTGGTTAGAAAAGCTAAGCCAGTGCCAATGTCTGTCCGAGGAAGACGTTGCCAAGTTGTGTAAGATGGCAGTTGATGTGCTTCAATTCGAGGATAACGTGCAGCCGGTGTCTGTTCCTGTGACGATATGTGGTGATGTGCATGGTCAGTTCCACGACTTGATAGAGCTTTTCAAGATCGGTGGACCTTGTCCAGATACAAATTACTTGTTCATGGGTGATTACGTCGATAGAGGCTATTATTCTGTGGAAACTGTTTCATACTTGGTAGCTTTAAAGGTTCGTTACCCAAGCAGAATCACCATTCTAAGAGGTAACCACGAGTCCAGACAGATCACACAAGTGTATGGGTTCTACGACGAATGCCTAAGGAAATATGGCAGTGCCAACGTTTGGAAAATGTTTACAGATTTGTTCGATTATTTCCCTATCACCGCACTAGTGGATAACAAGATCTTTTGTTTGCATGGAGGCCTTTCGCCAATGATCGAAACTGTTGATCAAGTTAGAGAACTAAATAGAATACAAGAAGTTCCTCATGAGGGTCCGATGTGTGACCTATTATGGTCCGATCCGGATGATAGGGGTGGCTGGGGTATAAGTCCAAGAGGTGCAGGTTTCACGTTTGGTCAGGACATTAGTGAGCAATTCAATCATACAAACGATCTATCGTTGATCGCAAGAGCACATCAATTGGTCATGGAAGGTTATGCTTGGTCTCATCAGCAAAGTGTCGTTACCATTTTCAGCGCTCCAAACTACTGTTATAGATGTGGTAATCAAGCAGCGATTATGGAAGTCGATGATACGATGAACAGACAATTCTTGCAATATGATCCATCAGTAAGACCTGGTGAGCCTACCGTAAGTAGAAAGACCCCAGATTATTTCTTATGATTTCACTGAGAAACTCATGGCCAACGCGAAAGATTTGTCGACGATAGTTATGTTTTCGTTCCACTTAAATAGTTACCGTTAACTATCTTCTTCACTGGCATCTTTATTTCTTGGAACTGATATGCAAAAATAATAATTTAAGGGCTCATGGTATGTTTTCATCGAATACCTATCATTTGTTTAAATATATATAGATATATATATCGTCAACACTATTAATAACATTAACTAGAGAGTTAGTTTACAATGTGAAAAGATTTGAGCCGTTCGATAAAATTTGAGTGGAGAATATTCCCTTATTATTGTAACGCCCTTTACCCCAGTCATCGTTTTTGTTAGCTGCGTAGCGATTACCGTACTGTTTGTATGGAGTTGATAATCATATCTTACCTTTTATCTCAACGCATTTGTTGAGTCTATCAACAGCTATGTCTGACATCTCTTTGATGGCTATTTCGCATTCTTTAAACCAAGAGTTATTAGAGTGAATCCTTTTCTCCATGACTTCGCTGATCTCATCGTAAGATCTGCCATTAACGAACACTACAAATTTCAGTCCCTCATATTTCGTCTCATATTTCTGGTTCAAAGTATTTAACCGAGCCAAAACTTCTGGGCTCTTGTTTGCGCTTCCTGTGAGATTTGCTTGTTCTTGCTTAGAGTGACTGGAAAGATTCTGTTTTGAGTCTCCAAGTCGAGGATGAGCACCAACAATGTTAGCCAAATGATCTACACCGCGACTGCTAATCCCTTCGATTTCGGTATCTTCACAAACCTGCAATAGTTTAGTTTCAACGGCTTTGACTAACTCCTGGTATGAGTTCCACTCACTACGCATAAACTGGGAGTTTTTGAGAGTGAACCATACCAATGAATCGCTGTGTTCAAATAGAGTGTCGAGAACGTTCACTTGTTCACCAATCGGTGAGCTCTTGAACTCATCGATGTTAGGCAATCTCGTCATTTCTGTAAACTTAGAGCGTTACTCTCTTCTGTTAATGTGTTTTCTTATTTGGAGTCTTCTTGCGTGTTTGAAGGACTACTAAGTTAGTTGAACAGCCTTATATTCAGTAATATATCTTTCTTTGTTGGTTTTATCATCGGTATCAGTACTTTATCAGAGCATCATTAAGGGCGAGCTAGTACGGTCGTAGATTCGGAGATCCCCGCGAATTGAAAACATGTGACATTCACGTGCGGCAAAAATTCTCTTTCGCTTACTGAGCTTCATTTACATTCTGGCGCTCGCACAATTTAAGGTTTTACGGAAGCCCGGATCAGATTTGATCTAGTTGGATAGAGCGCGTTATGACAATGTAAAAGAGGTAACATGCTTTCTTGAACATGGAACGTTGGAACGCGGTGGTGCAAATAAAACTGTAATCACACAACTTTGCTGTTCCATATATTATTAAGTTTAGTTATTTGCAATTGTGATCGTTAATCGCAATCTACACCAATCATTTTACCATGTCTGAAGAAGAAGAGTTCAAGCAGTTTGAGGACGAGGAGGATAAATATAAAGTAGGAGAAAAGAAGACTGTGGAAGAGTACCAAAAATTGGATGCTGACGATGAGGCCTTGAGAAAATGGAAGGATTCTCTAGGGTTGGGAGGCGACCTCTTGCCGTTAGAACACCCCGGAGATGAACGTAGGGTTGTGGTTCAGAAAATTCAATTGGTCGTTGATACAGAGCCGGAGCCAATTACGTTTGATTTGACTAATGAGAAGACTTTGAAAGAGCTGGCCTCAAAAAGATACAAGATCAAAGAAAAATCTGTTTACCATTTGAAGATCACTTTCAAAGTTCAACACGAAATCATTACTGGCCTTAGATACGTACAATATACGAAAAAGGCAGGAATCGCAGTTGATAAGATCGACGACCATTTGGGATCATACGCTCCGAGCACCACGAAGAAGCCGTGCTATGAAGTAGAACTACCAGAATCTGAAGCTCCTAGCGGTTTCCTTGTTCGCGGTAACTATTCTGCTGTCTCGAAATTCATTGATGACGACAAGAACAATCATTTGACTTTGAACTGGGGTGTTGAGATTGTTAAGAGGTGATATATAGAAGCTAAAGGCTCGATTATGAATGAATTTCGTTTATATTTGTCTGATGTGTATTCGAATGCTTTTTTAAAGGCATATGATTTTTAAAGGTATTTTAAAATTTAAATGATAACTCAATATCTCGAATTTAACAACAAGGACGCTTTACAAGTACCAGGAGGAGATCCATGTCGATTATAGTCGCATTAAGTACGTGTATGTATCAATCAAACTTTTACTATTTCTATTCATCAATGGAACTGACTCATTTCAATTTTTGGTTTCACCATTCCTTTTGTATCCATTATAATCATATCTGCCTCCATTCTTTTTTTCGTATGGTTGATAGATTGGCGGTGGCATAGCATATATTGGCTGTCCTGGCATCATGACTTGATTGTTGGGCATTTGGGCTCCCATGGGATAGTACATATATTCCATTGGTGCTACCATTGGGTATCCGAAAGCCATAGGATCTGCCCTCATGGGTGCCATTGAGGGAGAATATCCATAGTAGGGTTGCATATGGAGTTGTCTGTTAGGTGGCTTGTTG
Organism: Kluyveromyces dobzhanskii; assembly: GCA_003705805.3. NCBI lineage: Eukaryota > Fungi > Ascomycota > Saccharomycetes > Saccharomycetales > Saccharomycetaceae > Kluyveromyces > Kluyveromyces dobzhanskii. The sequence goes on along the minus strand of PPJP03000001.1, from coordinate 825,661 downwards.
TATCTATTGTTGTTGTTAAAGTTTTGCTTCTTGTTATTATGTTGATACTGTGGTTTCTTCATATACTTCATTTCATTTTGATTATTCAGTCTGAACCTGGAAGTCTCGAACTGGTGCGGTTGAGGAGAATCATCCTCCTTATCATTAGGTATGCCTGCTACATGTAGTGTTGCAGGAGTAGCGGGTGGTGTAGAGACTGGAGTGAGAGATGATGGAGAGCCGGAGAAAATTTTCTCCTTTTCTTCATCATATTGTTGTTGTTTTATTCTTCTTTGTTCCTCCAAATCTACAGTAGCAGCCGCTTTGCCTGGATCTGTATCCTTCCCATTTGTCGTTTGGTCTAACGTTGCCTCTGCTGGCTCCTGGCTTTTCTCTTTTCCTTCCTTATTTTCGGCAGTTACTTCCCTTCTAAGAATTTTTACCTTCTTCTTGACGGAGTTTTGTGCTACGACAGAAGCTGGTGTAGCTCCTTGAGTGTCGTTGGTATCACCAGTGCTTTGATCTTCCATGGCTGATTTATTCTCTGAAGCTGGCTCAGGGGTTGGTACTGACGTGCGCTGTTGACTATTTTGCCTTGACTTTTGTCTCATAGTCTTGTGCATCAATTGTTGCTGGCTATTAGCCGCGGCCATAGATGCAAGGGCGTAATACTCTGGTGGGAACTGATACATTACTTGAGGCTCCAGTTGCTGAAGTAGAACCAGCCTCGAATTCGGTTCGTAATCATTCTGCTTGAAAACGATTACACATTTATCGTTATCCTTGGAAACTGTATGTTGCAATCCGTGGTACTCTGCCACCTGATGCGACAGAAGTCTATAGTACGAGTTCATAGGCTTCAGTTGATACGTGTAAGCAGAAGATTCAACAAAGTCTAAAACGCTGTTTTCCAGATCAATCAAAAACACTCTATCCTGAGGTTTTTGAAACAACGCTATCAGCAACGCCGGCGTAACTTTAAGCTCTCCCATACTAGACTTTGATCACCGAAATTCTCCTCGAATGGCTATCTCTTATAATTGCGTTAGCTAAGCTCCGAATTAGCGATGCTTCAAACAAACAGACTTTAAAGGTGTCGTACAATTGACGGATCTACTATTATTCTCACAAACTATCCTGTTCCGAAATCGAAGATCTAATATTAGTTATTTGAAATGTGTGCAGCTAAAAGTAAGAACGAAAGAAAAAAAAAAGTGGTCGATGAGATATATTAGGAAGCGACACAATTCGCTGATAGAGAACTGTTTTAAGGGAGTCCACGACTTATCAGTTTGACTTCTAATAATCTAATGTAATGTGTATACGCTGGGGTTGTGCTGTTCAGAGTCACTATTCTGTGATGCTTTAGAATTCCTACACTCTACAACACTAACGTCGTCATACTTTATTGAAAGACATTAATTCAAGAAACAAACAAACTCATCTGCATTAAAGAAAACAGATGACTTTTGTTAGACGTATTCACGATATTAAGTTCTACAGCTGATATCTATTTTAGGATTTTACGCGAGTGATTCTCACAGTTCGAAGATAAGATAGCTCGTATAGTAGAAGCACCAAAATATTAACTGACACCGAGTAACAATACATGTTCCCCGCACATAATAGGAACAAGAAGTTGTACATCTAAGCCTGTAGAGAACTTGAATTGTTGCTAATTTGAAACATAGCAGTAAACGTCTATTGATTGGCACCATCGCGTGTATACGTGCAAATTAGCCCGTTAAACAATCAGCGTCGCTGTCTTTTGAGGGCCCGAAACCATATTTTGGGGCCCGAAAGTTTTGTTGTTAAATCAAAACTAGTTCAATAAGACGGAGAAATTATCAATACAATTGACAACTACTATCAAGAGGGAAACATATTACAACTTTATAATGAGATTGTTTTCTTGGCCGAGTATTAAAGCAACAGTTGAGCTTCGCTTTACTTAACAATTCCATAATATTGAAGAAACTAACACATCGAGCTTCTTTGAGATTTATTTGTTGAGGAAAAGGTTCTCTCTAATAAAAAATTGGTAGATTCAACGTAATATACCAAGATGACTTTGATGAGAGATATATTTTCAGTCACGCTTGACCCGAACGACTCGAAAGGATACACATATGTTGGCGAAATAGAAAATGTTAATGAACTCAGTGCAGACTGCGTCGATCCCATTGTGTTGTTTCAATTGACCGAAAACGAGTCCTTAGAAGAGCAGCCGTTGAAGTATTTGAATAGCTGTTTCCAGCGTTGCCAGCAGTTCAAACGTGTATCCAAGAAAAATCTGGACGAACAGCAGACCATCACTTTGCAAGAAATCGATCGTCTTATTGTTGGCTACGCTTTGGTCTGTTTCCAGATCGAGGAATTTGCAATTAAGGGTTCTTTTCAACAATACATTTCTGATGTCTTACAGGATTTAGAAAAGTTCACGGACTTGTTAACGGCAATGATCAACAGAGCAGTGCAAGAGGGAACGGTATTTGATTTCGTGGACAACTTTTTCCAAAGCTTGCAAGAATATGTGCGTAAAATTGATTCAACAGCCGGGTTCGATTTGAACAACTCGATGCTGTACAATAAAGTATTAACCGTGTTCGAACTATTTGTATCTTTCAAGCCAGTCGCTGCTATATTCACGGATTTGACTGGGTTCTTTGGGGACTATTCTACAGCAGCTAATCAATACGAGAAAGTGACACTATTGGGTCCCATTCTATCCCTTTCGCCCCTCCAGACCGCAGTTGCATTAAAAAACTACTTCGATCCTGATTCTAATAATCAGCAACAAACAAACATGATCCACACATCTTTACAGACAGAACATAACGTGGTTCTACAGAGATTGTTTTACATTATGGACAAAATCATCAGAGCTTCTCAAAAGTCCAGATCGGATTTGCTCTCCTATTTAGGACAAATCGTCAACAAAAATCATCTCCGTAGAGGTGATCACGCACAAGTCAACAAACTGGCTTCCAATTCATTTATGACAAACATCACATTGATATTGATAAAATTCTCCTTGCCTTTCCTTGATGTTTCCTATAAAAAGCTAGACAAAATTGATGTTAATTATTTCAACAGTTTGAATCTTTATATCGATATGAATCAAGAAACAAGAATGAACGCTACTGTGAAAGAGGCCGACGAATTCCATGACGAAAACAAGAAAACAGACGAGGAAGAACCGAATTTCATATCTCATTGTTTCTTTTTAACATTGACTTACCTACACTATGGTATCGGAGGTACTATACTTTTCGATGAAAGATATGCTCCGGAGGTTACCAAGTTAAAAGAGCATTTAGCTCATTTAAGACAAGTCATCAGCAATTCACAAAACAGCATGATGGCTAGGTTTGGTGAAATTCAGTTGAAACAGCTGGAGAAAAGATACAACCATCTTTCAGCGGTTCGATCTTCATGTCAAGGATTTTTCAGTAACAAGAGCCTCCACCTGGAGGTATTCGATTTCATAGCTGGAGCAAGTTCATTTTTGGTTCGTGTTATCGATCCAACTCATAAATACCCCTTCCAAACGATAGATATACCATTGATTCCTGACCAGATTGGTGTTGAAAACGTAGACAATGCTGAATACTTAAGAAAAAATGCACCAGTGCCTTTCAAATATTATCCAGAATTTGTGATTGAAGGATCAATCAATTACTGTCAGTATGTTACGAAATATGTGCATAATCCGTTATTCAAGAACCCTAGGCTTCATTCATACATCGAATTGGCCACTGTAATTTTACGTTGCCCTGAGTTGATTTCTAACCCTCACTTAAAGGGTAAAATGGTCCAAGTTTTGAGCATTGGTGCTATGCCAATGAGTGATAATTCCCCAGGTTTTATGATGGATATTTTTGAGAACAACCCTATCGTAATGAAAAACTTGTTGTACGGATTACTGGACTTTTATGTGATTGTGGAGAAGACTGGATCTTCTTCTCAGTTTTATGATAAGTTTAACGCTCGGTACAGTATTTCTATGATCCTTGAAGCTCTGTATAACATCCCGCACTATCGGAATCAACTACTATGGCAATCACAGAATAATTCAGACTTTTTTGTCAGATTTGTTGCAAGAATGCTAAACGATCTAACATTCTTGTTGGACGAGGGTTTGACCACCCTTGCTGATGTCCATAAACTACAGCTTGAGTTGGAAAATCGTGCAAAAGGTTTGCCTCCAACTCGTGAAGAAGAAACTGAGGAACTACAAAATCGACTCAAATCAGCTGAACGGCAGGCCAAATCATCATGCGGGTTGTCAGAAAAGTCGTTAGTGTTATTCAATATTTTCACAAAGCATATTCCGAAAGCATTTGCCACCGCTGAAGTAGTAGACAGATTAGCTGCAATGCTAGACTATAATCTTGAGTCGCTTGTCGGCTCTAAATGTCGTGAATTGAAAGTAAAGGATCCATCGAAGTACCAATTCAACCCCAAGAAGTTGTTACAGATCTTGGCTACAATTTACATCAATTTAGCGAACGAACCTGAGTTCATTGCAGCGGTTGCCAGAGACGGTCGTTCGTTCAAGAAGGAGCTGTTCAAAAAGGCGGTGCACATTCTCTCTGTCAAAACAGGTTTATTCTCTGAAGAAGAGTGCCGTAAGTTGTTGGATTTCGCGGAGTCTGCCGAGAAAAATAGACTGCTGGAGGAAGAAGAAGACTTGGAATTAGGAGATGCTCCAGATGAATTTTTGGATCCTCTAATGTACACCATCATGAAAGATCCTGTGACTCTTCCTACCTCGAAGGTTACTATAGACAGAAGTACAATAAAAGCTCACTTGCTAAGTGACTCTACGGATCCTTTCAACAGATCACCTTTGAAACTTGAGGATGTTATACCTAACGTTGAGTTGAAAAACAAAATTTTAGAATTTAGAAAGTCCAAGCGCTCAAAGAATGAGTAGCTCATCAGTGCCGAACAATTTGCTTAATTTACTATCTCAATAAACCCTTCCAGCCAAACGTAGGTGTTGGATACACTTATCTCTCAACTAAAAATGCTACGTTATAGTATTCAATACAGATCTAACTGCCGGCGTGTCGGGAATAATAGATGTATTCAAATACAACAATGATGTTAGAGATTATGTAAAAAGATTTAAACTAATTTAACATGAAAAACGTTCTTAATATAAGTTAGAAGAAAGAACAGTTTTTAAGCCTTGATAGCGTACTTTCTTTGAGGGAAAGCGATTTGCTTCTTTCTTTGCTTTTCAGTGATTTGGGAGGTCTCGAATTTGGTCAAAGCTCTTCTCAAAGCTCTGGTCTTCTTGGCTCTCAAGTCCTTTGGTTGGTACTTCTTACCCTTGTACAATTCTCTGACAGCTTGTCTTTGGTTTTGAGAAATGACAGTCAAGACACGGGCAATGTTCTTTCTGACAGTGTGAATCTTTGGTAAAGATGGTCTGGACAACTTTTGAACCTTCAATTCGGATAATTCCTTCTTCAATTCAACCAATTGTTGTTCCAATTGGTCCTTGGACTTGGTTCTCAATTCGTAAGCTTTAATACCGGCCTGTTAAAAAACATAAAATTATGTCATGTTGTTAGTAAAATTGTTTCCCTTTCGAAGTTTATAACGCTGTTACTGTAACGCTTTGATCCTGAACTGCAATAAATGTATCACACATGAATCCACAATGTATGTTTGATGGGCAGGATGCCAGTATGCTGAATACTACCGAAAGCACTTTTGCAAGCTTCATTTTGCTCATCGTGACAGCTGTAATATTTGGGGTTAGCTATGTGCCGGCTGGTTTTAGTCTCAGCTGCCCTCATGCTGTGTTTGTGGTTGGAGTATTTTTGATTCGTTTACGAGTAGGAATGAGCGGTTCCACATATGTCATCCGTTCAGCCTCGAATTCGACTCTTTTCAAGTTCACCTCCCACTATCATGCATGTTTTATGTCCAGCTACTCAGTTGGGTATCGTTAAAGTTCGTGTTTGCTCATGCTGGAGGCATACGATTTAATGTTCCCAAGACTTTCTAATTTCCTTCATTTTATGATCAATTCTTGCAGTTCATTCACAAGTTTAATACGCCGCACTCGCACATACCATCTCGAATGTTATCTTACTGTGATCTCCTCTGCTTCAAGCCAAGATATAATATAATCTATATACCTGCATTTACGCTATGCTACCTATATGAATATCGATAATCATTGAATTCAGATATATCAAAAGCTATTGGAAGAGTCGGTTTGGCAAGAAACTCAGAATCCTCAACGAAGTGCAGAACTGGAGGAAAATCTTGAAATTACCGGAAAAGGAAAAACTGAAGGAAAGAAATATATCTTTGAAGAGTCTTTCAATTTAGGAAAATATGCAAATACTGTTTTGCCTTTTTTCTCATTGTTAATTGGTGATGTGTATGGGTGTTGTAGAGCAACTTCCCTTCAAGAGACAAAGGTAAATGTCTGGGTTGTTTTCACAGTCCCGTAAATTTCAAAAATGAAGAATTCAGGTCACGTGTTCTGTAAAAGAAGAAGGTCCACATTGTTCAGACTTCGCATTGTGATATCGGTGAAACGTCGCTGTAGGTAGCTGCAGAAATATTAGATAAAAGAGCACGCATGACCTTGTAAAACCTGAGCATACCAAGCAGAGTCAGTATATGTGCTCAGTATATTTCGATAGTACATTGGTTAAACCTAAAATATATAAAGATATATGTAAATACTAGAAGGTTATTAAGAAATGATAAGAAGCCAAAAATAAGCCAAGGAAAGAACTTGAGAAGGCAAAATCGGGAAGAGAGAAGTGCATATCAGCTTGATCAACTAAATTGTGTTAAAGGGAGTTGGATGAATGTTACCCTTCCACGTTCCTTTATGTCTATCAAACGGTCAATACTTTACCTGCAATTCTCATTAGATTGCATTGATGTAAGTTAGGAACAAAAAAAAGGCAGAATCCTTTTTGTTCTCTGGATAATTACTTCAATGGGTCCTCGTTCAAACCGATGACATGGAACTCAATTCGATAATGTTTTAATTAATTTGTGCATCGTGATTTTTTTTTATTTTCTAGTTTCTAACCTCTTTAATCGTTGTATATTTTTGATTTCTGATAATTCGTTCGTTAGGGATGTATTTCGCATGCGTTTTTGGAACAGAGGTAACCTTGACAATATTTTTAGGAGTTAATGAAATAAAAGGAAGAAAGGAAGACAGGGAAAGAAGGAACAAAAAAAAAAAATTTTAGTAATGGATTTATCTGGTGGAATTATCTATATTCCTGAATATTCTAATAAATCTTTTGTCTTTTTTTTTTGTTTTGGTTATTGATAGTTGTAAATAAGTTGTTGTTGTTTGTTTGTTTGTTTGTTAGTTTTATTGATTCATTTCATTACAAGCCTCCCATTTAAGCTTGGTTTTTCAAGGTGGTACTCAACCATTCCAAACCTTCGTACAAACCCTCACCGGAAGTAGCACAAGTGGCTTGGATGTACCATGGACGTTGTCTGATAGAGTGTAAGCCCAACTTTTCGGTAAGTTCGGCAGCTGGCATGGCTTCTGGCAAATCCTGTTTGTTAGCGAAGACCAATAGAGCAGCGTTTCTGATTTCATCCTCGTTCAACATTCTTTGTAGAACTTCTCTGGCGACAGAGATACGGCTTCTGTCGTTGGAATCGACAACGAAGATAATACCTTCAGTGTTTCTGAAGTAGTGTCTCCACAATGGTCTCAGCTTATCTTGTCCACCAACATCCCAAACGGTGAATGAAATGTTCTTGTATTCAACAGTCTCAACGTTGAAACCAATGGTTGGAATCGTGGTGACAACTTCACCCAACTTCAACTTGTATAAAACAGTAGTCTTACCAGCACCATCAAGACCAACCATCAAGATTCTCATCTCTTTATGACCGAACAAGTTGCTGAACAACTTAGAAAACGAAACACCCATCTTGTAATGCTTTTAGAATAAGGACTTTTGGCTTAAAGTTCGAAAAGGTATTCCTGAACGCAATAAGGAGAGGTCTTTGAAGATGTAAGAACGCGAAATAACTTCAACTGCAAATAGTATCAACTGCTGTAGTCTCGATATGCTTCAAACGCCACACGCCTTGAATACACTGATCCAAAAGAAATCGTTGTTGCCTGTAATGAAACGCACACCGACCAATTGTTACCCTCGCAGTTGCAATCATAAACACATTCACACTCCAAAAAAACACACATGTAATCAGTTAGTAAAAGGAAAAACGATCAGAATTTAAACGTTAAAATTGAACTGGAAACACAACGAAAGAGAAAAAAAAATGCTAATTAGATTCACAATCAAATCAGAATTGAAAAATAACAAAAAAAAAATAAAAAAGGAGACAGAAAACACAGTGAAAGACGGAGAAACAGAAGGGAAACATGGCCAAAGGCGGTTTCCCTTGATCCAAATGAAACCGCGTACGGCGTGTCGACTCGTTACGATTTCTCACGAGCGCTCCAAACACGTCACGTTTTTTTTCCGGACGGCTAAGCAATCTTCTTGTATCTTGCCCATTATATCCTGTTTTTTTTCCCAATTTCCCTAGAGACGCCCGCACGGGCGTCTCCCAAATTTTTCATTTTTCAATCTCCCATAAAGAAAAAAGAACAAATTTTCCTGGAAAATGGTAGTTTAATTGCGGTAAACTAAAAAATTAAACGGCCAAAAGCACCCGTTTCGCACAGATCGGAAACGCGTTTCTGGCTATAGCACGCCTTTTCTCGCTGCAACGCCACGTAATTCTCTTGTCACTGAACCACTCGAATCGTTTCTAAATGCATTGTGCCACCGCTGGACTGGAAAACATACTTCTTTATCGCTGGTGCTTCTGGTTCCCTTTTTCGCCTGAGACATGGTGTATATAATTAGATCTAAACAAAATGCCAACATGGCAAGCTTCTTGCCATTTTTTATATATGTTTTTCCAGATCGATCCAAGACTACACCAAAAGTGAGAAATATGGGAAAAAAAGAAGCCAAACTGAGACGTGTCAAAGTAGGGTAACGGTGTTTGGCTTTTCTTTCTCGGGTCTTCCCTCCCCCAGTATGGCCCATTGGCTTATGGGTCTCTCTTTCATATAGAGGGTGATTGGGAAGGATATCGGTTGAGAGGTGTATATGCAAAGTAAGTGTATTAGGTTCGCGGGCGCGGCGCGGCGCGGCTCGGTACTGTAACCTCGCCCTCTGCCTTCCGCCTTCAAGTCTCTCTTGTTTGGGTACGGTTTCCCAGATTCTTTTCTCGTATCGTATCGGATTCTTTATCTAAGCGTATGGTGTATGTATCTAGCTAGTAATGAGTGCGCTGTGGTGGGAACAATGCTTCGTGAATTGCTCTGGCCGAGCAATTCACTTCCCCACGTTCATCTTACAATCAGCGTACTGTTTGAGGCCTCTAATGAACACGTAATATGAAACTTGGTCGTTGTCGGTTTCCCAGTATAGTTCTGTGAGTCTGATGTGCCATGGGGGGAACCCTTGTAGATCCAATGCAGGGCCGAAGTATAGGAGTAAATCGGGTTCGTGTCCTACAAGCTGTGTAAGTTCTTGATTGACTAGTTTCGTGTCGACGTCTTCTACCTTCAATTGGCCCTTGGCGCAAAGATCGGCCATGGTCTTGGTCAACTCAAGGATCGTTTCTCTGCCGTCCACTTTAGAAAGCAGAGAGATTTCCACGGCCACCTTGTGCTTCTTTGATTTTTCGTTTGCAGAATCCATGGGTCCCTCGTTCACATCGAAAAACACTTGGTTTGTATGCGGTATCTTAATTGCGAATCTGGGTACGTTCTCTGCACCGAAGTACTTAGCCAGTTTGTGGTGAATTCCTGCCCTTAGCTCGCCGACGCTTTGCTTCATCTTACCGTCGTACTCGTATAAAACCAGGTGTTTGATTCCCGCTGAAACGGTCCAGCATACAACGTCGCTTGCATCGTTGATGAGACCCGGTAGCCCGCCGCCTATGTCGCCCTCGGACTTGTATTCCAGGATAGCCGCTATTCTCTTCGGTATCTTCTGTAATTTGTTCACGTCTTGCCTGATCAACTGCGGCGAATTCGAAGGATTATACGCCAAATCCAACAGTTTGATGGCAATTCGGTTGTATTCGCGTTGGAAGTACCTCGAGATGGCGTACATCACATAGATGCACACCAACAACGCCTTGTATATCGCATACTCTATCTTTCCGCTGAACCTTTGCCTCTTAACAACATCGCCAGCATCGCTGTTGATCACCTGTCTTACCGTCTTCGTCAACCCACTTATAGACGCCGTCAGTTGCGTCTTCGTAGCTGGAGGCACTCTAGCCTTCACTCCACCGACTTCACTCGACATTGATTAGCTAGCTTGATGTTTTTTTTTGAGTTTAATACCACGGCGGCTTGCAAGCGATGCCAAAACAACAAATGAAACAAAAAGATTGAACAGAACTTAGCACTGGTGCGTGATTCTCTACCGGTATGCCTCTTCGATTGGCGTTCAACAGTTATTCGATTGTTGTCACACTGAAATATACTAACACCTCACTTAGAACCCGTCCTGTTCCCTGTACAACTTCTTGCAAACTAACGTCCAAAATCTCATCAACCCCGTATCCTTATATAGTAAAACTAAATTCTTAGCGTAACTTTTCTTAGCTATGATTTCGTTCTATCTTTTTTTTTTTTTTTTAGATTTCCTTATACATTTGAGACTTAATCAGCTATCGAACTTTGAAACATCACACTAAGCCAAAGAGACGTTTGTGATATGCTAATGGTCGCGTGGCGGGGCAGCAGGGGAAGATCCGGCGACTGCGGTTTATGTTTTAAATCTAGAAAAGGAGAAAACGTGGATCTCCCAGGCCCAAACTGAAAGATGCCTACCGTTGAAAATCGATACGTATTCTCTCGTTTTAGTTTTGGTTTGCGACATTGACATTGATATGATGGATGGTGTCTGATATCTGATAACATGCTTTGAAGTAAATTAGAGATTAAGTAAGATTCTACTAGTTACACGGAACGCTTTTTTTTTGAGGTGATGCGTGGATCGTAGGTGTGTGGTATCATTGTTTTTGGTTGCTTCTATGAGTGTCTCTTGAATTCTGTGATCCTATGGTTGCTGATTGAGATGTCGAGTTCCATTGACTCATGATATCGTGCGGTATCGGCTGGGTGGGTTCTGTCATGCTGCGGGATAGATCGTGGGTTCCTCCGCGGTGCATGAGCTGGGCCATGTAGAGATTTAGTTCCTCCGTTCTTTGAGCGTTGTTTTTATGAGATGAAGACCGGGTAGTGCCAGAAGTTGAACTGGTGCTAGCAAAACTGTTGCGCTCAGCGCTGTTCGCGAAGGTCGAGTCAGCGTTATTTTCATGCCCTGACATGAACTCAGCTTCATAGTCGGTTACTCTGCTCTGCTCCTGAGCTTCCTCTTCTTCACTTGAGTCTGAAAGTACAGATGGTGGCCCATGTTGATATGTAGTGATTCCTAGGCCATAACCTAAGTCGACAAAATTGGGTTGTGTAAGTTGTGACTGCGGGGGTAGTTCTGAGTTTCTCGTTTCGATGTTCCGTACACCAAATTGTGGCATCTGTAGCTGCATGAAATTCTTTTCAGTAGAATGGGATCCATCGCCGCCAGAGCTTATGTAGTTGTAATGTTCGTCTGTTTGATTATTACCATTATAGCCATTCTCATTCAAATTTCCTTCAGTACCGTTGTGAGCCCTCCTCCTCTGGAAGAGGTCCGGAGATTCTCTTATTTTCTTGTTCCATGCTATAGAATTGATTCCAGAACTGGAATTCTTGTACAATTGGTCGATCTCTTCCAATGACAATCCACTTGTTTCATACACGGTGAAATATACGACCACCACTGCAACTGCGTTCAATGACCCCCACAAGAAGAAAATCTTAGTACCGATGGTGGTTTCGCGAGCTCCAGTATCGATACGCATGATGTAAGGAGTTAGAAGAGCACAGATGAAATTTATCAACCAATTCGATGCTGCGCAGATGGCAGTACATTTAGCACGCACTCCTAATGGATATAGCTCTGCAGAGATTACCCAAACACCACCACCCCATGTGGCGGAGAATGACGCAATGAACAAACAGATAAATGCAATCATGACCTTGTTAGCAACCATAGATTCGGTTGCTAATCCAGCTATGGCAACAATAAAGTTGGATATAACCATAAGTACACCCCCTCCTAATAATAGTTTCCTCCGCCCGATGTATTCGACCAAAAATAATCCTGGAACGTTAAAGGCGACGTTGACTGCATAAGTAATTAATGAGACCAAGTAACTTTCACTGACACCAGTCTTGTTGAAGAAATCTACCCCATAATAGAAGATGAAATTGATTCCACTCACCTGTTGAAATGCTTGAAGTGCGATACCCGTTATCATCCGTAGACGTTGTTTCGTTCTAGATCTTGTCGACTTGAAACAATCAAAATATGAAAGTTTTCCAAAGGACATCTCATAGTCATACGTAGCTTTGATTTCTACCAACTCTTCAAGTAATCCGGAGTCATCTTCTGGCACTCCACGCAAAAAAGACAACGATTTAGCTGCCTTGTCCAATTGGTCTCTAAAAACATAGTATCTGGGGCTTTCGGGAAGGAAAAGTATACCTAGCCCAAGGAGAAAGGACCAAACATACTGGAGTCCGATTGGTATCTGGTAGCTTGATGCATTCATTCTTTTGTGTGTTCCTTGTGAAACTGCGCTTGCTACTAATAGGCCCCAAGTGATTGCCCATTGATAACAAGAAATTATTGCACCCCGCACTGATTTTTCTGCTGCTTCACTCTGGTATAAGGGGACCGCAGCCGATATTAGACCAACACTCATTCCTGAGAGAACCCTTCCAACCACTAGAACTGCGAAAGATCCCGCTGCCACTTGCAATGAGTTTCCAACCATAAATACCACGAATGTGCTAAAAAGCATAGTGGTTTTCCGTCCGTAAGAGTCGGAAATCAAGGGAGCCAGTAGAGCTCCAAAAAAGGTCCCTAACGACAAAAACGAGACTAGAATTGAAATCTGCGATGTTGTAAATTGTTTGTTATTTGGTGCAAACTTTTGGATCACGTAAGGCATTTCGCTTATGTTATTTATTAGACCTGTATCGTAACCAAACAAAAATCCTCCTACAGCAACGAACATGCCGACGAGTATAGATATCTTCTTCGACTGCTTAGCTGGAGGTGCCAGAAATATTTCGGATTCCATTTCAGATAGAGAGGCAAAATTAGTAAGCTCGAAGTTTCCAGCAGGATTCTCTTCAGGTTCTTCAGGCGGTGATGAGTCTAAGGCATTTTCTGATTTCCCACCGATCGGCGTCTGAGAGGAGCCGATCTCATTGTCTTCTCTGGCTTTCCGTCGAAGGAAAACTAATTTGATAGCCTTGGATATATTCTTTCGTGGAACAAAATCAGTAGTCATAGCGCTATTTGAACAGTAGTCATAATAGTTTGTACTCAAAAATCACAAATAGTACCAAGTGTAGAGGGAATGAAAATCAGTTTAAACTTGAGTGATGCAGTATGAAGGGGTAATTTTTCATCAAGATAGTGTCCCGGTGCCCTCTGAAGTAACGGCTGGTTGTGTTATTAGCTGTTAAGTATGAATATGAGAACGCCTTGAACTGTAATTTAGTTTGATCAATTATGGCAAAAAGAAATATACCGGGGTGATAATTACAGAAAATGGTACTCAAAAAGTTGATATAGAACACCTTGAACTGTAACTGGTGTGCTGATCTGGTAACGGAAGTGCTCTGAGATCAGTGTGGTTTAGTACATGTAGTACTTAGAGACATATGCCAAACGTTTCTTGCTATACTTTCGCCTTTTTTTTTAACATTTTATCTTTGCAGGTAACTACTTACTTATAACGGACTAATATCAAATCACTCTTGGCAAGCCAAAAAGTGGAGTTACGAAGAACTTCGATATATACGAACGTTAACGTATGAACCTATGTGAGTTAATACTTTACATGAGTTTTATGAAGAGTGATCCATTCATTAGAGCGGATCCAATAGTTGGAAGATATCACCAAATAGTACTAAATAAAGAAGTCAATAAAGTAACAGGGTGACTTTCAAACTGCAATCACAAAGTGATTGCTTTATTGTGAAGACGTAGCGTCTGCAATATTCATTAATCTCTTGACACCTGTCAGCCAGTTCCCTGCTTCAGAACTATGATTTGCTGATAAGTCTTGGTGTATTGTCATCGCCTCGGAATACTTTCCATCTTTCCATAACGCAACTATTTGATGCAACTTATCAATGGTTGGTTGAGTCAACAAGTCGTGATTTTCCAAATGTTTGATCAAAATCTTGATTCTCTTATCACAATCCTTCAACTGTTTGGTGTATTCTTGTGGGATGAGAGGCGTCACACGTTGTAACTCTGCAGTAAAGAACTCTGCAATAGGTCTGTCACTTTCCGTAATGCCGTTTGCCTGTTGGGATACAGTCTCGGTGTTTGTAGGAGACACTGTAGATGGGACCTGTGTGGCTGGAGCTGGTTCTACCATAGCTGGGGAATAAGTTGATGGGGTAGGCTTGGACTGAATTGAGCCTAAAAGGTTATTGGCTGCGTTCGCATCACCAACTGCAGTACTCTTCCTATTCATTTTCATGGGTGGTGGAGCACTTGCAACTTTTGGAGCGGACACTGGCAACGGCGATGATATGTTACTCATCGTTGGTTTTAGTGGTGCGATTCCTGTTGCAGTAGTTGAAATTGGTGGAGGACCATATGGGTTAACTGGAGGAACGAAACCACGACCGATTGCAGCTGGGTTTGGAGATGTTGGAGGCAGTAACGGATTAGCTATTGATTGTGGAGGTTGCGAAGGTTGAACAGGCACAATATTAGGAGCATAAGAGTTTGTTTTCTTCAACAAAGGAGGAGATGCAACAGCGGCAGGAGAAGCAGGCTTGGGAGTTCTTCTTATGTGAGAAGGAGGTGGTGGTAATGTCGGATTTGTGTTAGTTCTTGACAGAGGAGTAGGTGCAAAAGCTGGATCCGGGGTACCGTAAGATGGCGTAGACATGCCAATTGGAGCAGTGTTTACAGCCTTAGCACGAGTGGGCTTCTCTCTACTTACGGATGGTAAGTCATTCCAGCCGTCAATTGGCTTTTCATGAAGATGTGGTGTCTGGCCTGAATATCCACGAGCCCCAGCAATTGGAGGTGGTGCAATCGGAGGCGCAAATGGTGCAGGAGAAGCAGCAGATGGTGGTGCGTATGGATTTGGTGGAACGCTACTTGCGACATTTGCATAAGGATTGATCGCTGGTGTGTACGATGGCCTGGAGCCTGTAGTTGATTGAGCGGTTGTCTGACTGATTGCAGCAGGCGCGTAAGGGTTCGAAGCTGGTGCTAGTGGCGCGGTTTGGGCAGCGAAGCTTGGTTGTCTTGGGATAACGTTCTGAGCCATCGTAACAGCAGGCTGATTAACAGATGGCAAAGGATTCTGGGCAGGAATTCCAGCGTTTGATAAACGAGGAAGAGCAGCACTAGCTGGTGTACTTGCTGAAACATACCTTCCGGATCTGGATTGGGCAGTGTTGTCGAGCACTTTTCCGGCCGTTTTGGTGGAGCTCGTCTTGCCGGAGGCGATCAAGACACGTTGCTTTTCACTTTTAACTGCTTCGTTATCGTCAGGCAAGGTTTCCAAAAATCTCAAAGCCAAGTCAAAATCACCATTGGTAGCTGTAACATTCACAAACTCCAAGAACTTTGAAATCAATTCTTGGTTGTTTAGTTTCACAGCACCCTTGTCGAGATAGTCCGACAAGACGGTGAATCTTTCTACAAATTCAGTCAAACATTCCAAATGAGCTTCGTATAGTGTGTCTTTCTGCGAGGTCAAATGAGTCTCAAACTCAGGGAACTCTTCAAGCCAAATTGATGCAATGTTATCTAATGACTGTCCAGCTAGGTATAATAAAATTGCGTCTTTTCTGTTTCCTTCAAACTGCAACCTATCACCCAATTTCACTAAAAGAGAGTTCTTCTTTGCAACGTCCTTGGTGTAGGTGAAAATAAACTGGACGGCATCCTTCCATTGTGACACGTCAGTGTTTTCAACGATGTCTTCGACATCATTTTGGGCTACAGAGAACAATGTTCTTGCCAAACTGGATTGCTTACAATGCTTCGTAAAGTAGACATTCTTCGCTTTATCCGCTAACGAGGAGTCACCAGAAGTGATAGCAATGACAAAAGCCTCTAATAACATGTCTTTTTCCAAGGCAAGATTCAATGCAGATTTCAAATCACCTTTTACCAAAGAATCGGTTATTGGCTTCACTGAATCTGAGAAATCAAGCTTAAATAACCCTTCGGGAGAAAAACTATCGTTTAGCTGATCGAAAAACTCAGCGCCATCTTCTTGAGATTTATTAGAATCACCGTTAGCATCGTCTAAGGATAAAGCTTCCTTTAGATAATCTTCGGTTCCATCCATTGATAGATTTTCGAGCAGGTTCCAGTCTTCTTCGTTGGTTGAGTTGATTTTCTGTGACAATCTCTTGTTGATCAATTTAACAAAATCTTTTGACTTCAATGATTCGTCAAACAATTCATTCTTTTCCAAACCAGAGACAGAAGGTCTTACTATGCTAATACCTTTTCCATCATCTGAGATTTTCACCAGCTTACCACCGAATGCCCACTGTGCGGCAGGTGACTTGTTACCGTACCATTTTGGAGCTTGAACCTTAATAGTGTTTGGCTTGTCGTCTACAGAGTTCGTGGTAACAGTTTGCCAGAATTCGTCTTCAGAAGCTTGCTGTTTAGATTCATTGGCCTGAGCATCCAAACTAGTGCTCAAATTCTGTAATGTTTGTACAATAATTTTGCTGTCGAATGATGCAGATGCGAATAAATCTGGTGCTTCTGGCGCAAATTTGGACTTGAAGACCCAGTTACCACGTGGAGCAAACTGAGTCAAGATAGAACCATCTTGTGGATTCCACAAGACCGATGTGTTATCACGACTACTAGATAGTAAAAGGTTTTCGTCTTGTTTGCACCAATCTAATGATAACACACCCTTTGAATGGCCTTGAGATAGCACCTGTAGTGGTACGTGTGCGTTTCTCAAATCCCAGGTTAGCACAAGAGGATCTGTATCTGAGTTCGAAGCAGTCGCTATGATCGTGGAGCTGGTTGGATGCCAGTCAACAGCTGTCAATGGAACTTTAATACCAGTAGTAGAAGAGTTATGATTTAGATGTAAGACCTGTTTTTTTGCCTTCAAGTCCCACACTGAAGTATAGCCCGATGAGCTAGCAGAGGCGAACACATGTGCCAAAGATTGGTTCCATGCCAATGAAGAAACCTCGTCGATTGGAGAATTGCTTACACCTGAAGAAAAAGGAGAATAGTCTGGAGATCCGATCTTGTTCGAATCCCAAATGTAAATTTCACCTTGAGTACCACCAGAAACTAAAACATTGTTCTGTTTTGCATTGAAACGCAACGCCTTGACGGGACCCTGGTGCTTATGAACCTTTGCAATGGACTTCAAAGCCTTTGGATCGAAAAACTCAACAACACCGTTTTCTAACGCACCAGCAACAATTTTGTCGTCATTCGACCAGTCCAAGTCATTGAACTTAGCGTCAGCGATGACAGAGCCGCTAGGTTTCGAACCATCAAATGACAATAAAGACCAGAATTCTAAGCTTGAAGTGCTCGAAAAATCGGCGTCAATAGCCCCAGAAGCGGTACCAGTCGCCAAAACCGGAACCCTATCATGGGACCATGAAAAAGTCGCGGTACGCGGATACTCAGCTAGCTTTACCATTGCTTTAATTGATCATACAAATTTGAGCTGATAACGGCTGCAACTGTATATGTAGCCTGTAAAACTCTACGAACCTGCTTTATCCTCCTAAACCTTATTCGACAGGTTGTTGTTTTCACCACATTTCGGTTTGAATCTTTAATTTTATCATTTTCAATTTGTCTAAAAAAGTTAGCCAACGATTTTTGCAGAGATCTGGCCAAGTATGCGACAACCTTTTTCCAAAAGAAAGTGATGAGACACGCCAAGTTCATAAGATCTCAATACTCACGTTCTTACCGAGCAAGTTCAAGTTCAAGTGTAGACGCTATTGGTATACTTTTTACTAAGAATACCTATATTATATATCCCGTAACGGAGGTGGAGAAGATATGTCATTTACAACATCACGTGATATACAAAACTTTAAAAAGCTATCATCTCCACATCTCAGTGTTATTGATGTTTAGCATAGTTCAATAGTGACTAGTCTCTATTGTAATTGCCTTGCCTTTAGATGCAAAGGGGTCTGTTTACTGTCTTGAAATTTAAAACATTTTTGACAGTTTCAATGGTTTTGTGATGGAAAGTTAGTCAGGAGCTAAACAAAAAGAATCATGTTCTACATGAGCAAATTAGACCTTTATAAAGCAAAGCAACTTCTGAAATAGCATACAGGGTTTTGAGATACTTCACTACAGTGTACGCGAAAGCAAGTGGGAGACTACTGCAATTTTCTAGATCTTCAAACAATGTCTGCCGAGCAATCAAAGTATTATCAGGAAGCCTTGACGGAATTCAATGAGATGGACAAGGAAGATCCTGATGCTTGGGACAAGAGAATTACAAATACAGGCTGTTATGTCGAGAATTTAGCCTTGCAGCTTTGTCACGCAGAAACCAACGATTGGAGACAGTGCCTTGGAGAAATGAAACTGTTCAAAGATTGTTGGCAATCTAAGGGTAATGACCAACGAGTTGGGACAATTGATGCCAACGACCAATAGAATATAATTACCATGCAGACATGACCTATAAACACCAGATCACCAATCGGGTAACTGCTTCGGCTTTTTTATACCCCATGTATATACCTATTTATCTTGTTTACTGAATTATAAATGATAGTTAGTTTTCGCTTCAGCCAATGTGTACACTTTAAATGGACATTTCAACTGATATTGAATGGTAAACAAAACCTTAAGCACAAGTTCACACAGAGAGAATATCAGAATAGTGGGAAATTGCCAAACGGCACCAAAGGTTTTGCAAACGCAATTGATATCAGGAAAATACGGTGACGATGAAGAGAACGAAATCTACAAAAAAGAGGGCAAATATTAGAAGATTGACTGGTGTATTAAAGGATTTGCTCGCAGAAGAGAAGCCAAAGAAAGAAAAGAATTCCGACGAGACTACTTCAAATGGAGCTGTATACATCTTGTCAAAAGAGAATCAACTGATCCCGAAACTTTCAGACGAGGATGTGATGGAGCGTCACAAGAAGGCTGATGAGAACATGAAAGAAGTTTGGTCTCAAATAATACAGAAATACGAAAATATCGAAGATCAAGGAGATGTGGTTGACTTACAGACAGGTGAAATAATAGAGGACAATGGTCACTTGCGTAGCCTGGGGAGTGAGGCATCTACTTTGAATACGTCAGTACCAAACAGCGGTTCTGTGATATACAAAAGCGTTCTTAACGATATTTTTGACATTAAGCTCTCCCAAAATTCGTCAGTTTGGCAAGATCAAGCTACAAATAATTCAGAAGACGAGTCTGATTTTGAGGAGAACAACTCTGCAGAAGAGTTGGAATCTGATCAGGGGGAAGATAGCCGAGACTACATCAACAATTTCATATCAGCTACAGACAAGGGAAAGTAGCATTCTCAGTGTTTAGAACTGATCGGTATTTAGTGATGCCTTCACATCACATTTGATTACACATTTACAGCTTTTCTAGCAAATTCCAACTTGTGTTGGACAATTATTGCCAAAGTGAAGTTGGAAAAAAAAGAGCCGACATACAAGACGATAGAGACAAACATATAAATATTAGAAGGTCCGTTTGATAATTCATTGCATCCTTAAGGTCGTCTCTCCATTGATTGAGTTTTGATAGAAAAGGCAGGTGCATCATTTCTGATAGAGGTCATCAAGTAGACTGCAAGGTTTTATAACACAGAGGTTCAACGTAAGCTGAAATAGCTGTAATAAGATTTTAGGTATGAGTGAAGCTAGAACCAAGACATTTTTCGACATCTCAATTGGAGGCGAGGCTGCTGGTCGGATTGTTTTCGAGTTGTATTCCGATGTTGTCCCTAAGACGGCAGAGAATTTCATGAAACTATGTGAAGGCAAATCAGGTTTCGCCAAATCCAAGCCAGAAGTGCCGTTATGCTACAAGGGTTCCATCTTCCATAGAGTTATAAAGTCATTCATGCTACAATTCGGTGATTTCACTAATTTTGATGGTACTGGTGGTGAATCTATATACGGTGAAAAGTTCGAAGACGAAAACTTCACAGTGCAACACGATAAGCCATTTTTGTTATCCATGGCAAACGCTGGTGCTAACACCAATGGTTCTCAAGCTTTTATCACGTGTGTCCCAACTCCACATTTGGACGGAAAACACACCGTGTTTGGTGAAGTGATCCAAGGTAAAAGGTTAGTCAGAGCCATTGAGAACATCGCTACAGATGATGCCGATAAACCAACAAAGGAAGTCAGGGTTGAGGACTGTGGCGTGTTACCATCAGACTACACTGTCCCTGAAGATGCCGAGGCGATCCCTACTGATGCGTACGGGGATAACTATGAGGAGAACTTAAATGATGATTCAAAAGTTGATACCAGTGATGTTAACAGTGTCTTGAAGGCTGTAAACAGAGTCAAAGAAATTGGTACTGAGCAATTCAAGGAAAAAAATTTCGAAGTTGCCATTGCTAAGTACGAGAAGAGCAGCCAGATGCTTAAGCATTATTTCCCAAAAGATTTACCTGAGGAAGATGTCAAAAGAGTGGATGCTTTGAAGGTATCATTATTCTTAAACATTGCTTTGGTGTCTCTCAAGATTAAAAACTACTCAAGAACTCTCAGCGCTGCAACTGAAGCACTTCACGCAGAGAACACTGATGATAAATCCAAGGCTAAGGCTTTATATCGTCGCGGGTTAGCATACTATCACACAAAAAGCTGGGAAATGGCTGTGACAGATTTGGAACTTGCCAGCTCGTTCCAACCACACGATACTGCAATAACAAATGCACTAAAAGATGCGAAATTAGAAAGAAAGAAAATGATTGCCAAGCAAAAGAAGTCATTGTCTAAAATGTTTAGCTAGCTGCAGTGCCATCTTTCAAATTCAGATGATCCCATACCAGTTAGCTAGCTCATCAAATTCATCAGACATCAATCCGTCCGAATGGAATAATATTCTAACAGGTATTGAGTGCGCTATTCCATCCTACCTGTTCCGTTCCCATTCTAAAGTTTAATATTTACCTTATTTCTAACTTCGAATATATAGCATATAGCTCTTGTAGATGATGTTTCTTACAAACTCATTTTCTACGTACAACGTACTAAACGATTTTCAAAAATTTTCAATTGCATTCAAGTGGCAAAGAACTAAAAAAGCCAATGTTTGTTATACAGCAAGTGGGTCAACAGAACATAGAAACCACCGCTCATACACCGGCATTTTGGACCTCACCACTCCAAAAGATACTCTGTACCCCTCAAGAATTTTATTTGGCTACCACATTCGGTACTTCATTGTGTTTCCATCCCGTGATTTACGTGAACTACTTCAAAGAATTAACAGCATTTGAAGACTGTTGATATTCTCCATTGACAGTGTGGTTTAATCATTTAAAAGTAATCTGTCGAGCTACATCCAAAGGGTTTCATAGTCTTTGTGAAAATTGCGAACTAGATTCTCTAATCGTACCCATTGGACAGTATATCCAATTATTTTTAAGGTATCCCAGTATATCACCTTTGAAACAACAACAATTTCTTCTTAGAGCCAATTGTTTTGACAAAGCGAGAAATTACAATACCAAAAGAGGATAGACTACAGAATCGGTTAACTGCGTTCAATCATAAACTAATCACGGATCTCGAACTTTTCTCTTCCTATAAACATATTGCATTTTTACTCACTCATTTTTTTTCAAAGAGATTTATCTGACTAAACCGAATAACATCTCGATACATTGATCAACACTCAATTACTTTTATTCTCACTAAATTCTGGTCAACTCTCCAAGGAAAGTCGCTTAAGCAGTTCAGGGCAAAACACTCAACATATTTGAAAGGGCCGCCTATCTCAATTGAGAATAATTTCTATACAACGAATTGCCAGCTTATTATATTACAATAAACACAATAACAATCTACATCAAAAAAATTAAAGAAACATTGCTACAAAAACATATTACACTACAAAATGGTCGATTTTCCTTATTCAAGTGCCCCTCTCCGTACTATCAAAGAAGTCCAATTTGGTCTCTTCTCACCAGAAGAAGTCCGTGGTATTTCAGTTGCCAAAGTTGAGTTTCCAGAAACAATGGATGAAAGTCAAATGAAGGCTAAAATCGGTGGTCTTAATGACCCAAGACTTGGATCCATAGATCGTAACTACAAGTGTCAAACTTGTGGTGAAGGCATGGCTGAATGTCCTGGGCACTTTGGTCATATCGAACTCGCTAAGCCAGTTTTCCATATCGGTTTCATTTCAAAAATCAAAAAAGTGTGTGAGTGTGTCTGTATGCATTGCGGTAAGCTACTTTTAGACGAATACAACGAGCAAATGAGGCAGGCTATAAAGATCAAGGACCCAAAAAGAAGATTCAACGCTGTTTGGACCCTGTGTAAAACTAAAATGGTTTGTGAGACGGAAGTCCCATCTCCCGATGACCCTACCGTATTCATCTCAAGAGGTGGTTGCGGTCATATTCAACCAAGTATTCGTAAGGACGGTTTGAGTTTAGTCGGTACGTGGAAGAAGGATAAAAATGCAGATGACTCAGATCAACCTGAAAAACGTATAATATCCGCAGAAGAAATCCTCAATGTATTCAAACATATTTTGGCTGAAGACTCTTGGAGGCTTGGATTTAACGAAGACTTTTCCCGTCCTGAATGGATGATATTGACTGTTTTGCCAGTTCCACCTCCACCGGTGCGTCCATCAATTTCTTTCAATGAATCTCAAAGAGGTGAGGATGATTTAACATATAAATTAGGAGATATTTTGAAGGCGAATATAAACGTTCAAAAGCTCGAAATTAACGGTTCCCCTCAACACGTTATTCAAGAGTCGGAGTCTTTGTTGCAGTTCCATGTTGCGACATACATGGACAACGATATTGCTGGTCAACCACAAGCTGTTCAAAAATCCGGTCGTCCTATCAAGTCTATTCGTGCTCGTTTAAAGGGTAAGGAAGGACGTATCAGAGGTAATTTAATGGGCAAGCGTGTTGATTTTTCTGCTCGTACGGTCATTTCGGGTGATCCTAACCTAGACTTAGATCAAGTTGGTGTTCCAAAATCTATCGCTAAAACCTTAACGTACCCAGAAGTGGTCACCCCTTATAACATTGATCGTTTAACACAATTAGTTCGTAACGGTCCAAATGAACATCCAGGTGCAAAATATGTTATTCGTGAAAACGGTGACCGTATTGACTTACGTTACAGTAAAAGAGCGGGTGACATTCAGCTACAGTATGGTTGGAAGGTTGAACGTCATATTACAGATAATGATCCTGTTCTTTTCAATCGTCAACCATCTCTTCACAAAATGTCTATGATGGCACACAGAGTGAAAGTCATGCCCTACTCCACTTTCAGATTGAACTTGTCAGTCACATCCCCATATAACGCAGATTTCGATGGTGATGAAATGAACTTACATGTTCCACAATCTGAGGAGACAAGAGCTGAACTATCACAGCTATGTGCGGTACCATTGCAAATCGTGTCACCACAATCGAACAAACCCTGTATGGGTATCGTGCAAGATACCTTATGTGGTATCCGTAAAATGACATTAAGAGACACTTTTGTAGAATTGGATCAAGTGTTGAATATGCTCTACTGGATTCCTGATTGGGACGGAATTATTCCGACTCCTGCCATTTTGAAGCCAAAACCGCTATGGTCAGGTAAACAAGTAATGTCAATGGCTATTCCTAGTGGTATTCATTTGCAACGTTTCGATGATGGTACAACATTCTTATCTCCAAATGATAACGGTATGTTAATTATCGATGGTAAAATCATCTTTGGTGTTGTAGATAAAAAAACTGTTGGATCTTCCAGTGGTGGTTTAATCCACGTTGTCACAAGAGAAAAGGGTCCTCAAATTTGTGCAAGACTCTTTAGTAATATCCAAAAGGTTGTTAACTACTGGCTCTTACACAACGGTTTCTCGATTGGTATTGGTGATACCATTGCAGACGAGAAAACAATGAGAGAAATTACTGAAGCTATCGCTATAGCCAAGAAGAAGGTCGAAGACGTCACAAAGGAGGCTCAAGCAAACTTGCTAACTGCTAAGCATGGTATGACATTACGTGAATCTTTCGAAGATAATGTTGTTCGTTACTTGAACGAAGCCAGAGATAAAGCTGGTCGTTCTGCAGAAGTTAATTTGAAGGATCTGAATAATGTCAAACAGATGGTTAGTGCAGGTTCCAAGGGTTCCTTTATCAACATCGCTCAAATGTCCGCTTGTGTAGGTCAACAATCTGTGGAAGGTAAGCGTATCGCTTACGGGTTTGCAGATCGTACTCTTCCACATTTCTCTAAGGACGATTATTCTCCGGAGTCCAAAGGCTTTGTAGAAAATTCTTATTTGAGAGGTCTAACGCCACAAGAATTTTTCTTCCACGCAATGGGTGGTCGTGAAGGTTTGATTGACACTGCCGTCAAAACTGCAGAAACAGGTTATATCCAGCGTCGTTTAGTTAAGGCTCTAGAGGATATTATGGTCCATTATGATGGTACAACGAGAAACTCTCTTGGAAACATCATTCAATTTATTTATGGTGAAGACGGTATGGATGCTGCGCACATCGAAAAGCAATCGATCGACACTATCCCTGGATCCGATTCTGCATTTGATAATCGTTACAAAATTGACGTATTAAACGAAGAATATGCGTTGGATCCGTCTCTTTTGGAATCAGGATCAGAGATAGTTGGAGATTCTAAGTTGCAACTTCTCCTTAATGATGAATATAAACAGCTTGTCGAAGATCGTCTTACTTTGAGAAAGGTTTTCATTGATGGCGAACATAACTGGCCGCTACCAGTCAATATTAAACGTATCATTCAAAATTCTCAACAAACGTTCCGTATCGATCGTACTAAACCAAGTGATCTTACGATCGAGGAAGTTGTTTTGGGAGTTAAGAAGTTACAGGAAAAACTTTTGATCATTCGTGGTAAAAGTGAGATCTTACAGGAAGCTCAACAGAATGCAATTACACTGTTCTGCTGCCTATTGCGTTCGCGTCTTGCTACACGTAGAGTGATTGAAGAATACAAATTGAACAAACAAACTTTCGAATGGGTATTGAACAACATCGAGGCACAGTTCCTAAGATCTATCGTTCACCCAGGTGAAATGGTCGGTGTTTTAGCAGCTCAATCTATCGGTGAACCTGCAACTCAAATGACCTTGAATACTTTCCATTTTGCTGGTGTTGCCTCCAAGAAGGTCACATCCGGTGTTCCACGTTTAAAGGAAATTTTGAATGTTGCCAAAAATATGAAAACTCCATCTCTAACTGTCTATTTGGATCCAGAATATGCAGTCGATCAAGAAAAGGCCAAAGAAGTCCGTTCAGCCATCGAACACACGACTTTGAAGAGTGTGACGGTAGCGTCAGAAATTTATTATGATCCAGATCCTCGTTCTACGGTTATCGAGGATGATGAAGAAATTATTCAGTTGCACTTCTCCTTGATGGATGAAGAAACAGAAAAATCCCTTGACTATCAATCTCCATGGCTACTACGTCTAGAACTTGATCGTGCTGCCATGACAGATAAAGATTTAACAATGGGTCAAGTCGGTGAGAAAATCAAAGAGACATTTAAGAATGACTTGTTTGTTATCTGGTCGGAAGATAATGCAGATAAATTGATCATTCGTTGTCGTGTCATCCGTGACCCAAAAACCCTCGATGCAGACGTTGAAGCTGAAGAAGATCACATGCTCAAGAAAATTGAAAACTCAATGCTTGAGAAAATTACTTTGCGTGGTGTTGAGGATATCACTCGTGTTGTGATGATGAAATATGATAGAAAAGTTCCTAGTGAAACAGGTGAATATCACAAAGTACCTGAATGGGTTTTGGAAACAGACGGTGTTAATCTCTCTGAAGTTATGACTGTCTCTGGTGTGGACGGTACTCGTATCTACACTAATTCGTTTATTGACATCATGAACGTGTTGGGTATCGAAGCCGGTCGTGCTGCCTTGTACAGAGAAGTCTACAATGTCATCGCTTCTGACGGTTCGTACGTCAACTATCGTCACATGGCTTTATTGGTCGATGTCATGACTTCTCAGGGATTCTTGATGTCTGTTACTCGTCATGGTTTCAACAGAGCAGACACCGGTGCATTGATGAGATGCTCTTTCGAAGAAACTGTTGAAATTCTATTTGAAGCAGGTGCAGCAGCCGAATTGGATGATTGCCGTGGTGTTTCAGAAAACGTCATCCTTGGCCAAATGGCTCCGATTGGTACTGGTGCTTTCGACGTTATGATAGATGACGAATCTCTAGTGAAATACATGCCTGAACACAAAGAAGTCAAGACAGAAGGTCAACAAGGTGGTGCTACTCCATATTCTAATGAAAGTGGTCTCGCAAACGCTGAGATTGATGTTAAGGATGAACTCATGTTCTCACCCTTGGTTGAGTCCGGAGGTGCTGATGCTCTTGCTGGTGGTTTCACAGCCTACGGTGGTGCTGATTATGGATCCGCTACGTCTCCATTCAGTGGATACGGAAATGTCCCCACATCTCCTGGCTTTGGAGAAGTGTCTTCTCCAGGGTTCTCACCAACGTCGCCTGGCTATTCCCCAACGTCGCCTTCTTATTCACCAACGTCCCCATCCTATTCGCCAACATCGCCATCCTACTCGCCAACGTCTCCTTCGTACTCACCAACGTCACCATCATACTCCCCAACATCGCCTTCTTATTCACCAACGTCCCCCTCATACTCACCAACATCGCCATCCTACTCGCCAACGTCTCCTTCGTATTCACCAACGTCACCATCATACTCCCCAACATCGCCTTCTTATTCACCAACATCGCCATCATACTCACCAACATCACCATCTTACTCCCCAACATCACCATCTTACTCCCCAACATCGCCATCATACTCCCCAACCTCACCATCGTATTCCCCAACCTCACCATCATACTCACCAACATCACCATCTTACTCCCCAACATCGCCATCATACTCCCCAACCTCACCTCAATACAATCCTGGT
Organism: Kluyveromyces dobzhanskii; assembly: GCA_003705805.3. Classification (NCBI taxonomy): domain Eukaryota; kingdom Fungi; phylum Ascomycota; class Saccharomycetes; order Saccharomycetales; family Saccharomycetaceae; genus Kluyveromyces; species Kluyveromyces dobzhanskii. The sequence goes on along the minus strand of PPJP03000001.1, from coordinate 798,317 downwards.
TCCTATTCTCCAGCTGAACCTAAACAAAGCGAAACAGAAGAAGAGGCGCAAGAAAAAGAAAATAAATGAACATGATTTTCCTTATGGTTTATGTGAGCTTCTATGGGTAACCATTTACATATCAATATCGTCATTCTATCTTGGGGCTCCAAGATTCAATGATAAAAATTTAGAGAAAAGAATCTCTAGGCCTTGTATTTTAGTACAGTTTTATATCTACCTTTTATTAAAGTTAGTAATTCAATGAACAATTCTCATTATGTTGATCGCTTTAGTGTGATACTACAAATCTACATAGAACGAAAGCGTTAATTAAGCCTTCTTAGATATCAAGCCTTTGAAAATGTCAAAAGTATTTCCATCCGGTTGGAGATGATACACATTACCCGTGAAATGTGAATTACTCCCAGGAATCAATTCTTTTGCAATCAAAAGCCCATAGTCTTCTGTGATACCAACAAGTTTCGCTCTGACAGAATTATGATCCAACAACTGTACAATTTGATCGGAATGCATCCAAAAGCTATAATACTCAGGCAAGATGCGAGACGGTCCGGAAGTCAAAAACTTTTTCAATAAGATGCCAAGTTCATTCAAATACTTTGCCAAAAGCGTTTCGTGCTCAATGGGTGGCAAGTGTGGCATTCCCAGTGAATCTCTTTCCGTATTCAAAATATTCACCCAAGTTGCTAGAGAAGTAGTGGGTGCTTCATTGGTTACGTTGACTCCGCAGCCTAATAGTAAAGAATACTTTCCTGAAACAAAGTTGGTGGTCACCAACAGACCAGATACTTTCACAAAAGCAGGATCAACATCATCAAGAGGAATCAATCCATTCACAAATTCTTTTCCTAGAAGTTTGATACCATTGTTGTAATAATACTGAGGTTTTAAAGCATAGAGATCATTGGGCCATTTTATTTTTACTGGCAAATCTTCGTAACCTGGAGCATAAGTACGTATGGCTTTGCAATAGGCTAACATAGCTAGGTACTGCACAAAAACAATTGGAGTTCTCTCCCCTGTGGTAGCAGAGACAGCTGGTAAATTGATTGCAGTTGTTGATGCAAGCACACCTCTTGGATTAACCCACGTATTCCCACCACGTCCTCTTCCCAACAACTGAATAGTGCCCACATGAATCGCTGAATTCTCGGGCAATGCTGCCGAAAGTGATCTATTTTGGTCAAAAATCATGCTTGTCGATGTGACAACGTCCCCATACAAGAGGACGGAACCTAAATCGTTCGCTGGATTCAGATGAGCAAAGTACTTCTCGGTATCGAAATGCGAGACCAACGGCTTTTTAGGTAGCGTGTCCTCGATTCCGGGAAAAATTATTTGTTTAACAGCTTCCGCCGGGTGTACATCCTGAAGCTTAGAACTTGCTTCGTCTGCGTAAGAAAATCCCTCGTATACGTCAAATTCATCCGAGTCACCAATCAAATGGAATTTATAATCTGACCGATTGTGATTAGATGAAGTGGACCTCAAGTTTTCTTTGAATAATTGAAGAGCTTTGTTGTTTTCTTTAGTGGTGACAAAAATTGGGGTTAAATCTGGGTTTCCTGGATTACTCCGGGTACTATTACATTTTAACCCAGCCTTTCTTAATACTTCTTTCATGAATAAAAACCGTGATGTATCATGTTGTTCCAAAAGTTGAATTACCTTCTCGTCATACCATTTCTCTCCTATAGGCTTCAAAGCCTTGGCAGGAATTTCTGGATGTGTACCAATAAGCAGCGCTTTACCTTTTCCAACGGTCGATAGAACTACAGCAGCTGCAGCCGGGGATGTCGAGTTTGGATCGTCAGAATATGGAACATCAACAGGATCTTGGTACTCTGCTAGAACCTCAACATCGGGATACTTTGCGGCATCAACGAAAAGAGATCCACCATTGTAATAAGAGTAAGCCTCTTCAAGGCCTTCGATCCCATTCACTCTCAAGCGAACTGTTTTCGCTCCCAGTTCCTTATTGTACTCAAAACCACTAAAGGCTGGGCCTCTAGCAATGCCAGGAAACATCTTCAAGTCCCTTGGACCAGTTACCTCATACGACGGATTACCCTGTGCGAACTCACAGCGCGCTGAGCCAAAGTATGCCCCTGCACATAAACCTATGTATACTCCACCATCTCTAGAAACGAAATCTTTAATCTTCGGGATTACTTTCTTGCAGTCCCTAACGTACGGTAAATCAGCACCTCCCGGGAAAACAACGACCGAAGTTTTGCTGGTCCAAGGCTCGGTCTCTAATACTCTAGCAGATACTGGAGAAACGGCATAATAAGGCTCCAATAGCAACCGTAGCGTTTCAATGGTATGTTTCACAGACTCAGGCGATGTTCCTGCTCCATTATAAACCAAAACGTTCATTGCAGAGTTGAGTGTAGTCCTTTGGCTGGAATATCTTCTATAAACTTCTGACACGACCCTTTTCGTCCAATGGCAAATCAACTCGGAAACCACGTCTAGAATGCAATTGCAATTACACTTTCAGATGATCTCAGAGGTGCACCTTTTATATATGTACCCTGTATTCGTTTAATAATTTGGGAACCTGACCTGAAATGAAAACGCCTCACGGTATTCGCTAAAACTGTTGAGAATGGGTAGATCGCACTCGATTATCAACTGAGAATGCCTTGCACACCAATAACTTTTGTTGAACTCCACTCATTATTCTGTTTGATCGTTAACTACTTGGAGAGAAGTTAAATGTTAAACTGATTTAACATTGAAAAATTGTATGTAGTAGTCATGTTGACATGATTCAAGTTTCTTGGATGATAAGTATGTATGCCAATACGGCATGTCTGAAATTCACAATTGACTGATTCACTGAAGATTAGAGACCAAAAGAGTCAATGCACTAAATGAGAACCTACTAAAACAAGTCTGTATCAGCATTTCCATGTTCATTTCTGCTTCTTATTACTGTGATTAGTGTGAATGATAAATTCGGCTCTAAAAAAAAAGTGAGGAAGATTCGGTTTTAGCAAGATGACATACTGCTACCGAGAGATCGTCAGGCAGAAAACACTTGCTAGGCATATTAACGTCCCTTTGAGCGCAGCAGATACATCGTAACCCTGTTAGTCACAATTTGCAGTTGCACCGGGGCTAGGAGATTCTAAAATATAAGAGCTATGATTATGAATTTGTTGAGTTTATCAAGTAGAGCGACTCCGATACCAAGGATCTTCCTTAAAACCAATGGCACCAGTTTGGCGTTGCTTAAACAAAGCAGAACACTCATACCAGGTATCGGGATACATGCACTCTCAAGGACGCGAGGTTTTTACTCCACTGACAACCATGATAGGAAAAATGTACTAGACAAACAGACCCTGAAGAAAACTACGATCAGTAACGGAATTTGGACTATACCAAACATCTTGACAATGAGCAGAATCGCTACAGCACCGCTGATTGGGTACTATATTTTAACACAAAATTTAGTTCCTGCTATGTCTTTGTTCGTTTATTCATGTTTCACGGACTTTCTGGATGGATACCTTGCTAGATCGTATAAGATGAAATCTGTCGCCGGAACTGTTTTGGACCCAATGGCCGATAAAATATTGATGATGACAACGACTGCAGCATTATGCATACCATCAGGCCCCGAAGTCATCCCATTAGCGGTAGCAGGCCTTATTTTCGGGAGGGATCTATTGTTAGGATTCAGCGCTATCTACTTCAGATATGCATCGATGAAACATCGTTACGGTTCAGTAACTTGGAATTCGTATTGGGATATATTTCACTATCCTAGTGCAGAAGTTAAACCGACTCAAATCTCTAAGTGGAACACATTCGTACAAATGGTATACGTAGGATTCGGTGTTGTTTTATTGATTATAAATCACACCACCGAGGAGAATGAGGGTGGTGAGGCCCCTCTAAAGGAAAACAGCCAACTTGCATTTACTTTGTTAGGCTACTTGGTCAGCGTGACAACTGTATGGAGCGGTGCATCTTATGTGTTCAATAAAAATGCTGTTCGTTATCTAAGTAAATTGAAATGAAGCACTTTTTCCTATTTTTTTTTTTTTTTGACAACTACCGTAGTTGCTCATACTTGGCATCCTCACTTTGGTCTGATTGATCTGCATTCATTAGGAACTTTTGCACAGGTTACATACATTCTTTCATAACTTGGTTCAATTCCATATTACGCATCTAATATAATCCTGTATATACAACAAAACGACAAAGCTCGCAAGAAAAAAAAAGGTATTATAGACTAGATTTATTTTAATGTACAGATCTACTTAAAAGAAGAGAATACACTGAATCGCCTCTTCCGTGATAACGTTCTATTAACGACTGAAAGTGATATCATCAATACGGAGAATAGATTTAACGCATTCTGAAGCCAATCTAATTGCGCTTGTTGATACCAAGACAGGTTGTAGAATGTGATCGTCGTAGGTATTCGAGGTACCAGAGCGTCTTACTGAAATACCAGCGTTGGCCTCACCGTTTTCGTGTCTCAAACGCAATTCTGTGACAACGTTCAAACTGTTCAAACCTGCATTTTCGGCCAATGTAGTTGGGATGACTTCAAGAGCTTGTGCATACTCTTGCCAAACGAATGCTTCAACACCTTCCATGGCACGAGCTTCCTTCATTAGACGGTAGGAAACTTCCACTTCAGGAGCACCACCACCTGCAATCAAAGCTCTTTCTTTAACCAAACAACGGATCACACATAGTGCATCATGTAGGGAACGTTCAGTTTCGTCCAAAACCATGTTATTGGCACCACGGATGACAACTGACACGGTTGGGTTCTTGCTTGTAGATTTAACGCCTGTGATAGTAACGATGTTGGACCCATCACTTTCCACTTCTTCAACCACGTCTGCGGAACCTAGTCTGTCTTCAGTGAAAAGCTCGAGATCAGAGATTGGCTTACAGCCTAAACTCTTGGATAAGAATTCGACCTCATCTCTTTCAATATCTCTAATTACCATTATTCCCAACTTCGATAGGAAATGCAATGCGAGGTCATTTACCGCGTCCCTTAGAATAGATTTTTGAATCAATAATACGTTACATTTAGCCTTCTTGATCTTTTTACATATGTTCAACAAGTAAGCTCTTTCCTCTTTCAAGATCTTGTCCATTTGTCTATAATCGTTAACCACAATGTTGTTTTCAGTATCTGGCTTTGGAGGAGATATTTGGAATTGGATGATGGCAATCTTTGCCTTTTCGATTCTGGTTGGGCCACCAGCAGTCTTGATCACATTTTGCGTCAAGACAACACCGCTCACCAACTCAGCATCGTCTATAGTACCACCGACCTTCTTGATCAAACGGATGTCATTCAAGTCAACGTTAGTGGAGTCGCGAGATGCAATGTTCAAGACACACTCAACTGCCAACGGAGCCAAAAAGGAAGAGTGTTGCGAAACAATCTTGGAACTCAACGATGTAGAAGCAGCACGGACCAGAGCCTCCTTATCATCTAGAGATATCTTGGTTGACATTTCCAGCAAGATTTCGACCGATCTTTCAGCAGCTCTTTGGAACGATTCCGCAATGATCGTTGGATGAATCCCTTTATTCAACAACTTTTCAGCGGCACCTAATAGCGCACCGGTCAGAATAACAACGGACGTAGTACCATCACCGGCTTCCACATCCTGGGCTCCGGAAACTTCAACAAGCATTCTGGCAACTGGATGCAAGATGGCCATTTGTTTCAAGATCGTGTGCCCATCGTTGGAAATAATAATATCACCTCTCGACGTCTTGATCATCTTATCCATACCCTTAGGACCCAAAGAAGTACGAATTGCGTCAGCCACTGCACGCGCAGCTATAATGTTGGCCTTACGAACCTCTTGAGGCTTCTCACGGTTCTTGAAAGTAGCATTCGAAGGCTGCTTAGCTTGGGTAGCCATCTTTTCAAATTATTCGAAGATTTGCAAATAGTATATTACCAAACGGAAACTGATTTTCGGGATTCCTGCAAAAACAAATGAAACTCGTTTCTATGTATTGATCCAGGCCACTCAAATCTACTTGTAAATGTATACAATGAAATGCGGTTCGACGTGCTTCTTTCATTTTGAAATGACCAAAATCATCTTCTATTTCTATATACAAACATTTCCATTGTAACTAATTTCAAAGCGTAAATTGTCATTTTCAATACTCTCGATCTTTCGCCAATACAAAAATTCACGTCTTTTCCCGTACTATTACAGAAATGCTCAGAACTGGCTGTTTCAATCTTCAATTTTCAATATTTTTTTTTTTTCGCCACTAGAAGGGCAGAAACGTCGTATGGAATGATACCACATTAACCAAAAAAAAGTACACGATCACGTGATATGAAAAATTACATATGAAGTTGCACATCATTGCAGTTGAAATACGCCATTAAGTTTACCAGCTGAAATTTGAGCTCATCTCATCTCATCGAGTAGATTTAGAGATGAATGAATTTCAAAGAGGATTGAATGGATGGTATTGCTGGCAAAAGCTGGATAATAATACCGTACTTCTGATATAAGTGGTATTTTCGCTTTTTTTTTCAGGATGACTGAGCAGGCTTATAAACCGTTAAGTGAGATTAGAGTTAGGAAAGATGACATTGCAGCTTGCAGCTTCTCTTCATGGTACCATAAGTTCAAAAAACACACTCCAAAGGCGAAGATAATCCGGCCGTTGCCCAATGAGTTCATTCAATATTTGGCCCAGGATGGAATAAGGCTGTCATTGGAGGAGAATGACTCTGAGTACTACGATAGTCTGACGCATGACGATGACAACGACTATAGTGATTGGGAAGCGGATGACGAGGGGAAGGACGATGGCAATAGCAGTGGATCAGATTCAGGCGACGAGAGCATTGAGCACCAGAAAGAGATGGTTCCTATAGTTGACTTTCCGGACCTCCATAGGGAAATTATTGAGGTTATTCGCGAATATGGTGCTATTACTCCGAAACTGAACTGGTCTTCGCCCAGAGATGCCACTTGGATATTGCCGAATAACACTTCGAAGTGTTTGAATGTAAACGATGTCTATTTGCTGCTGAATGCATCGAACTACATCGCTTACGATTTGGATCACGTGTTTGATGAATGCGAGGACAAAGACGATTCAGATATCAAAGTGGATTACGAGCTGGTGCTGAGGAAATGGTTTGATATAAATCCAGCGCTAGAATTCAGAGTTTTCGTCAGAGATTCTGAGATCGCTGGTATATCTCAGAGAGACTTGAACTACTATAATTATTTGGACCCTCTTAAAAATACTTTCGTCGACCTTATCGAGGAGTTTGTGTACGATACCGTTTTACCTAATTTCGATTTGAAGTCCTTTGTTCTGGATCTGTATTTACCTAGGCCGTTTGACTCTTGTTGGCTTATTGATATCAATCCTTGGGCAAGAACCACAGATACTTTACTTTTCTCTTGGAATGAACTGATTACCAAGGATTTAGAGACCGAATCGAAACCCGAGATCAGGTTGATCACTGAACATAACATGGGCAGATTTGTTACTAAGGAGCATTCCGAAAACCAGGTACCGAAAGATGTGGTCCAGGCCAGTTTGGATCCCGAATCAATGAGAGAGCTAACATATAAATGGAAAGAAATCCTGGAAATGCAAAAAGCAGAGGGTGACAACGAAAAGGAATAAGTGACTGGCTGAAAAGATCCGATGTTAACCGGTTCACTGGTATAGTCCTTTCTGTCACTCAACTTTTGAGTCAGTATGCCTTTGTACAGTTCATTCAGCATTATCGTAATATTCTCAACATATCGTTTTATTGACTGGCGGTTTTGTCATTAAATATTGTTTGTTAGGGTCTATCTATCGTTTATAGAAATTATTAGTTTAAGCAAATTCGATTAATATTAACAAGAATAGCTTGTAAGCTTTTTGGATACCATTTGTCTAGTGTGAAATAACGACTGATGTAGTAGCCGACTAGATGGCACCTTTTGTTCATTTATAACATTACTGGAACAAGATGTCAGCTACTGCTAAATCACATTAATTTTACCATCATCACCAAGTAAACGATTCCTCTTCTAAATCTATGTCTACCTTAGCGGTCGTCAATTCTTCTTTCACACTGTACCTTACTACATCAAGGAACGATGAAGGGCCACAGGATATGAAAGAGATATTTTGTTCGCTGTCGGCAACTGCCTTTTGGATTATTTCCTTCATATCAGGACGATCACCTAGTGTCAATAACTCGATTTTTGAGAGCAACTTGTCTACCTCCATAGGGCCGGGTTTTTCAGAGTAATTTGACACCGACTCAATATCTGTGCCAATATCTTTTGTGAATATTATAGTAACTTTACAATTGTTGGCTGCCAACCACGCCAATTCATTACCGAACCACTTCAAACAGTTCATATCGTTGATGATCCATTTGAATTCATGGACGATATTAGTGGATGTCTCGTCAATTACCGATTTGATGTGAGGGAAAACGGCACTGACACCCAGGCCTGCAGCTAAACCGACAAATTTCCTGGTGGAGTTTTTGTGACAAGGGTAAGCAACCCCATATGGTCCTTCTACGAACACCTTGTACTGTAGCTCATCCACACCAGATTTAAGTAGTCTGTTCAGAACATTCCTAGTAATACCTTTCTCAGCCTTGAAAATGACAGTCAAGGTAGACTTATCCTCATCTGGTACCGCAAGCACAGTGAAAGGATGAGATTGGAAAGAGTAAATCCAAGGATCGCTCACTGAAAAGAAATACACGAACGCGTATGAACCTGGGTAAAACTTTAGGAAGCGAGGGTTCTTGATCTTCATTTTTATTACGCCGTTCCCACAATCCGAGACAGTGGAAGTTTGTAGGCCTCCACACAGAACGATTTTAACGAAACGTGCGACCCTATCGTAGGCCCAGATACCGATCATCGACCAGATCCAGCCCATCCATCCTAAGGTGTTAATATGGTAGTACATACACACAATGAACATGACGTTAAAGAGCTTGTGGAAAATCAAAAAGAATTCATAAGCCATATCTCTGATCCAGCTGTAACTGTGGGCAACCATCAAGAAGGACAACATTGTAGCAAAGACACCCCATTGCCAGTAAGCGTCAGGCCACCAAGCGAGGTAACCACCGCCATCCTTAGATTCAGCCCAAACAGTCCAAATAATGGAATGGATGAAAGCTAAGATGACCATCACGTAGGCAGTCCATTTGTGATAAAAGTTGAACGTGGAAAATGAAATACCAGTGATCGGAATGAAAGGATTGTTACGAATACCAAAGAGATAGATGATTGGGAATAAAGAAATGGCCATCAAATCGGTTCTATAAGAAATCAAATCCAAGTTCGCGTACCATCTGGAAGTTAAATAAGGGTGCGGCATTGAAATGGTATCATAACCCACACAGCAGCATATGATGGTTTGAATTAGAAACACAACAACAACCCAGAACTGCAACTTAGTTGGGAAGTGCAGCTGGAAATATTTCCATAAGGTATAAGGACTGTTATGGTATTTCCCAAAAATTGAGGGTAAGATGAAAGTTCTTCTAATCCAGTTGTTCTCCCAAGTATAACCAAACACTCTTTTGGATAAATTGAAGATTGATGCCAAAACTAGAATGGTAGCCCAGTAGAAGACTAAACCCCAACCGAACCATTGAGATCTTTGTACTGAGAATGCGAAATCTTTAAAACCTTTGTGGTAGTAAGCGTAAGAGCTTTCGTTCATACGCAACGGTAAATCAACAGTGTTTTTCAAATCCATCACTGTTGGGTCCCTCAAATAGCTCGTAGCGTTCTCATAGAACCCTTTCATGTCTGCTAGAGAGTATTCGAATCCACCTTTTTGTAGACAACGAGTGGAAACATGTCTCAACGCATGGTTTCTTAACCTCGTGCTGTTTGTATTTTCGTAGATACAGTTTGTAACTGACCCCAACCAAGCGTCATTGCCACATCTGCATGCGTAAGCTTTCATACCATTACTGTGCGATTTACAACCCCAATCGTATTGCAATTCGTAATACACACAAGCCGACGCTAGTGTGGAATCAATCAACACTAACGCCTGCACATGAACCTGGAACCATACCAGGATACACAAGACCAAACCAGAAAACCTCATTGTGAGCTGCTTGCGCTGGATGTCGTGTCTATAGTGTTCAGCCTTCTCTGTTTAATCCACTTAAAAAACCATGCAAGAAACCTTCAACAGTAAGCTTATACTTCAAGCTCCGAACTTTGACCAACACTTGTATTATATATCCCAATAAATATATATTACAAGGCAGGTTAGAACCCTGAGAATTCCTCCTCCTAATTTGACCGATATACGATTGTCAGTGAGTGTTCTACTACCGGAAAAGTTACTCCATTGTATCTAAAGTAATAAAGTGTCTAAATATGCTCTATCAAATTAGCTCATCTCAAACTTATGCACAAGAAAAACAGCTCTAGTAATATTCAACTTTTCTCAATCAGCCAGAGACAGTGAAACTCAGCCCAATGCTGATGCTTGAGAACCAGTACAAGCTGACAAGCACTAGAGTGCCCGAGTACTTAAAGCACCTGAGCACTTGAGCACTTGAGCATTTGAGCATATGAGCATATTTAGCAGAAGCGTCAATAACTTCGATGCAGTACTGGTATTTTTTTTTTTTTTCACTTTCTTTCACACACCCTCTGTGTCACCAAACTTTTCAGACCGAGCAAATATCAAGAACGTTGGTATTACGATAGATGCCCACTCAAGCGTTTGCGCCACACACGTATATAGCTGCAAGTATAGACCTACCTTTAGTTAGCTAATTGTAGTAACACGGAGTTGATCTCTCGCGTACTGAATGGAATTGCCGATGGATCCGTGGATGGGCCCGGGAGAACGTAAGGCTGAAAGTGCTCACGTCAAAGATCCTTTCTTTCCACCGTTGGCCGTCTATTCGCAGACGTTCATGCGGAATTGGTATGGAGAGAGGCTTACAGTGGCTTGAGGCTATGCTTGTCACGTGACCCAATACATATATGCATATCAATACGTAAACATTCATGTATATAAGCGAAGCACTTCCAAATTAGCAATTGTCCGGATCGTAACCGGGCCGAAAAAAAAGCATGCGTACGGCACCAAGAACCTCAAAGCTATAAGTCAATTTAAATGTATGAAGTAGCGAGCGTAACTGGCGCGAACTACCGGTAGCCGCGGTTTCGGTTATTCACCCGTTGTTCCTCTTACAAATTTTTTTGGCTGTATAATCTTTTTCGCCTACTTAGATCGCCGCGATGACTTACCTAATTGTCATGAAAAATTCACTAGATATAGGATATCAGTTCTAATAAATAGGAGATAGTAGAAGGAAGACCTTTGATTGAGGATCGTTCGAAAACAAGACATTGTACTGCAGAAGGTTCCCAGGTCGTTAAGGGTAAGCAAGACCAAGTCGAGGAATTGTAAAAAAAAAAAGAGCTATAGAGACTATGTCTAAATCTGCAGAACAAAAAATCAATGCCATAGTCATCGGCGCGGGCGGTGTAGGGGTTGTGACCGCTTACTCTTTATACCACAATGGTGTTGCAGAAGTCTCGTTGGTGACTAGATCAGACTATGACCATGTTGTAGAGTTTGGTTACAAGCTTGAATCTTGTGACTACGGTCAAATTGATAGCTGGAAGCCTCACAATGTTTACAAGACTGTGGAAGATGCATCTGCTGCAGAAAAGTTCTTCGACTACATCATTGTGACGACGAAAAACATTCCTGATGGTCCAAAGGATTCGACAGTCCATGCTATTTTGAAGCCTGTTATCGAATCAAACCACGAGTTGGACCCTAAAAAATTAACCAATGTGGTTTTGGTCCAGAACGGTATTGATATTGAAAAGGAGGTCCTGGAACATTTCGAAAAATCCACTTACAACCTTTGCCTTCTGTCAGGGGTTCAATTGATCGCATCCACCAAAGTGGGGCCCGGTCATGTTGTACAGAAGGGTAAAGATAACGTCAGTTTTGGGTCATTCGACAAGACAGACGAAGTTGCAGTTGAACAGGCTAAAAAATTGGCATCTATCTATCACAACGAGGGTCACAATACAGGTGCTTTTGACGATAACGTACGCAGAACCAGATGGAATAAACTGTTATACAATGCTGCCATTAACACAACCACTGCATTGGTTGGCCTAGACGTTTCAAGATGCTTCGAGTTTGCGTCCAAGAAGGAAAGTACAGAGTTCGGAATATTCAGACCTGCAATGCAAGAAATTGCTGCCATCGCTGCGAGTGAAAACATTGCAATCGATGAGGATTTGATAGAGTTTTTCAACGAAGAGGTCAGAAACATCATGTACAAGCCGTCCATGTGTGTGGATGTAGAAAACGGTAGGCTAATGGAACTTGAGATTCTTCTTGGGAACCCAATCAGAACCGCAAAGGCCAATGGTGTTCAAACTCCTACTTTGTGTTTGTTGTACAACTTGTTGATCTTAGTTCAAAACAAACTAAAAGAGCAAAAGAAGCTCATCGAATTCAATGAAGAGACACTGAAACTGGTTGTTTGAACGACATGCTGTTACTCCTACCACATAAAAGCGGCTTTCCAACATGCATTCCTTTGGTGTTTTTTGTATTATAGTATGAAGTCAGCACACGTAATTATATAACCTATCGGCCTACAAATATTTGAGAGTAAGGCGAAAAAAACTAAAAAAATGTTCAGCCCTGTGCTCAGTATATCAGAAAACCCGCGAGTACTCATCTGTCTGCCTCTGGATACGGATCCTCTCTTCTTTGAATCAATGCATTCCAGTTACTCACAAAAGACTTTGTGTCAGGATCTCTACCACTCTTAAAAAAGTATGCTGTCGCGCGCCAGATACAATGTATATTATATAAATACCAAATCACAATACCTTAAGATTTAAGGTTTTGAAACGATTGGGGCAGGATTATTGTTTTACCAATGGTTGCTCAAGTACAAAGATTTTTATTCATAAATCGGATACGTGTGGCAGTAACCTTGAAAAGAATAGCTGATCGCAATCTCAACCATGTTTCTTATATTTTTGTTATCCTATTTGTGCATCATAATTCCTGTATTAGCTCAAAAAGCTGCCAGTTACTTTCCTGAGATCCCAATCCCCTGCTCCACCCAGAAAAACTGTCCCAAAGAATGGCCTTGCTGCTCCCAATTTGGACAGTGTGGCAGGGGTCCTTCCTGTATTGGGGGTTGCAACCCAAAACTATCACACAGTCCCGCATACTGTTTGGGACAACCGGCCTTGTTACCGTCAATACCATCAAATATAGGGTCACAGAGCTCGATGGAGAATCATCCTGCTTTAAAAAGCAGCTTTCTACCCAGGATGAAGTCAAGTATGGACGTTATTCCTGAGGAAAATGAGGTACAAGATTTGAACAGTAGAGGTATAATACATTTTTCTGATTACCTAATATCTCCACAAGAGTTAACAATTACCAATATGCTAAGGGACTATCATTTCACGTACAGTGGGTTTGTCAAGTTTGACTCACCAAGTCAACTAATCCTTGCTATGCCAAAGCATACGTCAGGAAGTTTATTGTCTTCAGCTAGATCCTTTCTTTACGGTAGATCTACTGTAAAGATGAAGACAGCAAGGGGACAAGGAGTGGTCACTGCGGTTGTATTGATTTCTGCGGTGGGTGACGAAATCGACTTCGAATTTATCGGCGGTGAATTACACAACACCCAATCCAATTATTATCATCAGGGGAAGCTAAACCACACAAGAATGCAAAAATTTATGCTAACCTCAGATAGCTTCGAAAATACCCATATCTATGAGATTGATTGGGATGAAGATAGGATTCTATGGATTGTGGATGGAGAAGTTAAAAGAACTTTATATAAGAAGGATACTTGGAACGACGAGGAACAGAAATACGAATATCCGGAGACACCGATGAGATTACAAGTATCAGTATGGCCTGCAGGTAATGCTGACGCTGATCCTGGAACAATAATGTGGGCAGGTGGGCTAATCGACTGGGAAAATTCTCCTGATATAACTGAAAAGGGACAGTACTACGCAGTAGTAGAATCAGTAGCCATCACCCCCTATCAGAATCAATTTTGGCCTTCTATAGTAGCGGAATTGGAAAAATCGCATTTGCCCATTGATGCATCTTCAATGGAAGACATCACATACAATTACAACTACACTAAGACTAATAGTCCCACGTCGTTTGAGAATTCTGTCATTTGGATCAAAGGGAAAGTGCCATATCTAACTTATACAAGCAACGACGGTTTGAATCCAGGTCAATTTGGAACGAGAAATCCACTAAATAAAAAGAATGAAATTGAAAGATTCGCAGAAAGAAAGAAAAAGCTGAGCACTTCCCACAAATTTGTTCAAGATACCAGCAAATCTACCTCAGAGGATGAAGAAAGTTTATCTCATGAAAATACTTCTGGCAACAACCATAATATCGCAACAAATACAGGTTTCAGTGATCATCATCGAAACCCTTTCAGAAAATTACTTATCTTCTTCCGTCAATAGTCAGATATGTATTGCGGCTATCGAATACTTTTGTTAAGTATGACATGTCAATCAACGTGTATAAAAGGCACTGTCGCTGGCATGCTCTACATACCTGGCACAAATTCGGGTAATAGTTACCCTACTAACAAATACCACCTTTTATTTGGAATTTGTTCGTCTTTTAAAAAAGGACAACTTTTCAAATAAACACGATCTTATTTTAGAGTAGTTTTTAAAAATATACATCAAGCTAAGAATATTGCGGCTCAGTTATCAAAGATAAATATCAACAATATCGTTGATTGACACCCTTTCATTTCGAATTGAGCTCAGTGAAGATCGAATATTGGGGATAAGCTTCAGAGATTACCAATTGATACATTGTTACTAGTCATTGGGATTTTTTCTTCTGTATTTCCGCTTTTGTTTCTTGCAGTTGTTAATCAGCGTTAGATCGAAGTCTACATAACTCTGCTTTCATCATGAAGATGCTAACCAAGTTTGAGTCGAAGTCTACCAGGGCCAAAGGTATTGCCTTTCATCCATCCAGGCCATGGATTCTGGTAGCGCTTTTCTCATCAACCATTCAATTGTGGGACTACCGTATGGGGGTTTTGTTACACCGTTTTGAAGATCATGAAGGTCCAGTCCGTGGCATTGATTTTCACCCAACGCAACCTCTTTTCGTTTCAGCAGGTGATGATTACACAATCAAAGTGTGGTCTTTAGAGAGCAACAAATGTTTGTTTACGTTGGACGGCCATTTAGACTATGTGCGTACCGTGTTTTTCCATCATGAATTGCCATGGATCATTTCCAGTTCTGATGATCAAACTATCAGAATATGGAATTGGCAAAACAGAAAAGAGATCGCTTGCTTGACTGGTCACAATCACTTTGTCATGTGTGCTCAATTCCATCCAGTCGAAGATTTGGTGGTTTCTGCCTCTTTGGATGAAACCGTCAGAGTGTGGGATATTTCAGGGCTAAGAAAGAGGCACTCTGCGCCAGGCAGTCAATCATTCGAAGAACAGATGAGACAGCAGCAAAACTTACTTGATGGCGGATATGGGGACTGTATTGTCAAATTCATTCTGGAAGGCCACACCAGAGGTGTCAACTGGGCTTCTTTCCATCCGACTTTGCCATTGATCGTTTCTGGCTCTGATGATCGCCAAGTAAAATTATGGAGAATGAGTGCCACGAAAGCATGGGAAGTAGATACTTGCAGAGGCCACACGAATAATGTGGATTCTGTAATTTTCCATCCTAAACTAAATCTGATTATATCTGTGGGTGAGGATAAAACCGTAAGGGTATGGGACTTGGATAAGCGTACTCCGATCAAACAATTTAAAAGAGAAAATGACAGATTTTGGTTAGTGAGAGCGCATCCAAACTTGAACTTGTTTGGTGCTGCCCACGATTCCGGTATTATGATCTTCAAATTAGACCGTGAAAGACCACCTACCGCTTTGAACCAAAATCAATTGTTCTTCATAAATAGAGAGAAGCAGGTACAAATGTTCGATTTCCACAAAAGAATCACATCTCTCCCATACGTTTCTTTGAAAAATGTCGGAAAGACATGGAGTACTTTCAGAAGTATGTCCTACAACCCATCTCAGCATTCTGTCTTAGTCAACTCCTCGGAAAAAGATTCAGATAGATTCAGCCTGTGTGTTTTGCCAAAAAACCCCACTGGTGCTGTTGAAGCCAGCAACGTAATTTCAGATGACGGAAGCTTTGCCACATTTGTTGCACGTAACAGATTTGTGGTGCATAACAGCAATGCCAGTAGCTTGGAGGTTCGCAGCTTAGACAACAAAACTACTAAATCTATCAAATTAACAGCTACTGTCAAAGATATAACGCTAGCTGCTCCTGGTACTGTCTTAATTCTATATTCACATTCTGTTGTAATGATGGATGTCCAACAAGGTAAAATCCTTGCTGAATTATCATTGAAGAACATCAAATACACTGTTTGGTCACAAGATGGACAATATGTTGCATTAATGAGTAAGCACACTTTGACTATCGCAAACAGAAAACTGGAGATTGTTACTTCAAATCATGAAAGCATCAGAATCAAGAGTGCTAGTTGGGATGAAACGGGTGTTCTTATCTACTCCACATTAAACCATATCAAATACTGCCTATTAAATGGTGACTCAGGTATTATTAAGACTTTGGAGAAAACACTTTACATCAGTGAGGTTCACGGTAAGTTTGTTTATGCTTTGAACCGTGAAGGAGAGGTGGAAATTTTGACCATTGATCCAACAGAATATCGTTTCAAGAAGACTTTGGTCAACAAGAACTTCCCTGAGGTGTTGCGTATCATTAAGAACTCAAATTTGGTAGGCCAAAATATCATTTCGTATTTGCAAAAATCTGGGTACCCTGAGATTGCTTTACAGTTCGTTGAAGATGCTCAAACAAGATTTGATTTAGCCACACAGTACGGGAATTTGACTGTTGCTCTCGAAGAAGCCGAGAAACTCAAAAATGAGCTTGTGTGGGAAAGATTAGGTGAGGAAGCTCTAATGCAAGGTAATACTGCTGTTGCCGAACTCGTGTATCAAAACACTAAACAATTCGATAAATTATCTTTCCTATATCTGCTAAAAGGTGACAATTCCAAGTTGTCGAAAATGGAATCCATTGCTGAACACAGATCTGATATTTCTGGGCTAATTCAAAATACCTTTTACAACAATTCAGTTCAAAAGCGTGCCAATGTCTTCCTAAACGCCGGCTCATCACCCCTAGCCTATGCTGTGGCTAAGGCCAACGGTGACGATGACCTTGCTGCCTCTATTTTGGAATCAGAGGGAATCGACGAGCAAGATGTTGCCTTACCAACTCAAATCAACTCGTCAACTAATGTCAAAAAACCCGTGATCTCCTCCCCTCTCACAGATTGGCCTTTGAAAGCGGCCGAGGTTTCATTCTTCGAAAAGGCTCTTTTGGGTCAAATTGAAGATCTGGATATTTCCGGAGAAAATGAAGAAACTGTATCAAACTCTCCACAAGACGTTAATCAATACGATCTCGGAGGACAACAAAACATTGATTTCGACGATGAAGCCATTGGGGATGAAGGCGATGCTTGGGATTTGGATGAGAACGAACTAGAATTGGATGACGAGTTGGAGACCGAAATGCTCGAAGAAGCTGAGGATCAAGTGGAAGAATCTGAAGTTTCAACCTGGGTTAAGAATTCAAAGCTTCCAGCAGTTTTAGTAGCTGCTGGTGCTTTCGAAGCGGCTGCTCAAGCTTTGAACAAGCAAGTAGCAGTTGTAAATTTTGAACCACTAAGAGAACAATTTATCGACATATATGACGGTGCTAGATCTTACGTCAGTGCTACACCAACGGAACTACCTTCAATTGTTGGGTACATTCGTGCTGATGCTGATCAAGAAGATAGATCCAAATTATTACCATCAGTTCCAGGTGTTTCTGTTGTTACCAAGAAGTTGAATGAAGGATTCAAAGCTTTCAAGGCTAACAAACTAGAGGTTGCAATTGAATTTTTCCGAGAAGTGATCTATGCAGTAACTTTACTTGCAGTGACTGACAACGAAGACGAGACAACGGCCCAAAATGCTCTTGCAACTGCTCGCGAGTATATTTTAGGTCTTTCTATGGAGTTAGAGCGTCGTGCTTTACCAGCAGACAATGTAAAACGTAATTTGGAATTGGCAGCTTACTTCAGCAGAACAAAGCTTCTTCCTGTGCACAGAAGTAACGCTTTGAATGTTGCTATGACTCAATCATTCAAAAATAAGAACTTTGTATCAGCATCATATTTCGCAGGCGAATTCCTAAAAATTGTTGCATCAGGTGCTCGTGCGGATCAAGCCCAAAAAATCAAAACGAAGGCTGATTCGTTGGCACACGATGCCATTGAGATTGATTTCGATCCTTATGCTGAGTTTGATGTCTGTGCAGCCTCACATACACCAATTTATAAAGGAACACCATCTATTTCTGACCCTTTGACTGGTGCAAAGTACCATGTTTCTGAGAAAGGGAAGATTGATCGTATTGCTTTGATATCAAAAGTTGGTGCTCAAGCTTCAGGATTGAGAATCCAGCTCTCTGTAAATTAGAAATATGAATACGTACAAACAAAACTAAATAAATCAATTATTTTGAAGACGACAACAACGAAGATAATTACTATGCTTCACCAAAAATCTCGAAAGCCTCTCAGGTTAAATAATGAAATGCTGTTAAAACAGTAGATTATAACTTTTTTACAACAATATTACAACCAGATATATATCTGGATAATCATTCATTATTTGAGTTTTGGGTGCTTACCATAATGAATATTGTTTATCCGCAACGTTATTATCCTTCTCTCTTTTCAGTCTTCTGGGGGTTTGAGTGGGCGTTGGTGTAGGAGTTTCTAGGGATTCTTTGAGATTTACAAACCTTGGCTCAGGAGGATTGTTTCGGGTATGACTTTTGAGATGGCAATGTTCACAATGCAGGGATTGTTGATTTTCATTACCGTGGCTCTTTTTTTCTACTTTCGGACGATGTGACGAGTCAGAACATAGGTCACCATTCAAAAAATCCGTGGGTGATGCGTTCATATTAAGCTCATCCATTAAATCACCGAGTTCTTTATTCAAAGATAATTTTCGCAGCTCGTTCTCTTTTTTTATCAAGAGCTTTCTTTTAAGGAGATCTATTTGGTCCTGTAGTTGCTTGAACTCCTGGGACTCAGATACTATAATGTCATCATCACTTACTACTCTTGGATTGGATTTCAGATTATCTCGCTGGGCGTCGCCTTCTTTTTTGTTAACAGCGTCATTAACCAGATTTGTAAGAAGTTCTAGCTTCTGGTATATATCATCGATTTTGCTATCATCTTGGCGGACATTTTTATGTATTTGTAGGTAGTCCGAATCACGATCCTGCCAGCTTTGCAGTTGTGGCGATGAAGGTTGACTATCAGAATTGGTCCGGTACTTCTTTTGAGGTTCAGGTGATGGATTTCGATTGCTACGGTGCTGATGCTTCTGTTGTTCTTGTTGCATTTTTTTGTTCAGCTCTGTGTATTTGATTAATTTTGCCCTGAAAGATCCAATCAACACGTTCAATCTATCAATTTCCTCCTGTTTTCCAGTGACTTGTTTGTGTAAATCCTTGTTTTGTTTAATCAATTCATTTATCATGGCTGTACTGTATTTGTACTCTTCTGGAACGATGCGATCATTCGCGTCGCCTTGTCCATAAACAAACCGTTTTGGAGATGATCCGTTGTGAATCATCCTGCGCAATGACTCTAAAAAGTGAATAACAAACACCTTCTGACCAGCGGCACACAATCACAACGATATGGTTGGCGATAATGAATATTTATAACTATTAAAATGACTTATTCAATGTTTATACTTACTTCCACAAAACACGTTAGAATGGTTAATGTCATGTAATTAATACAAGTTGAATATCCAAAACTGAAAATGATCATCACGTGACACACATGTGACACCAACGCATTCGTCAGTGCATTAGAGTATACTTCTCACAGGTACTACAAGCACAAAGCACATTAGTTTTCACTTATCAGTACGCACGTTTTTTTTAAATATGGGGGGCAGTAACGTTATATAAAAGTATTAAAGTCAGTAAAGCGGTATAGTTACAACGGATTTCAGTGTTTTGAAACAAGTCAATCCTTTAAGTTACTTGAGGAAGTGTTTGCGCTAGCGTTTTGATCATCGCCATGTTTAGAAGAATCTTCCGAGTGACTGTTATTCGCATTATTATGGCTATGACTGGATGCCGTCACTTCACCTGCTGAATGATTCAGCTTCTCTTGGGATTTATCTGCAGAAGCTTTTCGTAGAGACTGGTGGTCTATTTGATGTTGTTGTATGAGATGTTCACCTTGTTGTTGATTATCACCAAGTTGCCTTTGCTGATGCTGCTGGAGGTGATTACCTTCGTTGGGTTGATCTTTATGATTGGTATCTGATATTTGTGAATTGGAGTCATAGTTTCCCTGCTGCTGCATAACAACACCAGCATGAGTTAGAACCATGAGCAGGTTGGATGAATCTTCTTGGTTCGTAGGAACAGAAACAGCGTTCGGTTGTGTCAATGGCATGTGGGGTTGACGCTGCTGTTGAACTGGTGGTTGAGGCTGTTGATACTTACCACTGGCGTCCTGTTGTATGATTGATTGTATGTCTCTGACAAATAATGGATAGAGTAAATCGACTATTTTCTCTCTTTGTGCCATGACCAAAGCTCTTTCAAATGGAATCCATACACCTTTTAAATGCATAGATCCGATTTTGACAACATGTCTTATTTTTTCAGCTTTCAAAATACCGTCTCTGCGGCCTCTTGTCATTCTGGTTACGTTCAATAGTTTAGTACCATTAATCATGTCGTTATCAGCTCTTCTCACAACGCTAACGCCGTTGGCTTCAACCTGGTAACATATGGTGTTTTCATCCTCCCACATTGTTGTCGTAACTTTAGACCTTTGGCCCTGTTGTGAGAAAGTGGAAGCACTAGTTTGAGTTGGAGTCAAATGTGATTTTTTATTGGATTTCCGCCTTTTCGACGGGAAATCTTTGGGATTTGGTGAGGCATTGCTGAACGAGTCTAATGGACTGTTGTTGCCATATTGAGATACAACAGCCGAGGTAACCGAGCTGTTACGATTAGTAGACACCGGGGTACTTATCGCACCTTGATTTTGCTGCTGATTCATAGGCAAACCGTACTGTTGGAAACGAGGGTACTGATAAGTAGAGGTTGGTGGTAGCTGGTAGTAACGGGAACTGGGTGATTGAGTATATCCTGCCGAATGAGAATTCATGGGTGTTGAAAGTACGGGAGGAGCTGGATGCTGCTGCTGAGCTTGCTGTTGAGCCTGTTGCTGAGCCTGTTGCTGGGCCTGTTGCTGGGCCTGTTGCTGGGCCTGCTGTTGAGATTTCAGTTCCGCGTCATCTTCCTGTGAAGCAATCTGAGGAGCCTGTTGAGGAGCCTGCTGTTGATAGTACGAATAGCTTGAATGTGGGTAGTAATGAGAATAGCCTGAATAAGGGTAATACATCATTTGTTGAGCATTAGACGCCATGGGTTGCAATTGAGGCAATCCTTTTACGTATTGCTGCCCTTGCTGCGGCTGCCCTTGCCCCTGCTGCTGGCCCTGCTGGGGTTGTTGCTGGAGCTGAGGCATCTGCTGCTGGCCGTAGCCCACGTATTGATTCTGTGGATTAAGACGTTGTAATATCCCCGACGTGGAATCTTCACCGGACACGCTCAATCTCCCGGGCTGGTGCTGCTGAGGGAGCTGACCGCCGAGTTGTGAGACCTGGCCTACCTGTGGAATTTGGCCCACTTGTTGCACTTGAGCTGGTGGAGACAAATGAGGCATCTGACCCATAGGCGTCGCTTGTGCAGGAACCTGGGCCGGGCCTTGGCCCTGGCCCTGGCCCTGTGCTTGACCTTGAGCCTGTGCCTGTGTCTGTGCCTGAGCCTGGGCTTGACCGTAGTACGGATAATCCCAGTAACCGTAATAGTTCATGTGTGGTTTTGGAATATTGCAACGGCGATATATTCAGTCAATCTCTCAAGAGATGCGGACAACAACGATTCAATAAACGAGGAAACACCGGAAGACTCAGTCAAACTGGGAACCGACTTGAACTGAATGAAATTGATCAGCGAAAAAGAGCACACACAGCTACAAAGATCCACCAACGATTTGTTCTTCGCAAACGTCAAAAAGATAACAGGATGCCTAATTCTTCTATAACAAAGAAGTTCGACCTAATTGTTCTGAACAGCCTTTTCTGTTCCTTCAAAAATGGAAAAAAAGTTATGCTGGAAACAATTTGGAACCCAGAAAAACTAAAAAAAAAAAACAACAACCAAATACACTATTACGAAAGTATTGATTGGTATCCAAACGATCTTCCAATTCCTCTCTATTACGAGTCGAACACTCTTCCAATTGGTAGGCTTCGTTGGTCTGCACACAAGATACTTTCCCAGATCAAAACAAACAGGCGCGCTGTGCTGATGCAATGCAATGCAACTTACAATAAAGTACAATGGAACAGAATAAATTCTAGATGAAAAACGAAAATAATAAATATGAAAAAAAATACAAGTAACTAACACAAATAAAAGATCGGTAAATGTAAAGTATCACCAAAACAGTTTCACCAAACTTATAATGGGTACAAATGTGCACTCTCTCTCTCCCTATTCTCGAAATTCCCCGACTTTGCCGCAGAAGGGGGGAAAAAGTATTCTGTGTGTGTGTTCGTCTGCATTCTTTTAATGTACATATCTATACATATGTTTATGTATACATATATATACGCAGATATATGTATACACGTAGAAATACGTGCGTGTTAGTGTGCAAAAGGGCAATATCACCAGTGACAGTTCGGATAGAACGGCATGGCACTCACATAGGGCTGGAGCTGGTCTCTCTCTCTCTCTCTCTCTCTCTCTATGTGTTGGACTTAGATTGATATTCGGTGGCCTCTTTTTTTTTTTTTTCCTTCGTTTTTCCCTTTATCTGTTGTCTTCGAAATGTTTCGCATCGCTTCGTTCCTCAGTGATTTCGCACTGCAAATGGTCAACATTGCCTTTTTTTTTTTTTTTTTTGTGCTTGTTATTTTTTATTTTTGGTTCGTTTTCGTGCGCCTCGACTCGCGTTTTTCTGCTCCGCTTTAAAACGGATTCGCATGAAGAATGTTTGCCGGCAAAACGACAAAACGCATGTTAGAAAATAAATAAATAAAAAAAAAGAAGGTGGTGAACGATGAACGACAGCGCGCAAGCCGGTGGCTTGCGCTGGATGCGTGCGGTACAGCTCCGAGACCAATGATCGGTCGGTGAATAAAAAGAGAAGGCCCAGGAAAGAGAACTCTGTTAATCCGGAAAGGTGCATGTTCGAAAATGTCGTGCTTTCTGTAGAAAACAACGTAACGTACGTCGGTGACACGGACCGTGTTCTTTTTTTTTTTTTTTTATCTTTTTTTATTTAGTTTCGAGCTGTGTAAAAAAAAAAAAGTAGTAAACGCGTTTCCGTGTCTGTGCGAATTCGTACTTGAATTAGGAATAAGATGGGCGCGAAGAACATTTCTCTCTGACTTTGCGTGCAGAGAGCGCACAAAGCAGGACGGATGCCGAAGTACGAAGCCCATGGGCGTACTGTATATGAGACCTCAGGTGGAAAGCTTGCCGTGCGCTTTGCCTTGGGTGTGTATCTTTTGACTTTTTATCTGTTTTGGTGGTACACTAGGCGCTTGCGCGCTCGCGCGCTCGCGCGCATGCTTCATTGCTTTTGCAGGTTTCTCGTTTCATGTGTCTGCCACGGGATGCTGCGCTGTGCCATTTTTTGTCGTTTTTTTCCTATCGGTTCCATCCCTGGGCTACCAGTCGAACATTCGCATCGCGCGCGCTGAGGAGGTTTGTTTTTTTTTTATTTTTAGTTATTGTGCAATTTTTTTTTCAAGCTTCGGCTTTTAGATACGGTTTTTGTGTAAACAGACAATGCAATGAGATGCAAGTAGTCGGCATCTTACAGCATGCGATATGTACACCGAAGACCTCTCCTGATTTTCATCTGCACTGTCGGGAAGATAGGGTCCACGGTTATGGAGTTCGGCGGCGGTGGTGGAAAAAAACTGGCAAAAAAAATGTAGACGTATCTGTGTTTTTTGCGCCAATGCGGTCTAGACTCGAGTGCAGCAAGTTGTGCTGTGTGGGTTTACCTCGTTCACGGTTGAGAAAGAAGGATTTACTGATGGAACGTAACAGAGGTCGGAATCGAGACAGCAATGCCGAACAGTAGCAGAACGCAGCTTTTTTTTCTCAGCGGCACTGGACCCGCATCTAGAACAGGGCCTCGAATTGGTTATTCGAGCCAGAAAAGTCGTACGTATACATTCTTTCCGCTCGCTCGAGGCTCGGATTTCTGCAGAAGGCGTTGTCTGGAGGATTGGCAACTTCAATGGCACCTTCCGAACTCTTTTGTTGGTTTCAGCTTTCCGGTGGTACCGTACGGGGCAAAAAAATGCAATACGCTGTTAAATCACTAAGCGAAAAATTAACCAAAAAAACAAGAACAATTACAATTGTATATAGCAAAGAGTCCACATTGATAAGGCGTGGGATAACGGCAACGCGCATTTCTGCGAAAACTGAACATTGACGGGATTTACTGATGAATTAAATTGGCAGGTTTCAGTACCTTCGCTTATAGCAGTAACCATCGCAGATGCTAACTACTAGATGGCAGTGCCGCAAAGTCGAACCACATCGGCTCACCCGCTAGGATGTTTTTATTCTTTCAATTTACCTTCCGATTTTCTTTGCACTGTAAAACAACACGCCGATTTTTTTGGCCAAAGAAAACGAAAATGAACGCAGGATATTGCTAAGTGGGGGATTTTCAGACTGTGTCAAAGAATGGAAAAAAAACAAAGACAAAAAAAGCCAAAATATGATTTCTTCGGCAATGTTTAGAACGGTAAAAAGGCATCGGGGTGCATATGAAACTGCGAGTTGACATGCCAACAGACGCAAGGTAATAGGCACAATTGGTATGCCATATACATGTGGACCATTACCGCTTCCGACCAACACGCAGACAATCAAAAACAAAAAATTGAAAAATTGAAACTAGATTGCTAAACTAAAGTGTATATTTTCATTACGGCCTTTGGTTGGCGGTGCTTTACCCGACTTCCCCCACTCCTCGGAATCATTTATCCTTTTTGAACTTCCTTAAATGTCAACCACCAAAAACTTTCGTTACAGCGAAAATAATCTCTCACCTCTTAATCATACGCGTTGGTAAGAAACTGCGCAGTGAGCGCCTCGGAATCCTGCGAAAGTTCTGCGCGGTGATTGATTCCAGAGAAAAATTGCTTGCGACCTATTACGGTGCGTAAATCAGTTCTGTTGCCATTGTTTCAAAAACATGTTTTATAGTTACTACTAAAACTCTACTTTAAATAATGTTGACTGCTTTCTCTTGTGAGCACATACCAGTATCGAAACACCTGGGCCCATTTGACGGTGTTTTCTTAAATGCCGATGTTCCCCTTTGCGTGTCACCGGGATCTCTATGACTGCGAGAGTTCTAGCTTGTTTTTTAAAGAACTATTCTATCCAAATTACCAAAGCACACGAACAAATAGGTTCCTTTCATGGAAATAGCCTTCCTTGCTTGCGTCTCTCGCGCACCATTGTGAAAGACATACACTATTGGAAGGCAAACAGAACTTTGACATATATGATTAGGTAAGATATGACGTTTTCAAGGACTGGATGTATTCCAGAGTCGTCATCCCGAATAAAATTACCATGCTAATGGGAAACTGAACATCGACCGGGAACTGCTGCTTAGCAAAGACTATGCAGCCTTACGCAATGTTTTCACTTCGGCAAGAAAAAACGTTGTTCGACAGAATTGGTACAAGTTGGGGAACTTTCTTACCGCGCGTATCGCAAAACGCACTTTGTTCCTTTGCTGACGGTGATCTTCAAGAGGTCATCTTTAGTATATGTCATCTTTAGAAGAATGTGCAATGGTTTGTTCGCCTAGGAGGTGATTTAAGTTCCTGATTTGAGTTCCTGATTGCTGCTAATTGCAGTTCAGAATTCCGAATGTGTCGGTGGATCACATCGCAGAAATACACCTGGAGTGAGCAATCGAAACCATACCGCAAATGTGGTATCGGGAAAGCTGTTTTATAGTTCGGAGTGTGTTTGTGCCTGCGTTTCAATTCGTGGTTGTAACGGTCGCGCACTGCCTTGACCTTTCGAAATATTGGTTGGGATGAACTATTTGTAAATCTGATGTAGTAGTTTGATGAACTGCCTCAAAGACTTTGGTGCACGCTATAGTATAATCTTGCTGTTGGCAAGATTCAACTACGCTGTTCACCTGTTGTTGCGTTAGCGACATGTCTTTTAGCGTCGAAACAAGTTTATCTGGATGATAATCTCTATATGGGCATCCGTGATACTCTCCTCTGCTTGGTCTAGGCTTCGAAAGAATCGTCCGGCAATCCCATGGTTTGTAATTAATTCTGTTACCTTCAAGACCGTAGTTGTGACGGAAATTGTATCTATACTCTTTGTTAAACTGATCAACAGTAATTTTTCCTCCCGATGTAAACGAGTCAGTCCAGAATTGTAATGCTTCGTCTACTGAGAGTCCAATACCTTTTAAGAAAAATGACAGCTGTTGACGACCCTGATATCTGAGATGGTGATTCGCTTGCAGTTGCTCCATTAACTGACTGGCACACAATGGGAAATGCTCCATTACTTTCTTTGTCTTAACGGTTCGGTGCGTAAATTCATCGTTGACACTGGTACCGCTCAGCTCTTGCGATTCGGTGACCACATACCCGGAAGACAAGTGGTGTAGAATGGGTAAAATTCTATCGTCTTCGTTAAGTTTTGGAATCATCTGATATGTACTCATCAGTTCTGTTTGCAGACACTCGCTAAACTCGTTGCTGATTAAGTTTAGCTGTTGAAACTGAGGCACGTAAGCCCAGCCTCTCTTCACAAAGATTTGGCGCGAGCCAACCAAGTCCATAACGTTTTCCATCGGTAGCTTGTAATACTTTTCTCTATTGAAGAATTGCCTTCTTTGGGTCTCTTCAGTCAAATTCAACTGGAAGATCAAAAGATGAGAAACGGTCTGGTACAACTCAGTGGATAAAGAGAGCTTTTCGTCTTCATCAATGGCTTCTAGATATGGCAGATCCAGACTGCTAATAAACTTCAGCTGGTCTTGTGTGGTTAACATC
The DNA here is from genome assembly GCA_003705805.3 of Kluyveromyces dobzhanskii. Classification (NCBI taxonomy): domain Eukaryota; kingdom Fungi; phylum Ascomycota; class Saccharomycetes; order Saccharomycetales; family Saccharomycetaceae; genus Kluyveromyces; species Kluyveromyces dobzhanskii. Next base: position 770,947 of record PPJP03000001.1, on the reverse strand, counting down.
TGAAATCTAATCTTAAACAGTAAACTTTCAGCTCTGACAAACTTGTCTCTGAGCTCTTTCGATCTACAGAAACATAGCCTTAATATGAAGTGCGAATAATAATCCTTCTTTTTGGAATCAATATCGTTTCCCAGGTTTAATTTGGAGCTCAGCACCGGCTTGATAACCGTTTCAATTTCTTTCATGCTTTTGTTCCTCTGCCATAATGACTCCAATTCCAATAGTACCTTAAGCCTATCTATTGCCCATGTCTCGAATTGTTCCAAAGTGATCTCTCCATTAGGTGGCAACCGATACCAGGCCAACTTGGTTGGATACAAGATGTCGTACTGCATCATGTCATCTTCGCTTCCGTGTCCTTTCACTTCAATGCGGCCAAGATCATCATCTGCAAAATTACGCCTGTTGGCAACACGTTTCTTGATTTGTCTAAACATCGAGAAGGACTGGTTCGTACCAACCTGTATATCAAAGAGCGAGTCTTGTCTCTAATTTCAATCTATATATCGAAGAGCAAATCCAGCAGCGTTCTTCAAGGTCTGAAATCGTCGTTATATTGTTAGATTTGTGCATGCCAGTTTGAACTTAAAAAAAGGACGCGTTAAAGAACGCGATAGTTCAAAAAAAAAGCTATAGCGATGATGCCCTGGCAGTCGGAAAGAAAATCTTGGTGACTATCAAGAAGCGTAAGGCGTATTACCCGGATACACGTGACATGCATACTGTTACCTTGAACACTTATGACGTATCCATTCAACGAACTATAGGTTCGTTGTTTGTCTGTTGCGAGCATGTAACTTCTTAAAATTGCGCTGTTGTCTAGCACTTACATTGTCAATAAAGCTCGAAGCTTGATGATTCAATCCATATCTCCCTTGTTTTCCACTTGTTCTAACTCTTGTTCCCAGAAATCAGTAATCAGTTTTTCGATTTATATAAAAAGCAGAGACAAATTTTCATTCCTTCACTGCTACCTAATTGTACGGTATAGTCAGATTACATCACTAGAGTTTATTGTGTAAATTCATTGTAGAGACGAGAACGGTATCGGTTGAATTCGAGTACCTAGGTAGGTGAAGTAGTAACTTCGCGGTACCAATTGAAATGAATGGACATGAGAGCTCTCGCTTTTAACGGAAACTACATATCAAAATATATGACTTTGCCATATGGAGTCAAGCAAACCTGTGCTGGATCTTACATTGCGAATTCGGAGGAAATTCCTCGAAGAGTTCTCCTAAGGTTGGACTCTTCTCTAACGTCATGTATACCACAAGTTTGTTACACTTTGGCACAGTTTTTGGAAATTGAACGGTTTTTTTCAATCCTGTGCGCTTAAGTCTGCCCATCTCAATTGATATATCACTATCTATAAGGAATCTCTTATCATTGATTATCGATATTTTCGTTTTTAAACAAGCTTAGTAATCGTTGTCAAGATGTTGTGTTTTTCGATTATGATGAGCAATAATTACTGCGTTATCGTATTGAATGGCTGTTTCAGTACAGCATATCGGAAAACAACCTGTACAGATTTTTTAACTACTGAAATCGAAACATGCACTTTGACACAACTTTATTCTTACTTTCTCCTTATCCGTAACCCGCCCCTGTAGCTTGAAGGCGGACAGCGCTTGGTATTTTTAGTTTGTCTTTCTCGTCGTGTGTATTTTATATATATCGATACTATCAGTACTGATTTTCCCCGAACATGGAAAGTAAGAAATTGATTTAAAGTAAAATTCACTCCATTGAACAAAGGTGAACAAAACTCGGGCCAGGGTTCCGGCCTTCCATTGAGGAAACCAAAACGCAACTATTGGTCCAGTCATTGATATTAATCACAAGGCCTGTACTACATCAATTAATGGCTAATCTGACTTTCGGTAGTCTCTTTTGTTGTCTTCTTTAGCAACCACTTCTCAATGCTTAGAGCACATGCCATCCTTCGGACATTGCGAAGATTGCATTCCACCGAAGCTGCTGTATTAGAATATACGACACGAAACGCAGAAATACTGAAGAATCTATCCAAATGGTATCCCTCTCTATCAAATCTGCCTAAGCCTACAACGGATGTTTCGCATTTCATTAAACAATATAGAGATTTGAAGGAAGACGACCGTTCAGTTAGCCACGTCTTACAGGGAAAAATCACCAACGTGAGGTTTTCAGGTACGAAAATTGGTTTCATCAACCTTTGGAACAGCAACGAATCTTTACAGCTTATTGTGAATTTCAGCAATCTTTCAATGCCCATCGAAGAATTTAAGAAACACCTAAGACAGTTTAAAATCGGGGATCACATTCAAGTTTCAGGTTTTCCTGGAGTGTCTCAGAGACAGGGAACACTGTCGCTAAAAGTCACTTCTGCTTTACAAATGCTTGCTCCAGCTCAACAGCCAGTTCCTCCAAAACTCGTAAATCCAAGTAAAAGAAATTCTAACAAAGTTTTGGATTACCTGGTCAACGGTACAAAGCCACTGCTTATCCGCCACAAAATCACTAAAAGAATTAGAGAATGGTTGTACAAACAAGATTTCATCGAGGTGGAGACCCCAATTATTTCCGGAAAATCTAACGGAGCCAATGCCAAACCCTTCATTACACATTGTACAGCCATAAACAAAGAACAGCCATTTGAACTCCGGATCGCACCAGAACTATGGCTGAAACGATTGTGTATTGGCGGCATGGACAAGATCTTTGAGATTGGAAAAGTATTTAGAAATGAGGGTATAGACTCCACCCATAATCCTGAGTTCACAACCTTAGAATTTTACCAGTGTTATATTAACATGGAACAACTTATAGAAATGAGTGAATCACTCCTGGTATATGTGTGCCAAGGTATAGATACACCTAGAGCAAAAACACTTTTGCAACAACTTGAAGCAAACAATTGGAAGTTCAAAAGACTAGAGTTTTTACCTACACTCACTGATAAAACAGGAATACCTTTCGAAACTTTAGATTTGAACAATGCAATACTTCTCAAAGAAGAACTTGCAAAGGCCAACATTCACATTTCCCCATCGTCAGTATCCCCGCAACAAATTCTCGATGAACTATGTGGTAAATACATTGAATCTCAGTGCAATACCTTGATCCCTACCATTATATACCATCATCCGACCGTCTTATCCCCTCTTGCAAAGACAGATCCCAATAATGTTCAAATTACTAAACGTTTCGAAATATTCATCAATGGTAAAGAGTACATCAATGCTTATGAAGAAGAAAACTGTCCGGACTTGCAGTTAGAAAAATTTACGAACCAAAGGGAAGCAAAGAATCAATTCAACGATGACGAAATGATGGCAGTTGATTTACCGTATGTTCAAGCAATGAAATACGGAATGCCCCCAATAGGAGGGTTTGGTTTGGGCATAGATAGATTGTGCATGCTTCTAGCTGATACGCAAAGGATAGAAGAAGTGTTGACTTTTGGTACCCTTGACGATGTTAACAGGCAGTAGGTCTAGAATACACAGTACTTTTGGCCTGTGTTGCCTATACCGTCGAAACGCCTTAATAACTAGGTAAAAAACGCCAAAATCTGAAAAAAAGTGAAAAATGAGGTACATCAAATGAATTAGAGATTGTTAAATAAATAGGTAATGATGAACATGTAAATAGAATTAGGAATTGTCTAGTTCGTCTTCGATCTGACACTACTATATACAGATTTTGGGAACAATATCCAGTGGAACTATTCATTCAGTATTTGAAGATGAGCATTCCACCAACAGTGGCTGGATCACTGAATTCACTGCATTCGAAAACGTACCATTCAGAGATACCAAAATCCATACTACAATCCACAGATGAAATCATACTAGGAGTAGATGAGGCTGGCAGAGGACCAGTGATGGGTCCTATGGTGTATGGAATTAGCTACTGTACGCGTCAATATGAAAAAGAGGTCGTCTGCGGGTACGGTTTCGACGATTCTAAAAAACTGACGGATCCCGTAAGGCAGAAGCTGTTTGCTAAGATTTACGAAGGAGAAATAGATGGAATTGGTTATGCCACCACCGCGATAACTGCATGCGATATTAGCAGTGGGATGTTTCGGTTCCCACCTGAAAAGAACTATAATTTGAACGAACAAGCGCACGACGTTACCATATCGCTGATTGACGATGTGCTGAAATCTGGTGTTAAAGTCGGTCACGTGTATGTGGATACAGTGGGTCCGCCAATTACATACCAGAAGAAACTCGAGGGTTTGTTCCCGCAATGCAAGTTCACGGTAGCCAAGAAAGCAGATTCCATATACCCAATTGTAAGCGTCGCAAGTGTGGTAGCAAAGGTCACAAGAGACATCATACTCAGTCAATGCAAAAAGGATGAAAGCGAAATTCTGGGCTCAGGGTATCCAGGCGACTCAAAGACAGTTCAGTGGCTACAAGCTCAAATGACACCTCTCATGGGATGGTCCCCGTACATGGTACGATTTTCCTGGCAAACGTGTGCCACAATGCTTGCGAAGAGCAATTCCACCATCGAAATAGAATGGGAGGAAGACGCTATGGCGAAGAAAAAAATGCAATGGGCGCCAGAACAAAAAAACAGGCCGATAACTCTCGACTCTTGGTACCAATGAATCGTAGCACGTAAGGCATATATGTATATATATGAATATATATATACCAATCAACATTTATATGAACACAGCTTGCACTGTCATTGTAAAACGACAAAACTTACCCGGATTCCATTTAGTTCTCTTCACTTATACCGCTGGCACTGCGCTTAGAAAAACCAACGACATCAAAACCTTCCGTGCACCGCATACACACGCGCATACACCCATACTCAAATCCGCCTAAAAATTGAATAATGCGGCTAAAATGTATCCACTATACAACTGCGGAACGAGTTACCATTGCAAAGTCCGCCGATTTGACTCCAGGAACACATTTACTGGCGATCCACAAGCGCTCGGTGCTGCCATGCAATTACGCGTAAAAAATACGTCGCTCTTAGTTTGTTCTCGCTTCGCGCCGGAATATACGTCAACGTTTGTGTGCATCCCACTTTCTATCCCGTCGCACCATTATTACTATGTAGATAGTCGCACTTTGAAAAAATCGAAAATGTGAAATTCTCAAGAAATAAAAGGAAGAAGGTTAATTTGGAGAATACTTATCAGTGGAATACCATGAACAGGTACAGTGGATCAGTACATCGCGACAAGCAAGTGGACCTGACGATACTTTCGAAACGCTAATAACACCTGTTGGTCTTTGATCTTATTCGCGAAGCTAAGCATAGACAAAAGAAAGATTTAAAGCAGCTCATCAATCGGTTTTTTTCTTTTTATATACTTGGGCAACTAACAGTATTTATCAAGGACACGATTTTTCACACTAATTGATCAGAAGAACTGTCTGTAATAGGAGATTATATCTTTCAATCATCAACCTAGTGCATTGTTCAGTTTCTACATTTTTAAACGAGACCAGAAATCCTTATACAAAAGCAAATAAACCATGTCTGCTTTGCTTACTAGAATCGCTCCAAGAGCTAGTGTATTGGCATGTGCTGCCAGACTGCTATTGAGAACATATGCATCATACCCACCACATTTCATCGTTGGTATGCCAGCTTTGTCTCCTACTATGCTTCAAGGTAACTTGACTTCATGGAGTAAGAATGTCGGTGACAAATTGAGTCCCGGTGATGTCTTGGCTGAAGTCGAAACCGACAAGGCCCAAATGGACTTCGAATTCCAAGAAGAAGGTTATTTGGCCCAAATCTTGGTTCCAGGTGGTACAAAGGACATTCCAGTCAACAAGCCACTTGCTGTTTACGTTGAAGAAGAAGGTGATGTTGCAGCTTTTGCCAACTTCACAGCTGCTGATGCCGAAGCTGCTTCTCCTTCAAAAGAGGCTCCAAAGGAAGATACCAAGGAAACCCCAAAGGAAGAGTCTAAGGGATCTGCCAAGCCGGCTGCTAAGAAAGAATCTGGTTCTTCTTCTGCCGCTTCAGGCTCCAGAATCTTCGCTTCCCCATTGGCCAAGAACATTGCGTTGGAACATGGTGTCTCTCTGAAAAACGTTGAAGGTACTGGCCCAAGAGGTAGAATTACCAAGGCTGACGTCGAAGCCTTTTTGGAAGCTGCTCCAGCCCAATCCGCTGCATCCAAGTCCGCTCCAGCTCAAGCACCAGCAGCTTCGACCCCAGCTTCTGCCACTTACGAAGATGTTCCAATTACCAACATGAGACAAATCATCGGTGACCGTTTGTTGCACTCCACTCAATCTATCCCATCATACATTGTTTCCTCTCAAATCAGCGTTTCCAAGCTTTTGAAATTAAGACAATCTTTGAACGCAACTGCTAAGGACCAATACAAGTTATCAATCAATGACATTTTAATCAAAGCAATTGCTGTTGCTGCTAGAAGATGTCCTGATGCTAACGCTTACTGGATGCCAGAACAAGGAATCATTAGAAAGTTCAAGAACGTTGATGTCTCTGTCGCCGTTGCTACTCCAACTGGTTTGTTGACCCCAATCGTCAAGAACGCTGAGGCCAAGGGTCTAGTTTCTATTTCTAAGGAAATCAAGGACTTGGGTAAACGTGCAAAGGAAAACAAATTGGCGCCAGAAGAATTCCAAGGTGGTACAATCTGTATCTCGAACTTGGGTATGAACCCTGCCGTCAACATGTTCACTTCTATCATCAACCCACCTCAATCTACCATTTTGGCGATCGGTACTGTTAACAAGGTTCCAGTTGAAGATGCTGGCTCTGAATTTGGTTTCACTTTCGATGAAAAGATCAACATCACAGGTACTTTCGACCACAGAACCATTGATGGTGCCAAGGGTGGTGAATTCATGAAGGAGTTGAAGAAGGTGATCGAAAACCCATTGGAACTTTTGCTATGAACAGCTTACGCTGTGTGGCAATCTAATGATTCAATTGTATAAAAGTCAGAATTTCTAAAAAACAAAAATGACAAACAACATTCCCAAAGAATTCCCTAAATCGAAGTCCAACTGTATGCGGAATGACCAGCGCTTCCTTTAGACAAGGTGAGTGGTTAATATATGACTTAAATGATCATCGGCCTCATATGGAAACGATACAATTTAATACACCTCTGCAAATATATGTAATCAAAACTACCATTTCTATAGATGTAATGCAAAAATCCAAATGTATTACGTTTCATAAGAACGCGAATTTTATTCAAGCACCGAAAGCATCCAATTGAATCTCAGCGCAGGTATCTCCATTATACCAAATGTAACTAGTCAATTATTTATGATCACATGACCCAATAATGCTTGAAATTTGAAATAAAGTGGAAAAAAAAATTGTTTACAAGAATATTTTAAGTTCCATCCAATCTGGTATTCTAACATATTGTGCAATCAACTTAATAATTGGCTTACATAGGGTTCAACTGCCCAAGCAAAAGGTCCTACGAACACATATACCATGGCATTCTTACCATCTTTCATCCTATCTGACGAATCCAAGGAACGTATCACTAAGATTCTAAATCTAACCCAAACTGTTGCACACTACGGCTGGTTGCCATTTATTTTATACTTGGGCTGGACTCATACCTCTAACAGACCACATCCATTGAACCTTTTGTCTCCTTTGCCAAGTGTTTAAAGACTAGGTTAAAAATGACACACTTCTACTGAATACGTCCTGTTGGCGCGTATATATACGATTCATATATGTGTTTATCTTGTAAATATATTATATTATACTAATTTCATTTTATCATTTAGATTTATTGCATACTATCAATTTTCTGTTAAACTCGATGAGCTACACTTTATTCTCTGAAAAGAATCGGTGCAAGCAGGTAAGCAAGCATTGTACCGCAGGTTCCTTAAGTTTTTGCACCTGCCTGGGATATAGTGCATCATAGGGGAAATCTGTTATTTTTTTCCTAATGGTCAGTGAATCTAATTCTGTCTTCAGTCCGTTGCAGAAAGAAATTATTTCCGGATTGACTGCTGGGACAGTCACCACTGTTGTGACGCATCCATTGGACCTGATAAAGCTTAGACTTCAATTGGCTGCTATCGATTTTAAACCATCAAGCTATTACACTCAAGTTCAATATATCATCAAAGATGTTTCTGGTGCTCGTCAATTACTGAAAGAAGCGTACCGTGGATTAGGAATCAATATTGTAGGAAATGCGGTTGCATGGGGGTTATACTTTGGACTTTACCGTTTCTCCAAAGATGTTGTGTACAGTATGTCATCTGAGTCAGGTCTGCAGAACAAATTTGAGAATGACAGGAAGATGAATTCGTCAATGTATCTAGTTTCTGCCGGGGCAAGTGGTCTAGTTACTGCGGTATTAACTAATCCAATGTGGGTCGTTAAAACGAGAATCATGTCCAAAAAATCGAATAAGGGTTATTCATCGATATTTAATGCGGTCGCTCGAATTACTAGAGAGGAAGGATTGAAGACGTTCTGGAAAGGGTTAGTACCGTCGCTTTTCGGTGTGAGTCAAGGCGCATTGTACTTTTCGATATACGATACACTGAAACTTAAATACTTGCACGACAATACTGATGTGCGAGAGAGGAAGCTAGATGCTATCGAAACTATCAGCATAATATCGGTCTCTAAGATGGTTTCTGTCTGTTCTGTGTATCCTCTACAGCTGTTGAAAACTAATTTACAAACATTCAAAACTGAACATAATGAAAACAGTAAAATGACTTCTCTGATACGATCTATCTGGCATAGGAATGGTATTGCAGGATTTTACAAAGGCCTTTTTGCTAATTTGCTACGAGCAATCCCATCCACATGCATTACCTTTGGAGTTTACGAACATTTTAGACACGCTTTATAGAATCAATATTTATTACCAGTTAGCATTCTTCATTTACACAAACTGCATCAAATGTGATCAATTTTCTTTTGACCAGAACCGGTCTTCCTTCCCCCCGCGTTAATATGGGTTCATAATAAACAAGCCGTGGTAACCATTATCGGGATTCCTGATTGATTAGATATTAGATATTCAATACATCAATCAATTAATATTAATAAAATTGTAAAGATGGTAATAACGTTTTACAAATGATATACAATTTGATGAGCTTTAGAAAATTTATATGTTGTTTGGTGATGGAGTTTAGTAACCTAGAGCAGCCAACTTTTCGGAAACTTCAGTACCGACGGTAGCGGACTTGTTAGCAACGACAGCGTTGTAAGCCTTCTTCTTCAAGTAGTATTCAGCAGACTTAGCCTTTCTCTTTTCTTCCAACTTGGCGACAACATCTTCGTATTTCCAACCAACGGAAGAAGATAGCTTACCCAAAGTGGTGTACTTTCTACCTGGCTTCAATCTCAAAACTCTCAAAGCTTGTGGAACAACAACTCTCTTCTTCTTGTCGTATGGTGGTGGGACACCTTCGAAGACCTTTAATCTTTCCAAAGCAGCCTTACCACGGGCAGTCTTGTGAGAGATCATACCTCTGACAGCCTTGTAGAAGATTCTAGATGGAGCTCTGAAATGGAATGGACCTCTAGTCTTGTTGAAAGCAGTAGCCTTTCTCAAATAGTCGTGGTACTTTAACTTGTTTCTGAAGAATTCACCAGAAATGTTCAAGGCTTCAGATCTGACAACGACAATCTTTTGACCGTTAAGCAATTGCTTGGCAACAGTGGAAGCCAAACGACCTAACAAATGGCCTTTACCTGTGAAAAAATACAATGAAAATTGTAAATACTGTTAGTAAAACTGTAATTTGGAATTGAACATGAGATACAACTCTCTAACATCATATAGAATATCAGAGAACCGTATTGTTCGTGTTATGGAAAAACACCACTGATAATTTGAGGATGTGACGTGAACAATTGACATATAATTTGAGCTTGTTGTTCATACACGAGCACAACTTATCTTCATCTGAATCATATTATCTGAAGGGGAATACTCCGCCGTTACTGTTATGGGTATTTCAAATCTCCTGAATTCTACACAACAACAAACATAAACTCATGACAGTTTACCATGTTGCAATGAAACTTCAACAATCATATCCACAGATTGGGAGTTCAGCTCATTTTGTTTTTCCAATCAGTATTTCATAGAGTTGCCTAGAAACGCGTTCCATATTCTCTTGGCGTACACTAGCTGGATGACACTGGTTGTGTTCTTTTTCAATACAGTATTTTTTTTAAGTCAAATCCTCATTCAAAATCATCAATAGCTTGATCCATATCATTTATTATGCATATTCGCTCGTTACGTACCATCAATAACAACGACTGGTTCGAAAGTAGACATTTCTCGTTATGGTTCTCGTTCTTTTGAGTTCAAAGTCTAAGTAGTCTGTAAAAACACTATGCTAATAAAGATTACTAGTTTTCAATACCTTGTTGAAATTTCATACTATCAACACTTTCCTGAAATTGAGGCGACATCCCAAGCTCACAGGGTTTCGTGAGATTCTACAGTTGGATTGGAGGAAACAGTGTGAGCATCTGGTAGGAAGGGCGTCCAGCCTAGATCCTGGAGCGTAGGCTCAGTCAGTGGTAAAACGATGGAGAGGAGTTCGGCCCATTGCAGAGAGGTGGATGCTGAGTTAGTGAGGATTGCTGCTACCACTGCTCTGGCCAGGCTAGAGTGGCAGCGCGCAGCGAGCGTGTGGGTGATTGCAAGGATCTGGGAATGGGGCCAGCTGGCAGAAGCTCCCCAGGTGAAGTCGAGACGTTAGTGAAAATGAAAGCAGAAATTGGTATTCCAAATGCGGTAACACATTTCCTAAGTAAAAAAGCTAAAAAAAATATATGCAATAATTTCTGTCTGGATGTTTGGATGTTTAGGATTGCAGTCCGCCATTTAATGTGTCACGAAATTTTGAAAAAAAGAGAGAATGTCGTTCTTACCCTCCGATTAGAATTCCCATATACCGTGCCATCGCTTACATGTAGTACTTCCAGACGTAATCTCCGATAAGGACGCCAGTGTTATCTCTTTTGAATCTTTTCCCTTGTCTTCTGTGATGCGGATAACTCGTTTGAGCCTCGTGTTCTTGCAGAGATTCTACAAATGCAGGAGCCTCTTGCGGGGGCAGTAGAAAGAGTACGTTCGTTGATGGACATTTAGTTAGTAGTAACCGAAGTCGGAGCATCGTATCGTTTAGTGAGGCATGCGCATCAACAGGGTCCCTCAATTGAGAGCACTGGAACATGGTTTGCAAGCCTTCCACGCAGATCCAATGCCTTTCTTTCTTAGCCTGTTCTGCTTCCGTCTTTATACCTGCTTGCGAGTGAGCATCTGCATCTGTATTGGGTTCTTTCGGTACTGGGTTGAAAATGATTCTTTGGTATAACGATCTCACACACTTGTTCAGTTCGCTCAAATCTACAGAGGAGAGAATATTTATGCTCTCGTAAATCGTTTCGTTTTCTTGTAGCGGCAACAATTCCATCATATCTGAGATAGGAAACGAACTTATCGCAGATACGTAGTGCAGATGTGACTTGAAGTCTTCATTTTGCATATACAATGCAAAATCCCGACAGATATTCTCTATTCCAACACTTAGCTCCATGAGAGTGATTTTTCAGCATTGGTTTGGTTCTCGTACGCGCACAGCGCACTCCAAAGCTTTGTTTATACTTTCTTATGATTGCAACATATTGACATTTTTACGACTTTACAGAATTAAGGTCATGCGTAAAACTGAAAGGTAAATCACACGTAGCAGTAAAGGTGAATCATATCGGGAAGACAAAGACATACAAGATGGAAGGAATATAGCGTCATGTAAACATAATGAAAGTATATGAAATATAGATACACACTGGAACAATGCCGGCTGGGTGACATTCAAACGTCAAGAGAAAATGCAATAGCCGTATGTATATATACTCTGTAAAAGGCTCGAATAACAGAAAATAATACGAAATAAAAGCGCGTTAATAGTTTTGGTAGATTTCTTCGGATATACCAAAAAGCTAGAAGATCGGTATGAAGAATTATACGTTCAGCCTCTCTTAGCAGATCATTGGTCACTTTTCACAACGACTTTATTGTCATTGGAATCGACAACAAGGAGATTTTTTCTATTATCGTTTACCTTAATAGGACTGCTCATTATTCCAGCTTCGTCTTCTTCATTTTCGTCGTGAATATCCCGAGCACTGAGCATGTTTGCCTTTTCGTTTTTGTTATTAGTGTTTGACTCTTGGAAGGCATTGTTCAGGGCAAGCATATTTGGCTTGCCATTCTTACCATCCAGGTTTTCCGATACTTGTGGATGAGATAAAGGGGTGCGTTGCAAATTAGTAGAAGGAGTATTGTTGACGGATGAGAACTGTAACAGATTCATCACTCCGGGGCTTGATTTTTGGGGAAGCGGTAAATTCATTGAGTCGGATCTAGAAGTTGAATGACCCATTTCAGCAGTCTGCGGAAGCGGCGGTAAATTCAACATTGGCTGTGGAGATTTCTGCACATTCGAACCCCTATCTGGAGTGTAAGCTTCGACAGCATTCACCTGAAAGTGCTTATTTGGCGAATGCAATAATGACCCAGTTGAAGACCCGTTTGAGGGTACTTGTTGATGTGTAGGTGACCTGTTTTGCACTGATGAAGGAGGGGGCAAATGATTCAGTTGCTGGGGTTGAGAATGTTGGGGAGGTGGGCTTACATGCTGCCTTTTAGCGGGTGGAAGGTCAGACTGCTGTGACTGATTATCAGCGAAATTAGAATTTCCTTGGTTTTGTTGAGGGTAAGAAGCCATGGAAGAATGATGGAGAAGAGGAGAGGTTTGGCGTAGTGGCGACTGTGATTGTGGAGGCAGAGATTGTAGAGACTTCTCTAGTTTTGGAGTTTGATTGTTCTGCATATGTGATGACGACTGTTGTTTCCCATTCGTTTGACTTTGGTCGTTAAAACTGAAAGTTTCCCTTTGAATGGGGAGACTGTTGAAACGATACATATGTGCTTGCAGCTGTCTAGTCACACTTGATCCACGTCTGACCTTCCCTATCTTCCCAGTTTGCCATTTTTCTAGGAAATCCCGCTGGGTTTCTTCACTAATTCTCCACTTCATACCTTTCCCAGGTTCGCCAGGTTTACGTGGAACCTTCTCGAATGCTTTGTTCAAAGAAAGATTGTGCCTGATGGAATTTTGCCAGCCAGCTTTCGTATAGCGATAGTACGAGTAGTTGTTTGCGATGTGTTTGTAAATATCGGACAACGATAACTCACCTTCCTCGGTCGATAGTATAGCCTGCGTGATCATTGTAGCATAACTATGAGGTGGCTTAATGTTTCTGTTCTCATCTCTTGATAAATCGGTAGAGACGTCTGTACTTGCGATACTAAAACCTGTGTTGGCAATAGTCCCATACAGTTGACCATTGGACATATCAGACGATCCGTTACTGTGCGACATTTCGTGGCCGTTGGACCCGTCATTGGAGCCGTACATCTGGCCCAGTGGTTCAGACAGGCCCTGAGATCTCATGGCTGAGTCAGGTGCATCATACATCTTGAAGGCCCTCACGGAAGGTTGGTTACCGTTTGAGTCGTGCAAATGAGGTTGGCTCGATTGAACCATCATTTGACTCTGAGATGAGTTGCCTCCTACCGTATTGTTACGGTTGGGGAAAGTAGATTCCAACGAACTTGCCAGTTCTGGGTTCGACTGAAAAAGGTTCCTCAACAACGGGTTTGTAGTAACGTTGTAATAGGCCATGAAAAGCTTTGGAGTCAAATTAGCCACCGCATCCGGGTCGATGAAAAGCCCTTGATCGGGCAAGATGAACATCATCTGAGTACCACCGATGTCCAAGATCGACCCCGACGACAAAGGATGGGGCACCGATTGCGGGCCAGAATTTATCCTATGGAAGTTCACTTTGGCCCCGTTGCGTCCGGTCACGTGCAACTCCCATAATGCAGAGTTAGAATTGAATTTGATAGTCGCATGCTGCCTCGACACCACTTTTGCTGGGCCCAGATCAATATTCACAGATGTATCCCCCGGGGAAGTGTTTCTGCCAATATTGATCACAATATCCTTCAAATAATACGTCCAATCCTTCCCTGCAATTTTCGCATACGCTTGCACCTCACTCGCCGTATTCTTGTCATTAGCATACACGGATGCCACCGACGTGGCATCCTTGGGCACCTCCAGCACACTTATAAGCGCATTCACAAAGTCCTGCTGCTGTTGCAGAGTAACTCCGCCAGCACCAGTGCTGGCGTTGATCCCCGCACTTGCATTAACACCATTACTCATAGCTCCAGAGTCTCCTCGGTAATAAAGACCTCCCTGCTGTACCTGAACGTGCGACTGAGACATCATTCCGAATAGTAAATCACACACACACACACACACTCAGATGCACTGCGCGCCTAAAAGAGAAAACAAAACACAGTAGAACTGAATCAATACCAACGAAAACTCAGCTGTGCCTTAGCTGATACCCGGTCTTTCTCCTGAACAACGCTCACGTGTCGTGTACTAGATATGAAAGGATCCTGAGTTGATCCAACTGCACTTCAAAACTGACCTATATCTTCACAGAAATAGATAAGCCATGAGACCTAATACCGTTTCTACATGCAATCACACAGCTGTTTGTTATTGTTGTAAATTATCAATGTCGATTCACTTTTATTGTATGTGAAAAGCTCAAAAATTTTGTTTGGTAAACAAAACAATGACAATAAACAAAACAAACGAAAAGAAAGAAAATAAGTCGAAAAATCGAAAAAATCAAAAAATCAAAAAAAAAAAAAAAACAATAGCTAATCAAAAAGAATTCCTGAAGCGCAATATTAACAGTGGCGAGCAAACGCAGAAATCACAAGAAAGGGGATATACCCCTAGACGAAGAGTGCCTTGCGCCTTCGGAGAGATTACCAATAGGGGACATACATACAGCGTGTGTTATTTTTTTCCCTGTCGTCCGGGTAACACCGAGTACCAGCGCGTGCAATCTTTCCCTATTTCTTTATTTATTTCACGTGAATCGGCAGATCATTCTCTCTAGGAAAAGCCATTCTCCGAAACGGCTTTTTTCTATTCCTCGGGTAAAAAAAAAATAAAAACACTACGCTTTGAGAAGTTTAATGTTCCCTAACCTGATTCAACTCAATCTGGTGCCCGCCATTCCCATTGCGAATTGCGATATATCTCTTGTGCTCACTCACTCTCACGCACTCTCTGTCATATGCGTGAGTTCGAATGGCTCGGAATGCCGCACCTGGAAATGGCCTAATACGTGATGCCCAATTCCGTAGGTCTCGAAGAAAAACTGAGTCACGTGTGCCGTCCCCTGCTTGTTGGTACGGATTTTCGGTGCCGGCACTGGCTTCTTCTAATGTATTTAATCCCTCTTCTTAGCAGCGCGCGTTCCTGTCTCTGTAGAACAGAACATAACGAAGAATTTACGAACGTAAATTGTAAACCGTAAAACGACCACAATCACACATCTCGAAGATCAAACCGGAGGCCTTCTTGCTTTTGCCTGTTACATAACAGCCCTTGTAGTTTTCCATTGATCTCTCTTTTTTTTTTTGTTTCGCATTATATGGTTCGAGGTTCGAGTATCACAATACGGATATGGAATTTTGCAGAGCTTATTATATGCCTGACATTATAGTATATATATATGTGTGTATAAATGTATATTGCTGTACATTAATTAGCGTGATTAGTTGCCGTTGGTTCCACCCGTCGCGTACGAGAAGGCTTAGCACATTTCACTTGGCGATAGAGATAGTGGATTTGTACAAGAAACGTTTCGCAACGGAACATACTGCAGCAGCTATACGAGTTTTGAAGGGATTTGCGCACTGAAACTCCAGTGAGCCTGAGAAGATCAGTATACAGATTACAATTGGAACCAATGGAGCTTCAGAACAAAAGAAGAAGAGTAACCAGGGCTTGCGACGAATGTCGCAAGAAGAAAGTGAAGTGCGATGGGAAACAGCCCTGTATTCATTGCACCGTGTACAACTACGACTGTACGTACAACCAGCCAACAAGAAGGGCTGTGACTAGCACCAACTCGTCGAACTCTGTTGTTTCGTCAGGTGCTGGAATCTCAAGTGGTTCTGGAAAGAAACCTAGCGTGTCTTCTTTGCCATCAGATGCGTTTGGTATCTCAGGAAGCGAGAATAGGGTCGGATCGGAGTCCGGTAATTTACCACACGCAAAGCGGTTCGGCATTGGTTTGACCGGTGCGTCTGGGTCACCTACAAGCGGGAACGTTTCAGCCGTGCCTCATGGGCATCACAAGAAATACTCTTCCAGTAAGAATAAAGTTTTGCAGATCAGGGTTTCAAGGTACGAAGAGCTTTTGCGGGAGTTGATCCCTGATGTTCCGGATATCGACTCGATAGATATCCCAACATTTGCGCAATTGTTCCATAACACCACTAAGGATATCAACCTGAATGAAATGGTGCAGGAGTACACTTTAATTGCTCCCACTGAGGTTGCCCCCATTGTCACGCGAGATCGAGATGCATCTGATGCCATGTCTACTGGTGGCACCTCGGCTACGAGTCAACATACGCAGCAATCTTCGCAACAGATAGAAAACGTCGATGGATCAATTCAGTCTCATGAAGGTAAAGAAATCAAGATTATCTTGCCACCTAAACCCATTGCCATTCAATTCATAAAATCTACTTGGGAGAACTGCTGTGTCTTGTTCAGATTTTATCATAGGCCATCGTTTATCAGGCAACTGGATTTGTTGTATGAGACAGATCCCCAGAATTATACTCACGAGCAGATGCAGTTCTTGCCGCTATGCTACGCTGTGATGGCAGTCGGTGCCCTGTTTACCAAGACAGTCAATCGACTAAACGTGAACCTACAATCACCCAATGCTAGTACCAACACTAATATCAACAATAATAATACCGAAAATAACACTAATACTTATGACACTGATACTAACATTAGCAATGCCAATAATAATACCAATAATAATAATAATGACAATGATAATAATAACAATAATAATAATAGTAATAATAATGTGAACAACGCCAATGCCAACAACAACAATAATAACAATAGCAGTAATGACGCATCAACAAAGTTTTTACAGGATGAGGGGTACAAGTACTTTATTGCCGCTAGGAAGTTGATTGACATTACTAATGCCCGCGACTTGAACTCAATTCAAACCATTGTTCTTCTATTCCTTTTCTTGCAATGTTCCGCAAGGTTGTCAACCAGTTACTCGTATATCGGCGTCGCTATGAGAAGTGCATTGAGAGAAGGGCTCCACAGAAAGCTGGAGCCAGATCCGTCCAAGAAAAAGACGAACTTCATTGAAATTGAAATGAGAAAGAGGTTATTCTACACCATCTACAAAATGGACATATACATTAACACAATGTTGGGTCTACCTAGAACCATTTCTTCAAGAGATTTCGATCAAGAGTTGCCGTTAGAGTTGAATGATGATTACATAACTGAAGATGCCGTATACCCTGATGAACAAGGTGACGTATTGTCTTCAGCGGGGATTGCAAATCAGCACACGAAAATTTTGATGATTCTCGATCAAATTATGGCCGACTTGTATCCAATAAAAAAGACCAACAACTTAATATCTCATCAAATGGTGACTAATTTGGAATTAAAATTAAGGCAATGGCTGGATCAGCTTCCTCCAGAATTGATTCCTGGTTTGAAAGACGTTCCAGAAAAATATCTCAGGGCAAACTGTCTCCTTCATTTATCCTTCCTACAAGTCCAGATCATCTTGTATCGTCCGTTTATTCATTACCTTTCTCCATCAGCTCCTCAAACTGATGCGTTATCTATACAAAGGGCAAAAAACTGTATTTCAGTAGCTAGAACCGTCGTCAAACTAGCCAAAGAGATGATGGATGCGAAAATTTTGCCGGGTTCCTATTGGTTCAGTATATATACAATTTTTTTCTCCGTCGCTGCCTTAATTTACTACGTGAGGGAGCTTACACCAACCAACTCACATGATATTGCAATGTATGACGAAATAATGAAGGATGTCAAAACTGGAAAACAACTTCTCCTTCAATTAAAGGAGACTAGTGTGGCAGCTAGCCGTACTTATAACTTGTTGTCGGCACTATTCAACTCATTCAATGCCAAAACGAAACAGTCAGTGGAGATGCAACGGAAACTCCAACGTGAGTACCAAGCAACTGAAATGAAACTTGAAGATACATCTGATTATAGTGGTTCCTTCTTTGATCTTCCTCTTGATCCGTCCAGTGATAATGCGGTGATTTCCCCAGATAGATCGATTGACGGAGTTGAAAGACAGATGCCAACACCATCATTTCTCAATAACACGTTCCCAGTTGAACCTAATACCAGTATATCTGGAGTGAATACCCTCAATACTTCACAAACGGCAAACTTATTCTCTAGCACAAACTTCGGCACATCATTAGACCCTATTGACAGTAACATGGATAAATATCTCCCTGTCGATATTAGCCAGCCACGTCAACCTCTACAGCAAACGCCTCAATTCATTTCGACAACACCTAATCAAATCCCAGATTCAGCTGTTGATGGTACATACGTTCCAGGTATGTTCGATCAATTAGACGTTCAATTATTCGGGAGATATTTGCCGCCTTATATGTCAGGTGTGTCAGCAAATGATCCCAAGGGGAAGGAGGAGCTGGATGACAGCTAACCGTAACTCAATTAATCCCGAATAGCTACATCGTCACCAAGAACTCTCCTCGTAAAAATTAGAACTTACACATTTCAATTCTTAGTTTAATATTGTGATACTATTCTTCTTCTACCTAATCTATGAAACTCTATTTTAGAATCAGACTCCGTCTTCCTCTTCCTCATCTTCTTGTTCTTCTTCCATGAAGTCTGATTTATTGAAAAAAGAACCGAGGTTATCCAACTCGGCCCACATATGACTTAAAGATGGATCCTTATCTTCCGTCACAGATGTCAAATCACCGTATTCATCGGTTCCTTGTACGTAGCCACCATCGGCATGGAATTCAACAATTTCTTCCAAAATACCGGCACCGCTATTGTCTACTTCACCTCCAATCATAGCTGCACAAGTGGTAAAGACTGCGTGAACATTATGGCGAGTGGAAGCGGCTGTTAAAGCAGGCATAGGAATGGACCACCCACTTTCTTCAGGAATTCCGAATAAAGTAGCTGTCTTGTTGTAAACTTTCTTAGCATCTTTATTTCCCATACTTATTCTGAGTACGTCCTTATCCATTTTGCTTCCTGACACCTTGGGTATCGTGTTAAGTACTTCTAGAGCATCCGACTCCAATTCGCCTAGAAGTAGCCTCAGTAATGGTGAAATAAAATCAGCTCCTACGCCGATAAACTCTGGCCTGGACAAATCGGTCAGAGGAAATATGTGTTTAAGGAGTTGCATGGTTTGTATCTTGACCCAATCCATATCGTTGAAGAGAAGACCTAACAAAAATACCAAGGCTTGCGGAGCGTACTGTGGGAAAAAATTAGAGCTGATGAATGTCACTATCTGACTCATAAAGTCTTTCTTAGACCTGAACTTATTTTTCATCATTGAGTCTATAATTCTCGATAGCGAAGGTTCGTCGCTGGCCATGCATAACGATATCAAGCAATTAGCTCCCCCTACAACTTCTTCATTCATATCATTTGTATCCAAGGCATACAGAAATCTAGGGAGATTCGCAAGCAGCGCGTACAAGATACGAGACTCTTTGTTAGCTATAATTTGACTATCATTGAGCATGTTCAATCTATCCAAAAACTGCAACGAAATCTCCCAGGAATTAGAGGAGCGCAAGCCGATCATAACTATCTGCTGTAAACCATCAAATTTTCCTTCCCAGTTTGATGGAAATGTGGAGATTAAGCATTGCACAGTATCCGGTGAATCAAGGTCAATCTTTGAAACAAATTTTGAGAGGGAAGATAAAACTTCAATGAATTCTTGCTCGTGAATGGTATTAAGGCAAGCCACAACCGACCAGAATAATTGTGGAAAATCAATCAAATTTGCAGCATTTAGTTCAGCTGTGATAGCGTTTAAAGTCATTAGGATCTGCATTGCAAACCCTTGTATGTCAGGGTTTTCGTCAGAAATTGTATTTGACAATCTATGCAACATGTCCCTCAACATTTCTTGGTCTAAAAATGTCAAGAGTGATCTAAAGATTTGGAAAGAACGGCAGGCGATATGACGTACAGAGCAAGTGGTCGCCCATTTGAGCGAAATTCGTTGCCAGTCAACCTGTAATTTGTCGATCTCTGAAAAAATGCCTATGATGTTGCGAATCATAATATCCATGCTTTTGGGAGATCGTGCGCCTGATTCTTTCGTCAAATTCTCATAAGCCCATAACATTTGACGATTTTTGATGAAGTTGACAGTTTCCTCGGAATTCTCGTTACCTGGTTCAAGCCCGTAAATAATGCCACATAAGATACGACTAGCACTATCCTGGATGATTGGTACGTGATGGTCAAGTAGACATACAGACACATGCAATAACAGCGGTAGACGGGCTTTTACCGATTCATTTGGGATGATCAACAAATTCACCAAAAATATCATAGACAACTGAGCTTTGGAGAATACGACATCTTTTCCGTGATAGTCTAATATACTCCAGATATCTGCTATGAAGGAGTATTTGTTGTTATTTTCTGGCTCTTCGTGAAGAATTTTCGAGGTTGGGATCATGTGCTTTGGCTCTAAATTATGGAACAATGTGTCGACGACGCCCATACCACCTGGTACGTTTGCCATAAACAGTACTATTTCTCTGGCATGCCTAACGAATTCTGGATTTCTACAGTTGATTGAAGTTGATATGATGTACTCTAGGACAACATGGATGTTTTGGAAAGAATTACCTTTGCCTAAAGAAATCCACAATTGCTCTACCTCCATCGGAAATCTATTCTTGGAATAAATTGTCAATGCAAAAGTGTTGTTTACTATCATAAAAGTGTCTATATCATCAGACGACTTCAACGCAAATTTGTTGACCCAAGGAACAAACATAACGAGAACGTTTTGTTTCAGTTCTGTAGGTAGGAGATGAAAGTACTCTGACATTCTTGCGAAAACCTTTAACCTCACTTCTTGTGACAGAAGCTCTGCAAAGATATTTGATATTTCTTGGGCGGTGGATTTGTAAACCGTTTTGGACAGATTTGATAGTCTCTCTTTGAATATCCTTGCATAGGATGATTGATAGATTTTGCTTTCAATGAAGATCAACAGATCAATAGCATGCTCTCTCATCGCTTTATCGTTGCTTACTACGCCATTCAATCCGTAAGCCACGAGTTCGTCCTCTGTAAGAAGGAGAGTATCTTGTTTGCAAATAGCCTCACAAAATAGAGAGTAGTAGGCATGATGAATCAAAGTGTCGGATGTTTGAATTTTGATCTGATGAAGAACCTCCCTCATAAGTTCAACATTAGAAGCGTTGGCTTCGAGAATCGTCTTCAATGCTCTTACACCCAATATTTTTATTTTGTCGTTAGGTGCATGTAAGAGCGAATCGATCCAGCAAAGGAGCCCCGCAATATCAAAAGACATTTGGATTGGAAGGCCATTGGAATCATGTATAGTCTTGGAAACCTCCCCGGAGCACAAAACAATCATACACTCAAGAGAAACAATTTCCAATTTGCCTCTTTGAAATTCTAAAGCAGTTGCAAAAGTTGCATCCTCGTACGCTTTTTGTGAATTCGCCGCCATGTATCGATATCGTTGTGAAGATACTGATATGTATTGGCCATATCCACACCATTCTTTCAGAAAGTTGAAGCATGAAGCTCGTGCTTCGAACGGAAAGAAAGCATCGCAGTCAACATTCGAACGAATCGAAGAATAAAATGTTGATAAGAAACCGGAGAAATAGTGACGCAAAGGCTGAAATTCGAAAGATTTTTGAACTTCATCGATTTCAAGGAAACATTTCATTTCCTTCAGATAATGCGATAGCTTCTTTAAAACCCATTCATCAGAACTAATCAAAGGATCTTTTAAGAAAGGAGATAATATTACCAAAATGTGAACCATTTCCATTCTCATTGCATTGTTGGAACTATCGATATTCCAGCTAGTCAAAAATTGATCTATGCTCTCGATGTACGCGCGGTAGATATTGATATTCATCGCACTCAAACCTTTTATAACGGCAGCTTTAATATAGCTTTTATCGGAATTCAATAAAGGCAACACCATTTTGAAAACTGATGTTGCTGATTTGATCTTCTGATGCTGAACGGTGAATATTTGTTGACTTTTTTTGCGGCCATGCTGGCCGTTTGCGGCTGGAATATGCAGCCTTTGATTATTTGTGGAAGTTAAAGAGCTGCACGCTACTATAAGGTAAAGTCTCCATTGATTGGCAACAGCTTCTGGAAGTATGTCTTTGAATTTGCCGGTAGAATTGCTGATTATCGATAAAATAAGTTCGTAAAGCTGGACTAAACGAATGCAGACGATAGATCTGCATAAAGCCATGGTGACTGGCGACTGCTCAAAAATACAAGTAAGTAGTTTTGGAAACACTCGCTGCCAAAGAGCGGCATCAACACCGTATTCTGATTCACAAAGTCTAATGAGGAAGTTAGACTTGGATTTTGATGTTAATTTGACAAGTCTAGATTTTTCTGCAACACTGAGCAGCTGCTTATCGGGTTCCAACAATTTTGGTATGTCATAAGACGCAAGCATGTCTATCAGTCTAGAGCCACTTTGAGCCACAAATCGAGACGATGATCTGGAATGACCTTTATCATAGGTAGCAGCCTTTTGCATCATTGCTTTGTCGAATTTGGAGGTGAGTTGAAGAATTCTGATCGCCAAGCGACGTATAGAAGCATCAGCGCTGCAGAGGAAGAATAGACCGTTTCCTTCGACATCTTCTACAACTGTTTGGGTATTTTTCCATTCAAGTTTTTCTGACTCGTGATAATTGACGTCTAAGCCATTTTGAGGGAGTTTCACACCGTTTAGAGCAGTTTCAGAATCGGATTGCTTTACGTCATTCTCAGTAAAATCGTCAAGCCAGCATTCAAGTAGTTCAACATAAAGCTCGAGAAGGGTCCTGTATTCTGCTGAAGAGAGATAATATAGGCTGTATCGCGATTGTGTTTTTTCATCAAAGTCGAACGAATATTTTGCAAACCAAGTTATAAGTGTATACGGATTTCGTTTGGCAGCCAGCACCTTTAATGCATTTTGTGCACTCGTTGCTATCAGTTGGTCTGCGTGAACAGCATTTCTCGAAAGAATTTCAATTGTTGATTTGAATGGAATACTTTGGGAGACAGACAAGCAACAAGGCAAGACCTCGATAAGAGTAGCAAAAAGCGCCATGTTAAGGCTTCGTGCATAGTTAGCATTGTTTTCATTGTTGATTCCAAAACCGAAGTTTGTGATGTTTGAAAATGGTGTAGAGGGCTGGCGGCGATGCTCATTTTCAGGAGACCACACTTCTGAGCCAATGTTGGAGTCAAGTAACATGAATAGTTTGTACAAATACTTTACTAGCTCTTCATGGTTAGCCCAATTCCTGTCAGTTTGATGGACAGATATTTTATTGAGGTCCACTTCGTAGAATCTGCATTCGCCATCAGGGAAGGTTGGCCTTTCTTTAGTCATGAGGAGGCCTCTGTATGTGTTAATGGCCAAAATTAATTTTTCATGTACTATGTTCTCTAAATTGATTCCGTTGAAAGAGGATTTTATTAATGTCAATAGAACATTTTCAAATACAAATGTGGGATGCACAAATCCAACCGTCACGAATACATCGCATAACGGATTGATAATATTCATATCTGTTGTTATCCAGTTCTCCTTCTTTTTCGAACTTAAAAACATTGAAAACAGTTTCGTTAAAGTTTTGTCTGTGTTGTTAAGCGTTTCAGTACATCTGAACAAATAAACCCAAATCAACCTGGAAAGACCCATGGAAAAGGCGATTCTGTCTTCTAAAGACTTGGATTTGATTTTAGTAACATTCTTCTCGATAAGAGGCAACCAATTTTTGGAAAAGAGGTCCGTATCAGAAACACATAAAACTGCCACTGTTAACTTGAAAGCAAGTGTCCAGCATTTGCTGTCAGTCAGAAGTTTTTTGCAAGTAGTTAGAATGGAAGCCATAGCGTCTATCCAAGTCGGATGATTAGCCTCTGCTGTCATAGTTCCCGCAAGCGGTAACAAAAGTTGACTGAGTACTTCGGCATAAGCCAAACGGATGGAGGTATTTTGAGATGGAGCGAAGAACTTTGAAATAGATTTGATAAATCCTGCACTTTCTTCAAACATTTCAAGAGGAAAGTTCTTGAGCTTTAAGTATCTCATTCCTAAAATCAACAAGTGCACATATGGTTCTTGGTCACGAGAAACTTTTGGCGGAATCTTTTCGAGGTCAGCAATGAATCTGTCGCTGACGGACACGAATTTCTTCTCACTCATCCACCCTAATAACTCTGCAAACGAGTTCCAGTTGGCCGACTTAATCAAGGTTGAAGAGAGAGAAGAAGGGTCTGTCGTCTTCAACTGAGTGAAAACAATACCCTCTAGCTTTGTACTCAGCTCATCGTCAAAATCCACAGGGTTCTGTTTGACAATTTCAATTAAGACACGGCACAAAATATAAATGGTGATAAGTGATTTCCTATCAGCTTGAAATGCCACCTCTTTTGCCCGTTCTACTTGGTTCTCTAATGACGCTAGTTTAGGATCAGTATGAGAGTTGGCACTGGTAGAGGACTTAGAGGAATTGTTTCGTCTGTGAGACAATCTGCTGCTAGCGGAACTTAATGATTTTGAGTGGGTCCGGCTAGCAGTCAGAATCTGTTCATTATTCTTCAAATACTGCTCATATTCTTGAATGATTCTGTCGAGACTTTCCCCTGCTAACGCAGCTACCTCAGATTTCGTCTTTCGCCAAAACATCATAGCATCTATCACTGGTTTCGCATTTTTTTTAGATATGAAACCCAACGACTCTATGATTTTGTCAAATTCCACGTCCCTGCCTTCTCCTAAAATCTCTATGATGGGAGGTTCTGTCTCTCTAGGATACTGAAGGCAAATATTTAGCTTCGTTTCCGCAAACCTTACAAATTTGGTAAATAGAATGTGCAAAGCGTATTCGGACGGACTTTTCCAATCAGTAGCTGATTTTTGTCTCAATCCGGCAATGAACTCATCAGGAAATGAAGATGCACTGTTAGCAGATGCAGGGTCAGGCCTTGGCTGTTGGAAAGCACTGGGGGTACTGCCAGCGAAATCGTTGATGTTAACATTCGGAAGATCATCCGGATGATTCTCCACCTGCGGTAAGAATGTATTTGAAATTTCTAAATTTGCACTGCCCAAATCTGCTGGAGGAATGTCTATCACATTCAGTGTCTGTTGAGGATAATCATCACCCTTATGTTGCACGTCAAGTTGATTCAATTGTTGCGGGGGTCGGTTTTGCTGTTCTTCAAAAACAGGCTGGTTTACACTTTCACTAGGGAACTTGAAATTGTTATCTGTATCAACGGTATGTAAAGAATCTGGCAGTCGACTCTCCTTCCCCACAGGAGGAAACATAAAGCCTGAGTTCATAGCCAATTATTTGTATTCTATCGTTTCGTGAAGCGAACCTTTATGTATTGTTTTGAAACAATGGAAAGGTGAAGAAATTTTCGTGATGACAGAATTAAAAACGTTGCAAACAAGTCACGCTGCTTCCAATTGTTTCATGTACTCGTCAACACGATTGATCTTGAATTGTGGATGATTCAAAGAATCGCTAAGACTTTATTCTTCAACTCCCTCGCAGATCAGGACCATCTCTTAGTACATTTCGAACTGGGCTAAATTCAATGTTCTGATCTGGTCTCATGGTACGATCGTTATCCGGGTAACCTAAATTGGCACGGTATTTCCTTCATAGCGAAATTACCAACTATCATAAAATGAAAGGATGCCTTAACTAAGTGGTACAAATACTTAATGAATGGCTATTCCGTCATTGATTGCTGAGCTGCACATCAGAATTGCACTCTTATCTTGACCACTATATGTGCTACAATTGAAATGGGAGCACAGTATACGGAAGACGTTTTGAAAGCTGACATTGTCAGTTTTATGGCCAACGCCAAGGTAAATATTCCGGTGGCTGACAAGTTAGCGAAGAAGGTTGCAGAGGAAGTCACTCTAAAGCATGTGGAATTGCTACGAATTGTACTGTTTCTGAGAGACTACTTAACGTCCGATGATGACAGTACTAGGCAAAATGCGTTGAGCTGTTTGTCTTGTATATTGGAACACATTTCTGCCTCGGTTTTGAAGAAAAACGATGTGTCAGTGATATTTGATTTCTATCAGAGCAAGATAGAGGATTCAGGGTGCATGAAAGAGACTTTGCAAGGCTTTGGTTCTCTAGTGAAAATGGATTGCTTTTACACTAGTAAGGTTGAGAAGCTTTTGAAATTACTAGGGAAGGACTACCAGCCAACCAACTTCTTGGCTGCTACAAGATATTTTGGGTTGAAAATCATGGATGATATCTTAATCAAATTCAAGGATGAGATGCTGAAAAATCAAAGCTTGAATGATTTATTCATTGAAACCTTTATTCTCGTGGCTACTGGTGAAAAGGATCCAAGGAATCTTCTAATATCATTCCGTTTGAATTCGAGCATCAGTACCGGTTTGCGCAACATCGATAGTTTCAAAGAAGAGCTTTTTGACATATTATTTTGTTACTTTCCAATCATGTTTAAACCACCAAGTAATGACCCCTACAAGATCACTAATCAAGATTTGAAAATGGCATTGAGGAATGCAATCACAGCTACTGAAAAGTTCGAAGACGATGCGTTTGGAAACTTGTTGGATAAATTAACCGCATCTTCGCCTTCGGTCAAAAACGACACAATTATGACCATAAAGGCTTGTGTTGATGCTTTCAGTGGTACCTCTTCTTTGAAGCACTGGTTGCCAATATGGAATGCCATCAAATTTGAAATCTTAAATGGAACAGATGCGGAACCTTCCGTATTAGATGCGGCTCTGGACGCAGATAATCAACGCACAAAACAAGTCGAATCCTTCAACAACTACTCAGACTCTCTCTCCATTATAAACTCTTTGTCTTCGAAACTAATTACCTTAAATGAACACGCATTTGACAAGTTTTTCACCTACATATTTGATGAGTTTGTTCCGAATTTTGAACAAGATAAGGATTTGAAGCAATGTTGTGATCTTTTGGCTTCAATATCAAAGGTGAACCTGCAGACATTCAACAAAGTTATGAAAAAAGTAATTCCTTTGCTTTTCAAGGATAAAGATTTAGATGTTTCCAAACAAAAGCTTCTACTTTTAAATTTGGCACCATTTTTTGGTGCTTATATTTCACTTTTTGGTGAAACCGGGAAAGAGGTTTCCAAATTCCACGCCAAAAACGAGTTAGAAAATCACAAAGACAGTATTTTGATAGTATTAAGCAAAGCGCTTACCGGAACTTCTAAAAACGAAGTAACTTTAAGAACACTCGCGATTGTTCAGTTTACAACACTTGTCAAAATGTCAGGATTTCTGAAAGCAGAAGAAGTTGCAATGATCGTTCAGTACTTCACTGAAACGATATTGACAGACGACAATAAAAACATATACTGTGCCTGTTTAGAGGGATTGAAATTTATCAGCGCGTTCAATGAGTCCGTCATATATGAAGTGTCTTTGAAATACATGCTGAATCTGTTACCGAATGACGAGACATTGGCCCCAATTACAATAAACGGCTCTCATTCAGTTTCAGTGGAACGAATCATGAAAGTCATACTTGACTGTACAACTTCAAGAGATCATTTGGTTAAAGAAAGCATTATTGATCTATCCTCGAAATTGAACCTCGTTGTAATGCACCCGAACTGCAATGATTATTGCTTTCTTATTTTGTCTTGTCTATATTCCCTTTTGCAAAATAATATCGAA
Source organism: Kluyveromyces dobzhanskii (assembly GCA_003705805.3). NCBI lineage: Eukaryota > Fungi > Ascomycota > Saccharomycetes > Saccharomycetales > Saccharomycetaceae > Kluyveromyces > Kluyveromyces dobzhanskii. The sequence goes on along the minus strand of PPJP03000001.1, from coordinate 742,945 downwards.
GAGTTTGACCAAGACACAGTACAATTTTTGAAAAATTCCATGGAAGAGACTTTCTTACAAGATACTTTGAAGAATGACATAATATATCTTGATGACCATTCTCTGACTCTTGCAGGAGATATTCTATTTCAGTTGAATATAAAATCTGATGTCACGACTCATCAGTCTGCGCTCGCTAAATACAACGAACGATTTTTGGACGACCTTAAGATTTTTGATTCGGCTCAAAGATCAATCGTGATTTATTCCAGACTTTTAGCTTCTTTAGACAAAAGCATACAGTTTGCTTCTGCCGCTGAAGTTTTCTCCAAGACTGTCAAACTCCTCAAGGATGACGCGGCTCTCCCTGCATTCGAGTCAGTCTACTATCTAGAATTCCTAACAGTACTATCAAATAAGTGGCTTGAGGAATCTTATATGGAAAAGAATGTCGACCTTTCCGATACCTCTGTTCGGTACTTAGAGATAATCGCTTGGGTTAACAAGGGTTTAATCATGAAAAATTCGGCACTTGCCTTGAAATTTACAGATCATCTTTTCTGCTTATTGAGCAATCAAGATAAAGGTAATAAGGTTGCTCAACTGTTTGAGATATTGGTTCTTGACCTCTCCATTTTTCAAAGATTTAAAAAGGTGCTGTGGAACAACAACGTTCGTCTAATTTATAAACAGAAGTTTTTCAATTATATCGCGCAAAAGATGGTGGATGCCTTCAAATCATCTGATGACATGACTATTAAATCAAACTATTTGACTGCAGTTTCGTTGGTGCTAAAAAACACTCCTTCTAACATTACTGTATCGTACATCAAAGATTTATTACCACTGCTCCTTCAAGCCCTTGAATTGGAGAACGTTGATGTGAGAATTTCTTCCTTAGAGACATTAAAAAACACTGTCGAACAAATGTCCCAACTGATTACTGAACACGTTCATTCCTTAGTTCCCCTGCTTTTGAGGCTATTAGTACCATCGAGATTTAGCAACGTAATTGTTAGATTTCTCTCGCTAGAAATTTTACAGTCCTTTACCACCACCGTGCCCCTTAACTACTTAATCCCTATGAGAACGGAAATTATAACCAAACTGCAAGTTGGTCTTGATGACAAGAAACGTAAAGTGCGCAAACAATGCATAGATACAAAGCAAGCATTTTTAGAATTAGGGCAAGTACCATTTGAGTAAAATCGTTTACCTCTCGACGTCTAAATATTCTTAAATATAGAGTTTGAGTTCCCATATTGATTAATTAATTACATGAAGTACTTGGTTATAAGCATAATAAAGAGTTGCTCCAGCGGCATTTTTAACTTCCATTGTCATTAGAAAGGCGAACCTAATAATCTTCTTCTTCTTCTGAATCCTCTTCATCGCTCGCACCAACAGGGGCCAACCCTGGCGTGAGAGCTTGATACCTGTGGTCTTTGACCGATTGTGATAAAGCTTCTTTGAATTGTTTCTTCTTTTGTCTTCTTGACTTGACCTTCCTTACCTTTCTCGCATCGCTCGAATTTGCTAAGATCTGCTTCTGCAAATCTTGTATTTCTTCTTTATCATCGTAATCCCAACTTTTCAAATTGCGAACATTTCGCTTAATCACTTTGTCCAAATAGTTTCTTTCGTGGTCTGTCAGAGTGTTATTTTCTTGATGTTTCCTTAGCACCTGTAGCTTTGCCTTTTGTTCAACATCTTCCTGAGCTTGTTTTCTACCAGATATCTTTTTTCTTAAAGCCTTCTTTTCCTTCTTCTTGATCCTGTACACATCCCTTTCTTGCACCTCGGCCCTCTTCTTCAAGTTTCTGTCTATCAATTGCGCTTTAGATCCCTTGTCTCGACTGAATCTTTTCCTATCTACTTTAATAGATGCAGAACCCGGTAGAACACTTTGTAATAATGCATTCACAGCATTGGTCGCATGTGCAGTGGTAAGTGATGACATAACGATGCGAAATTTTCTGTTGCGAAATGGTTGGCCGCGTTTCTGTGTGGTATAGGGCAATTATATGTATTAGATCGATTGCTACGATAAGAACTCTATCTATATCCTCCACTCCTACCTCATCTCATCTCATCTCATCTCATATTACTATTATCCAAATTTTCTTTTAATGGTGCGAAGATGAAATGTGTGAAAAAGAAAAAGTCGAAGAACCTACACTGTTGGCAATCTGTCAACATGTCAATCGCTTTTAACACGTGATCTGTCTGAATAGTATGTTACCCCGTTCTTTCCAGAAATAGTGTTACCCGTACTATCTTCTCGACAACTGTGACATTCAGGAAAAAAATAAACAAAATCAACAAAATTGTGAAAAGAGGATGAAATCGATAATAATTTAGTTTATTCAGAATTTAGTTTTGACACGAGAAAAGGCAGAACATAGGTTTGTTTTCGACACGGTAACGGCGGCTAAAAAAACAGACGCACTGGGAGTGAAACAACAAAGAGTACTGCAGTACTACTACCAGATCTACAGAACACAATTCTTGAGGGAAGTCTGGAATTTTTAGGAGGGTCACAGTTATTGTTTCGCCCCCTCTTTCCCGTTATAAAAGGCCGAGGTTCACGAAACACATAGAAAATCTGGATCAACGAAATCCGCTAGCGTCAACGAAATCGAAAGAGCAATGGATCAAGTTGTAGTGACGGATTCCGTAGAAGTGGCCGCTCCACCACCGTATCCGGTGGTTAATGCAGAAGAAATCGATGGCAGTGGCAGTGAGTTAGGCAACGGCACTTCGGATAGCGTAAATCAAAGCGTTACCAACGTCAATGATGTCAAAAGCAGCGACTCAACAACTGAAAATGATGTCAACGCTCTGGACAGGAGCGGTCCTGTTATTGATCAAAGCCAAATCGCGTCAGTGCTAGAAGAGATGAAAAAGGTTGAGAGAGTTATCTTACCGCTTCCAGAAACCAAAGAACAATTAGAGAATTTGATATATCGCTACAGATACATTTCGCAGTATAGAGATCATAATAGATTAGAGGTTGAAGCTATTGAACAAGTTTTCACCCAGATTTCTAATAAAGAGGATGAGTACAACGAAAGACTGCTGAAATTGAGAGAAAATGCAGCTAAAAATGTTAAGTGGGACGAAAAACTATTAAAGGAACAAATGATCAGCTTGCAGCTCCTGAGCAAAGATATTAACATCCCGGATGGGCTGTTAGAAGATGATGCAGATTCAGTGAGTTCTGACGGCTCTCAAAGCCCTGGCGATTCTGATGTGTCTGTACTACTAGAAAAGGTTAAGCTATCGGTGGACTTTGATGAAACCAGCGAACGCCTGGGACTTCCAGAAGCATTAAGCACGTTCCGTCTCAAATCCGGAAACCAGGCTAGCCTTGGAGACTGGGAGGTGGAGAAAATCATTTCTACCCTGATCGCAAAAAGGATTAAACAACTCGAAAATCTGCCCTCAAATTTAGGTACGTATTCCCTTAACGATGCACTCGACTTCGTAACAAAAGACGATATACCTACTGGTGCAGACGATCTTAAGCTCAAAGCTTTAGTTGAACTCAAGTCATTGAAAATGTTAACAAAACAAAAGTCTTTAAGAAAGAGACTGATTGAAAGTGTCGCTTCTAAGTCCCATAGCATCATTCCTTCTCTACGTGATTCACCATATACATTAGCTGCTCAAAGATCTATTCATGTCAGACCAAAAACTATTGTACCCCAAACTGCAAGATTGGCTGAAGAACTTGAGAGACAAGAATTAGTGGAGAGCAGGAAAAGAGAAAGAAACTTGCGATTACAACGAATCAATAACATTGTATCTAGTATCAACGAAAGACTGGAGAACGACACCACGCAACGTGACCGCTGTTATCAGATGGGTAGATCTATTGGAAATCTGCACGGTCACCTAGAAAAAGATGAACAGAGAAGAATGGAAAGGACAGCTAAACAACGTTTAGCTGCTTTGAAATCCAATGATGAAGAAGCTTACTTGAAATTGCTAGATCAAACAAAAGACACGAGAATTACTCATTTGTTGAAGCAAACAAACTCTTTCTTGGATTCTCTTGCTCAAGCCGTCAGAGTACAGCAAAATGAAGTAAGAATAAAAAGAGGAGAAGAAATTCCTCCAATTACAGATGAAGAAAGAGAAAAGATTGACTACTATGAAGTCTCTCATAGGATTAAAGAAACGGTAGACAAACAACCAAGTATTCTAGTCGGAGGAACTTTGAAGGAGTACCAAATTAAGGGTTTGGAATGGATGGTGTCTTTGTACAATAATCACCTTAACGGTATTCTTGCAGATGAGATGGGTTTAGGAAAAACAATTCAGTCAATTTCATTGATCAGTTATCTTTATGAGGTAAAAAATGAGAGACAACCGTTTTTGGTCATTGTTCCGTTATCTACTATCACCAACTGGACTATAGAATTCGAGAAATGGGCACCATCTCTAAACACAATTGTTTACAAGGGAAATCCAAATCAGCGTAAAGCTATGCAAAATACCATCAAAATGGGTAATTTTGATGTTGTTCTAACGACATATGAGTACATTATCAAAGATCGTACCCTGTTGGCTAAACATGATTGGGCTCATATGATTATTGATGAGGGTCACAGAATGAAAAACGCACAATCGAAATTGTCATACACCTTGACACATTATTATAAGACGAAAAATAGATTGATCTTAACCGGTACACCCTTGCAGAACAACCTTCCAGAATTATGGGCCCTACTAAATTTTGTCTTGCCAAAAATTTTCAATTCCTCTAAAACTTTTGATGAATGGTTTAATACACCTTTTGCCAATACAGGTACTCAAGAAAGACTCGAAATGACTGAAGAAGAAACACTTTTAGTTATCAGGAGATTACATAAAGTTTTACGTCCATTTTTGTTACGGCGTTTGAAGAAAGAAGTCGAAAAGGACTTACCAGATAAAGTCGAAAAGGTCGTCAGATGTAAGCTTTCCAGCCTACAACAACAACTCTACGAACAAATGTTAAAGCATAATGCCTTTTTCATCGGTGCTGGGACAGAAGGTGCTACCAAAGCTGGTATTAAAGGTTTAAATAACAAAGTCATGCAGTTAAGGAAAATCTGCAATCACCCATTTGTTTTCGATGAAGTGGAGAATGTTATCAATCCGGCGAGAGAGAATGGTTCTATCTTGTACCGAGTGAGTGGTAAATTTGAGCTTTTGGATCGTGTGCTTCCAAAATTCAAAGCTTCTGGCCATAGAGTGTTGATGTTCTTTCAAATGACTCAAGTTATGGACATTATGGAAGACTTTTTAAGAATGCGCGATCTCAAGTACATGAGATTGGATGGTGGTACCAAAGCTGAAGATAGAACCGGTATGTTAAAAGAGTTCAATGCTCCGAATTCTGACTACTTTTGTTTCTTGCTTTCTACCAGAGCCGGTGGGTTAGGTTTGAATTTACAAACTGCAGACACTGTTATCATTTTCGATACCGATTGGAACCCTCACCAAGATTTGCAAGCTCAAGATAGAGCGCATAGAATTGGTCAAAAAAATGAAGTGCGTATTCTCAGGTTAATTACCACAGATTCTGTTGAAGAAGTTATCTTAGAAAGAGCGATGCAGAAATTGGACATTGACGGAAAAGTCATTCAAGCCGGTAAATTTGACAATAAATCCACAGCTGAAGAACAAGAAGAATTTTTGCGTAGATTGTTGGAAGGTGATACCAATAAAGATGAGGAGTACTCAGGTGAGTTGGACGACGAGGAATTAAACGAAATCCTTGCTAGAAGTGAGGACGAAAAGGTTTTGTTCAGAAAAATAGATGAAGAACGAGTAGCTGCCGATAAACAGGAAGCTGCTGACTTGGGATTGAAAGAAGCATTACCCAGATTAATCACGAAGGAAGAATTACCATCTGTATTCACTGAGGATATTACAGAACACTTGAATATTGAGCCAGCGGCAGTCGGCAGAATCAGAGAGAGAAAGAGAGTATATTACGATGACGGATTGACGGAAGAACAATGGCTGCAAGCAGTCGACAATGATGAAGACTTAGAAGAAACAATTGAACGACAAAGATCGTCTAGGGAAAGACGCAAGCGTAAACAGTTAGGATTGGAAAGTCTTGAAAACAGCATGGAACCAGAAGAATCTCCTACAGTTCCCAACAACACAACGTCTGCTAACGAAGAGGTCCTGACTCCAAAAACCGAAAACGGTAGAACCCGATCGAGGCGAAAAGTGGTTGCCACACCTTCGACGTCTCCTGAAGAGGAGACAGAAGCAAAACCAACCACGGAAGAAACAGCACCTGCGAAAAAGAAGATAAAGCTAAAGCTCAATATGAAAAAGGATGAAGTGCCTGTTGTCGAGCCTAAACCTGAACTTTCATTAAAGACGAAGGTCGATGCTCTCTTGGCCTTACTAAGAGACCTAACCGATCCAACAGATGAACATTCAAGAACTTTCATCTTCGAAAAACTCCCCTTCAAGAAAGACTATCCGGACTATTACAACGTTATCGAAAACCCGATAGCGTTAGAGACTATAACAAGAAAATTGAACAAGAAACAATACCAATCATTAGATGAAGTGAAATCGGACTTGGATACTATGTTCAAAAATGCCAAATTCTACAACGAAGAAGGATCTTGGGTCTTTAATGATGCAGAAGCCCTAGAAGAATTTACAAATGACTGGTTCTCCAAAAACAGTTAATAATCTTTTAGAAGAGCTCAGAGCTCCATCATTAGTGTAAAATTACTTAAAAGTGAATATTGTGAGGGAAACGGAATATCTATTTCCCATTTCAAGAAGAAACTGTGCACGTTGTGCGTAAGAGACTTATCCCTGAAATTGTTCACAACCGATTCTGTACCTCTATTATGTTAATATGCAATGTTGTACGTACATCAAACACCTAACGGAGCAGAAAGTTAGCTATAAAGGTCATGTGATCATTTTCGATAACACCCATACATCACATTTATACTGTCGGGACTGTTCTCAAATTTCTAGCATGTGTAATACGACGCAAAAATAATTTCCTCTTTGAAAATTTTTCAAATTTCATGAACTCTGAAATAAAATAAAATATAATTTAACAAACCACCGTCGTTGAATATAACTGTTTCAACAACATCATTGCCGTAATTGGCTGTTTTGAAAACACCCGAATCCACCAAGCCAGCTGCAACCAATCGATCAAAATGAAGTACATCCAAACTGACCAAGTCCTAGAAATCCCAGAAGGTGTTACCGTCCAAATCAAGTCTAGAATCGTTAAGGTTACTGGTCCAAGAGGTACTTTGACCAAGAACTTGAAACATATCGATGTTACCTTCACCAAGATCTCCAACAAGCAAATCAAGATCACCGTCCACAACGGTGACAGAAAGCACGTCGCTGCTTTGAGAACCGTCAAGTCCTTGATTTCTAACTTGGTCACCGGTGTCACCAAGGGTTACAAATACAAGTTGAGATACGTTTACGCGCATTTCCCAATCAACGTCAATGTCATTGAAAAGGAAGGTGCCAAGTTCATCGAAATAAGAAACTTCTTGGGTGACAAGAAGGTCAGAGAAGTTCCAATCAGAGAAGGTGTCACTGTTGACTTCTCCACCAACACAAAGGACGAAATTGTCCTATCCGGTAACTCTGTCGAAAACGTTTCCCAAAACGCTGCTGACATCCAACAAATCTGTCGTGTCAGAAACAAGGATATCCGTAAGTTTTTGGATGGTATCTACGTTTCCGAAAAGGGTCTAATCGACGAAGAAGAGTAAACAAGTTCCATCTCCTCTGTATGTCACGTGATTGTATATTAGAAAACCCCCACTTCTTCCGTGCCAAGAGCCTGGAGACAGTATATATGCATAGATAGCCTCGGATTATGTACCATATGTTTCTCTTTGCCATCTTCTGGTAGTGCACCCGCACTACCAGAAGAATACAACGGGAGGAAACGTTACTAGAGCTCGCTGCAATATAGAGCCACTTTACGTTTCCTCAATTCTTTTTGATGTTAAAAAATCGCCGACTCTTTTCTTCTCATCGCTATTCTAGGCTAAACAGATCCTACGACACTGGCAAATTGTAGTCTTGGCTCAAACAATCCCATTCTTGCCGTAAACACACACGCCTCGTCTTGTTTTGTCTCAGAGAAAACCCAATATCAAGCTAAACGACACCAAATCTGCTATAAGTCGGTATCTCATCTCGCATCCGAGACTGACTTACAGCCAAGTACGATACCTGAAACAAAACACCCACACCCCACAAGCAAAAGAATGTAATTCAGCCAGCTCTGCCAAACTGACCAACCGGACTAGCAAACAACTGATTTTTGCACGGAGAATTTCGTTACCCGCACTACTCTTCCTTCCCCCGGTTCTGTTGGGTTTGGTTTCCCGTCCTCGAATCCGAAAACGGGCAACCGGACCCTCCAAACAGACAACTACGCAGCCGAGAACGAGCCTTATTGCGGTGTCTGGGTTGTGTTTTCGTCTATAGCTCTGAGTAAGCGGCACTAAAACATACTTTATCACTTGAAATGGAGCAAAGGTTAGAACAAAGATATCACTTAAAGTAGCTGAGCTGCATGGGACACTGTATCGATACGAAAAACAGGGAGTACCAAAACCGGCCAATGGTTAATTGAGTGCTTTTTTTTTGGTGCAGTTGTGAATTGGTGCGTATTTAACATATGTGTATATATAACACATATGTATGCATATGTATGGTGGTGATGCTACCGCAAGATTAGTGAATAAGCGCTACTGTTATTTTGGCTGGTCAGCTCGTTCTCTTCTTTTGCACTGGAGATATATAATATACTTCTTTATCAAGACAGTACTCTCAATTGAAGTAAATATATTTATATTTTGAGAATATTGACATTTTTGAGTTCGATACCAAGGTGTTGATAAAATCAAAGCAAGAAAAGGCATTAAAAGTTTTCCCTTTTCCCCTTTCCCTTTATCGTACCGGTGAATACAAAGCAAGATCAAGGTTTTTTTCCTTCTGACAATAACAGAGTTGACCAGAAATAACCAGAAATACCCCATAATTTTATTGCGGGTCGGTTTAATTTTGCTACGTGAAAGAATTACAAAGCCGCATTAATTGAATATTGCATTAGCTGCTGTCAATTTTCTGTTCTATATCTCAAGTTGAGTTTTATTTTGATCCTTTATTTGTGAGTAATTTTGGAACGAAATTAATCAATTTAAAAAAAAATTAGATCATCGTTGAAAGTAAAGTGCTGAATTCAAGGGATTTTAAGTTTCACAACTGGATATTATCGATTTTTTGCACAGAAGAAAGGTAAGCCATCATTTGTTCTGTTTGTTGTGCTTGTTCGGATAATAATTTCCCCGGACTTTAACTCGAACGCATATCACAACAGTTTTGCACGATGTTGAGAACTCTAAGGACGTCTCAGCGTTTGTTACACGCTTCTAAGTTCACAAGACTTGGTGCTGTGAGCAAGCCGGCCTCCTTGACCGTCTTTACCCGTGGGCTGGCCAGTAGTTCTTCTATGGACAACTTCCTTTCCACCACCAATGCAAGTTATATCGATGAGATGTATGACGCTTGGCAAAAGGATCCAAGTTCAGTTCACGTTTCTTGGGACGCCTACTTCAAAAATATGGGTAACCTGAACATTCCGGCCTCTTCTGCCTTCACGGCTCCACCAACGCTTATCCCGCTCCCAACGGGGCCTGGTGTTCCTCAAGATCTACCTATCGGTGGTTCTATGAACAGTGTTGATCAAGACATCACCACACATCTTAAGGTACAACTTTTGTGTCGTGCTTACCAGGTGAGAGGTCACCAAAAGGCACATATTGATCCGTTACAAATCTCTTTCGGTGATGACAAAAGTAAGCCACTACCTCGTGAGTTGACCTTGGAACACTACGATTTCACAGAAAAGGATCTAGACAAAGAAATTACCTTGGGTCCAGGTATCTTGCCTCGTTTCTCTCGTGATGGTAAAAAAACAATGAAGCTAAGAGAAGTTATCGCTGCCTTGGAAAAATTGTACTGTTCTGGGTACGGTATCGAATACATTCATATCCCATCAAGAGATCAATGTGAATGGTTAAGAGAAAGAATCGAAATTCCTCAGCCTTACAACTATACTGTGGATCAAAAGAGACAAATCTTGGACAGACTGACATGGGCAACCTCTTTTGAAGGCTTCTTGTCCACCAAGTTCCCTAACGACAAAAGATTCGGTTTGGAAGGTTTGGAAGGTGTTGTTCCTGGTATCAAGACCCTAATTGATCGTTCCGTTGAGTTGGGCGTGGAAGATGTTGTGTTAGGTATGGCTCACCGTGGTAGATTAAACGTTTTATCCAACGTCGTTCGTAAACCAAACGAATCTATCTTCTCAGAATTTAAGGGTTCTGTTGCTCCTGAAGAATACGAAGGTTCCGGTGACGTGAAGTACCATTTGGGTATGAACTATCAAAGACCAACCACATCAGGTAAATACGTTAACTTGTCATTGGTCGCTAATCCATCTCATTTGGAAGCTGCTGACCCTGTTGTCTTGGGTAGAACAAGAGCAATTCAATTCTCCAAGGACGATATTGGCAAACACAACAAGGCTATGAGTGTTCTATTGCATGGTGATGCTGCCTTCGCTGCTCAAGGTATTGTTTACGAAACCATGGGTTTCCTGCATTTGCCAGAATACTCTACTGGTGGTACCATTCATGTTATCACCAATAACCAAATTGGTTTCACCACTGATCCAAGATTTGCTAGATCTACTCTGTACCCATCTGATTTGGGTAAGACTATTGACGCTCCTATCTTCCATGTGAACGCCAACGACGTTGAAGCCCTTACCTTTATCTTCAACTTGGCTGCTGAATGGAGAGCCACTTTCCACACCGATGCTATTATTGATGTTGTTGGTTGGAGAAAGTATGGTCATAATGAAACTGATCAACCTTCCTTCACACAACCATTGATGTACCAAAAGATTTCTAAGCAAAAGTCTGTTATCGACGTTTACACAGAAAAGTTAGTCTCTGAAGGCTCATTCACTAAGCAAGATATCGACGAACATAAGAAATGGGTTTGGGGTCTATTTGAAGAAGCATATGAAAAGGCCAAGGACTACAAGTCCACTTCTAGAGAGTGGTTGACTGCTGCCTGGGAAGGTTTCAAATCTCCAAAGGCTTTAGCTACTGAAATTCTACCTCACGAACCAACCACTGTCGATGCCGAAACTTTGAAGAGCATCGGTAAGGCTATTTCCTCATGGCCAGAAAATTTCGAAGTTCATAAGAACTTGAAAAGAATTCTGAGTGGTAGAGGTAAGGCCGTTGAATCCGGTGAAGGAATTGACTGGTCCACAGGTGAAGCCTTGGCTTTCGGTTCCTTATTGTTGGAAGGTAACCACGTTAGAGTGTCCGGTGAAGATGTTGAAAGAGGTACTTTCTCACAAAGACATGCTGTTCTTCATGACCAGCAATCTGAAAACATTCATACCCCATTGAAGCACTTGTCCGATAAGCAAGCTGAGTTTGCCATCTGTAATTCATCTTTGTCCGAATACGGTTGCATGGGTTTCGAATACGGTTACTCTTTAACTAACCCAGACTACTTTGTTGTTTGGGAAGCTCAATTCGGTGATTTTGCCAACACTGCCCAAGTCATCATCGATCAGTTTATCGCTGGTGGTGAAGTGAAATGGAAGCAAAGATCTGGTTTAGTTTTGTCTTTGCCTCACGGTTATGATGGTCAAGGTCCAGAGCATTCCTCTGGTAGATTAGAAAGATTCCTACAATTGGCTAACGAAGATCAAAGGTACTTCCCAAGTGAAGAGAAGTTGCAAAGACAACATCAAGATTGTAATTTCCAAATTGTTTACCCAACCACCCCTGCCAACTTATTCCATATTCTAAGAAGACAACAGCATAGACAATTCCGTAAGCCATTGGCCTTGTTCTTCTCTAAGCAATTGCTACGTCATCCATTGGCCAGATCTAACTTGAACGAATTCACAGAAGGTGGATTCCAATGGATTATTGAAGATGTTGAATTGGGTAAATCTATTGGTACAAAGGAAGAGATTAAGAGAATTGTTCTTCAATCTGGTCAAGTGTACACCGCCTTGCACAAGAGACGTGAAGCTCTCCAAGACAAGAGCACTGCTTTCATCAAGGTTGAACAATTACATCCATTCCCATACGCTCAAGTGCGTGACGCCTTAAACTCTTACCCAAACTTGGAAGACATTGTTTGGTGTCAAGAAGAACCATTGAATATGGGTGGATGGGCCTACGCTCAACCAAGATTGCAGACAACTTTGAAGGAAACCGACAAATACAAGGACTTCGTTGTTAGATATGCTGGTAGAAACCCAAGTGGTTCTGTCGCTGCAGGTTCTAAGGCATTGCACAATGCTGAAGAAGACTCTTTCTTAAAGGAGGTATTTGGTCAGTAAAACAGTACGTCAGCGTGAATTTCTTTCTTATGCCTATTGTAAGAGGGAATTGTTTACACCCATAAAGTCGATAGGTACATCGCTCCTTTCCACTTTGTTTTCTGTGCTTTAATACTGCAAACTTCACCTCAAAAAGACCTTGTAGATTGTTTTTATCTCTATGGTCCCGATATGGTTTATCATATTCAAACATTTTTTTAATTCTATTGCCCCTTTCCGCATTTGAATTAATTTAATCAAAATATATTTCTTTAACTGTCTACGATTATGAATTTATCACCAAGAATATTTATATATAGGAATGCCAATGTGTATTTTAAAATTAACTGCCATGAAGCAATTAGCGAACTAGCTTAAAAAGAGTTGAAGTCTACCCTAATGGACATAAGAAATTCAATTCATCCTTCGAGAACGTACATATGTGATGTAGATCGTTTTACAATGGATCATATACACCTTATTAGAGAGAGGATCCTGTGTTTTATTAGCTCTCGGAGTAATGAGCTGCTATAGCATAAATCCCGTTATTGGCAAACTAATGATAATTATGTCCAAAAAAAATGATGAAAGGGAAGAAAACTGCTTTGATGATAATTAAGAAAAAAATCATAAAAAACGAGCCGAAAAACCAGAAACTGTAAAGATGTGAAGATAATCGAAAACAAGAGGGGTCCGTTACAAGATCGACAAAGATTTATTCGCAGCGGAACTGGTCAGGCACTCTTTAAAGGTCGAGCATTGCAGAGTATAGCATCAAGGTTTCCAAAAAATGGTTGAAACAAAGTACGCTTTAGTCACAGGTGCATCATCAGGAATTGGTCTCGAAGTTACCAAGGAGTTGTTAAGGAGGGGATGGTACGTGTATGCTTGCGCCAGAAGGACCAACCCTATGGAAGAATTAAGAGCTGAATTTGGTGAACGATGCATTCCCAGGAAACTTGACGTTTCGAACCATAATGATATCATCCAGTTGAAATTGAAGTTAGAACAAGAATTACCAGATCAAAAGTTGCATTTACTATATAACAATGCTGGTCAAAGCTGTACCTTACCTGCACTAGATGCCACAGACGAGGCAATCGAAAACGCTTTCCGTGTTAACGTTTTCGGGCCCATCAACTCGTGTCGGGAGCTCTCGCCATTGATCATTAACGCCAAGGGAACCATCGTCTTCACTGGGTCATTAGCAGGAATATGTCCCTTCCCATTTGGAGCTATTTACAGTTCTACAAAAGCAGCAATACATCAGTACGCACGTGTACTACATGTGGAATTAAGCCCCTTGGGTGTCCGTGTCATCAACGTCATCACTGGCGGTGTGGCCACAGACATTGCAGACAAGAGGCCGTTACCAGAATCAAGCATTTACAATTTTCCGGAGGGAGTTAAAGCACTTCATTCTCGCCAGAAGATGTCCGAAAAGAACCAGCCAATGTCGCCCGCAGACTACGCAAGAGAGACCGTAAACGATATTGAAAACGTCAGCGTGGACCCCGTAGACGTATATCGAGGCACCATGGCCACAGTAGTCAGATGGCTCATGCTTTTAGTCCCATATTCGCTATTGGAATGGGGACTACGCAAGAAATTCAAACTGGACCCGGTATATGCGGTACTGGGCAAACGCCAATTGCAAAGCCAACGCCAACGCCAACAGCAATTGGAAAACGCTATCAAACATGACTGAAACCTAACATAACAGATATACGCGTGTCGTGTGCAAACATACACACATACATATTTACATTTGCTATGCTCGCATATGCGCATTATTTAATGAAAACATCCACAAAATCCAACACAAACATCGAATTGGGTCCCGAAATGCAGGTCACATGGGCAGTTCCCGGATCGCCGTCATAAAAGAGCTCTTGCTTGCATCTCTTTTTTTTGCCTTTTGTCTCGCTTCTGAACAGTCCTGTTAATTTCACGGATGCCTCTTTCCACGCTAGTCGTATCTTGTAGCTACACTGCCAATATATCCTACAGCAACAGAAATTTTGTCTTCGCCGTATAATGTTTATTTGCTGCGCAAAGTAGGTCAACCGTCCTTAGAGAAAGACGCGCTTAAAACAGCTTCCCGTAATTGCTGAACTCGAAACCCGCATTGTGCAAACAAATCGAAAACAAAAACAAAACAAAACGCAGCATGAAACGAACGAAAAACCGTGGAATAACTTGAAAATTGAAGTAAAACCCCTGAATCCGGGTAGCCTGTCGGAAGCGGTTTTGTGTTCAATTCCGTTGATTATATAATGCGGATTCTCGAGCTGGCGAAGAAGCACCCGCAGCGGATGCGGGGTTCAGCTAGCCTCTTGCATCATCGAAACAGCCAGTTTTCCGAGATTCCGTCGCAGAAAGCGGTCTCGAGAGAATTTCTTTATTTATTTTTTTTCAGCTGTGCATCCGTTACAGACGGTACCCATGATTGTTTTGAATTGAATACGCACTACGATCGTCTTTCGCAATGTCAATATTTTGGTATTTTATTTTTTGCATGTTTGACTATTGTATATATATAAATACATTTTTGGGAGCGCACGTTAATTTTTTTTTTTATGTGTTAAATTAGCCATGCAATAGTCTTTCTTCAAACGTTTAACGAAACCTGTAAAAACAAAACCAATAGAACTAACCTATACCACTCATTACGCTATTAGAAACAGCAAACTGCAACCGGGCAAAAAGATAACAATCATTTTCCAACTGCTTTACATTCCTTAGACTTATCTCAAAAAGACTGGCCCAATTTTAACGAATCATACACACACAAACCTCAGTTTGTTTGATTTTCCATTTTAGCCTGTTTCCTTAACCTATACGTTCCTTTCAAGACAAACCGGTCAGTCCAGATACCACGTATTTGATACTGCTGAAGCCCCATTCCCGCAGAGTTTCTATTATTCCAGCTGTGATCTACGATTCCGTATTCACTGTGTTTTACTAAAAGGTATGTCATTTCACTACTCACTTTTTTTTCATTTTTTTTTTTATTTGTTTGTTACTAGTTGAAGAGGTCAACCCATCCGAGTCGTCTGTTTACTACGAGTTACGACACCGTAAAGTGTTATCCCTGGCTGTTTTTCGGCGCTAAATCCTACCTGTTACCACCATACGCTCGATTCGCCAGCTTGATCTCATGTTCTGTTTTTTTTTTCTTTCCCACGCGCTATAGTATGGTAATCACTGAGAAAACTGGGTGTTTGCCTAATCACGTGCTGGGTCCGGGCAAACGAGGGAGACGTCTCCTGTGTTACCCGCCTCGCATCCTGAATTTTTTTTCATGAATTTCCGTTTTGGTCATTGTGGGGCGGGTAACCCCTGGTTTATGTGCCCTTTCGAACCACGCTCGCGACCGGTGAAAAAGTGGAACATTTTTTCGTGATTATACCGAATTCGGAAGGCATGAGATGAGATGGAGGAATGTCGTGGAGGAACAGAGTGGAACAGTTTCAATGTGCACCGAAAAGACGCGAACGGTGTGTCTCTTAGGCATCAGATATTTCCCGATTTTGCTCGGCCAACGCCCCCTTCCGTTTCCAGATGCAGAGGCTATGCGTTTTTCTGCCAGCAATGCTCGAAAAACTGACTGAGAAATTAGCTTTGGTTCAATGTGTTGGTTGAGATTTCCTGAAAAGGTTCTTGATCTGTTCAATGTGTCCAACGGCCTCACGGATTACTTTTGCCTGATTTTCTCATCGAGTTTCACACTGCATCATACCGTGTGCATGTGTCTTCTTTGAGATTTGGAATTTATTATATATATACAATTCTACAAAGGAGTGAGTGTTACTGGCATTGCTCTTTTGTTTGACTTGTATGTGTGTGTGTCCAAAACATCAAGCAAAGTTCTCGAGCCAAAGATAAAGCGAATCGATCACGATCAATCTAACTGTTTTCCTTTCAAGAGCATTGTTGTTTTGGGAAAAACACGATCTTTCCATCCCCATAGTTGACATTTTGACATTTGACATCCCCGTTAATCTCATTCACCTAGTAGAATATCCAAACAAAATCCCATCGTGCTTTGATACTAACATTTTCCCTCGTCTCGCTGTTACAGAAAACTATTACGCTCCTTTATTATTAAAATCTTAATTTAAAGATGAAATTCGGTACTGCTTTAGCTACCGCTTCTTTAATCAGCGCTACTCTAGTGTCTGCTTTGCCTCATGCTCACGCTAAGCGCGACGAAGACTGCTCCACCACTGTCCATGCTCACCACAAGCATAAGAGAGCCGTTGCTGTCGAATACGTTTACCAAACTGTGACCGTCAATGGTCAAGGTGAAACCATTGCTGCCGCTGTTCCAACTTCTACTGAAGAACAAGCCACTTCATCATCGACTGAGGCTGAAGCAACCACTACCTTGGAGCCTGAAACTTCCTCCGAAGTTCAAACTACCTCTTCTGAAGAACAAACTACCTCTTCTTCCTCTTCTTCTTCATCTTCCTCCTCCACTTCTTCTTCTTCCTCTTCTTCTGCCAGCGCTACTTCTACCGGCTCTTCATCCTCTGGTAGCTCTGGTGATCTAGCTTGGTTCTCCGATCCTACCGAAGAATTTGAAGACGGTGTGTTGTCCTGTGACGAGTTCCCAAGTGGTCAAGGTACCGTTTACCTTGATTGGTTAGGATTTGGCGGTTGGTCCGGTGTTGAAAACTCGGACGGCTCCACTGGTGGTAACTGTAAGGAAGGTGCTTATTGTTCTTACGCTTGTCAACCAGGTATGTCAAAGACTCAATATCCTTCTACACAACCAGCTAATGGTGTCTCTATCGGTGGTCTGCTATGTAAGAACGGCAAATTGTACCGTTCCAACACCGACGAGCAGTACTTGTGTACTTGGGGTGTCGACAGTGCCTACGTCGTCAATGAATTGAGCGAAGTTGTCTCTGTTTGTAGAACAGATTATCCAGGTACTGAAAACATGGTTATTCCAACAATCGTGAACGGTGGCAGTAAGCAACCATTGACCGTTGTCGACCAAGACACCTACTACACATGGCAAGGTATGAAGACGTCAGCTCAATACTACGTCAACAATGCCGGTGTTTCTAAAGAAGATGGTTGTATCTGGGGTACTGATGGATCTGGTATCGGTAACTGGGCACCATTAAACTTTGGTGCTGGTGCCACAGGCGGTATCTCTTACCTGTCTTTGATTCCAAACCCAAACAACCGTGAGGCTGCCAACTTCAACGTCAAAATCGTTGCTGCTGATGGTGCTACCGTCATCGGAGACTGTGTCTACGAGGACGGTTCTTACAACGGTGGCTCTGACGGTTGTACTGTCTCTGTTACTTCTGGTGCTGCTAACTTCGTTTTGTACAATTAGGAGCATTTTTAGAAGATTTTTGTGGGTGTTTTCTATTATTTGTTACTGTTGTTTCCTTCCCACACCGTTATCTGAAAACACAAATCTTCAAAAAAGACTGTGGGGAGATGATTGACATACTTGATGACCAGCTTATTCTGTATTGTTTTCAAGCCCCGTCTTCTATGAGTTCCTAAAGCTATTTCAATCGGCCTATTTAAATAGGTTCTCGAAAACAAATGTGCACGCTTTATTCCGCCATCATCTTTCAATACGTAAAGAAAGTTCCTCGACTACTGTAATCGAATATAGAAGAAATTGAGTTTCTCAGTTTCATATCGACAAGAATTCTTACAAGAGAATCCTCTGCTCTGTTATCTTCTCACATGTCTGCTTTTTTTTCTTCATAAAACTACACTCTAAAAATCATTTCTATTGGAGCATCTATTTATTGCCTTACTGTTTAAAAGCTGAGTTGAAATATTGAGTAAACACGACTCTCTACACAGCAAGAATTTATCCTGTGCATCAATTCCTTATGATTTTTTTTTATCTTCTTCCTTTGTCATGCAGTGTACCATATTTATTCTCTGTATCAGTCAGTCGCTGCCCGTTTCGTTTGATCTAACATAAAAACTTAATTTCTCACGACGTATTTTATGTAATAATATATTGTGGATTGTATTATCAATCAATGTAAAAACTTGAGTGAATCTCACTATCTACCCGAGCGTTGAAGCTTTATAGCAAAAAACAAGATAATAGTGTAAAATATAAAGAAAAACGACAGTTCAAGCTATCTGGAAATAGCACGACCTCTCCTAGCTTTGGGTTCATCTTAATTACTGAGGTTCAGTATATGTGGACAAAGTAATCCATCATCGTCAGCTGCACCTTACAGTTCCTTTTACGTGCACCTAAAGTTTATTGAGACCATATCGGCTCGAAAATTACCTAAATTGTTAAGAAAATTCAAATTTCTTGATACACCTTATATATAGCTACAAGGTTTTTAATAAAGGATATAATGGCAAGTAATCATTTTATAGTCGCCCAGGTTTGTAACTTTAGACAAACCGAGGATATATCTTTGAAAACCAGAGTTATTCACGTTGCTGGCCGATTGTGAAAGGTATTATAGATATACGACTGTTCCAAAAGCTGAATAAATTTCGGACTTTGCCATTTTATCAGCATTCAGTGGGCTTTTTTTTTAAGCGTTTATTGATTTTGGAATAAAGACATCCAAGAGTGATTTAGAGTTATTTCAGACAAAAGGGGCTGTGAAACGAATTTTGCCCTCTCTAACCTAAATTTCCGTTTGGCTCTTGAACCGGTGCATTCTTAAGATTTCCTAAAACAAGGTTTTCGCTTTCTTGGCAAGATCGAGCAATCTTTCTTAATAGCTGCATTTAGCTGGAAGTGGTCATTTTGCTTTGATTAGTTTGTCTCATCTTCAATTCTCTAAATGAAATACTAGACATTAAAAGGTACACCAAACGCAGTTTCGCCTTATATGAGTTCGAGGATAGATACGAACGAATATGATACAGAAGATGAGGAATCGATGCTGCAACAGAGCGTGGATGAAAATCTGTATTCTGAGATAATGAAGAGTTTGGGTATTAATTACGGAATAAGTGGGGAAAGACCAAAATTTATTGACAGAGATTTACTGTTGCAATTGGTCGAATTGAAAAAGGTGGAAGCAGGGAAAGAGATGCAGAGACTGAAATCAGAGAATTTGAATAAATTGGACGCTATCTTGGCCAAAATTAATACTCTGAATTTGCCATCTGAAGTAATTTTGACTTTAATCGAATCATCTCCAGGCCAACTAGAATCGAATTTAGAGAGGATTGGGATCATGCCTTTGGTACCCGCTAACGGTCAGCTGTCATCTCCTAAACAACTGCAAAGTTGGCCGCAGGTGACTCCACCGCAAACTCAAATGCAGCCTAATCAAGTACTCCATGGTCAACTTCCACCTCAAGTACCTAACCAATTCACTTCTCAGCAAAGTCTACCTCAGCCATCGCCTCAGGCGCCTCCTCAATTTGTTGCTAGTTATCATTCCCGTACAATCTCTCAGCCAGTAGAGATGATGACTACTGCACCAAATCCTATTCAACAGCAACACCTTCCACCCCCAATCTTGCAGCCGGGCGGCCAGCAACAGTTTGGCCCTCTTCCCAGTTTGGGTGGACCCCAGATAAATTACAATTTCCCTCCAGCTCCGATACCCTCAGATACGTCTCCAAAGTTATCTGCAAGTAATAATAGAACAGGGTTCTATTACCCGCAAAGATATCAACGACCCGCCAATTATGGATCTCAAAACATTCCACCGCCGATTTACGAACAGCTGGGTCCACTGCCTAATTCGAGAATGGGTCACAAAAGATCTTACAGTGCCATGACGGTTCCGGAAATGAGCACATTTACCATACGAAGATCTGAGCCAAACGAAGCGCTGAATGTAGATGGCAGCAGGAAGTCCGCAAAAGTCAGTTTTTTGATAAACACCCCGAAAAACCCTCCTAAATGAACAGCTCAACGAACGTTCAACTGCATGTAACTCTTTGAACTCAAACTTTGCATTTCGATGATACATACCACCTATTATATTCTAAAACCACGGACTTTCACCCGGAGACTCTGTAGTCTTTTCCGCAGAATGTTTCAACAAAATGAAAATTGGATGGATGACTGGACATTACATTCATTTCGGAATTTCACCCTTTATACAATGAAAACATGCTAGCATGATATTATTTTATAGGCCAAAGTCGTGGTTTCTTTACTTAGTAAATTTAGCTTATTCAACTGCCGATGTCTATTGATTTAATCGTTTAACTTTGTGGGTTTACTTTCCACAGCTAATTTTTTGAATAGTTGACAATGAATGTCGTAGGACAGTTTAAAAAGATAAACAATATCATATGAAAAGTAAACTTTAACCATGAAGTAGTATTCGCTTAATGGAACTGCGGTGTCGAGAGGGCGCACGTTCGGTTATGTCTTTTGAAGAATGAGATACAACTGTTTTTAATTATCTCGTATTGATACAGACTTATATATAAAAATACTGACCCTTGATAATGTTATAGTATAAAATTAAACTTGAGTTACCTTGATGTAGAGGTCAGTGAAAACGTTGCATACCTGCCCCCCATCATATATTCAGAAAGAAAATGAAGATTGTTGAGAATTACAATTGAATATTATTCTTGACAGGTTGTTAGATATGATGAAGTACTAGAACCAAGTTGAATGAGTGGGCATAAAATTTGAGGGGTTCTCTTCCGGATCTTTCGTTACAGATTGATTGAAATCAATCCTTATCTTCATCATCAGGGCCGTGGTGCTGACGGATTTCATCATCAAGAGGTAACGAGGTCTCTGGATATCCGACTAATTCTTTACAGATTACATTAATAGTTTTTCGTTTGTATTGACGAACGGTGGTTCTTACTTTCTCGTATAAAAGCTTTAGTTCAGTACCAGTCCACCTCCTACCAGGCATTAACGTGGACAACTCTTCCCAATCCACTTGTGAATCTTCGGTAAAACCCATGTCCCTTAATTTAGTAAGCAACCAGAATTTATCGTCGTCTGAAATATTTTTAATCTTGTTCAAAGCTTCCTTTTTCAACAATTTGTTCCATTTATAACGACACTGGATACGAGATCTGGTTCCTCCCATTTGTTCGCTGACGACAGTCCAGTTAATAATATCTTTAGGAGTTGGTTTCTTTTTGGATTTTGAAGCAATGGACTTCTTGTCAGAAGCCTCAACATCCAGCATATCGGATTCTCCAGAATCCTCGTTCTTGGCTGGTCCATTTTTCAGGTCATCTTCCCCGCCATCGTCGTAATCAACATCTTCGTAAGCAGCGCTAGCGTTATCCAACATTTGATGAATGACATTCTTCAACTTCTCTTCTTCTTCTACAGACCATTTGTTAGCGGCTCTGTTTGGACCACACTTGACGTAGTTCCTCCAACGATCTCTACAATCTTCAGGCATTCTTCCCAATACTTTGCCGATATTGGACCATTGTCCTTCCTTTTCAGCGCACCATCTTGCCAACTCAGCGTCTTCTTCTGAAGTCCATTTACCCCGCTGATCGAAGATGTGGTACTTACGACGAACGTGCTTGTAAATGGAAGATCTTGTCCTGTAAGGCAAGACCCTACAAATGTTAGTCCAGAAATCATCTTTGCGCCTTTCATTGGACCATATTCTCTCACAAATTTGACGTCTTGATAAACCTCTAATCTTTTGATATTCTTTAATAAACTGCTCTAAAGCTTCTTCTTCAGACTCGTCGAATGACTTACCGTTTGATTGAGTAGCTGGGTTGATGATGTGGGAGGCCTTAGCAGCAGCTTCTTGAATCAAATTAGATACATCGTCTTGTTGATCGTCGTTTTGAGAATCAGAGGATAAGACTTTAGGTAGTACTTCTGCTGTTTTCTTTAGTTTTACTTGTGATGGAACCGTTCCAGACACAGAAACATCATCAACGTGATCGTCAATGTTAGAGAGTTCGTCATAAGACCGCTCCTCGCTCTTCTCCTTCTTGGGTTCTTGATCATCTTCTGTGTTCAGATACTGTTGGAAGTCAGGGTGTTGCGATGCGATATTATCGGTATCCATGATTGCCTTATGGACTAACTGGTGATGCGATTGTTCCTCAGAGTCATTGTCATCAACCAAATTATCGTCCAAGGATGCCAATTCGGGATCCACAGCAGCCAAATGCATCTTATTCTTGTTTTTCTTGGACTTCTTGCTACTCTGCGCAGCAGCCGCACCGTTTTTACCACCAGAACCGCCCTGTTCGCTCGGCCGGCCTCTTTTCTTCACAGAAAGTGCTGCTGCCACAGCAGCAGCAGCAACTCTACTCACATCATTCGCATCACGATGCTTCGCGTTGTCATCCTGATCCTGGTCCTGATCCTGGTCCTGATCCTGGTCCTGGTCCTGATCCTGGTCCTTCAAAAACCAATCCACGGACTTCTGTTTACTCACAGAATCATCTTCCCCAGATTTCTCCAGACCAACCCCAACGTACTTGAAGACAGCCTCCTCAACAGACTCGTGGTTCGAATCGTTCTGTGACATCTCAGCCTAAAGCAACTCAAAAGTCAAAAACGCTAACCAATGTTGTTTATTACAGTACGAGTATACTGCCTGAAAACACGTCCGTAATCTCGTATACACTTATCTGGTAAACGACCCTACTATCAATGGCCTTTCTCGGCTATTAGCACACCTCTCAAATGGAATGGAACTGACCTTGCTAGATTCAAAAACACGTTCAACCTTAATAGAACTGATACAATACAGTGCTACTCTTGAAAACGCGGCAAGTAAACAAATATCACAGAACCGAAAAAGTCTCTTGTGCACCTCGCTTGGCTCAAACTCAAACTCAACAGTATCACTGTGCGAACTTAAACAACTATTCAGCGCCCTTATACGCCTTAATCTGCAACTTGTGAAGTATCAAGTTTGGTGTTTTGTCAGGGTAAATAAAACAAACAGTTTATAACGAAATACTTTAAATCCAAGATATACCTTTCAAATTGGCCAAACCTTTGTTTGTCTGTGTTTTGGTGAAGTTTCGTTGAAAAAGTGTTGACCCTCGTTCTGGATTTTAAAAAAAAACAACAACACTAATACAGGCGTGCACAACGAGTCATTATAAACGACGAGGCAGGGTAACCAAATATTTTCGCGATTTCCAATAATCACATGCACGCACGTGACTTATTATCACGTGTTCTTACTTTCTTTGTTTTTCTATCGGAGTCAATTTACAGTTTTACATCTCTTCTATTACAGTGTGGTAGTATATTCGTACTGAACTGAACGTGAACGTCACATAATAAAAGTTAATATACGTGTGATTTGTATGTATATTGTTAAGAAATATTATGACCATTGTCATACTGGAGGAGGAATGTTGTTCGATTGGAACAACTTCTCGCTGGACTGCTGTAGTTGCTTCCAGATAGTTTCGTATTTGTCTGTTTTGGAACCCAGTGTTCGTTGGAAGTATCCTTGTAACAGTAGAGTGATCTCTGCGAGACAGTCAAGTGATTCGGCCATGATGTTTAAGTTTTTATCAGTCTTAGTAGATAGCCTGTCTGTTAGCGATGAGGACACGGACTCGATTGCCTTTGTGTTGAAGAATTTCAGGATGTCCGTCAACTGTCGTTCACAGTGCCTTGCGTATTGAGAAGGAAGATTCGAGGCAAGTACCAGGAGAGTCTTGATGATCTTGATGGCAAGGATCAAAGTTTCACTTGCCACGAAAGTTTTGTCGCCAAGGACAACGGATTTCTTGTGTCCAGCGGAAGGTTTACACTCGTTGTTTGTGGAGTCTAATGGAGACGGTTTGTTCAAATCGACAAACTGAGACCAATTAGAGGGATCTAAGTCAATGCACGATACGATATCGTTAACGTCTTTTTGTAGTTCGGGTTGCACAATGAACGGCGTCCATCTCTCAGCTTCGACCATCTGCCTGAGGACCCTCAGGTTCAAGCTTTGTAGATATTTCAAATACGCGTCGATTTGAATGTTCAACACGTCTGAGAGATATTTTGTCAAGAACTCGCCACTGATAGACTCACATTCTTTCATAAAAAGCATGCAAATCTCGTAGAATTGAAGGAAATGATCGAAACGTAATGTACTTGTTATGTCTCGTCTCACTGATATGATCTTCCCCATTCGAAGCTGTACTATCCTTATTCCCTCGTTGACACTTTTGCGGATGTCAAGGTCGATTATCATCTTATCTGATTGTTCTGCAGTAGTTGGCAATTCACTTAAAGAAACATCCAGTAATAATTTTTGGTGACGCGTGAGCCTGTTCAACAGCTCAATTTCAGAAGTAAATATATTTACAAGCATGGACTGGAACTCCTCTGATGTTTGCTCTTGAATCAACTTCGACAATTTAGATCCGTTTGGAGCAGTTTGTTTACCTCCATCCTTTGAGTCTTCCGACGTTTGTTTATCATGCGGTAGATTTACCTTGATGATTGCCTTCAACTCCGCGATGAATTTATCTTCGTACAGTTTCACTGCTGGAACTAACTGATCGCAATCAATCAACTGTATCAGGTTTTCTTTGATCGTCTCTCTAAAGAGATCGTCGATCGTTAGATGAGGCTTAGTTTTGTCCTTACGAGATTGCAGTTTGGTAATTGTGTCATTTCTAGATTGCGATGAGTAGTATGTCCTCAAATCCTCTAACAAAGAGTTAACAAGTTTCAAGGAATAGGACCCCCCAATATCAACTTTAAGGTTGTTCAGTATATCTGTTACTGTGCTTAAACCGGGCAGAGTAGAAATATCCGAGAGTTTATAAGGCCACGGAGACGTCCAATCGTTGACTCCAGAGTCATCATTGTCGCCTCTTATCAAACTTTCAACAGAGTTCACCAGTTTCAAACACTCTTGTAATTTCTCTTCCTGATACACTTTCTTGCATTCATCGCATTTTTCTTTGGCCAATTTTACTTGCAAGATCCCTTGTTGCAATTTCTCCACGTTCTTTCTTTTCACCAGATCTTTGATCACCTTCTTCTTCGTCAAAATTTTGTCCTCGTTTATTGCCTGTAAGGCGTCCTTTGCGGAGTCCAATTCGTCAACGGTTTCTTTTGCATATTCCTTGATCTTATCTACATCTTCCAAAGCATCAAAGAAGCTTTTAATGGATTTCGAAATTTCGGACACAAGAAGACCCTCTACAGTGTCCAAGTAAAATGTCAACCTCCCTTGCAATTCTTCATAGCTTTCAATTCTTATCTTGTCCTCTTCATTTAGCAATTGATTGGCATCAAAATCAAAATCTCGAAGGAGCATTCGAAAGAAATTGGGATGATCCAACTTGAACTCCTTGTCGAAGTAGAATTCGGGGATCTCTTGAAATGCCTTAGCCTTTGTATTTTGTAATCCAAACGTCGTTTTTTCCTCATCGATAGATCTCATTTGTTCCATTCGGTTTAAGTTTGATATATTATTTGTCGTTTGATACACCTTATATTCATTTTTTATTTCATCTTTGTATTCTGTAATGTCCTTGTCCCATTTATCTTTAATATCATTTTTGCATAAGACAACGGGCGGAATGTCATCTGTTGTTGGGTGTCGTAACCATCTCTTGAATCTCGTATTCATGACAATTTCATAGATAGAATTGTCAACTAAAGGTGAATAATCGAGGCCATGCTTCATTGTATGCATTGTTGTAGAGAAAGAATTGAACGTGGAATCGAAACTACTACGCCTCATGGATATGCTATCCCTCACTTGGTCTCTGTTTCTGGATAATATGGAAAGATCGTCGTTCAATGAGCTTGCATCGTCAGATGCCTGACTGAGAACCAACATTGGGGATCGATTCAATTGCGTTTTACCATCTGGAGAAGGAGACAGGACCGGCGTCTCACTATTCAGTAATACATCAGGCATATTTGGATCACTGATGGGTGGTCTTCGGTATGTTTACGCTGAATTGTATTTTCCTTTGTGTTCAAAAATCTTATTGTTCTCTGTTTATCATGCAAAGTACGATTGATTCAAACTTTTTGAAAGTTTGGTTGGCCTTGCAACTAGGGAAACTGAGAACAAATTATGTAAAGGAAAGGGACAAGCACAGAGTGCATATACAAGATTTGCTCGTTGCCTGAATAAGAGCAACAATTTCAGACGGAAGAAGGCACGCCATAACTACTGACACGAATGAAACTGCAAGTGTGATAAAACCAAAAATGTAATTCTTTTAATTAATACTATTTACCTAGTGAGAAAAAAAAAATATGCTGATTGAATGAGGAATTTATGTCAGTTTTCCGTAAGATGATGGAGAAAACTAATGTAAGATGTGCTTAGCTCGCGTGCTAAACGAGTCTTTGTAAACTGATACCACCCACATAACAAACTTGAGTTATATTCCTCCACATAATGCTAAGATCATTCGGAGTCAGAGTCAGACCCGAACATAAATTTGCCTGGTGAAGGAGAGTGTACTTGTGGCCTTTTTGTAGCAGGGTTATCAGAAAATAATGGTTTTCCGGTGATGAAACTATGTGTCTGCTTTAAAACAGGAGATGCTGAAGTGGAAGGTTCAATGAAATCGTGGAAAGAATTTGTCCTTGACTTTCCTATGGAAGACGTTCGCCTTAGTGACGGTGATTCTTGCGCAGATAGTTCAACATCCTCACTGTCGTGGTCATGATCCTCATCATCATCGTTGAATTTGTCACGAGAGGACATTTCAATGAACTCATTGTCAGAACCATCGTCATCATCGTTTAGAACCGGTTGGCCGTCATGATAAGAAAACATATTTCTTGTTGCATCATCATCCATATATTCATCATTAGCATCCTGCATTGTGGTATCTAGACCTATTCCGTCAGGCACGTCAACAATATCACATGAATTGTCCACAGTTACAAAATTGGACGTATCCCCTGTGTACACAGAATTGTAATCATACATGTAGTCGAACCCTCTGCTTGTATTCACATTATGGGATACTGCATTTCCGTAGTACCATTCGTTCTCTTCTTCGTTGTAGTACTCGTCATCTGACCCATAGTTAAGAGTGGTAGCGGGAAGTGGTTTTATAGTTGGATTTGAAAACTTGGACAAAGAAAGTGATCTTAACGAAGATGTAACGTCGTCGCCATCACTTGTTCTAGAGTCCAGACGATTTTTTCTGATGTTGGCGCTTATAAACAACCCATCGTCTTCTTCATCATCATCATAACTATCTTCATTTTCATCCTCCTCATCATCGGTATAATCTTCTGCGACATTTGCACCACTGTTTGTGCTTCCGTCCTCAAGATCTGATGATTGACGCGAATACCTGTCATTCGAATCCGTGTCGTCAGAATGGTATTCTACGTCTGACATCGAAGCCTCGTCTTTGTCGATATTAACACCAGTGGAAGTGGTGTTGAGCGATATACATTGTTCAACACGATCGTTGAAGTGGATATGTCTCTCTTTTTTCTGCTTTTGCTTAACAGCGCTTGTAAGAATTGACGATAATACTGGAGACTCGACTTTTGCAGATGACGTATCCAGCAAAGAGCCCGAAAGTGGAGCAGTTGGTTGGGATAACACCGAAGAACTTGAATCAGCAGCAACAGGTGAAACAATACCTGACGATTCGTCCTGCTGGGGATGCATGTTTTTATAATATTGTGCGTTTACCTTTGCTGCAATAGCATTATAGTCGTCATGTGTCGAGTGTTTTGCTTCTGGTTCTAATACGTCGTGCACATCTTCAGTTTGTTTTCGATGCTGTCTTGCAATATCTAATCTCCACTTGGAATTCTCTTCAATAATTTCGCTAACAGTCCTTTTCTTTAGGATGGGTTTGGGACCAGGGCTCTGAGACTTTTGAATCAACCTTTTAGAAGTTTCATCATCTGAACCATATCCCATGGTTGCTGCATGACTATTTTGCATCTCGGCATGGGAAGCGGGCTGAGTTGAATGTGTTGAGTTGTTTTGCTTACCCAAAACGATAGGCCCATACAACCAAGTAACGTCGGAATCCTTTGACCAATTCAAAGATTCTGGATTAACAGTTGTAAGGTTATTTCTGGCCTTGGCCCAAGTTCTCCACGATGCATTTTCTAACCTCGCAGCGTTAATAAGGTCAGTATCTTTCCGTTTCTTTTTCAAGACTATATAACGCCACGACTGAGAAATCTCATTTTCGTTCCATTTATGGGACAAATAATCGACATGTCTACTAGGTTCATACATCAAATCGTTATCGTCATGGTGAATGAGGAACTCATCCGTACCTGGGTCTGGAGGAGAGTTTGAATCCTCCAAATCTTTGTACTCGCAGTCGTAATCGTAATCTGCATCGTAGTCATCTTCGTAATTATCGACTTGCATGTTATCGTCCGTGTCATTTCCGTCGGCTCCGCCAACAGTTGTATTGTAATTGCTAACTACCCCATCGTTTGTTGTAGTATTATTGCTGTCGTTATCGTCGTTATGAGAAGTAGAAATGTTTTCGTTATGATTTTTATTTGTATTAGTGTTGGTGCTGCTGCTACTGCTGATGTTAAGATCGTTGTCCAAGCCGTCAGCGTTACTGTTGTAGAAGCTATCCGAATCAACAGAGCTCGAACCTGCCAGAAGTTTCTGAGTATCGTCGATATACGGATCTAACAGTCCCATCGATCGTGTTCTCTTCAAATTGAATGTTGAATGTTGGAAATGATCATCGTCATCCGCATGAACTGCCATAGAAACGGACGGCCCCATATCATCATAATCTGGAAGCTGTTTATTTACACTGCTGGCTTCGTATTTGTCATTTGATGATGATCTGTCCAACTTATTTCTTTCTGCAGTTTCCTGTGCGAAATACGCCGCTAGGTTATTCGGCATGGTGCAAGCAGCGTTGTGTGAATTGTTTTCTCCTTTTTTTAATCTTAGAACTTACGATCGTCGACCACTTTATTGTTATTTTTTTTTTGACACTGATTTATCCGGATATATGTCTTCTTTTAGGTGCTATAAGAATGAACCCCTGCTATACCGATCAAGTCTTATTTTAGAAATTGTACTCTAACAAAGGATTGACGGCTCTTCCTAATCGAGTTTGGAAGGGAAAAAAAAAAGGATGAGAAGTAAAAAGTGCTTGGAAGTGCTCAGGTACCAAAACTTTTCTGATGTCAAAGGTTGCTTTCTTTGCCCCGATTCAGCCAGTGAAATCAAAACTAGATCTGCACTATGTTACTGTAAAAGATGAAGCTCCAAACGAGGAATGAATCTTTGCAAATAGACCAAAAAAAAAAAATTGGCAATAACAGTCGTTATCTTACACTAGCGGTTTTTCTCTGGCCAAAAATCTCTCAAGGACCTGATACTAAAAGTAACCAAACTTGATTTCTGCTTAAATGCTCGAGACGCGACTCAAATCTGACCAAACAAACCACTATATGCACTCAAAGTACTTACCAAAACCTTTATGTTCTCTTTAAAAACTAGTTTGAAAAGCTTAAACCAAATTCAAAAAAAAAAAGGAAACCAAATTAAATTCAGAAAATAATGAAAAAAATCGTAGTATTCTACAGTATTTTTTTAAAGTTTAAACGGTTGTAAAATCTATCTCCAGTGCGTTCTCAAATTGACAGCAAGCTGAAATACATAAAACAAAGCACGACAAAACTTTACCGACCCTGGATTCTGAGTCCCTTAGAAGCTGTGTGCTTAGTTCTGTAAATTGACCCGGGAGGAACTCCTAGATTTTCGTCGGTGTGATGATTTTCTTTACAAAATATTAAATTTCGTCGGAAAATCGAAGTTACTTTTCTACTCTTTTCGTCTTTTTTTAACTTCTCAACTTTTAGATAGTCAGGATGCTGATTCTTTCGACACGCAGACTGGGAAACGGGGAAATTTACTTGGACAGGCATGGTTTATGTCTAAATGGAGCGGGACTTGAATTAATCCGGCATCACAGCTTGTGAAACTTCAAGGTACATAGTGATTTTATGTAGCAGTCTGTTTTTTTTGTAGAGTACAAAAGAAGTAGACTGGCGATAACAGTGACACACCAATGTGATTCTTTCCTGAATCAACATAATCTACAATCTACTGCAGTTTGCTTCCAAATAGCAAATGCAATAAGGCGCGTTGCAGCATTGTAATTTACAGCAGAAGGAACTGTGAATAATTGAAAAAAGCAAAATGAGGCCAGCTTGCAACGTGGATGGATGTTGTTTTCTGCGAGATGGAAATTAAAGGGTTACTTGTTCATTTAGGTTATACTGTGTGGGGCAATCTGTAGATACCAGAAAAAAAACACAACCGACGATTGAGACGCCTTCTTGGCAAAACTTGTTACTGTTCTCGCTTCAGATGAGCGCTCCTTTGTTGTACGTAGAAAAGATACATCTTACTGAAGAATCGCTGCGCGAGTCTTGTACGTTTGGAAAGGTAAAATTGCTTCGGTGTTTCTTTACTGCAGTGGAAACAGTAGCATGACAAGTGACATGAAAAATGTTTGTACTGCAGAAAGAAGCTATACGAGCAATCTCGGTTAAGGCAAAAAAAAACCGCCTCTCGAGTGATATATAATCGGCGTTTTATGGTAGACGGTTCAGTGTCAGTAGTCCCAAGTGCCGTTACTGTTACATTATATATGGACACATGCGTTTTGCCAAAATGTTATCATGTTTGCTCCGTAAGGAACATGAACAGACGGAAAGCAAGACAGAAACAATGCCTGCATTGAAGGGAAAAAACAACAAACAGAGTGCGTGTGTGTACTATATAATACCTAGAATTTTTGGATCGTTTCGTAGAAAGTCTTACCTTGAATTTCGTGAACCTTCAACTCTAAATCGGATGGGGTTCTGGACCCATCAGCGCCGGCAAGGGTACCTGCACCCCATGGAGAGCCACCGTGGGGTTCATCCATATTGGTCAATTCACCGAAAACGTTCTTGTAACCCAATGGAACGAAAATGATACCGTGATGGGCCAAAGTGGACAAGGCGTTGACAATGGTAACTTCGTTACCACCACCAGTACCGGTAGAAACAAAGAACCCAGCAACTTTACCGTGTAAAGAACCCTGGGACCACAAACCACCAGTAGCGTCCCAGAAAGCCTTCCATTGGGCTGGGAAGTTACCGAATCTAGTTGGAACACCAAACAAGAACGCATCGTATTCTGTCAAAGTCGCTGGAGAGGCAATTGGGTAGTCTGGCTTGGCTGGCGCATGCATCAAAGCTAACACTTCTTTCGACAAAGTTTCTGGAACCTGGTATATGTCAGCTTCACCACCAGCAGCTTCAATACCCTTCTTTTCGGATTCGGCTGTTTTGGCAACATGGCCGTACATAGAGTAAATGATAATAGCAACCTTCACCATATTGTTGTGTAATATTCTGATTTTTGTATCCAAGCAATGCTCTAAGGTCTTGAGATGTACAACGTAATACAGTCCAAACACCAACACTTAACTTGATTCAGTAACTCACGATCCATCCATACATAAATTCATGGATGTAACATTAAACTTTCTTAAGGTTCAAATATCTATGTATATATACATATATAGATATTTATATCGTGTGAAATGCAAGTTTCAATAATATTGAAAATGAAGAACAAAAAACTGCAAAAGGAAGGGGTTCGGAGGGTACAACACAGAAAATCAGGCAGTACATTATTTGTCAAGATGCAGTATCAATCCACGTAATACTTACAATTGGGGTGATCAATGGGCACATGCACGCACTATGAACGTCTGCCAAGTGTGTCAGCACCCTACTTTTGATTTCAAATCGCAATATCACAAGCATCTTTCGTACTTTGTCTGAACGCTTACTGCAAGAAAGATACTATCGGCATAGTAACGATTTATAAAGCTTGCTGCCGATTATTAACTTTTACAAATTAAGAGACATTCTCAGAAAGAAAGAAAAAAGAGAGGCGGATAAACTGATTGACGTAAATTTGAATCGGCATGTCCATGGCGTACATGGCATCAATGCGTTCATGTTAGAGAATTACATAAATGTTATTCAATCTGCAGCTGTCATAAGTTTCAATATTATTTTACACTTACTAAACCATTATTAATTTAATGGTAATACTTCGTCCCTTTATAGATTCTGTACAGCTTTTCTATTATGAGTAGCCTCGAATGGAACAGAAAACAAAACACAATACAGGAACCCACACACCACAAACACGAAGAAAATATGTCGAGAAACGCAAGTCACGTGCTCATTGTAAGATGGAAAGGCTCGATATGAGGTCTCAGGCAGTGGTAGGATTTCTCTTCGAAGAACCTTGATATGAAGAGACGTTTTTGACCTTGAAAATCGAGCCTCCCATACCTTGAGGACTTGCCTTTTCGTCGATGATCTCGTTTGCTGTTGTGACAAACATGTCGCCCTGTGCTAAAGCACAAGCGGAGATTCGGTCAGTTTCTGGGAAGATCCATTTGTGAATGAGGTTCCCCTTAGTGTCGTATCTTTGCACAGAATTGGTAGACCATACTGCTGTGATGACGTGCCCCGTATCGGGTTCAATAAAGCTGCCATCTGGTTCCGGCGACTCGTATTCGGAGTTAAATTTCTTGATGTCAGCGAATAGGGTTTTTCCATGGACGTCGAAGGTTCCATCTTTGTATGGGAACTCGAAGATGGAGAAGTTCAACGAGTCAGTGAAGTATACCGATTTTAGACCACTAGTCCAATTAATCGCGTTGGGGATCATCAACTTGTCAATTACGACCTCACAAGTCCTCTTGGGAAGATTCACTTTGAATATTGAGCCCTTGGGATCATCGAAATCAACGGTGCTATGGAAATCGTTCATGGTTCCGATGAAGATGTCTCCGTCCGGAGAGACGTTCCCATCGTTGGATCTCAAGCTGGTCCAATCTCTCTGTAAACCAGAGTCGCTGTAGTAGACGACGTATTCCCATCTCAATGTAGAATAGTCCAATCTTGCAATGCCGTATTTGGCACCAAAGTACACTTCTTCTAGTCCATCTGGCTTATCAATTGGGAAAATGGCCCCAATTCGCTCCGGAAGGCTAGGATCGAATGGATACGAGCCCTCATAGTTGGCTGTTGAGGCGTGCCAAACGGTGTGCGTTGAAATATCTTCAATATCCGTAACTTTATGGATTAAAGCGTTGAAAATGTCGATCCACAAAAGATTTCTCGACTCAGCTGCGTAAGTGATCCCTTCTGACAATCTGGCATTAGTGTCAAGATAGTAGGCTGCTTCCTTATGCACCGTTGCTGTCAACTGGGTCATTGTTTATGTTATTATTGTTTCAATTAAACAGATATAATTATGCAAAACTCTTCAATTATGTGATTCGAAAAGCCGAAGAATTTCGAGACACTACTATTAGGAATAGTGTAGTTGCTGAGGTCTATCACCAGTGTACAACAGTCTCTAATTTATCTGTTCGAAAGCTTCCTTTGCTAAGTTCACGAGTATCAAAACTACCCTCATTCTTGCAAATTATTTTCCAACTTTCCCCAATCCCGATTTCCTGGAGATGCGTTTTTAAAGGGAACCGGACGACAATGCTGCGGTTATGATGAATGCTGCTATTAATGAGAACGACAGGATGCCAATTGCATACAGCTTTCAACAATATATAGTAATAAAGCTAAACCAACTACTTAATTATGCTTGATCTTGCGCTATGAATGTTCATGTTCGTTTTGTATTTTAGGAATGCGTGCTGCAGTTACGCTTCTTGGCGCATGACTTTGAATCTTTTAACGATACTGGTCCAATCTGATGTATACACGTAATAGTTTTCACTTAGTGCAAGGAATAGGACTCCGATCCCGATGCCTAACCAGAAACCTTGTATTTGCATCTGGCATTTGAACCCTAATAACATAGCTGTTTCGAGTCCGATTATATAGTACGCCACAATGTTCAGATATCCTCCGATGCGTTGTCTTCCCTGGGCTCTCAGGACACCCGCGGCCACGACATTGAAAACATCATAAACCTGATTCATTGCAATGACAGTTAAAATTCTTGCAGCTTTGTTAACTAAGATAGGATCCGTATTGAAGATGGAGCACAGCTTATAACGACCAAAAAATAGAGACGTGAAGTTTATTACTCCTGCTAAGGACCCCACACCAAATATAGTTGCCTTTGTTGCTATCTTACAATTCTTTATGTTACCGGAACCGATGTGGTGTGAAATTCTGTTTGAAGTTGCGACACTGCAACTAAAGGGCAGCTGGAAAAAGAAGGTTTGCAAAGTGGCTACGATACTCTGAGCTGCCAAAACATCGTTTCCAAATCTCGCACTCAAGACGGTTATTATTTCAAAGGCAAAAAACTCTGCTTCGATCATGATGAGCCCCGGCAGCGCCAGGGCGACAAGGGGGCCCCAATTGCTAAAGATCGCTGAAACATTACCCTTGATTGGGTGCCAACACTGGGCATTGCCAAAGTAATTTTGACGACATATGACTGCAAATATCGCCAATCCCATTATATTGTACGAAAGGACGATTGCAATGGGTGATCCAATATACCCGAACTTATATTTGAGCACGAATAAATAGTTTAAGAGTATGTTCAATGGAGCACATACAAATAAAATATTTTGACCAGTCACATAATCTCCCTGTGCCTGCAAATATTTCTTACCACACTCGAACAAAATATACCCCGGAAGACTCAAGATCATTGTACGTAAATAAACAGCAGCAATGTGAACGATATCATCATCCTTGACAAGGAATGCCAGAAGGTATTCTGAGTTATACCAAAATGCAACCACGGGAACGGCAAACATCAGAGAAATCGCAACCCCCCTCTGGAAATACAGCCCCACCATTTGATAGTTGCCAGCACCGAACGCTTGTGGGCAAACGGTATCCAAACACGTTGCGATACCGATGAAAATTGCCGAAGTCACGGCAAATGTAACATTCCCAATAGAAATCCCTCCCACTTCAAGCGTTCCTACCCTTCCAGCAAATATCAAGGCTATCGTTGACAGCGAGTTTTGCAGCAGGAATGTGAACACTAGTGGGATCGAAGTTTTCGTCATATACCACAACTCATGCTCGAAACTGGTAACTTCTTGCCTTTTCAGTTGTTCCACGGATTGGTAACCGTCATCATCGTCATAACAGTGCACTAGCCTGGTCTCTTCATTGAATGACATTCTCTTTCTTCAAGCAAACCCTGTCCAGTGCATTGGAAAACGACTCCATGTATGAAAGTACACACACCGATGTCTCAAAGCGAAAGGTAAGATAATCTGCACACTTCTTGCCTCATTACCTTTAAATAATAAAGCAAGAAAGTAACCATAATAAACTGTCCGAAAATGCATGCATAGCTTTTCTCGTGACAGAGAAATCGGATTCCATATAATCACTCAGCCCTAACATCTTTTCACACCAAATATGTCAAGTTGCCCATAAACTGCACTCGAATTAAACTATAAACACCTCTGCTACCTGCATTTCAGCAGGCTATAATTCCCATCTTTCATTTCCTTATCATAAGAGAACACTTGCAAGCTGCTCAATCTGATCGGCATTTGATACCTCATACAGTAATCATTTTAGCGGTCCTAATCCTAACTGCCCACATTTATCCTTCTCGAGCCTAAACTGGGCCTCCGATCCTTTGGGGGAAAAAAAACAAAAAAAAAAGAGTTCACCTGCACGGAACAAATTACCCCATTGGGCAATGAGATTCTGCCTTCATCGTATTGTGCATGCTGCCGCATTTCATTATGGATTGGCAATTTGCCAGAGACAGACACACATCGCTAAACCTTGTTGTGACAGCAAAGTAAGGCATATATGCCTAGGGAATATGCCCAAGGAATAAAGTCCGAAAAGGCCTGAAATCGTTGTGGTTGCACTTCGCAATATTGTTTAATGACGGAAAAAGCTGATACGAGGTGATTGATTAAGGGTTTTCATCTTTTCGTTTAACTCAATCGTGCCTACTTCGAACTTGTATATAAACAAGGAAAGGCTTCGCCCAGGTTCAGACTCTGTTCAGCCGGATATGCTGCAATGTTGGTCTTGGCAATATGGGTTCTTCCGAATTGAAGTAGTCAAGTAAACCATCAAGTCGGATTTTGGATATATATATATACTACCCGAAAATTTTGAAAGGGACAAAATTCTAAGATTTGCGTCTCGAATAGTTTCCGTACATTGAAAAGGACAGTATTGATATAGGTACCAAGACCACAAGCGAATAGCAACTGTAAGTCCTATTGCAATGATATCTAGCAGTTTACTCCAGACTGCACTAGTCTTAGGTAACCTGCTTACAGCCAGTTCACGTTTCGTGCCTGCTTCTGATGGTAAAACATCATCTTTCCAAAGAGAAAGCGATGAGCTTTTGGAGATGGATGTCTTGAGACAAAATTCTCTCATGCACCAACTTTACGGCGATCTGCTAGTTTCGAACAATGGTGAAGATGTTTTGAGTAAGGCAAACTCCCAGCCATTCATCAAAGTTCACCCAGACGAAACGGATGAAGAATTCAAGGGAATGTGTTCTTTCTACAATGAGAACAGACGCGAATACCCAAATGACGACTTTTACGATGACCTCTTGCAATACGCCGGTATAGTTACATTTGGGCATACTGAGTTTTCCCAATGTTTCAAAAACGCTTCGTTGGAAATGGACATTGCTATCGTCGGCGCACCTTTTGATACTGCTGTTTCGTATCGTCCTGGTGCCAGGTTTGGTCCAAACGGTATTAGACAGGGCTCAAGAAGACTAGGGAACGGGATTTCTCCTGTTAGAGGATTCCCAGGCTCAAAGTTGCGTAAATTGGATCCTTTCAATTCTGGATACAAAATCGTTGACTGCGGAGATATCCCAATGACACCGTTCGACAATAAGGTAGCTTTGAATCAATTGTACAGAGGACAGAGAGCATTGCATAATCATTCAGCACTGGTTCACAATGACAAACCACCTAGAATCATCACTTTGGGGGGTGATCATACAATAACGCTTATGGCATTGCGTTCTGCCTACGAGAACTTCGGGAAAGTTTCAGTGATTCATTTCGATTCGCATCTGGATACCTGGGACCCAAAAATAATCGGGGGAAATATCTCGAAGCGTGCTGGCCTCAACCACGGGACCTTCTTACACTTTGCCCATGAGAATGGGTATATTGAAGATGATACCAATATTCATGTTGGTATTAGAGCCCCATACATTGCCCCAGGATTCTACGATGAGGACCATGATTTCGAATGTGGGTTTGATAAAATTGTGGCAAGAGATTTAGACATAATCAGCTTGAAGGAAGTTGTGTCTGACATCAAAAAACGTGTAGGAAATGGTCCTGTTTACATTTCTGTTGATATAGATGTGGTGGATGTGGCATCTGCTCCCGGAACAGGTACACCAGAAACTGGTGGATTAAGTTCTAGAGAATTGCTCACGATTCTCGATGGATTAGAAGGACTGAACGTCATCGGAGCTGATATCGTGGAGGTTTTACCTGCCTTTGATACAAATGCTGATATTACAGCGCTTATTGCTGCTCAAGTTGTGGATTCCTTCCTAGGACTGATGACTGTTGACTCTGTTAAAAACTGAATTCACCTGCAGTGTGCACACATTTAAACAAACAAAAACTCAGCGTTTAAGTTGAATTGGTAGAAGACACTTTGAATTAATATCAACTAGTGTTTGAGACCAATCAAAAGTAGTGCGGATGTCATAAACATTCTATAATATTATTGTGTTTATAAAGGTCTATGCTATACTAGTACAATGTCAAAAGTTTCTAACAGTCGTTTTACTGATTTTATGCTCACCAAGTAAAAACGTCTTGATCCTGAAGGTTGAACTTTCCTTCATTACCACTCCATACCTTTTCTAATCTATTTAGATTGTGTTCGGTCAACCTCCTGAACCTTGACCCATTAACTTCGTAGTACTTCCTTACCAAAAATTTGGTTTCCTCATCAATGGCATTCAAACCAGCTATAAGCACAGCGAAGTTGGAATAACATGTTCTAAGATTCACTGGTGGCTGTTCGCTATCCAAAAATCTAAACAACGCCATGACACGCTTAACAACCTGTTGAACAGCAATGGATTCCTTAGGAACACCAAGCAATTTCAACAAAACGATAAGTAAAAACGACAGCACTTGGGTTTGGTGAGAGATATCATACCAACTTATTGCAATGGTTTCTCCATTTTTCAATGTGACAAGATCTATTGCGTGATCAAACACTTTACTGTTGGATGGGTGTGACTGATTATCAGCTGGTATTACACCTGATTTATCTATGAATTGATACTCAAGCTGTTTGTCAATTTCAACGATGATCTTCTGTATCTTGAAGTAACAGAGCTTGTTCATGTAAGCTTCAGAGTGGGAATCAGAATATAGTAGATAGTCAATGTTTTTATCAAGTATACCGCCTTTATTTCCGTTCATGCTGGTTTTCTCCAATGATCTGACCAGATTTAAACTTTTGAAAACTTCTTTGATGACCAGATCGAACTCTTCGTTGTGTCCGCGTAAAAGATTGAATTCATTCAAAGAGGTGGTAATATTCAGAGACTTAAGTGACTCAACGTACTGGAAATCATAGGGATTAAAAATTGCATCCAAGTCTGTCTCTTCTATGAGTGCACCGCCCAACACGGTACTAATATTAGCGAAGGTTTCCATAACTTTGAACCAGCACTTTGCAACGTTTAGTACTTTTGAGGAGTTTCCGGAATTGATCTTTTTGAATAGTTCAGTAATACCTTTCAAATGTGACCTCCACTGAGAGTTCATAGTATAAATACAGTCCCAAGTCAGCAAAATGACGGTGAGGATTATGGGCTCAATTTTGTTGATAACATTTGATTCATTTTTAAATTGATCACCAAGTAGTTGCAAACAGTGTGACAAATAACCACAGTAAGCCTTTTCGTCCTCCACTTTATTCGATTTACGATGTACAATAGAGGCGCCTACTGCTAAGATTGCAGATAGAAGGTATGGTTCGTTCTTACCGAAGGAGAGCAGAATGTCTCTCAGTGGATTATTTTGATCTTGGAAGAAGGGTGTAATGGAATCCAAACAATCGTAATAGAACGTTCGCAGGTACTCATCGTGTAACCCACCTAATTTGAAAGAGTCCAGAGATGTATTGAAAGTAATGGTATTGTCAACAAGGAAGGAGATTGGAACCGAGGAGAACTCAGATGCGGCGTTGAGCATAGGAAAATTTAGGTCAGGCAGATCCAAATCGTTGAACTCCAGATCTTTTAGTTCGTCGTTGGTCAAAGAATCGTTTAACTTCATACTGACAATATCGTTGAGATTCTGAATCAGAAGATTAGCATCCATAGCGTTGATATTACCTGCTGGTATAAGATTCGGCAGTCCAGAATTCACCAAAGAGTCGTTTACAGTGCCATGAATAGAGAAATCATTTTCGCTTTTCATCCTGATGTTGCCCTGAGAGTTCTCGTTTTGTTCATCGTTGTGGGTATCTGCATCGATACCAGAGGTACTTTCTGCATTGGATTTTGGCTTTCTGGGTTTCCGTTTCTTGTTCTTAGGGTTAAGCACGTACGTGCACTTTCTGTTCAATCTTGCACATTGCCAACAAGTTGGCTTCCCCTCATCGCATTTCATTCGTCTTCTCTTACATTCCAAGCAACCGTTCCTAGAGTATTTGCGCTTGGCAATCTTCCCATCGGTATCGGTCAACGGTGTCGCACCTGAAGCTTCTACTGAAGAATTTCCAGATACAGGGGACATGGACGTATGGTTACCATGCAACACATCAGAGATCGGAGACAGGTTCGTTGCTAGCACATCTCTGGGGCTTGGCCCAATAGAAGTTGGGGTGTTTCTCATCTGAACAGGCTGAGGACTTGTAATTCCATGGTCTGCACTTGCAAACCCTGCCAACGTCGAACTAGAGGCTGAATGCGGGCTAGCATGCGCTAGCAACGTGGATGGTGATAGCACATGTCTGTTATTAGCAAACAGTGGCTGGCCTGGCCCGAGACTATGATTCGGTGCCTCAGTTCCCACACCTTGAGACACATGAGATGCTGGTGTCAGACAATCGAAACTCTCGTTGTGTCCCTTTCCTAACGACATCTCCCAGCTCTTGTGCAGAATAAACAATATTTCCTGATAAAATGGCGTCTATTTCGGCGTCTATGCGGTTCCTTCAAACGGCTTACCTCAACCAGTTGACCTTCGAACTCCATCGACTCTGTCTACCGCTCATCATTCAAAGTTCCATTTTGGTTGTTCAATTCGAATTTTTCAAATTCCACTGGAAAAACTTTTTTTTCTTTTGCACAGAAGAAGAGAGAAATCAATGAGAAGTGACTCTGTATAGTATTCCTTTGTTGGAATATAGTAGTTGTAGAATCAGCACTGGACGGAAGCAATTCCCGCGTATAATCAGCCACTTCGTTGCAAATTGGATATAGAGGCAGATCGGGAATCCGCTCTTTTTCGGTTGTGTCTATTTATACAGTCTATTTATTTGGTTTAGATTTGCATTCAGATTTGTAGCTTTTTAACGACAGCATGCAGTATTTCAGTTGGTGGATCGGACGCGTGCAAATAGGATTCCAACGCAGGTTCCCACAGTTTTCCGTATCTGGGTTCTTCCTCATTCAATTGGGCCAATATCTTCTGTGTTCTATCCTGTAGGTCTGATGAGTTTATGCGTGATTCGCAAATGTAGAGCCATACCCATGGGTCTCCAAATTTCAGGTTATTTTCAGTGGCTCTAGTGAACCATTTATGCGCTTTGGTGAATTGAAACTCGTTTAGGAATGTTTTACCAATTTCAGTGAGCACCATCGGATGCTCTTTCGTAGCCTCTAGGGCCTCCTGGAACGTAGTCTTACGCATTGATTTTTTACGAAGAGTCTTGATATTTTGGCACCAGAGTCTCCAGCTGTTCGAACAGCATTTGAGACCTTGGGAAACGAGGTAAACCACTTGCTTCTCATCTTTCACAAGCCATTCCATGTCAATGAGGGCTTCGTAGAGGATATCTGATTTCGGATTTTTTAGTAAAGCGACACTGAGGATCGAACGTGCTTTCCCCCAGTTTTCAGTTTTGATCTCTAACTTGGCAGCAGCGATACATAGTTCTGGATGTTCGCCAAACAATTCGGTAGCGCCCGATAGAACAAGCTTGGCTGAGGAGATGTCTTTGAGCTGTTGGTAAACGTCGGCCTTTAGAATGTGCAACTTTATGGTCTTTTTATGTCTTTTAAGTGCTGTGTCAATAACAGAGAGTGCCAGTTTCAGACTACTGTGATATTGCAAACATTTAACATAAAACAGTACAATTTGGACGCACTGCTCTCCTAAGTGTTCTTGTGACTCGTTGAAACATTGAGAAATCTCATGCACCGAATTGTTTCTATTCAAAATTTTGAGTTTCGCCAACCAAAAGCCGAGATACGCCGGATTCTCGGTTAGTGCTCTATCTATTATCTTCAGAGCTTCCGAGGATCCTGATCCCCAGTTCCACAAGTTCTTAGCATACATTAATACTAATATTGGATATGCCTTCACCGCACCGGTACTCAGAAAGATAATTCTTTCGAATGTGTGATTCAGATCGGATTCCTTTGAAAACCTCTTCGCGAATGTGGAAAACTCTTTCCATACAGAATATTTGGTCGGATACTTGATAAGAACAGATGAGAACAAGGATGACTGAAGGACAGTGTCATTTACTAGTCGAGAATATAGTGTTTTGAAATCTGAAAACTTGCTGTCATCGTATAATTTGCTTACAGCGGCTGTGATAATTGCCTTGGCTGTTTGAGGGTATAAGCCTTTCGATGAGACTGAAACGGCTTCCTCAAACCATTCATATAGAGTGGGAGTACCATTCTGGGACTGTAGATGTTGTATGCCCTCGGATATTATGCTTGATAGTGTTCCTTCGTCATTAGTATCGCTTTTTTCTTCCACCTCACATTTAAGGATCCAGTATTTAATGTCATTTTTAATGTAATTCTCAGTAGATGCTAATGTTTCTTTGGCAGATTCGAACGGCTGTAGCCTGATTAACTCTAACCACAATTGAGAAGAGTTAGGTGCCAATTCTACAGCTTTAGTTAGTATTTTTATCTTTTCGGTAACTGAGTGTTCAAGGTCAGCTGCTATTCTCCAAAAAGTAGAATTTAACGGCATTTGAAGTAGAGCTTTT
The DNA here is from genome assembly GCA_003705805.3 of Kluyveromyces dobzhanskii. Taxonomy (NCBI): domain Eukaryota; kingdom Fungi; phylum Ascomycota; class Saccharomycetes; order Saccharomycetales; family Saccharomycetaceae; genus Kluyveromyces; species Kluyveromyces dobzhanskii. Next base: position 700,409 of record PPJP03000001.1, on the reverse strand, counting down.
CGTGTAACTTTGACTTTGTCTGAAGCGTTTTGTTCCAAATCAACAGCTTTCAACCATAATTTTTCGCTAGAGCTGTTGAGCCTCAGAGCAATAGTTACGATCCTCTTGCAATATTCTCTGTCTGCATCATGTAATCGTAGCGATTCTAACCAGATCGCTTCGTGTTTGGGACATAATTTACAACCTTCGGAAATCAACTTTTTGGCTCGAGTGAACTGCTTGGCTCTTTCCTCAATCCGGGCTGAAGAAATCCAGTTATCTGCATTCCTTGGATGTGATTTACGATATCCAGCCAGTATTGATCTGTTTTTCCTGATTTCTTCGTAGTCTGCTGAAAAAAGAGAATTGTCATCTAAAGCCATTCTGTTCAAATATTCAGCATCATCTGTAGGTTGATTCTTGTTGCTGTCGAAGTTCTTATCGATCTGAACAGCGAGCAGTTTCTCCCTCTCCTCTGTCAATTTCGACAAGTTAACGTTGGGTTGAAATAGAGTATCGGGAGCAGAAAACGTTTTTCTTTCAAGTTGTTCATCAATTCGGCTTCTCTTGTTTCTTCTAGTCATATCAGATGCGTCAGGTATATTCAGCCAATCTTGATCAGATAAAGTGGCAAGATTACGTTTTAAATCCACAAACTTGGAGGGTAGTTTGCTTGACTCTTCGTCAGTATTAGAACTCGAGCTTGCTGAATTATTGGGACCCTTTCTATTCTTCAACCGCTGTCCAATACCTTCGTAAACCTTTTTCTCTTCCTCTTCTTCAAGGCTAATTCTTTGCTGTTCTGCCAGGTTCGTCGTCACTTCAGAGCTGTACCTGTTGGGGCTCTTCGTTGATGAAGTATGGACTGTGTCTCGTGCCTGTCCATTCAGTCTAGCTGGAATTCTTTTATCATCTTTATTACCCCTAGTAGAAAACCCGACGGCACCACGACCCACACCGGCAACGTATCCTGGAGGAGCTGATTGTCGCAGGAAACTTGGGGTCTCCATGTCGAATCCTAGGGTGTTATATTCTACGAAACGAGTGTGTTTTGTTCTTAGATTTGAGGTGATGTCTGATGCGATACATATTTTAAAGGTTTTGTCTGAAAGCATCGAGAAACTCAACTTCCAAAAAGAAATATAGGCGTCTAAGATTATGTTGTTTGAGAGAAGAAACAATGAGGATGAACAAATTCGAAATATGAATAAATAGTTCTTTAATCTGGTAGCCAGGTTATATTACGGACTATAAGTATTATTGTGTAAATATCTAGCTTCTTATAAAATAAATTGATGTAAGTCCTTGAGGGTGCCTGAATAATTTTTATCTCATCTAAATGTGATGAAGTTATAGGTGACGATTATTATGCGTATGATGCTTATGATAGTTGATAGTTTCCGCCATAACGTGGAGCGTTCAAAATGATTCCGTTCAAAATTCCTGCAATTAAACCTGCAATTGGAAGAGTTAAGAACCAACCACCGTAACAGAAAGCGACCATTCTCCAGTTAACTGACTTCACATCATTGTTACAAAGACCAACAGCCACGATACCACCGACGGCAACTTGAGTGGTAGAGACAGGGATACCCAATTGTGTTGCCATAACGGTAGTGATAGCAGCACCTAATTCGACGGAGAAACCTCTTGATGGGGATTGCAAAATCATTTTGTTACCCAAGTTCTTGATGATTCCGTAACCGTAGGTCCAACAACCGATGACCAATGCAGCGGCACAGTAAACCAAGATCCAAGTGTCCACATCGGATTTAGCTACGATACGGTTTTCTCTCCAGATTTCGTAAACAGCCGCTAGAGGAGCAGTGGCATTGGCAACATCGTTAGCACCGTGAGCAAATGACATGGTACCGGCAGTGATAGCTTGCAAAATAGAGTAAATATATTCAAGTCTGTTGTCGTAGAAAGCTGATCTCTTGTACATATCTTTGAAATCAGTAGATAAAACACTTTCATCATAAACTTGAGCATGGATAACATCTTGGGTCCAACCGTGAATGATCATTAACCACAATAGACGAGGCCATTTCTTTGGCCCTTGTTTCAGCAAAGAGAACCATAGTTGCTTGGTGGGTATCTTTTTTTCTTCGACCGCAGTTTCAGTTTGTACCAGCTCAATTTGTTGAGATACGGTGTCTTTGTCATTGCTACCGCTAATGGTTTCTTTACCATCGGCGCTTTCTCTGCCAGCTACAGTGTTGTTGCAAGTCTCAATTTCAGATTCGTCATCTTTACCACCGTCCTTCTCATTGTTCAATCTTCTACCTGCGTAGTAGTCAATGGTTAACTCTTGTCCAGCAGGTAGAGGTGGAATATCATCGGTAGGTTTAAAGTAAAGAGATGGACCTCTTAAGAGATCGTAAAGCTTTAGAGTCCAATCCTTGTGTAAGATCTTTCTTCTGTAGTAAGGGTAGAAGAAAACGAAGTAGATAATACATGCAACCATACCTGTGATAACGATGGATAGCGCAGTGGTCCGACTAGATAGATCGTCCAAGTTCAAGTTTGGAGAACCCTTCCAGACGATCAACATTGTCAACACAGAGAAAGTCAAGAAAACCAAGAATCCAACGAGAAGCAAGGCGTTCTTGATGGCTCTTTCGATTGGTTTGATATCCAAGACAGCCTTTTTAGAAATCATGAAAATCACGGCGACCAGACAACCTGACAAAATTGGGGCAATGAACCATGAGGCAATAATCTGGGAAACACCTTCCCAGCCCCATTTGACACTGCCAGCACCACCAGCAGCAATACCTGCACCGATGGTTCCACCGACGATAGAATGAGTGGTAGAGACTGGCATACCGATCGAAGTTGCAATGGTCAACCAAGTTGCTGAACCAACAAGGGCACAGGCCATTGTCAACATCAATACCGCAGGATCAGCATTATAGGTAGAGGTGGAAATGATATCGTTCTTGATAGTACCAGAAACTCTGGCACCTGCTAAGACGGCACCTAGAAATTCACAAATACCGGCAAGAATCATAGCTTGCCAGTACTTCAAAGACCTAGACGAAATAGAGGATGCGAAAGAATTAGCAACATCGTTAGCACCGATGTTGAACGCATCCAAAAACGCGAACATCATAGTGATCGCGAAAATGTAATCAAACTGATGCAAAGCCATTTTGTTGTGATGTTTATATTGATCTGTGTTTGATCAGCGTTTAGTTCCGTATTTGTAGTGTTGCAAAAAAAAAAGGTAACTTTTGATATAGGACAAATAGTTCACTATTGAATACCGGTCTGCGTTGCTGTCTTTCGATGTTTTCTGGTGTGCAACTGACAAGACATTACAGGAAACACACCAACGTACATTCTTTGCTTATCAGCATTTGCTCGCCTTTTATAACCCAACATTTTGGTTCAGTGAACTCCTTCTAAAGTTTCATTGAATTAAATTCACAAGCCTTTACTTGATGAACTATCGAATGTAAAAAAAATTAAGTGCAGCCAATTCATTTAGTCTAAATTGACATGTATAAGTATCCATAAACGTGGGCCATCTCTTCCCAGGCCGCACCGCTTCAAAGCGTTCAGATTGAAAAGAAACACACATCAATAATCCCAAAGCATACCGTCTACTACTCCAGCAGACAAAACATGCAGTGCAACTAACCATATGCCTGGGATCATCACAAATTTCGCACGCAAATTCTACCACTCCAATACCATTCTGGTAGAATCGAATACCTGAAAAGTTTGTTCGATGAGCTTCATCGCTGTCAGACTAACAGTGCTTCTTTCTTTCTTCCTTTCTTGATTACCAGAAAACCACGGCAAACCGCAGAAACAACAGCAGCACCCGTCAGAATTTCGCAGAGGTCCTTCAGCCCCAGAGTCAGCTCAACTTCAAGCAAGGGTCTGCGCATTGGGAAACACATGGAAACACCCAGGTCAGTTCCGCAATTTTGAGTGCTCAGCCATTCACAGTCTTACTGCGTTATCAGGCTTGTACGTCAATTCTCTATAGACGAAAATCAAATCAGCAAGGGTGCTTTGATAGCCTTGCAGATTATGAAAGGCTGAAAAAGTTTCCCACACGAATTCTGAATTTCAGGTTCTTTTTTTTTTTTTTTGGCAGTTGGTTCTACGCGCGTTTCTTGGGAAAGACCCTACATGGCACGTGCTGAACCTTTCATTTAACATTCGCACTCGCACTCTCATTAAACTCCCGAACATTACCGTTTTACAATGGGAACAACTGCGTTGGACCCTAGCAGGGTTTCAGCCGGATGTGGGAATGTGGCTGTGGGGCCCATTAGCCCAGGGTCCGGCAAGTCCCTTTAGATTGACGCGTATGGGGGTGCGGGGCCTTTCACCCCGTGGTAGATTGGGCAATGGTATAATCATCGGGATTTCTTTTGACGGGTTGGTGATCAATAAGAAACCATCGATGGCAAGGAACGCTAGATGGCTTGCAAAGCAGGAGATGAGGCACGTTTGTCGGGAGATGGCAGATCTGCCGAGTGTAATTTGTTCTGTGAAGGGAAATAAGAAACAGTGATGGAGCCGATTGATCGGTTGATCGATTGTTTGAATAGCGAAAAAAAAAAAACGAAACAGACACACAGGATAACGGTATTGGTGGGGTGATAGGGTAGTGCAGCACGTGCTACCAACTGAGTAGTTTTGGTCCTTGTGGGTTCAGAAACAACAAGAAAACATCCGCGATAGTTTAATGGTTAGAATTCGCGCTTGTCGCGTGCGAGATCGGGGTTCAATTCCCCGTCGCGGAGTTTACTTTTTTTTCTATTTTTTCAAGCCTTCTTTTTTCAACTTTGTATTTGTTTGAGTTAATCTCTTTTCTTGCAGCATTATTGAGATGATATTACAGTATATATATATACACTACCTGGAGTTAAAGAGCGAAAATAAATAAACAGAGAGGTAAACGACATGGTGGCCCCAATAGGTAGGTAGGGGAGTTCAAATCAAATACCGTTAGATGCACAGTCGAAAACGGAACCGTATGCGTCGGATTGGAAGTTGTAAATGATACTCTGAACCGTAGCGTATAGACCTGGGCCCAAAATGTAGATCCCGATTGCAATGAGACCACCTGATACAATGAAATTGATTTTCTCGAAGGCGGTTAACTCTGGGTAAGGACAGCTCTTCTTGTATTTGTTCTGTTTTACCTTGAAGTACGCCATACCCCAGAATACAAATCCAAACCAACAGTCGAACAAGGAACACATTAAAGATAATAGATCTGAGAAGAACGGAATAACTTCTGCAATGACGAATGCACCGATCCAAGTAAGCACTAGCAAACCGATCCAGGCTAACCAGCCGACCTTGGTGTGAGAGTACAAATGCTCTGAATTTCTGAACACGTTGAAGAAAACGAATCTCGCGGAAATGTTGGAATACAAGGACCCTACGAATACGATGGTGGGCACAGCAAAGGAGAAAGCGACGATTTTGTACGTCCTGGTTAGAGAACCGAATGCGGGTGCAGTCATGTACTCGTTTCCAACGTAAACGTAGATGAGAGAACCTGCCAATGAGAATGTCACGAGTTCGCATGCAGTGACGATCCAAAGTACCTTTTTGAACTCTCTTGGCCTTTTCATCTCTGAGATGAACTGTGGGTATGTAATTTGCCCGACAAAAGTGTAGACGATGTTCAAGAATGCTCCCATAGCGTCAACGTATGTGGTCCCCTTCTTGGGCCACAGTGAGTAAGTGACAGGCGTACCATCGTAACCAGCCGGATGGTCTTGAATTCCTGCGAAGATCATTGCCAAGATCACGGATATGAACATGGTGATAGCGGAGAAGTAAGCAACCTTAGACAACGACGAGAAGGTTCTTGGAACTGAGAAGACAAATGAAATAACAGCCACAATTGCCGAGAATCCGACAGAACAAATGGAGTGGTTTGTAATGGTGTTTAAGTATTTGGCACCAACTAGAACGTGTAAACCCTGAATGAGTGTGTTGTTGGCTATGAAACAAAGAGCAGTGGCATACCAGGCGGCCTTGCTGCCCCAGAATAGATGTTGTCCGATGTCACACACGTTCTTGAGATGAGGGAACCTTTCGTAGTAGTCCAAAACGATAAGACCCGTGTACAACACCGTACTGGCGATGAAAACGGTCAAAATAAGCCCTGGAATCAACCCTAATACCGAATAGGACCATGGGAAGGACATAATGGCCAAGACAATGTACTCAGAGAGCAAGAGCCCGGTGGTGTGTTGCCATGAACACGTTCTATACTTGATTTGATGGCCTTCTTCGTCACTCTCTATTAGCGCATCACGGTAGGACGTGCTGCTGTCATCACCAAAGTTTCCAAATTCAACGGCGTCTTCACCTTTATGGCCTTTGTGACCTGGTGCATTGATGAGTGTCTTGTGTACATCGGAATCGTCAGATAACGATCCGTTGTCGAAGTGTTCGGGTCTACCGACTAAAGACGTCATTTCCCTATACTAATAATGTCTGCTGCTGTTCACGATTTCTATTTTTGTAAGGCAAAACTGAAAAAAAAAATAAAAAATATTATACTGCCTTAGCGATTAGGATATAGTTCCTAGTTGTGCTTTATGATTATTCGGAAATGACACGCTGAGTTTGCCGACTTGTGAGTGTGGCGAGACTTGTTATAGTGAAAATTAGTTCAGGAAAAGCTGTACGGCTGATAAGTATCAAACAAAACCAACATAAACTGGGCGTGCACTGAGGGAATATACCTTGATTGACCTTAATTGGTTCTAACGTGTTCCTAGGTTGCACAGCGTGCTTTTGGCAATTTGCAAACAATTAACACCCGGTCCTCGAATTGAGCACGGTACGGTATATCTTTCCAGCTCCTTTATATATAAACGTAAGTTCATCTAAGGAATTCTTAGCTACTTGTGGGAATAATGACTATGTAGGAAGCGTTGTCAACAGCCTACGCTCCGCATTGCAAGTGGATAAAGGAAAGAAGCTCTAAGGAGCCCCGCAGAGTTCCATGAAATGGAGGAACCGAAAACTGTTCAAAAACCTTTTTCGACATGCGTAGAAGATGTCAATAATGATCCTGTTACTGCGAACGCATTGCACTGGTTTGCTAAACACTTCCTGCTGCGCTTTAAGTGTGCTTAGGTATGTTAAAAGTGAAAAACGGCACTTCCCTTTCTTTATTTTTATTTCTTTCCTATGCACAAAAATTCGACATGTCATTGTGTAAGACATGAGCCAAGACTCTGAGAGTCATTATCAGATCACGAGTGCATTAATGCAGCTGCTTCTAGCTTGCAGAGCGGCCTCCGTTAGATGAGAGAGGATCTGGTAATCCAGTGTTGTATAATTTGTGATCTCAAAGTCTCGTCTGCACTAATATATGATACGTGTTTGTTTGATATGGCGCATAGGCCAGTAGGAAACCCTGAGTATATGAACATTAATACAGAAAAAAAAGAGATTATGTACTCGAGTTATTCCCAGTTGCTAGTGATTTCGCAGTCCAAAATAGATCCATTTTTTTTTTGTTTTCAGAAGAACCGACATTTGGCTAGGCAAAGGGAAAAATAGCGGGACATTTACCGGTTTTGACCCTATTATTCAGAAATACCTGTGTCGTGTGTCAAAGGTAGTATGGAAACTGAAGTGTTACGCGACATTGATGGATCTAAAGTGACGGAGAAAAACGCGGTTTTCCGTCAAATTTTCAAATGTTTGTGTCGTTTTGGACTTTCGTGCTATGATTGCTTTCGGCATGAACAATTAAAACCTTAAAGTTGAACGAAGCTCTGAAAAGAAAAGAGTATACTACGTACATGCTTGAGTTGGGCACTGGATAGCCCTCGAATCGATTTCTTCCAAGGCTTGAAGGCGAATGTACTGGCATCTGGCCAGTGGCGCTGTCAGCTGGCTGAATTTGTTCTTACCAAACGAACCAAGTGTCGTAATTGTGTATATATAATTTTAAAAAGTCAAGGCGACGACGGGATTCTGTGGAAATTCATTTCTTGATTTGTATTGAAGATTGTATATGTGTGTAGGATATGGTTGGCATCATCGAAGTGATAAGGGACGACCCAATGATTTTTTTTAACTGTGATCATAACTTGGACAACTTTTCAATAACAGCGCTGGTAAATTCGGAAGTGGAGGAAGAGCCACCAATGTCTCTGGTGGTAGACCTACCTTCGGCAATGACATCGTATGTAGCCTTGGAAATTCTATCAGCGTAGCCGTTCAAGCCTAGATGTCTCAACATTAGGGTGGAGGACAAGATCATAGCAGTTGGGTTAGCGACGTTTTGACCTTCGATGTCCAAACCAACGTGTCTGGAACCTGGTTCGAAAACGGCGTATTCTCTACCGAAGTTGGCACCTGGAACAAGACCTGGACCACCGATCAAGGCGGAGCCGATGTTGCCCAAGATGGAACCGTACAAATTTGGTGTCACCAACACATCAAATTGGTGTGGTTTAGCAACAGCTTGCATGGAAGCATTGTCGACAATAATGTTTTTGACGTCAAGTTCTGGGTATTCGCTAGCACCGATTTCATTAACGGTGTTTCTGAACAAACCATCACCCAATTTCATGATGTTGGCCTTGTGGACAGCACAAACCGAGGTTCTGTTGTTCTTCAAAGCGAAGTCGAAAGCGAATCTAGCGATTCTTTCAGATTTGGCTCTTGTCATGATCTTCAAAGATTCAACGACACCTGGAACAGATTCGTGTTCTAAACCAGAGTATTCACCCTCGGTGTTTTCTCTGATGATAACCATGTCGATGTTGCTCAATCTAGTCTTAACACCAGGAATGGACTTGAACAAAGCGACGTTGGCGAAGATATCAAGTTGCTTTCTCAAAGCAACGTTCAAAGAACCGTGACCAGTTTGGTCGGCTGGGGTGTGCCAGATACCCTTCAAACCAACCTTGTTTCTCTTCAAAGACTCAACGGCCTTCTGTACGTTTTCTGTATTCTCTAGACCAGAAATGTCAACGGTTTCCCAATCAATTGGAATGTTCTCATTTTCAAAGATCTTAACTACGGAATCGGTAATTTCCTTACCAACACCATCACCTGGAATCAAAGTCACGGTGTAACGACCACCGTACTTCTTAGGCAACAGTTGTTCAGCTGCTAGAGTAGCAAAAGACTTTTTTTGAATGGCAAAACCTTGTCTCAACATTTTTCCTTAAAAGTCAGTTATGTGGGAATGATATATTAGTTCAATCTCAACAGTAGAAAGATGAATTGGCGACAAATGAACAATTGGCTCAAAAACTGAGATATTTTATTGTTCTAATACGACGATCGGTAATTTGAACTCTGTCTTGATTTGAGGGTCAAAAGCAGTTCAAAAAGCTATGTTGGAATATTGTTTCTTGAAGGAAAGGGAATTAACTTAAATAAAACACAAAACCTTGGAGAGAAAATTCGAAAACTAACAAAAATGTGAATGAAGTCTGCTTGCAGATCCGGTAACTGTACACTCGATTGAGTTGGCTATTTTCACTGGCCTGTTACAGTAAGTCCTACTAGCTAGAGAAAAAAATTGAAAATGTCAACCGGCCGTGAATCGTCTTTTCCAAATATTATGAACGATTTCCATAATTTGTATTTATATAATACTTATCACGCTCATTTCATTCGAAATCTAGGTCACATTTGATTCCCCTGTGCGTAACTTGAAAAAGTCGGACCCGTTGCGAGAAACGAAAAAAAGACGCGGTCATGTGACCGGGGCTCCGTTCTCGGCATTGCTACTCAACGTTCAATTCGCATTGGTAAAAAAAACAAAAAAAAACACGAAGAAATGTTACCCGGCTTCCCTTCAATTGGGATTGACGAAAAATGAACACGTGATCAGAAGTCTGAGAGACAAGATGAGATGGGAAAGAGCTGAGCTGAGAAAAAATGATTCAATGAGAATGTAATGAGATGAAGTTTGGGTGGTCGATAATTGTAAAACATCATAGAAGTTGAGGTAAGTGCTAATTACTGGGACGTATTTCAATATTGCGTCATTTGTTCAAGAAGAAGAGATCAGGGATATTTCCAGCAGTTACAAGTCTTTTCAAAATGAGCGAATTGGTACTATCTACGTACAAATCACTATTGAGGTCACTGGTCCGTAGTTCGAAATACAACAGAATTCAACAATTGCAGCAAGATACGAAGAAGCAACTTGCTCTTTTGACATACAACAGGATACAGCTAGTTAGACAGCAGCAGGAGAAAGGCCTAGATCTGATGACGAAGACCAAATTGGTAAAACAGCTCAGTGCAGTTGCTAAGAAAATTGAGGTCCTGAAAAATGAGGACGTATCGAAGTCTAAACAGTTGCTATTTTACGACCAAAGCAAACATATCAAAGACATTGTTGTATCACTTAAAGACGATCCGCGCTCTCTTGAGCATTTGAAGGATGTCGGACATTTCGTCGTCAATCAAAGCGAGTACGAACAACTTATCGAAAGATATAATCCAGGCCTAAAGATGTCTCAAGAGGAAAAAGTTCAAAGAACGGCCAACAAGGTCGGCCTACAAGTTCCTGAGTAATTTCTGTATGTCAATTCCAGAACCGGATCATGTACAAAGGTGAAGACTGTCGCTGTCTTGACCAAATATATGTAAATACAGTACATATCACGATTGATAAATATAGATGTTTAATATTCGATAATGCAATAGTAACGATTCATGTTTAAATAGAAAGAGCATAGAAGCAACAATTAAACATTCTTTTGAACTATTTGTTAAACGGATACGTATACTCTATGTCAAGAAGAGGAGGATGCATCAATCAAGGAGTGTCGGGATGGAGAAGTCGATCAACGATTCCTCTCCAGCGTAGTGCACTACAAAACGTTCCATAAGACCAGGTTAAATCTGAAGCACCTTGGTTGAGACCATGGTATTTGTTAAATTGCTCGCTCATTGATCCTTCATTGGTAACGTGCTCATTAACTTTACTGAGGAAAGAATCTCCGTATTTGAATATGGAGTACAAAGTCTGGTTGTAAGCCAATGTGTTGTACGGTATGAGAATAGGAGAACTTGACAGTCTATTAAATTCGAACACTCTGTTTAGGAATTTGTTCTTCACTGGATCAACAAGTAGTGGCTTCTCATCGTAGTACATTTTGTTGATTAACTTGAAAATCAACTCTGCTGAGGTCAACGTTGAGATAAACCATGGATTACCCTCCGAGATGTCAATTCCATCGTATACATCTTCTGGGTACCTACCAATAGCAACTCCCATGTTTGTTCCTAGCCTGTTATGATTGATTGGATATAGTACCCCCATTCTTTCTATAAGTTCGTTGAAATGGTTTAAGATCAAAGGATCATCAACGTCGAATATGAAAGTTTCACTAGACGAAATGTTGACCAATTCATCGTGGGTCAAGGTGCTGGCCATGATAACAGCGATGTCTAAACCAGATCTTTCATCTAAGATGCTAGGAGTTTCCACAATGTAACCCTTTTCATGGTCAATAAACCCTGAGTTTGCATCTTTAATGAAACTTTCGATCTTCTCTATGCCCGATTCAATATCCTTCAATAACACGATATTTGCTTCGCTTAAGCTTATCCCAGAAGCCTTTACACCTAAAAGGTGCTTCCTTCCTTCCACCAAAGCCTTTAATTGAACCATGCTGGTGAAAAAATGATACGCACAAACTTCTTCCCATAAATCAAACGTCGCAATGTGCCAGTTTTGCAAAATGAATTTCAAATCTAGCGAGATCACTCCATCGAAAATCCAACTAAACTCTTCTCTTTCCACTTCGTCTTTGAGTTGGGTCAAGAAATTCAACAACGCAATGGCCCTTAGTGGTGGGCCATCGTTTTGAGGTCTACCCCAGACCTGTTCGAATGGGCTATTGTCCACATGATACTTTGGTTCTCCCAAATTTCTGAACAAAGGATCATCAGCAGGACCACTAGGGTTAGACTTGTGTTGCAAATCCAAAGATGCGTTGATGTAATTTGAAATCGTCTTAAGAGTCCGTTCTCTATCAACGTCAATATTAGTATTAATCAAAGTATTAATGGTAATAGCCCCATCTCTGATCCAATGATAAAAGTAATCCGGTTCACTTCTGGAGGGCGATGCGAAAACGACACCAGGGGTACAATTTCCGAATACAGACGACGTTTCTGCTTCGCATATATTGTCGAACATATGGTACAACGAGATATCAAGCTGTTCTCTTAACCATCCGTGGAAATCATTTCTCGAAATATTTCTCGAGAACGAGATTGACTGTAGTTTCAAAGCAGACGTCTTGCTGAAGTCAGAAACTTCAGTGAAGGAGCTGAAATCCGACAGGTAGCGGTCCAATCTCTGGCCGGCATTGTTAAAGTCCCGATGAGAAGGGAAAAAGACGAAGTAATATGCTAATAATGACGAAATGCAAATGAAAGACAGGACATAGTGCGAGTTTCTCGGTAACTTCGATTTCCTAGATCCCGTACCTAACATTAGCCTTGGTTGGATCATGACGACGGCCTTGACAAAGACCAAAAACTGTAATCAGCAGTGACTGAATTTTTTTTTTTTTTCTTTTGTAGACTTTACTTTACCCTTAAAAGTGTAAAAAGGTAGAAAGTCTTATTGAATTGGCTGAGCGATCTGACGACTTTTTATAACTGAAATTTCTAGCAAAAGAATAAGAACGTTATTACGCTTCTGCTCTCTCGGCCTCCTCAAAGTTTCTCTACTGCAACTCACAAAACAAGCAATGCAGAAATCACTTGAAGAGTTCGACGAATAGTACGAAAAAAAACAAACAAAAACAATACTGTAGCATTAAATACTTCTGCCAGAGATCAAAGAGGGTCCTTAGTTTTGGAAAACAAACTCTTATTGTGTCACATACAAGCGACACAATGAAAGAAATGGACTGCGCCTGAGGTCGAAGCCGGAATTTTCCACTGGTCAGTCAGTCTTGTGTATTCTCAGATAACGTTTTTGTGTAACTCATGGTAAAAACCAAAAAACAAAAACCAAAAAACTCACAGAACTCGAGTTCCTGAATCTCACTAAAGTGCACAGCATTTGCTTACAAGTGTCCCCTTAAAGATATGAAATGAAATGAAATGAAAAAGACAAAATTGCAAAAAAAAAAAGACGACCTAAAAAGGATCAACTTTACGTATAGTCTCGAATGTTCAAGTTAGGTTGCAAAATGTGCTGGTGCTCCCCAGGTCGACAGCGCGTTTGCAAAGATCACGTGCTTTTTAAAAACTTTTCATCACGCTTTTTGTCCTTGCGGATTACTGCGCAGTAAGCTACCCCAGGTCTCCTGGGAGATACGGAGAGAGCTAAATCCGATTATATAATCGTGCTTGCCGTCCGTAATAGTGTATACAAGAATGCGGGTAACCACCATCCACCCCCCACCACCTCCCGTGACTTGAAAAACGCTAAAACATCTAAAAAAACACGCCAAGTCACGGGATAGAGCATGCAAGTCTTTGTATCGGGGGTGGAAAAGCAGTAGCCGAGGAGTTTTATTTTTATTTTCAAACCCAACCAAAAGTTTCCATTTTTTTTCTTTCCCTGAACTAGGGGGGCCGGGGCGGGTAACAGAATGAGGGTAACAGGGTGACGGGTGCACGAATCACACTGACTTTTCCGGACGCCCACGGTCGGCTCTGCGCTGGAGCCCGAACACAAAAAAAAGAAACCGGTTGACGTCAACATGCCATCACTATTCCATCACCTTTCGAGATGTGATCAGCTCTGCACAGCAGGATACAGCTCTATCTAGGCCAATGGTGGTTGGTTTCCGCTGACCTGTCACTGACCTGCCGGTAGATAAACGATGCGATGAAAGCTCGCTGCGGGCGTGTCTTCGCCCGTGTTCGGGGCGACTATTCGTTTCGAGGGGAGACTCAATCAAACCTGTTTCTCTGTCCATGGTGCCCCTCTGAACGAATCGGCACGCTCAAATTTCTTGATGATCCGGGCCGAGCCCTTCAGGCGTGGGCTACCAGCGAGGCACATCCTGCTGCCACTGGCCTAGGCAGATATCGGAATAACATAGCTCAGTTGACTCAATCACAAACCCGGGACTTCTCTCTTTTTTTTTTTTTTTTTTTTTTCGTACTTCTTTCCCATGTTGGATTTGTTCCAGTTGCGTATCTGCGTTGTTCAACCCACGCGTCACTGCGGTTTTCAAGAATGAATCACGTTTTCAGACGTGATGAAGACTGACATGCTTTGACAAAATGTTGATGTAATGCTGTTTGTTGACCAGATATTTCTTTGGAATTTTTTTTGTTTTTTTGCACTATGGGAAAAAAGTTTCTTTATCGCTCGCTCAGTATGGGAATCAGAGTGAATTGCCTGTAGGTTGAGTTGTTTCTGAGGTTTAAGTCCTTGAAACGATGGTCAATTGGTGAACAGTGTTGATGTAAGCGTTTTATAAGGTAAAAGGGTACAAATGTATATAAGTAGAGCGAGAAAACGGTAAGTTGGACTGGGTGTGCTGAAGATGTTGCGGATACTTAGTAAAGGGGTCATCATAAAAGAACTAGGAACTTCCAAGAACAAGCCCAGTATACCACACAATGTCTCCAGTCGCATCTGATTTCGTCCCATTCACACTGCAAGCCAACTCAGGTCTCGATGACTACCTAAAGGCCAACGAGAGATGGCGCTCGGACATGCAAAACGAGCACCCAAGCTTGTTCACACTAAACGGCCAAGGCCAGGACCCACACACATTATTCATCGGATGCTCCGACTCTCGTTACAACGAAAACGTGGTCGGCGTGCTACCTGGTGAAGTCTTCACTTACAAGAACATAGCCAACAGAGTCAACGTGGACGATTTGACGTGTCTTGCGACACTGGAATTCGCCATCAACGTCTTGAAGGTCAACAAAGTCATTATCTGCGGGCACACCGACTGTGGTGGCATCAAGACGTGTTTGAAGAACCAAAGAGACGACTTGCCTGGTTTGCAATGCTCTCACTTGTACCAATACTTGGGCGATATCGAAGACCTAAAGCACGAAAACAAAGCGCTGCTCAACACACCGGAATACCAAAACGATCTAGAAAAGCAATCCCGTCTACTGTCGATACTGAACGTCAAGAAACAGTACCAACGTTTGTTAACCAACGAAACCGTGCAGAACGCTTTGGCAAACAAATCCATCGAGACTTACGGTCTTCTCTACAACGTCCACTCAGGAAAAGTCGAAAAGATTGAGGTGTAACATCCTCCTCAATTTGTTCTTTATACGGATAGACGCATATATACTTAGATTACAACCATATATATGCTAATAATGCAATGATAACACTTGGAATTTACAGACATTACACATGGCAATGCATTGTATCACATCTTACCATGCCGAAATATGCATTACGGCGCAACACAGCGCGACCTTGATCCGAGCCCGCTTGTCCCTGCGCGCCCTTCTACACTGTATCGAGAAATCTCTGCAATGCCAAGGATAAATCCTATAAGGTAGGACGCTGCATAACAAAAGTAGAGATCCGCGTTTCAGCGTGTCAGTTTCCATTCAGGTCAACCTCAAAGCAATAGAACGTCGCTTCTCGGACGTGCAACTTTAAACGCGGAATACCGTGTTCCTTGGCTTATTCCTGTGCGTATTGACAAGAGATCTTCCTAATCTTTGTTTTTTTTTTTCCGGTAGCCGTAATGCTTAGATAAATCGGGTTGCTATTGACTATCGGATGATTCGTAATATAAATCACACCGTTCGTTCTTGGGACCAGCACTTTGTGAGCCGGAATGTAACGGTTTTTTCACTTTGAAATGATTAGCTACGAGTTCGAGCACCGCTAGGAAAACATCTAAGACAGAATTGAACAAAGAACTAGACCGGTCTGGCGACAGCAAACGTTACGACAAATTGGTCTCAAATTCACAGTGTCTGGATCTTCCGATGCACTAACTTGCTGATTGGAGACCCCCCACCCCCCACCCCATTTACCTCCCCACCTCACTGCTTGTGAAATCAAAGCCGCTCGGAAACGGTACGAGGAGACGTTACCAAGAGAAAATAAATAAATATAGGATTGTCATTGTCACCGCCATTCACCAACAGTCCCTGTCCTGACACATTGCTCTGAGTTACCTACGATCCCCTCTTTCGGCTAAAAGCTGTTCACGTCTGTGCACAGTTCAGTTACGCTGTATCGTGAACAGTACCAGCATCACTTTGAATGGTTGGACTCCAAACTTTTCACAGGAAAAGCTAAGGCAATACAATGCAAATGCCGTGCCGGTCTATGAATGGAAAGAGAAAAAAAAAAAAAAACACAATCCAAGCAAACGGAAGTTCGAAGAGCAGGGGAACTGGCCCGTTTTATTTTTTTTCTCGGTGACCGCTCGTGCGCTCAACGTACAGGCACACAGAGAGGTCGCGGTACTTTACCAAAACAAAGGTATTCGAAGGCAACCCCATTTCGATTACCGAGAACACAATTCTTATGTAATCGCAGTTTCGGACGTATACCGCCGTATTTTACATTTCCGCCGTATTTGCTTTTCAGCAGTAAACCATTACAACGCGCAGTGAGAAAAACACACTTTTAGGGTAATGCGAGATGGTGCCATATGTACAAGGCGAGAAGCAATGGTTGTTGTTTGGCTATAAAAGAAGGCAGGGTTTTCAGACTTGGTGTGAGTTGTGTGTTACGATCAAGCGCTTCTAAATAACTTAGCTTCGAATCGCTTTCGCTGTGTGTGTAGTTCTTCTGAAAGTATACTGAACAATTTAACTGATCATAACTCTCATAGAAGTTGATGATCAAGCATACTCATTACAGATACCATTTTACACTGCTGTATTGTCAGTGCACTTGAGAGAGAGAGAGAGAGAGAGAGAGAGAAAGAGAAAGAAAGGTAAAGAATTAGTTCTAGTGTGAGTACGTGACAAGAGATTTTGTTTGGTCTTTTTCATTGTACTGTGTAATAAACCATACTATAATAATAGTTTTTATTTTCTCGGTTTTCGCCTCGATTCGAGCCTCATTTTCGTTTTGATTATTATACATCAGTGTTCAAAACTGCTGATAGCTCGTCGGAATAGCTGATCTTCATTTCGAACTCACCGTTCGCTGCCTTTTCCTTCCTCAGTCACGGATACAGAGGTTGACTATTCGTGTCCGAACCCCAAATTTGTCACCAGTATTTGGCCAGGCTAGCTTCAACCACTGAAACTACTACATCCACGCTAGTTCTCACCCCTTTGCCGAACCACTTTTTTTTCTTTTCTTTAACGCCATTTTGTTCGGTCATCAAGGGAAACCCCAGAAAAATCGAAAACTTTGAACGCGGAATTGCCATACCAACCCCTTGATCAACAACACACTATATTAGTGAGTACCCGAGGACTCGAGTGAAGAAAGTTCCAAACAGCACTCAGCTTACACTTTCGTTGTCACAATACCACTGAAATATCTAGGAGTGTTTGTCTGGTACCAATAACAGTCGGCAGATAGAAAACTATCTCCAGCGTCGTTTTGTGCAACAGTTTCTCAAAAAGAGCCCCACGTACTATTTTCGGATTCTTTTTTTTTTTTTTCAGCAATTTCGACAGTGAAAAAAAGGCACAAAACAGAAACAATCGAAAAATTGATATAATAACGTACCGGACGTAATTATTTTTGCTGGAACGGTTTTGCCTGTTTTTTATCCTCGTTTAGGAATATTTGGGTGTTGCATTTACCATTTGCACATAAGGAAGGGTCTTGGATCTATAGAAACTTGCCCTATTTGTCCTTGAAAACAAACTCAAGTACAAGGAGAACGTATACCAACTGACTGGTCGTTAGGGAACTATACACATTTCTGAGCATAGCCGCCCTTGCTCTTTCAAAGAGACTTTCTTTTTTTTTTTTTTTTTTTGACAGCAACAATCGGAGTCTGTCAGTTTTGTTTGAAACAAACACGCTATATTACAGGTGCTAAGAGTTTTGTTGGTCGGTTGTTGTTTGAACCGAAATTTGATCTCGTAACATCGATCAAATCATAATTTTTATGGCTCTTTTTTGCCTCATAGGTTTTTGATAGGATATTTATCCTGTAAAGATTTGGGGCCTAGAAATAAGGTTAAGTTGTACCAATTTCTAATTATTTCCTTCAAACTCCTGTTTTGTTTGTTGAACCATGCCATCGGCTGTAAAAATGGACTCGTACGCGGTGTACCCCACGGATGGTACCAATTTCCTATTATCACAGGACCCTCTGGACGACTACCAGAGGTACTTGTTTGTGGAAGTTTGTGAACTTATGCGGCCTAACTTGGCCCAGTTTCCGCACGCGTTGCAATCTCAGCTATCCATTGATCGGAAGGAGTACAAGACAAACACTGTATTCGAGTCAGTTGAATCTCAATCTTCAGTTGAGCTAGGCGCAGAAAACGGTCATGTCAACGGGCATTCAAATGGCACAAGCTTCACACAAAGTGATGAACGGAGTAAGAACTTCCGTAGCAGCCAGGCGAACTCAGGAAAGCTGAAGAAGTCTACCAGCTTGATCTGTAACGAGTACACCATTCCAGACATATCCAAAAACCCAGTGACCCAACGAACTTTTGACCCACATTTCCAACCGTATTTGCAACTAACTCCTTACAACATTCTTTCCTTGGAAGAGGACTCAGAAGAAACGGATGCAAATCGGAACTATTCTGCAGATGGAGAGTATACTTCACCAGATCACGGAATACAAAACACAATGAATACATCCAACAAACCGGGTTCCAACATAATCAAAAATCAGGAGTTTAGGATGATCAAGTTGAATGCTAAGATCAACCAAACGCTGATAATCAACCCAAACAATTGTATCATTTGGAACTGCGAGACAGGTTACGTATTCTTCACTGGAATTTGGAGATTATATCAAGACATCATGAAATGTTTGTGCACGACAAACAGACAATACCAACAAGACGAATCTGCTCGTACCCATTGTTGTAAAGAGTTGCAAAAAGTCTTGAGTCAGGTAATTTACGGAAAATTGGATAAGCCTAACAAGAAAGAATCTCCAAAGAAATGGAATAAATGGTTTCAAAGAGAGTCTTTTTCCACTTATATCGACTTACACTGGCATAAGTTGGATCCCGCACTATCGAAAACATTGGGAGAATCTTACAACCCGAAAATTCCCTTCGAACAAACCGTGAAAAGAATTAGAGGTGGCTATATCAAGATTCAAGGGACTTGGCTACCATACCCCATATCGAAAGAGTTGTGTTCTAGGTTTTGCTACCCACTAAGGTATCTTCTAGTTCCACTATTTGGACCTGATTTTCCCGAAAAATGTGAATACTGGTATTCACAAAGAAGCCAAATATCTCCATCACTTTCAACTTCAATATCTCCTAAGTCTGCAAATTCAGTTTCGACTCTTACTAGCGATGA
Source organism: Kluyveromyces dobzhanskii (assembly GCA_003705805.3). Taxonomy (NCBI): domain Eukaryota; kingdom Fungi; phylum Ascomycota; class Saccharomycetes; order Saccharomycetales; family Saccharomycetaceae; genus Kluyveromyces; species Kluyveromyces dobzhanskii. The sequence goes on along the minus strand of PPJP03000001.1, from coordinate 681,019 downwards.
AAGAGATAGTTTGAATACGGCTCAAGATCTTTTAAATATCTCTCGAAGATCGTCTTGGAACGACAACAGACACCGCTCAATTGTCCCACAAATCCATTTGCCGAACCGTCATTACAGATCTCAGTCATGCACCGGCATAATCCAACAAGACGCTGCCACTGAACACAGAAGGAAATATTCAGATGTAACTTTACCACCTTTCCAAACTTTGTTTGACGACATACGAAATTCGTATTTAGATGATTTCAACCGGTAAAGGTTTATTGTTCATTTCGAGGCACACGCTAAAGAACAGGCTACAGTTGGGACACGATGGAATATACTAGTGAAACTCTCGTCACCATTTTGCTCGTTTAGGTCACCTGTTTAACCCTTGTTTTGCTCAAAATATTAATTCTTGGATCAAGATCCTCTATCTATACTTTTTACCTCAATCCATATAATAACTGGCCGTCGTCTTTTATCGCAAAACAACAATTCAATTTCGTTGCCGGGGGCCACAACCAGGTATATGCTCCATTTCATTACTGCCCCTAAAATACTGCTTATACGTACATGACATAAACTTGATCTTTGTATTGCAAATGTAATATATACAACCTATGGATTTTCAAAAATTAAAGACATGTCGACATTCAATTGAAAGTAAAAGTACTACTGTCACGAAACTAAACTCGTGCTGAAGGAATTCACTGTACTGTGAATTGGAGCGACAAGCACAGCTATAATGGATTTCTTGGATTTCCCGGCTCTAATAACCGACGATGCTGATGCATTGCCCCAACCGGCATCCCGTCTTTCTTTGGCCAGCTTGAAGTTAAATGACGATCAACAAGAGCCAGAATTTACCATACCAAAGGCCAGCAATCATGCCACAGATTTCAAAGATCTACATAGCAAAATGAGACATTTCGCAAGCATTTCATTATCTGAAGTGCGCCCGCGATCAATTTCCGATTCTTCTGCCGAACGAACACTTAACACATCAAACAAAATAGAAAAAAATACTACAACCAATCAGTTGCTATCCAACAAGATTAATAATTTGGTCAACGTCCCTCAATATTCAAGGTTCACATCTGATTCAGAGACCAAACAAGCCCTTCAAATCTTGGAAGCTAATCATTCCAATTTGGCCATCAACTTCGATCAGTTGGTAGCTTTTGATTTCGTTGGAACTTTGAATAGAAAATCTCTTCGTTCAAAACTCGAAATCTCCATGATTAACTCTCATTCAGATATCTTAAGTAACTTTCAGTCTATTGCCAGAAGAATAAAGAGGCTTTCAGGGCCATTGGAAAAAATAACTACTGCAATGCAAAATTTCGAGGAAACGGTAGATCTTAAATCTTTCGAATTTGATAATGTGAAGGACAGACTTGATCAATTGAAGTCTAGACGTCAGGTTATGATAAAATTGAGGGACTCTCTGACCTTGACGCAGCTAGAATTAGATCACTTATTGAACGGTTCCATCGATAAATTATTCTTCGAAACTTTGAATAAGATAAATTTCATTAAAGAGAAAGCCACCTATCTTCTTACTGACGATAAAACTATAGCTGCGGGTACCGCACTACTTAAAACAATGAATAATAACTTGACAATTTCAAACAAGAGAATCCACAACTATTTGATAAATTTCATCGAAGAATACGACTCACTGTCGAGACAGTACGGCGAACGTACCATCGGAGATGAATCTCTATTAAAGTTCCAAACGAGTTTGATCCATTTGTCCAGTGATGTACAGTTTTTCCAAGACTTTTTGAATAGAATCGTGGGTTCAAGGTCCAAAAGGTTGTTGGATGAATTTTTATCTCAATTTGATATTGATAACAAACAAGTACAAAGGCCTATAATTCTATCAGCAAACGACCCTGTTAGATATCTTGGTGATGTTCTTGCCTATGTACACTCCATGATTGTCAATGAGTTGCAATTCTTAAAGTCCATTTTCGAGTTGAAGTCAGAATTAATGACATCTGATTCAGTTCTAAAAGATAATATGGACTTCATTCATGACTTACATTTGAAGCTTCTCAACGAGATATTCGCAACATTGGCAAATACAATAAGGATAAGACTTGAACAAATTGTTAGATTTGAGAATAATCCGATGTTAAACTTGGACATCGTTCAATGTTTGAACCTATATCAAATGATGCTCGTCAAAAGTGGAATAAATGAAACAAGTCAATTAATCGTCAATTTGAATGACCTCGAAAACTTTGCTAGATCAAAAATAATTTCAAGCGTTACAAAAATTGTGGATGATCTTGACAGGGACCAGATTACTGCAACTGACCTGCTACCACCTGACTGGTTTGTGGACTATCTGTCTAAACTTTCTCAACTCTTGGCTAAGTTAGAACAGCAAAACGAAACGAAAATATTAACGGATGGCTTCTATGATAAATTAATTGTGGACCCCATAAGCAACAAATTGATTTCAAATTTACAGCGTTGGTTTCCTGAAGCCAAGAAAGATAAACTTGTCAGACTTGATTTGCTCATTGTGCAAATCAACAGTTTTGATCTTGTTAAATCAAAGCTGGGTCCTTTCCATGATACATTGTTTGTATCTGATCACGGCAAAGAAGTCTATTCGAAATTAGAATTTCAATATGCGTCCTATGTCACCAAATTGAAAGAGACATCAAACAGCTATTTTTTCGAGTCGACCGGTATGGAGCTGTATTACAATCTTTTCAACATGATTTTCCCCATCTTATCCGTGCAGGATGAGCTTGACTATGACATGTATTTGTCTGCAATTGAGAATCCAATAATGAAATTGTCGACAATACACGATAGCACTCACAAAAAACTAAACGATTATCTTCCGTTGGCTCTCTCTGACTTACAAGATGTCAAATTGTTCAACTTGATGCCACCATCGGTTGAAGAAGATGTAATATCCACTTGCTTTGAGAATTTCATTAAATTTTATGAGGTTTTTAAGAATGTACTGTTCAGAATATATCCAGACGACCGAGAAATGATTTTATCGACATTGAACTTCACCACAAACGAAGTTCGTATGCTCTTGTGTATTGAAGATAAATAAACAGAATACCCGCATATAAAAGTTGACTATATTTTTGCATATTTTTAGATTGTTACATCTTCATGATTGGGAGATTTGCCCCTACCGTAACCGTCGATATGATAATAATCCATCGGATAGTATTTTTCATTGAACATCCTATCATTTTCGAGCATTACGTTGGTTTCATACGGTGTTAGCAACGGTTTATTAAAAGCATAACCCCAGTCAATAGATAATCTTGGGCAAGCAACTTGAACAAATGCATCGATATCATCAAACATAGCAAGCTTCTGTGGGAAAATTTCACTAAGGATGATCTTCACTACAGTTCTACCCGACGCTTTGAGTTTATTCTCGAGATTTTCCACTGTAGCCAGATTACCTTGCCTGCCCAGAGCTCCAAGGATCAAACCTACCTTTTTCGAGCTGCGTGCTTTATCTATTGCCGATGCTCTTACTTCAACTAGCTGTTTCTGATCGTAGCGTTCTCTTGTGAATTTTCTATTATAAGGATCATATCTGAAAGCTGGAATTTCTGGGTTGTGAATCATTGCTGATTCCAAATGGAACCTACCATCCCCGATATACACCATTGCATCTATTTGATTTTTGTCTAACCTTTCAGAAGTGCATCCAAGAACCTCACCCTTGGATAGTGGTTTAATTTGTGGGGGGATTATATACAACATATGCTCTTCTGACTCCAATAATTTATCCTTCATACTATGAATGGTTGGATTAAACTGGATGGTACCGAAGGCCGCAATTCGCGAACCTCTTGGGAAGTTTTTCTGTAGTGTCTTTATTAGATGGGTTTCGTCAATATTTATTGTAACGAAGATGTAAAGAACTTTGATAGTCGTAATATCAATTGGAACCAAACAAGAGTGCGCATAGTGAACAATAAAATCACAACCTAGCGATCTGGCAGTGTAATCATCTATACAACATGCACCGTACGAAACATCGCCCATTACAACGATCTCACACTGACAAAACTGCTCCAATATATCACTTATCACCAATGAGTATATAAGAAGCCCTTCTGGCATCTGTAAAGCAACCCGCTTTGCAGCATGCTTTTTTATATTCCATACCGTCTTGTGTAGTTCGAAATTATAATTCGATGGAAGAAGCTTGATTGCATTATTCAACTCCTCATCATTCAAAACCTCCGGTGGTACCTGGTTGATAGCATGGCGAACATTAGTCTTGGGTCTATTTTTTTTTACTAGTTCTGTAGTCGATCCTGAAGTTCCGTTTCCTTCTGCTGACTTTTTGATACCGACGAACCTTCTTTTAGGCTTTTTCTCTTGCTCACTCATTGTCATTTCTTGGTGTATGCCAAAGACTGAGCAAAGAAGTATCTCTGCTTGTGCTATATTATCAAATGTTATAATTCAACTCATCTCATCTCATCCTATCTTGATATATCGAAATATTTCATTAATGCCATTACAATATTGGAACTTCGAAATATTTCTTTTTTTTCTTTCATCACTGCATTAATTTCGAAAGATTTAGTAACGTCAACGAGATGAGTAAGGTACATATTTGCATTGAAGTTTAGTGTATAAAGATGGTTAGCTGAACGCTTTTTGTATTTTGGTACCACTTGGGCAAAGGACAGACTGCTGAAGTTCATATTCAATTAAAATCTGCTAGTATCCATCTCAATTTTGACATGATCACTCCTAGATTTACGATAACTCAAGATGAAGAGTACATTTATGTACAGATAAAGGTATCGAGCGTTAGGTTCAGCACCTCAGGAATAGAATTGGTAATAGACGGTTGCATGTTCATCTTCCATTTGTCGCCTTATTATTTGAGGTTAAGACTATCGGATGAACTGGTGGAAGATGAAGAACTGAATAAAGTAGAGTATGATTCCAAACAAGAGAGTATCAACTGCAAAATACTGAAGGCAGTTAAAGGTAAAGAGTTCCAAGATTTAGATCTTCCTAGTAAAATGTTAGCCGCTAAAAATGAACCAAAAAAGGCGGAAGGTCCTTTGATTCAAGAAGTGAGTACTGAGAAGGAGTCAATCAATGACATTAGAGAAGAGGGGGAGCAATTTGATTGGGAAGTCAAACAGGAAATTCACGTAGATGACACACCATTATGTAAGTACGGGTTCGATAACATGTACACAGGCTTCATTGGCGTTTCCATTGCTAACGGTAACGACATCAACGAATTGGATGATCCCGAACATACCTCCGCTGAAGAAAGAGTCAAAGAAAGATTAAAGAAGGAGAATTTGAAGTTCGATCCTGAATACTACGCAGCCGAATACATGACAACCAAGCATGGCGACGAAGAGGATGTTCAAATCAATGGTATCAAGAGATTACTTGAATATGTCCCTCCTCTATACGAAAGCTACCAACAGTGGTATGAAAAACTGGATGTCGAATCAAAGGAGAAATATCCATCGTTCCCTGTGGAATTTACTGAGAAGGAACAAAATCAGATGCAAGATCATATTCCAAAGAAGAACTATCTGGTCAATGATGCTAAAAGTCAGTACCTAACACTATTGTCAATTCTATATTCTTACACATTTGAACAGATAGAAAATGAAGGTCTTCATACTACTGAAAGTCAATGGACAATCGGTAAGCTAACTCCACAAATTGCGATGCTAGACCAACAAATTCTTCTATCAGAGTCCATGGGTCATTTCTCTCAAATCAAAGGTATAATAATCACAGCTATTAGAAGAACACTAAGTTACCCCTTGCATCGTAACTATAATCTCTGCATTAGAGCGTGGCAGTTTACAATCGGATTATTGCTTGGGGGAAAACGGTTGGTAATAAAAGCGCTTTTAGATATCCACGAGCTTTTCAGGTATCATGACGTATACTACGTATACACCAAAATATTGTTGGATGATTTGTGCGCTTGGCTAATATCACAGGGCAACGAAAATGTGATCAAGTCACTGGCACTTCAGGCACGTAAAGAACTTGAGTCGATCGAAAAATCAGACACAGAGTTCGAGTGTATCTCAGGTGTTGACGAAGAAACCGGTGAAGTGGAATGGGAAACGCTAACCATCGCGGAGATAGAATTCTTATCAGAACAAGAAATGTCATCACAATCAACGCTTATGTGAACGTCCTGAATTGGTTTTTTTTGAGGCACCATAAATCACGTATTTAGTAAATTATCAGCATAGTTTGGACCTTTAAGTAAAATTTGAGGAGGAGGAGGAGGAGCAGTTTTTCTGATATCGTCAGAGGCAACGCCATTGCTGCTTGATTCACTGAATGTATCATCGTTTCCTTCAACGGACGAAGGGTTTGACGTTTTTTCAACCTTCGATTCGATTTTTCCTGGGTTGGAACCACTATCAGTATTATGAACAGCAGTAGTTTCGTTCACGGACCTCGATCTTGAATGTGATTGTTTGTAAGACACTTGGTTGATAGAATTTAAATCAATGACACCAAATGCAGAATTCGTCGTATTAGGTCTTCTGTGCTTACGTATTCCATTAGAGGACGGCGAAGAGCTCGAAATAATTGGCTTTCTTCCAGAACCTTGTTGATTACTTACATGATTCTGACCGTTGTAAGTATGCCATGCTGAAAAGTTTAGCACACCAGTAGTCGATTCGTTTTTCAGATGTATAGGCATTGACATCACTCTTTGGTGAGTAGAAGTTTGTGGAGTGGGAGTTTTCGGTCCCGCTTCCTCATTGTTATGCGATTCCTTTTCCCTCAAAACCATGCTATTGTTTAAAGCTGCCACAGCTTCGGCACCAATTCTAGCAGGCGAGTGTGTTCTTCTGTGTGTTCTGACTTCCGAGTCAGCTGAATGAGTCTTTATTGATGGGTTCCCGGGTGGAAACTTGTAAGTTTTTAGCTGCTTATCCGGAGCAGCAGTTAAGGGAGATTGTTCTTTTGCATGTTCCACTCGATGAGTATCTGCGGTTTCGGCTTTACCGCTCGAGCCATCATTGTTAAATAATTGAGGAATCACGCCCGCTGGAATGCCGGCACTCACAGCAGTCTTCAATAGCTCTAAAGACCTATTCACATTCTCTAGTTTGTAGTACTGTCTTTTTGTCTGTTCCTGTTGCGAACGTAGCTGTAACGCATGAACTAACGTTTCTTCTGTGTATGGCCAACTTTTAACGTTGGAGCCAAGTAAAACGGCCAGTGCTGGCACTTCTTGTACGCTTTCATTCGGCATTCTCACTCTCACTGAGACTTTCGCCCTTGTCGAAGAGTTCGTTCTGATTGTTCTAAATAATGTTCATCCCTTCTGGAATTCGTCTGCATATGTTTTTATTTGCCCATTATTTAAATTATTTTCACTTTTCGGGAGTCGGAGTATTGCAATCATTACTACCAAGCTTTAAAGGTAAGAGAAACAGCCTGTGAGATCAAGAGTACATAAACAGAATCAATATGTTGATAACAGTGAAGGTGTATGTCAAGAGGTCCCTTGAAGTTAGCATATGTGTCAGGAATCTCATTGAAGAGGAATAATAGTATTAGTACATAAGAAAATTGTAAAGTTTACAACAATATATAAAATCGGTGGGCACAGTCACTGTTACATATGACACTGACTCATGGCCCAAACCATGGAGACGACTTCTAACGCAAAGAACAGTCTGTGTGCGCAAACGAAGAGGCCTATCTTTTTAAACAGACTCCTCTTCAAACACTGTTTCGATCGGTTTTTCCATGAAGGATGCGTGTGAAAACACACTAACAATTGAGGCACCAATCAACCACATCAAGGTGGAAATTGGGGAGGCTAAGAAACCCAATGGAAGTGCAACGCATAGTAGACCAGTGTAAAGTTGAGAAGCCTTGAAGGATCCGAATGGAGTAATCAAATCAGCACCGTTTAGCTTGTTGATACCCATAGTACCGAGAATAACGAACACGATCACGGTCAACAACAAAAAGTTGGTCAACAAAGTGTAGATACTTAGCGCACCAACGATCAGAACATAGTTGGTGGAAAAGTAGCCCAAGTTATAGCCTACCCTCGATTGAACTTCACCAAAGTTTTGAGGCTTCGAGATTCTCTTAAAGTTGAAAAACTCCTGTGGTGAGCGCACAGATGCCAATCTATTTTGTAAAGAGCTGAACTCACTCTTGATACGGTCCACAGACAGGTTCTGCGCAAAACTGGAGATTTGCTGATTGTAAAAGCGTTTCAAACGTTAAATTGTTAGTACTCTGTAAACGACACGTTGGAATAACATGTACGAAAAAAGTATTCATATTGCGAGACCTTCAACCATAGAGGTATGATAAAAACTCTGCATGCCACTAAAGCCCACATGTACATACGGAAAATTGAGCGAAGTTGTTCATTTTTTGTCTGTGTTGGTATGGTGGCAGCTCTACATAAAACAGTCTTCTATTTACAAATGTTATGTTCTTCACGGTAATTCGCATTTGCACTGATCTGTAAACATTTATTTCATTTTGAAGGTTTGACGTTCAATTTTTTCCCAAATTAGAAATACGTATATCGCTTCGCCGGTACAAAAAGACAGGTCACGTGCCATACGATGAGATCAACCACTTACAAGCACTTGGACAAGAAAGCTCTTGTTTGACGATCTTTGCGCAGTGAAAACGTTTGTTTTCGGTTTTAAATAGTTTCGATGACATATCTAAATACAAAGGGAGCAAAACTCAAAGCCCCAAATCCTGCTTTACGAGCGCTTTGCAGATGGGGTGGTACGTGTCTCTGAATCTGTTGAAGGTTTCAACGGCCAGTTCACGATCGACTTCGTTCAACAAACGGTATCCTGGACGGACGAATTTCATTCTACCCACGGTACCTAACCATTCTGCAAGCTCCGGGTATGATGAAGGGATTTTGGACTTCAATTGCAATCTGTAGTGTCTGAAGATAACCTCAGCGTTTTGAGATTTAGAGATCTTGTCTTTGTATATGTTGCTGAACACCCTAGATGCATCACGGTAATCTGACCATTTGAAGGTGTCGTTTTCTGGGTTCCCACCTTGAACCAATGTGTCCAGCAATAACACTATTTGGTTGGAAGAAAATTCAGAGATGTCTTTCGGGGAAAACATCTTTTCCAATTGCTCTCTTTCTGAGATATTTTGGGCTGCGTCGACCCATTTGTTAGCTAGCGTATAGACATTATCCGCCAGCTCTGTGATCAGTTCCGGTTTAGGTGGCATGCCCGGAGTAAATAGCCATGTTTTCCAGTCAACAGACTCTAATAGATGACGTTTTTCATGGAAAAAGTCAAATAGAGTGTCGAGGAACTGCCATGTGTCTACAGATTGACGCGCAAACTTGGTAAAGTAGTGTTTAATAAATGGATCGAATACCTCTTTACCACCTAATAGGTTTTCCAAGTAGAATAGTAAGTTAGAACCTTTCTCGTAAGGAACAGTTGAAAACGCATTATCAGGATCGGTGCCGTCTTTCAAGTTTTGCACCAAACAACTGAATCTTTCTGGGTTTTCCATGGCAGAAATAGAGCCTTCTAAATCGTTCCAGCCAATCAATGAACTAAAGTGTCTGGTAGGCTCACCATGAATGGCACCCGTGATTCTTCTTTCTAAATACACGGTCCAGCCTTCGTTTAACCAAAAGTGGTCCCAAGAGCAATTGGTAACCAAATTACCGGACCAAGAATGGGCCAATTCATGCGCAATGACATCTATATTCGATTTATCATGGGCAATGAGGGTTGGTGTGGCAAAAGTCATATTTGGGGATTCCATACCACCATATGGGTATGAATTTGGATTGATTAGAATATCGTAAGTACCCCATTCGTACTCGAAGATGATGTTTTCAGCTGTGGTAATGAACTTTTCAACGTCACCATCGAACTCCCATTGGGCGTCTTTGAGGCGATACGGTTCAACGTAAACCTTGGACCGTGGTCCAATTTCAGCACTTGCTAGATCACCAGATGCAATACCAATCAAATATGCAGGAATTGGCACCTCTTGCTTGAACGAATACGTCTTTGTGCTTTCAGAATAGCCAGTTTGTATACCAGAGAATACAACCGGTAATTCAGATTTGATGTTGGCAATATATGGGGATTTGACACTGGGGGTATCGAAACATGGGAACAAGCTTCTTGCATGTATAGCTTCTAATTGCGAGAAAACGTAAGGTTTTCCAGACGTTTGATGACCCTCAAGCCACTGTAAAGCTGTACAATCGGCGGTGGTGGAAAATCTCAAGGACAAATTGAATTTTCCGGGCAAAGAAGATGGTTTGACGATCAATTGAGAGCCTAACGGATGTTTCCTGTCTAGTAGTTCAAACTTCACATCTTTGTCCTCATTAATGTCGACTCCAAGGACCTGCAAGTAAGATGTATCCAACTTTAGTTGAGTTTCCTCCTTCTTAACCTTTTCGATTTCGTAGGTTACAGAACCGCTTATAGTTTTCTTTTCGAAATCAACTGCAATGTCCAACTGTGAGTTTTTAACATCAAAAGATTTGTAATTGGATAGAGTTGAATAGTCAAACTCAGGGGCCTCTTTCGGACGACGCGATTCAAGAACTTCTGGTAGTGGCATTTTTCTCAAAGGAGTGGAGTTTTTGGGTAATCTTATAGTCGATAGAGCTCTTGCAGAAGGGAATTTGCAACCAATTAGAGTTCTGCTGAAATGATTGAAAAGCATGCACTTGACTTGAAGGATTCTGACAGATCAGTGAGAGCGTATGCCTAAGGATCCTTATCAAATGTGTCGAAAACGGAACGTAGTTCACCTGCTAATCAAATTTAAGGATCTAAGATTGACTAAAATACGAAAAACAAAAAATAGTGGCGATTTCGACCTTTTCCAGCTATGGGGGGTAACACCGAAACAATCGTAGCATCGAATGATGGCTGTTAATTGACGTTTCCTGCTTAACCTTTTTGAAACGAGTTTATAGTGATTGAGAACACATATACGTATATAATCTAACGAGAAAGGGTAGCGGCAATGATGCGGTGTTAGAATGTAGCATCGTGAACAATTTCTAAATTGCCTTTTAGTACATTTTGGAACGAAATCTCAGTTGACACATTTTTTTTGTTTGCCTTTTGACATGGTTAATTTGGCCGGGTAATAAATGGGTCACTCTCAACTTTGACACATTTACACAGCACACCACCCTCACGATTTTGAACGCAAAGGTAGATGGGACCGGGAGGTTCCATGGCGTACATGACCTTGCAAATTTATCCGTCTGAGAACAATTACCAAAAAGACCCGTTATCCTGGTCGCCAGTACCACGCTTTTCTTTTTCGACGTTTTTTTTTTTATGTTTTCGTTAACAGAAACACCATCTTCAACTGCGATCTGAATCGACGACCTTGACCTTGCTTTGACGGCGAGTTCAACCATCACACCGCATTCAGAAAAGTTTCCCCACAACGTGAAAGACTATCCAGTTCCATTTCGAAGACCAGTCCCACCCCATCGCAAACACATTCGCATAGAAATAGTACTTGACAACAGTTTCCACCATGCGAACCAGTCGAGCCATTATCAAATGCAACAGAGTTGCAATGCAAACTATAAATACTATGGTCGGTAGAAACCGCCCAGAGTAAACGAATCTTTCTAGTTTGTTGAAATCTGTTTCGGAGAGAGATGTGTGCCACTTCTTCTTCTTCGGGAGTCTACGTTTCTTCCATTTCAATAGTGAAGAGACCCGCGAAACCTTATCGCGTCGCAGACTAGTTTCCACATACTTCTGCTTCGGCACTGCTCGCGCAGGGGACTGCATACTCGACACTTTGTCGATAAGATATTGCATCGATGCTGGTACGCACAGAAACTCTTTTACCCAGAGTATACTGTCCAGCCTTCAGCTGACGGGAGTCCAAAGTAAGAACACACTAAAGTCTCACACAGAGCCAGAAAAGGCCTATATCGGCCATTGGTAATCACAGCGCGCTACCACAGCCAGTGCTGACTGGTCGATCTCGAATGGGCTATTGTATGGATCAGACAAAACGTAAACAGAAAATCAAAATCATAGGATAATGAGGTAGAAAGAAAAACAAACGAAAATGTATCACGTGACCCCAAACTCTGGGCCTGAGTCCTATGCGCTACTGTAAGCAAAAAAAAAAAAAGTAGTAAACCTGGCTGTATCGTACACTGTTTCCCCAGAGATCTCACGACACTATTCCGTAAGCCTTGCATCACGCAGAGGATAACACGCTCAAAGCCAATGAACGGCAGAAACACACACTCACACACTCACGCACTCAAACCCAGGTATGGCCGAAAGAGAGTACAAATTCCCAGAACCATCGAATTCCGTGCGCAATGCAACGACAAACCAGCTATAGAACCAAAGCGTTGTGCAACTGAATGGAAAAACCAGAAAAAAAATTCGGACATTAGGGAGATATGGCTTTCAAAAAGCCATATCTACGATCGCAGCGGCGTGAAGCCAATTGGCGACGCAAACGGCCAAAACCTTCTTTAATGTCGCCGATAGTACGGGGGCATATTACAGTATCATATAGCATGCACCCTTTTCGCTTCGCAACCCACAAATTGCAGCCAAATCCCCACTCTGTTCCTTTTCCATTGGCAGTTCGATACGTTTTGAACCTGTATCTGTAAGTCTCTTAGAAGCATGGAATGCAACAAAATCTGCAAAAAAAAAAAAAAAGAACAAAAATTGGTGCACTAAAGACCACGTACAGAATTTAGAGGAAGTTTTTGGGGACCAGCAATAAAAACAACAAATTTTTTGAAATTGGGAAATGAAATTCCCAATATAATGAAATGCAATTTGAGTTTTGGAAATCTCCAGAATAGACATTTGGTTCAGGGAATCCTTCTATTGGCACTTTGAAGAAGAGGGAAACTCACGAGAACTCAGGAGACCCATAGGCGTGGAGAGGTTTTTCTATTTTCGACACAGTGTATTTTTAGCGGAAAAGTGAAAGAAAAACAACATTTTACGCCAGGTCTTTTGTTTCTGAGGAAGTGTAAACTATACTTGAGGACTTTATTTTAGGAGCTTTCTGAACGGTTAGTCAAAGTTTCAAGAAAAGCCAGCGAAATTTGAAAGGGGAAAACACGGACCAGGTGAACCCGAGAGATTGCAAACTACTGTCTACTTTTTTTTTTTCCATCTTTTCAATACTACAACACAGTTATACTATACTATACTAAAGGGTTGAAACCTTCTGATTTGGTATCCTTAAAAGTTGCGAAAATGTCCAAACAGAACACGATGACCAGCAGCATAGGCGAAATGCTTTCGCAGAACCAACATAGTTTGCAGCAATTGCAAATGCAGCAGCAGTCGGCAAGGAGCCTGACTTCCGCGGACTGTAAGAACTTGCAACAAAGTGGGATTATCACTTCATCAGGCAATATAAACGGTAACAGAGTCAGCGTTGTTTCGCATGGCCAGACCACCATTCCGTACCCGACTGATAACATCTCAATCGATGTGAGTCAGCCAAGAGGGTCTGTCTCAGCAGACCCTGGGGTCCAAGGTACGCCAGGTGTGCTTGAAGAGGGGCTTTCATTTTCCCATCTGCCTCCTAATAATAGACAACAGCAAACGAACTCGTTGACCAGTTCCAATACGCATGTTAGCAGAAATAGAGTTTCGCTGCAAAGGCATCGGTCCAATAACCAACAGGATCCCAGATCACCGTTGGTGGTTTTGATGCCGACAAATGCTAACCCCACAGAGGTTCTTTCCCAGAGATTTGCTGCGTGGAGAAGTATTATCAGGTCATTACTCGTGTATTTAAAGGAAACAGTCTCGATCCAAGACGAACTGGTCAGACAACATATGAGACTACAACATGCCATAAATTTCCCATTTTTCACCATTGATAGCCAACATCAACCTTCCACGGTGGAGGACAAGAACATTCAAAAGTTCTTTTTGCCCCTGGGACACGGCTCCGTCCAGGACCTTCCTACTTTGTTCAACCAGTATCACACGCAAATGGTTCATGCCGCATCAAGGGCCTCTAAGGAATTGAGTCAAGATGTTATCCCCAGGTTGGAAGATATGCGAAGCGATCTATTGGTTAAGATTAAAGAAATTCAATCCTTGGAATCTGACTTCAGAAATTCTTGCGGTAGAGAACTCCAAGAGACCAAGATTCGTTTCAAGGCTTTTCAAGAATCACTTGAAAGCTCCAAGTATGGTTCCGTGAAACAAGACCCTTTCCTAGCGAAGATACATTTGGAAAAACAGATTAAAAAACAACTAACCGAGGAAAATTTCTTGCATGAGGCCTTTAATAATTTACAGTCTTCTGGTAAAGAATTAGAAAAAGTTGTTGTTATGGAAATTCAAAACGCATTGACAAATTACGCCAAGGTGTTGGGCCAAGAAGCACAGTTGGTGTTTGATGTCTTGATTTCGAAGTTGGATACCGGTTTCTTCAATAAGGATCCTGTGTTTGAATGGGAGAGTTTTGTTGCGAAGGACTCCAATTTTGTTGATCCGGACCTGCCAATGAGACGCATAAAAGAAATTGTTTACAAAAATCAAAATGACCCATTTACTTATGAGATTAAATCCGGTATTCTTGAAAGAAGATCGAAATTCTTGAAGTCATATTCTCGCGGATTTTACGTTTTGACTCCAAGCTTCTTACATGAGTTTAAGTCCGGTGATCGAAAGAAAGACTTGATTCCAGTAATATCATTGTCGTTGAGTGATTGCACTGTGGCAGAACATTCCAAGAAGGGCTCTTCAGACTTCAAGTTCATATTGCATACAAAACAAAATGGTATTATTCACAGAGGCCATAATTGGGTTTTCAGAACCGACTCTTATGAGTCCATGATGGACTGGTTCAATAATATCAAGCAACTTACCTCAACTTCTAATCCTATTGAAAAGGCAAGATTTGTCACCGAAAAGTTGAACCTAAATGGTGCTCCAAACAAATCGATATTGAAACACTCTACACCGCAAGGAGAACAGGTACCTAGATCTAGCGTGGATATTAATGATTCGATTTTGGCTACTCCAAGAACAGAAAATGAGGTACAAGCTTTCTCTGAAACTACAGGCAACACAACACTAAACAATTCCACTATCGAACCAATAAATAAAGCATCACAGTTTCTGACTCCAAAGCCTCCTCGCAAGTCCGGTCAATATTCCTTAGAAACCAATTCTAAAAATAACGTTTGACGGTCTCACTTCGCTAGAGGCACGCAAACTCTTTATCCCAATACTACTAAACTAAACAATTGTAATAAGTATGATATCATTTAGGAAAACATAAATCACCTTAACCAGTCGGTATCAAAGATCTATAACTTTATTTCACATATTTAAAGAATGTAACAATTTATATAATTCAAGCTTCAACCGAAAATGTCTACATCACCAATCGAATTGAGCTCATCTAAAATTTTATTCCACGAACGCTCAAACTCTACATCTGAGAATTTTGACAAAGAGCAGATTTTACCTCTGTTTGAAATTTCAATCCTATCGCTAGTGCCCAATTTTGACACCTGTGTAAATAGGTTGGATAAAGTGCTGTATTTCGAAGAGTCCTTCGCCAGATAGTCTGGGTCTGATTTATCTATGAAAAAGAATCCTGTCTTCAAAGCACCATCAGTACTTTGTTTGTTCTCTTTTGGATCCCAAGGAACAACAATATCGTAAAGAGGTCCTGCCGATGCATGACACATTGGTATCAAACCACTAGCCATGTATTCAACGACAGCTATACCGAAGTGCTCATTCCACATAGCATTTATCCCAAACCATGAGGAATATAATATCTTCTTCATCTCTTCGTATTTACAGTCGGTTTTGAATTCTAGAAATTCGGCTGGGATTTTCAGAGTTCCAAATGCATACTCTTTTAAAGTTTCCACATATTGTTCGTCTTCTGAGTTTCTTGTTGATCCAATTAGGATTAATTTTGGAATCAATTCCTTCTCCGCGGTGCATTTAATAAATGAAGAAAAGGAAGACAATATTAGCTCGTGTCTTTTTTCTGGTCTGAATTGTGCAATAACAACAGCTTGGTTGAGTCTTTGACTAGAATCAGAGTTACGGCATCCCTCAATCAATGTTTCGGTGGAGCATGGGGGGTAGATGATATGACTTTTTTTGCTTCTGCTCCAAATCGATTTAATATGGTTGTAAGTCCACGTAGAATTCACAGATGCAATATCCACGTAGGAACCTGCAAATTTGTATGCGAGCATGAAAGATTTCCAGTATACATATTTTGCAATCAGTTTGAAGTTCATCTTGAACCCCGGCATATTTTTCAGCTTCTGAAGCATGTCAGTGGAAATTACCGGATAATGGGTATAGGTAACTATTGGAATATTAGCAAACAGTGAGACGATAGGATACGCGAAAGGATACCCCATTGTATCGATCCAGTAATCTGGCGTGATTTTATTAAGAGCTTCAATGGATAGAATAATTGAACCATAAGCTTGTCCTAGCAACGTAAATCTTGGCCATCTTTTTGATTCCACAAGATCTCTTTTCTGCAAGAAAATAAATATTATCCTATCTGAGTCCAATTGATATTCGAATCTGTTCTTCACACTTTCCAAGATGTCGGATCCATTAACATCTGTATCTCCAGTGTATATGATGCAAATGTTGTCTTTACTTTGTTTTAATGAGGTCTCAACGGCTTTCCATAAAACTTTCTCACCACCACCACCTGCGTTACAATAAGGATGGAAAAAGCCTAAAAGTTTACGTTCGGTGGGTTGACCCAATTCACCAATAAACGATTCTCTTCTTATCCTGTCTCTGTAGGCAATATGAACTCTATCACCATAGATTTTGTTTGTGTAATCAGATGGTCTTTCAGAAGCAAGGACAAATGCTCTTCTAGCAGATGCATTCTTCCAACCGAAATTCAAAACAGGTATCTTATTCAGATCTTTCGAACATTTAAGTAAGGATTGGTTTGCACGAAGCCTTATCTTTGTTGGCAGGCCCACTAGCAAATTTGGCAGAAAAGATGTCAAAAGCTTTAGGGAAACCAGTATCGCAAGTAAAGAACCAAGGATATTGGTAACAACACTAGCGGTAGTCATTGCTCGTATATCAATCAGGCACTGATTGCAACTTTGGATCTACTTGTTAATTATCATAAAAGGATCACTGCTATAACTAAATCTGATCAGAATGGCTTTAAATATCCAGTATGTTTCGATGATATTTCAATCTAAAATACAATTTATTTGTATTTTATTGATAGCGATACTAGCGGAGGAACCCGTCAAAGGAAAAAAAAAAGAGATAGGCTAAGATCAAATAAAACGAAGGCGGGTAGTTATACTGTTTGGACATTGCCGAGATTATAAGCTATCTAAGATTATATGCCCCTCGATATGGTATTAGTCAGATTCTTGTTTGGTTGCCATTATCAAAGTGCGGCACGGCAATGACTTTTGTGATTTACCTATCTTTGAACTCAATGACAAGCTCGAGCAAAGGTCCGTAGTCGTTGGTCCTTAGTATGTGGAATTCTTCGGAGAACAAACACACATGTCTGAAACTTGTATTAAGAACAGTTTGTAGATTCAGTTCCAAAATTTCGTTGAAGTGATGACAGTAAATGTGTGCGTAAACTCTAAATAGTCTCTTCAAGATTGGTCTTGCGATTGAATCTTTGAAATCTTTGGAGAACGGGGCACCGGGTTTGCTGGGGAAATAGGATTCATCATCAAATTGCTGCTGGCACCATCTGATCAAATAATCCACGTACTTTGGTGCCGGTAGCGAAACGGGGGGCTTGCCAGGATACACATTCCAAAGGTATTCGTATTCGTTTGTTGCTATCATTCTGGGGCACGTTTGTGGAGAACAGAATTCGGTAATCGATCCGTACAACATGTTGATTTGGTTGTAAAAATCAACGCAGTGTACTGCAATCCATTCGTCAATATTCTCTCCCTTTGGTAATTTAACTGCCTGGTTTAGGACACCCTTAGATCCTAAAGTTGTTTCCACAATCTGTCGTAAATCCTGATGCGAAGACACCACTGTTCCTGTAGTTGATTGTATGTAAGGCCTTTGATGCGATGGTGTATAATTAAAGTCTGTCACTGGAGCGGCACCAAGGTCTTGCCCAGGTTGGAATGGATGCATTGTTGCCTGCTTCTGAGGCGTCGAAAACTGTTGCGGCATATTATCGTTAAACTGAGGCAAACTCAAATCGTTTGTTAGATTTGCATTCTGAAATCCGTTGGCATTAACGTTGCCGTTCCCATTCGCATCCTTATTAGTGTTCTTGGCCGTGTTCCATTTGAAACCTCTAGTCGATTTGATAGTTTGACCAGGACTTAAATGACTGTTGTGTAATTAGATTCGTGATCCAAATGTTAGTAAGACTTATTGTTTCATTTTCCACGTAAACGAACCAGGAGCACCGCGCACCAGTCTGAATACAGTCTTTTGCAGTTGAAACTGCTCAAAAGACGATAGGAGCTATAACATACAAGTTCTGTAGGAAAGACATTTTAATCCGAATGCGCGTTCCGTATCAATATGTGTTCAGATCGGTCCGAAACTCTAAAACCAACTGCAGATGTGTTACAAAAAAGCTGGAAGTTTCCGTACTGTATCTGACGTCTCGATTAACTTGCCGCTTTCGTCTCACCCAGTTCTCAAAAGAATACTTCAGGTATTAAGTCGAAGTTGCTATCTTTCCAATAGTCGTAATATCTATAATGTATTGAAATCGAGTTTTGATTTTGTTTACGTTTTCCATGAAAAAGGTAAACTAATGGCTATTACTGACAGATAATATACACACATCAAACAAAGTACACAAACGAACACCAGCTGCTGGAATAATTATTCAATATTTGCACTCACGTACTGCAGAACTCCTTGTGGTTGTTATGGATGCAGAGAAACTGCTTTGTACCGAGCTTACCAAATCACGTGATCTTTTCTTCATTCGCTTGTCTCTTTTTTCTTTCCCCCTCTCACCATTTGTCCCTTGTCCCAAGTCTGAACGTTAAGTTTGCGAAGGACATGCGATTTTAGTATTTCGGATTCTCATTTTTATGAGTTTGCCCTTAAATCACATTATATAAAAGTTGAAATTAGAATTTAAAGCTTTAACAGGCATCGCATTTGTAGTAATTGCGTCGAAATGCACGGGCTAAGACCAACTATCATCAATCCTGTGCCTTGCAATACAGCGAAGAGTACCATATTTGAAATTTGGCTTAACCCAGTGGAGCAAAACATTTGAGTTTGGAGGTATACAGCGTACTATATTGCGTGTTTTTCCGTGTTTCGATTTAGTGACTGGAGAGTGATTTACAGAGTGTAGAAGCGATTGAGTTGTGACGCCAAGAATTTGTATATGTTTAGGAAAGTTTCGTTCTCTGAACATGTGTTGGTTTCCAGTTCAGATTCTGAGCTAGAGCCCACGGA
Source organism: Kluyveromyces dobzhanskii (assembly GCA_003705805.3). Lineage (NCBI taxonomy): Eukaryota > Fungi > Ascomycota > Saccharomycetes > Saccharomycetales > Saccharomycetaceae > Kluyveromyces > Kluyveromyces dobzhanskii. Next base: position 661,550 of record PPJP03000001.1, on the reverse strand, counting down.
CTCTATCGAAGACAAAAGTTTCGGGCAACCCACGCAGTTACGAATGGATAACAATGAGGACAAGATTTGTGAGATGGACTGTCTTCCGCAGTTTCAGAAACGTCCATTAAGCGATACACCGGTGGTTTCTAGGTTTCAGTCTCCTGCCAGCTCGGTGGACAATTCTACGGAAACTTCTGCGCAGAGCTCAAGGAGTAACTCGTCAGCAGGGTCCCCTGTGTTAGAACCGTTGGCCGATGAGAAACTGCCAGATGAGAACTCGCTGCAGAGTAATACAGTGGATTGGCCGGACCAGTCGTCTATGGAGAATCTTCCTCCATCAAACAGCTTTGTATCTAAAAGGAGACCCACCACCATTGACGTGCCAGGTTTGACGAAATCTAAGACTTCACCTGATGGTATCATATCTCAGAAGGATCCAGGGTCCAAGTTGATCATTATTATGGTGGGGTTACCTGCCACAGGGAAATCCTTCATCACAAACAAGCTTTCGAGGTATTTGAACTACTCGATGTATTACTGCAAAGTTTTCAACGTTGGTAACACACGTAGACAGTTCGCTAAAGAGCACAACATGAAAGAACAGGACTCAAAATTTTTCGATCCAGACGATGAACACTCTAAAATGTTGAGAAATAAATGGGCACTTGGTACTTTGGACCAACTATTAGAATATCTATTGAACGGACCAGGCTCTGTGGGGATCTTCGACGCTACAAACTCCACTAAAGAAAGACGTCGGATGATTTTACAGAAAATTAGCGAACGCAATAAATTTATCAAGGTGTTGTTCTTAGAGAGTATCTGTTCGGATAAAGAGACTGTCGAGAAAAATATACGAATGAAACTTCTGGGTCCGGATTATAAAGGGAAAAATCCTGATTCTTCGTTGTTGGATTTCAAGGAAAGATTGTCAAATTACATGAAGAAATATGAAACTATCGAGGATGATGAAGCCGTTCCATATATCAAGATGATTGATATTGGCAAAAAAATTGTGTCTTATGATATACAAGGGTTCCTTGCTTCACAAACAGTATACTATTTACTTAACTTTAACCTTGCCGAAAGACAAATTTGGATTACAAGAAGCGGTGAAAGCGAATTTAACGTCTCCGGTAAAATTGGTGGTGATTCGCAATTGACGAAGCGCGGTTTGAAATATGCAAAGGCATTATCGAAGTTCATCGATCAACAAAGAAAATTATTTAATGAACACCAGATGAAGGAACATTTGAAGGTTTGCACTCAGGAAAGCCTTCAAACGGAATTCACCCCTACAGATTTTTTCGTTTGGACATCTATGAAGAAAAGAGCCATGTCAACTGCATCTGGTTTCAATGACAGGGTTTTTGATATAAAGCAAATGAAAATGTTGGATGAGTTGAGTACAGGAGATTTCGATGGTCTCACATACGAAGAAATTTTGCTTCGCTCCCCAGATGAATATGAGGAAAGACTCCAGGATAAGTTAAGATACAGGTACCCAGGTATTGGAGGTGAATCATACATGGATGTCATCAATAGGTTACGTCCAGTGATAACAGAAATAGAAAGAATCACAGATAGTCTTCTGATAGTAACTCATCGGGTAGTGGCAAGAGTTCTACTTGGATACTTTTTGAACTTGAGTAAAGATATCATCACAAACTTGGATGTTCCACTTCACTCAGTTTACTGCTTGGAACCTAAACCATATGGTGTCAGTTGGTATCTATACGAATATGATGAAGAAAAGGATACCTTCTTCAAGGTCCCACAAACTGACTTGAATACCACCAAGGTTAAAGAAGTTGGTTTGGTACATCAAGAAAGAAGGTACTCGATTATACCTACAGCACCATCTTCTGCCACTAGTGGTAAGTCAAGAAGTGTTAGCTATAGCAGCAGTTTTTCGAATACCAGCAGTAACGGACAGCCATCTACCAGATTATTGCCTAATAGTTCTCCCTTTTCTTCTGCTGCAAACATGTCAGCACCCCCAAGAAACGGGCATCCTGGAAGACAGCACCCCGCTTACCGCACTAACCCTAGTTTGTTAGCAAGAACAATGTCTCGTAATCATAGTTCAGACCATGTTGGAATTTTGAAGAAAAGTGTTTCTCCCAGAGAATTAGCAAATTCAATCGAATTAGACAAGCTGAATGAAAAGCTATCAAAATTAGCTACTAATGAAAAATCAGGGAACGAGGCAACTCCTCAGGCCCCCCCTCTTTCTCGAAGCCAAAGTGAAACAATGTCTCCAAGTACTAATTGACATCGTAGATAACTTTTATGAATTTGTTTCTGTAAACGACACTAGTTTGTTTCCTTCTTATCTATGTATCAATGTATATGTATCTTTTGTCTTCTGAGTTTAATTACAATGATTTTATGCATACGATAATCACACTTCGTAGACTATTCCAAAAGCATCTAACCAACTGCTTACATTACCAAATACGGCCAATAGTTTTTTATTTGGTGGCGGCTGCAAAGTTCCCAATGACCCCCCGGATCTCGATCCAAACCATTCAGAAAGTCTGCCTTTGTCAGTGGCTATTTGAACTGCATCGACCCAAGCGCCAGTTCTCAAATTAAAGCCAGTCAAATATTCATTAGGTTCTAGCTTCAAGTCACTGTAATTATTAGTCTCTCTTCCAAATAGTACCGAAGGGCCCGCAGTTGTCATATCTTTGAAGTCTTCCAGAAAAGTGGAAACCTTTCCCATGTATGTGCGGGGAGGAAGTCTGGGAGTTTTTGCGATGTCTCTTGAATAAAAAAATCGAATACCATCAACAGCTGCACCATGATAAACACGAACCATGTAACACTGCTCAATGATTATCGGAACTAGACCCGTGGGACTTCCCCGATTAGCATTACCGAAGAGTGCGGATTTCACACCTTGAACATGATTTTCGAAGCCGTACTTTTTCATTGAAATTGGCTTTGCACTGATTAACTCAGGCAGGTTATCAAATGTTGTCGAGGCTGCATTGATCGCATGAACTTTAATACTAAAGTTATGGCCATGCCCGGGAATTTGATCTGGTGGAATCATGGAACGTAATTCATTCAAAGTAATCAATATTTCTTTTTGAGGACCCACGCCGCCGTGTTGTTTTGGTAAATACTCCAAGTGAGCTTTGGCTAATTCACCGCATACTATCTCTATACAGTAAATGCCAGACTCCGATTTTATACTTGCCGTTTCATTGCCAATTGGGAAAAAGCTTACTTTCTGATATTTCCAGTTATCAAGTTGGCCCGGTCTCAACAACTGCGGATCATAAAAGTCCTGAGGTAACGAGAAGCTTGGATGATATAGGAATCGTAGAATATCCAATCTGTGCCAAGTACACTCATATTTGGGATAGATTGGTGGTTGAGCACCGTACGAGTTAGTTCTTAAGCAATATGCCTCTTTAGTTAGGAAAGACCGGTTCATAGTCATATAATCTCTTAGCATTACACCACTTTCTTGATGTGGGCACCCCAATAAATGACCTATTTCATGCATGAACGCACCTAGCGTAATTGTAAGACATTCCCAATGAGTACCACATTGATTACAATCATTTGCGACTTCAGCAGTACTGGTTTTGGTATCGTCTAGGTAGTAAGGAACGATGTCTTGAAAGCAGGTAGGCCATGAATATAGCCCATGTGAACCGAATATTGCAAGTTTAATTTTGTTGGTACCACCACCAAGAGCCGCATGTGCAGTGATCAAATTCAATTTTCTGTCCCAGTGCGAGTCTAAAAACATAACAGCTGCCTGGGAGGTCGTCGAAGAATCATTAAAGGGTGCACCATATCTCTCTAGTTCCTGCATAGCTATACCGAACAGCCCACCTGCATCTTTTGCATCTTTGTTTTGTTGAGCAATGTTGGCATCTCTCAGTTGTGCAGTTGTCTTTTCACTTCTCAGGATATGGATTTTAACAGTGTTTCTCCATTGATCGTCTCCTAAAAGCGTATCCTTTGTATACTCTTCAACAAACTGGAAGGTCCTTTGACCAAGCCCATTACGGACCATTTGCTCGTTAGTGAAAGCTTGCATGATCCGGGCTGCAGTTCTCAATTTTTTGACAGCTAAATCAAGCCCGTTTCCACCTTCTTTGCGAATCTGAGACGCTGGTGCATCATATTTCAATGGCGAGTCCTTACCAACCAATAAGCAAAGATGGATTGGAGGGTTTTGCAATAGCGGCACGTATTGTATAGTCAATTGTGCTCTTGAATTGTCGTTCGCAGTGAACCAGAGCACATTTTCACCTGGGGTCAAATGCACAATACTCTTAAAGCCGTGGTTGTTAACAGGGAAAGTCAGGAGAGGTACTTGCGGGTGATGCACTTGGATAGAACTGGCATCCGAATCGACAGTACCATGGATAATGAGAGCAGGTGTGTGGACTTCGTCTCCATTTTTGATGTTGTAGAACTGGATCTGCGACAGTTTATGTGCTGAATCAGTGTGTTTCATATTGAAATCAGCAAAGTATTCGAATCACGCGTATATAGGCTTTTTGCAAGTAAGTGAAGACAATTGCCGTTGCATGCCCAACATTCCTTAGTAGCTCAACTTCTTGCTAAGATAGCGTCTGAAATATCCTTTTATGCATGAGAGAACTAAGTAATTTATACGAACAAGCTGGGCCAGGGTCACGTGACATATACTGTTTCCCCTAAAAAAAATATCACCCACATAACTTGGTCTTCTGCAAACGCTCAAAAAACGTGTTTAACTGAAGTTGAACAGAGCCAACCAAGCAGCCTCATCCGAGTAAGTTCACGTTAGCAATCTCAGTTTGTTCTTCGTTCTACACTGCAGCCAACGGCCACGTCAGCGCTAACGACTTCACCTACACAACTTTCTAAGGCGTAACGGGCAAAAAACAGTGATACACGTTACCCGGAACAGCAACATCTACGCATTTGCGTGTATATCAATAAACGTACTATATGTGTAAACGGTCGCGCATTGTGAGCAATGATGCTAAACTTCAACCTACGCTGATCTAATGCGTACGATGAATATTGCCCAGAAAGCGCGATGTACGATGTGCCCGAACGAGGCAGGTAAGGGGCCAGGTCCCTGAACCAGGCTAATTTCGTTCTTGTATCTTCGCTGTCCGCATCAATTCCTCTTGGGGGAAAAATCTTGAAAAATATTTCGACTTTTTCTATCAACAAACAAAAAACAGGTCTTAAATTATAGAACCAAACTACTATATATACATATGTACCTTTAGCTGGAATTGAACTAGATAGCTGTATTTTCGCACATAACCCAACCGTAACTGATCTACTCAGCATTTGGTGTCAGAGCCAGAAAAAATCATCAAAGAGTTTCAGTGGAAATAAGCGTTTGCCGTTTTTTTGTTTATTTTTACCAATTTAAACAGAGAATTCAACTTGGATATAGGAAAAATCTTTTGAAATACACACGAAAGAGTCTTACTTCCGCTAGCTAATAATCTTTCCCTTAAACGTGAGCTTGAATTGAGCATTCTAGTGACATTCGATTCGTGATAGATCAGCGTCGATCTGAAGACTGTATTTATAATGTCCCATCACAAAAAGCGTGTTTACCCTCAGGCCCAGTACCAGGCTACAGATGCAATTGCGCAGCCAATTGCAGGTGCCGGTATTCCTGCTCAGGCTCTGGGTGCTGGCCAACCTCAATTTCTAACACCTGCTCAGCAAAATCTACACCAGCAAATCGACCAGGCGAGTAATGGAATTGCTAATATGCAATTGCATAACGTACCATTGGCTGATCCTGTCTCCTACCAGCAAGCTGGAGCTGCTGCACAGCAACCTCAGTACGGTGGTGCTCCTCAGTACGGCCAGCCAATGAATATGGGGTACGGCGCCGACAGCAATTACGGTGCGCAACAGTATCAGCAGCCGCAAGTACAGCAACAGTATGGACAACAACAATACCAACAACCTGGTGCTGGTGTGGCCGTGGCTAAGCCAATGAACCAACTGTACCCAGTTGATTTATTCCAGGAATTGCCTCCTCCAATCACCGACTTGTCCTTACCTCCACCTCCATTGATGGTGTCGCCTGATAAAATACTTTTCCCTAACGATACAGTTAACAACTGTTCTGAACATTTAAGATGCACATTGAATGCTGTTCCAAAGAGTAACTCCCTGTTAAAAAAATCGAAACTACCATTGGCCATGGTCATTAGACCGTACACAAAATTGTCAGATTCTGCATGCTCAGTTCCAACCACGGACGACGGCGTTGTTGTTCGTTGTAGACGTTGTCGTGCGTACTTGAACCCCTTCGTTCAAATTATCGAAAACGGATTGCGTTGGAGATGTAACTTTTGTAACTTGGCTAACACTTTCCCTCAAAAGATCGACATGAACGGTAACCGTTATGAAAGACCCGAGTTTAACCATTCAGTTGTTGACTTTGTTGCTCCAAAAGAATATGCTGTTAGACCACCACCACCATCAACTTACGCCTTCATTTTGGACGTTTCCCAAGCCGCAATTAAGAACGGTTTGTTGGCTACTGCTGCAAGAACATTGTTAGAAACTTTGGACTCGATTCCTAACCACGATGAGAGGACAAGAATTTCTATCATTTGTGTAGATCAAACTCTACATTACTTCCGTATTCCATTGGACGATGAAGGTGATAACGTTAGAATGTACGACGTGGCTGACTTGGATAGCCCCTTCATACCTTCCCCAACTGGTCTATTGGTTCCTCTAATCGAAGCAAGAAACAACATTGAAAAATTATTGACTAGCTTACCAGAGATCTTCCAGCAAAATATTCAGCCTAAATTTGCTTTGGCTCCTGCCCTAAAGTCTGCTTTGAATTTGATTAGGGCTCAAGGTGGTAAAATCATCGTTGTTGGTGCCACTTTGCCTAACGTTGGTGAAGGAACCCTACATAAGAGAAACGAAAAGGCTGTTGCAAACACTTCAAAAGAAGCTTCCACTTTATTGAATACCGGAGATGCATTCTACAAATCCTTCCCTATTGAATGTAACAAATTTCAAGTCACAGTGGACGTGTTCATGGCTTCTGATGACTACGTTGACGTGGCCTCTGTTTCCAACTTGGGTCGTTTCACTGGTGGCCAAACCCACTTCTATCCAGGTTTCAGCGCACTAAACTTGATTGATGTCACAAAGTTTTCCAAGGAATTCTCAAAGCATGTTTCCATGGATCTTTCCTTCGAAGCTGTCATGAGAGCTCGTGGTTCTTCTGGGTTAAAAATGACTGGATTCTACGGTCATTTCTTCAATAGATCATCTGATTTATGTGCATTGGCCACAGTTCCAAGAGATCAATCATATGTCTTTGAAATTGGCATTGATGAACAATTGACTAAGGATTTCGTCTACATTCAAGTTGCATTACTATTGACTTCGAATACCGCTCAGAGAAGAATCAGGGTCATTACAGTTGGTATTCCAACCACCGACAAGATTACAGACGTTTACGCCTCGGCTGATCAGTTGGCTATTACAGCATATTATGCTCAAAAGGGTGTAGAAAAGGCTCCTGCTTCTGGCTTTGAAGATACCAGAGAATTTTTCAACAAATCCGTCCAAGATGTATTGGCTACATATAAGAAAGAAGTCTTGACTTCCAACACAGGTGGTGGAGCGCCATTAATGCTTTGTACTAATTTAAGAATGTGGCCTTTATTGATGCATTCCTTAACAAAGCATATGGCATTTCGTTCTGGGATTGTTCCAGCTGATCATAGAGCCCAAGCTTTGAACAACCTTGAAACTTTACCATTGCCATTTTTGATCCAAAACATTTATCCAACCGTGTACTCTTTGCATGACATGTCTGACGAAGCTGGTCTTCCCAACGAAGAAACTGGTGAAATTGTGCTACCGCAACCAATCAACTCTACATCGTCATTGTTAGAAAGATACGGTCTTTATCTGATCGATACTGGTTTGGATATGTTTTTGTGGATTGGTGGTGACGCTGTTCCTGAGCTTGTGATGGACGTCTTTGGTACACCAGATATTATGGAAATTTTAATCGGTAAGAACGAACTACCAATTTTGGAGGCTGCCGAATTCAATTTAAGAGTGAGGAACGTTATCACCAAGATTAGAGAACACGATGACGTTATTTTCTATAAGACTCTACACATTGTCAGAGGTGCATCCCCAAGCGAACCAATGAATCATCCTTCCGCTAGAGAAGTCGCTTCCTTAAGATTATGGACAGCATCCCAACTAGTCGAAGACAAGGTCCAAAACAGTTGGAATTATAGAGAATTCCTACAAAACATGAAGACGCGAATCTCCAAGTGAAGTGAAGGTAGAAGCGTCTAAAAGTATTCTGTGTACAACTTATTTTTTATGTAGATATTAAAAATCATGCAATCATATCGTTATTTTTCGCAAACAACTGGCAGTGGAATATTATGTTCTTTCTTATCTATATTCTCACTTAGAGATGTTAAGCTTGACTTTTGTTCTGCTGCTATTGATGATATTTTCACCTTTCACAAAAAATAGCGGTTTTATAATAAGAGTAAAAACATTACTAGCTGTGGGATGCGATGAGATCAAAAATAATTGAAAAGTGGTAACGTTGCCATTTATAAGCAGGTACTATAATCTACAAACAAGCCAAAATTCCCAGAATGTCTCATCTCAAAGTTGTTTCGCGGAATGAACTATTTGGGACTAAACTCGAAGCTTCAGACACCAGTGATTCAGTCTTTCTGCCGAAGCTTGACTTTGAATTCGTTGAGGTTGAGGACAACGGTAAAGCTATCACGGCTACTTGTGCTACGGAGGTAGCTGAAGACACAAATTCGGCAGACGAATTCGATTTCCCTTTATTTTCGTTTGGAAGCCTTGCTGAAACCTCCAATTTGGCCGAAAATGACCCAAGCGAGCAGACCAGTGAACTGGGCGCTAAAACTACTCCAAAGCTGATGAAAGTCAGTCTACGAGAGCCAAAACTAGTGGATATTACTGTAGAAAGGCCGAGATCCTATTACTACAGCTGTTATTCGGAAAGTGACAAGGAAAAGTTTTCGAAAGCTGCTGTAACTGCGGACTATATCCTGAATGGTGCTAATCTACTGCCATTTGCAGGATGGAGTCAATATCGAGGAAAAGTGATTAATATCGATGAACACAACAGCATAGTCAGTGCAGAGCATACTCGAAGTAAGCGTTTACAGAAAAGAAGACCAGGCAAGAGACAAAGGCTTGCCAGGTCGCTTGGTAAACAAAGAGTCGAAGAGAGGATAAAACAAGACGCAGACATCAAAAAGATATTGAAGAAAAAGTTTCACAAGCGTGGTGGAAAGAAAAACAAACGGAAAGCAGCAAATCCTCTTGCAGATGCGGGTAGTTCAGATAAACCCTAATGCAATATATTTTGATCCAGTAGGAATGCTTCTTTGGCAGGTATTGTATTATTACTCTAATTAGTTATTCTTATCTAGTATACTAACGGCCTTCAACATATACTGCAGCTCCTCCTTGAGCTCTTCGGAAAATTCATTTGTTTTAAAGGAATTATTGATCGTCTCATATATTAAGCGAGAGTTACTCTGTAAAGATTTTCCCACTGGTCCGCCACGATTGTAGGATATTTCGAAGTCCCGTTTAAAGTTGCTGGTAACTTTTATCCAAAAGTGATTGATTAGTGAAGAAAATTTCCTTTGGGATAGGTAATCACGAAGACAGTTTGAATTTCCAGCGGTATCACATTCTTCCATTAAGATCTGCAAAATTGATATACATTTACGATTCTCCATGACATCTTCCATTCCCAAACTAAAGTTTCTGATGGATGTAATTGTTTTGGATAGTATTTGAGACGTGGTAAGAATCTTCGAACTGAGTATCTTATCAACCGTATCAAACAAATCGATTGCTGATAAAGTATCCAGCGCTTTAATCAAAGTTGCAATTCTATCCTTACTGTCCTCAATCTTCAAATTATTCAGACAATCTTTCGTCAGGTTGGTGGAAAGGTTTCGCAATAGTTCTTGTCGTTTCGGGGAAACGATATTGTCTTCGCACGATTTTATCAGCTGCAAAGTGGCCAAGTTTGGGTTCTGTTCTATATTAATTCTCAACTGCGAATGTAATGCAGCTACTTTCAATGCGTTTGCTAATTGTTCATCATCGGTAGAATCAGTTCTTAAAGGCATCGTTTGTAATTGAGATACCATATGTACGTATACCAACGAGCTTCTCAGTAAAGTAGTGGTTTGGTGAATTTTGCTCGATACTGTTTGTAACTTAAGCGCAGCTTCATAAGGTTCCAACACATCCTGCTGCAATCTTTTATATGACATGGATAGGTATTCAGTGTTCGACTTAAGGGTGTCCCCAGCAGTGTTCTTTTCCATTTTTTTCTTTTCAATTTGCTCCAATACATGACTTGGGTTGTTCTTAATAGTTTCGTCGATTCTTCTATCTAATTCTTGTAAATCGTATGAGCATCTCTTCATACAAGTCTTAAGATCCAAAACATCTGTGTCTGATCCGTTGTTGGTAACCTTCAATAAATCGTTCGCGAACTGTAAAGGTTCGAATTCAGGCTCGAGAAAGTCCTCGAAATTTTGAAGTGGATCTTTCTGCGTCATCTTGTGTTGCAAACGTGGAGCATAGTGCTTAATCTGTGCATAATCTCAGCTGGATCAATACAGACATTGAGTATCTCTGTGTTGGTTATAACATTTATGTTCTATAAGGCTCAAAATACTATGAAAATAACTTACATCACGTGACTAAAGATCTTTGAGTATAGATACAACTATAAACCGTAGGTGTTTACGCGAACTGCGTATTTCCTATTCACTCTATAAGTACAATTGATCTTTTCAACCCAGCATTTACTTTGAATTTGCTCAAAGACAAGGGGAGTGTATCAGCTGAGATCCTTTTGGTGATATACTCTTCAAATTCGACTATGCTACCACCAACCCCAAAATATATATCCTTTGCTGCAAGCAGGCATTTAACCGGTACTGAAAACTTTTTGTAATTCAAAATCAACTCGATTAATGTTTCTGTTATAACCGGAAGTGTGTCTGGCTGGTATATGGTTTCAGCCGTTAAGATTAAGGTATTTGTTGAAGATGTCAATTTGTGATCACTCAAGACATTCATGAACTGTCTTCCCCAAGAACCCGAGATAAATGAGAACGAAATATTTCTAGAAAGTAGATGTGATTTGAAAGCTTCTAGAAGTTTACATGTCAAGAGTAGCTCGTCAGAATTGATTGGAATGTTAGGAACCTCAGTGGTTTGTAGTTCTGACCATTGTTTTTCAGTAAGTACAGTCTTCGCCCATGCTATAATCATGTTTGGCACAGAAACCAATCTCAACACACTTTCGTTATAATCACATAATGTAAAGTTGATACCGGCATTGCTGTCAGATCTGAGATATTCCATGAAAAGAAACTCAGAAGGAAGAGATGTCCCACACCCTAGCTCGATTATATTCTGGCATTGAGGGAGCTGAATCGGATTTTCGATGAGGGAGTCTACTAAATCTATGGAGCATTCCCATGACTTCAACCCACCTTCGTACACATTTCTCCGTAGATCCTCGTTTGTTTCACCCATCAAAATCTCCAATTCGATGTTGCCAGTTGTTGAATCCACTTCAGACATCAATTGGTGCTTGACATCGAACAATTCACGACGATATATTACCGTTTTAGTCACAGAAGTTTGCACTTCTTCGAAAGATAAACGAACGTTCGCAAGTGATTTCAAAAGATCATCTAAGTGAATAAATTTAGGTTGATTAACTGTGTCTTGTAGTAACGTATCAGAATCTAATGGGTTTTCTTTAGTGATAGAATTAGTAACAGGGCCATTCTCATTTGAACTGACGATATCGAGTTCATCATCACTTAGATCTTCATTTGAGAACCCAAATGCGAAAGACATCTATAACAGTGTTGTCCAGTTTACCTGGTCTTGCTAATTTTCTTTTCTAAAACTCTGCCTTACGCTTCGGCGATGAGATGAGCTCAAACTTTTCAATTTTATTTCGTTTTGATGTGACAATGATTTTTCATTTTGATTTTTGCCTGTCTAACGAATGATAAATTTATCAAGCACTACTTATTGAAAATGACACAATAAAAAGTCAAAATTACGAAGAGATGGACAGTCAGGTGAGTCGATACACCGAGTTAACATTGAACCAGGGGATGGAGATGACCATGGTTCCTTTCATTCAAGTTAATATACTATGGTTTTGCTTTAAAACGATATTATTTATGTAAATGATTTCTGCGAGTCTTCTTGCCGATATTTATTATGGCATCAACAAGCAGATATTCTTTTAGATTCTGAATGTAAATAATAATGTATTGTATTTGATTTCGATAAATGAAACGCAAAGAGAATCTATGAGAGCGATTCTCCAATTTAAATAAGTGTCCGTTTATAAATCATTAATTTTGCTTTGGATATTCTTTGTGTAGTTAGCCAGTGGGTTTTTAGTTCAATGTCTTCGAAAGGTTGAAATTGATACCACTTCTAGTTCAGACGATTATTTTCGTGATCGTAAGTCTGTAATGGGCGAATTAATTTGATAGTGATGGAAGGATAAAGATATTCTTCAATAATAAAATAACGTTAAACAAATTCGATTCTCTGGGTGTGGGTGTGTGGTATTCGAAATCCCGAGGGAAAGGGAGAAGTAGATCCCGAATAAATTCTTTCGAACTGCCAGTGCGCAGACAAAAAGGTCTTATATTTAACCGCAAACCTAATCTTGTCAGTATCGAAAAAAAAATTCGGTGTTGTTGAGGTAAATTTCCTTTGGTCATGGATTGGGGCTCGATATATGTTTTCTTGTTTTGAGTAGAGAATAGAAATAAAGTGAATAAGAAAAGAGGGAGAAAATGCATTCTATACTGTAGAATTATTTCACGTTTATTTGGATTGAACTTGAGAGTAACCACCCCATGGGTTAGCATTCTTGGACTTCAAGTATTCATCAGACTTTAATTGCCATTCCTTGGTCATGGTCTTTGGTGGGTCACCGGATAGTTGTCTGATACCAGCGAAGATTAGCAAGGAAGCAATCAAACCAGCAGCAACACCCTTGGCAATGTAAGCAGCGTCACCCTTACCGTGTACTGGTCTTCTTGGACCCCAAGAACCGTAAGAAATGTACCATGCAGCTTGCTTTTCAACATTGGTCAATTCTGTCCATGGTAGCTTTTGACGTTCGGTAAGCTTGGTGACGATGTCTTGTTGTTCAAGAGCTGGTAGATCTTCCCATCTATTTGGTAAATCAACGATAGATGCCTTAGATAGGGCTTGTGTTTGGGCAAATCTGACAGGAGTGACACGTGCAACTCTGGAAACGGAGGAACGCAACACTGTTATAATATGATATACTGAACTGGTGATGAGAAAAGGTTTATTTTCTCACGCGATGATTCAGATAAATGATAATTGTTAGTAAATTGTAATATTTCTCAAAATCGAAGGTTAAGAGATAGAGGGGTTTTGCAAGAGGGAGTTCGCCGATCGAATAGTTCATTTAATCATTTTGTTAAAAGTATAAGCAACACAACTGTCTTCATACCACATCTAATATCTCCCTATTTTTTTGTAACGAATGTGAAGTCGTTTTTGTACCAGGGAAAAACCCTTACAAAAAACAACCCGCAAATCATGCACAACAAAGCACTTTACAACCTTATGGGCACTATCACCACTGGTCCATCCGCATACTAAACATGATCGCCATTTCAACCACGAAATTGATCGCTTCGTCGTTTCATCCTTTATCTCCGGAAACTCCAGCTCATACCCTATCAAAAAAAAGAGATACAATCAATCCCAATAGTTCCTATTGAAATTCAAAATGTACCCTCAATCACCACTCTTTCAATCCGCGTAACTCGGTAGTCCACATACTTTTTATTAAAATTTTGGTCGCTTGTATGTAAGTGACTTCTCTTTCGCAAAATATACACAAGTTAAAGGACAAACTCTGCTCAGCAATGTACTATTATAGCTCTAACTAACTGAAATCAGCTTAACATTTTCGTTTTATTTAAAATATATGAAAAATTTACAGCTTTTTTTCTTTCACGTTTCTCCCCAATAGATGCGAAAAGAATCTACCGTAGTGGCAGAAAACGCTTCGAAGAAAAAAAAAACCGCCGTATATTTTTTTTTTTTAGTTTTTTGATTTGATATTATAAACTTTCGCACTGTTTAGTTTCGAAGCGCGAAGCGTTTTCATGTCAGTGGTCAGTTGTGCGTCATTCCGTACGACGTGCGAACTTTTTTCGGTGTTAACGTTACGCAAGCAGGATCTGGCCAATCACAGTACGGGAAAGATGAGTCGCACGGTACGGACTGCATCTGATTCGAAAAGAGAAGGATCTTTGTGCACACAGCTACCGGCAGTTTTCTGAAGGTCACGTGTACTATTTGTACCGTCTCCAGGAACCCCGGATTCTTAGTGGGCACGTGACTACTTCGTTAGACCTATTACCAGCATATACATACATATAATGCAGTGAAAATTAACCTATCTACCAGAGAGCTTTAGTGGCATTTAGCCACGGTAGTAATTTGGAGCGTGATTGGAATTTTGCGGGTAAAAAGCGGGACCGAGAGTGTTTGTCGTTTTGCTGGTTTCTTGTAGCGTTTTGCATGTGAGCTCTTGTTTTGTTCAGAGCAGCAGGGGTGGGCGCAGGAATAAATTCCAGCAGATTGTTCTGAATCCATTCGTGTACCTCTGAGTTAGAAGTCTCTAGTTTGAGTTCCGATAACTGAACCCATGTCAACGGCAGCTCGCAGAATTTTGCGTACTCTGTTTGGTCAATTTGTGATTGTTGGCTCCATGGCAAAGCGTTAAACTCGCTAGCGTTGTCATTTCCACCATACAAGAATATTGGCTTGTACAAGTTCCATAGCTGTGGATACTCGCAGTCCCCCACCTTTTTGTAGTTAGCAGATCGCTCTTTCAATTCTTCCGTGCTCGATTTGAGAATAACACTAAGTTGTAGATCGAGCACCCATTTCGTTTCGTCTTCTATAAAATAATACACTGGGCCGAATTGTTTGTAATTTTTGAGATCTTTATAGTCGATCACCCTTAATCCGATAGGGTACCTTTCCCTGATTTTTAATCTTCTTTCAACCTCTTTTTTGTTCCTCAGTTCCTCTTGTCTTAAAAGCTCTTCCTTCTTTGCATCTTCAAGTCGCTTCAGCTCTTGTAATTTTAGTTTCTCCTTCTCTTCAACCCGTTTACGCTCATCTTCGGCTAATCTATGCAAGAACTCCTGTTCTTTTCGCTTCTTTTGTTGCAATCTTTTTTGTCTATACTCCTCTTCGCTCTTTAACCTTGCGGTTCTCTCTTCTTCACTTTCTTTTGATAAAGCGGGTGAGTCAGAAAACTGTTGCATTGGGGATGCACTCTTGTAACGATGTTGCAAGGATGCTGAAGAGCTGGATGCTGAATCCGCTTTATACAAGGGCGGCCTAGTATGGCCGGCAAGTTCTGTTTTCTTGTGCAGATTAGATGTGGTTCTGTTGTCCTCATCATGATTACTATCAACCGCAAGTTCGGAAGCTGGTATTGAAGAACGGTGTCCTTTCGGGCTATCAGGCAGTGGAGCTAGTTCTTCAGCTTTTACGGATGGTACCAATGACGTTTCTTTGGAGGCGATATTCATGTCTTCAGATTCCTCGTCCTCGTCATCTTGATCTTCACTATTAAATAGCTCGTACCCGTACTGCTTTTTGAAAACGTCTTTGAGCAGCTGTATTTCAGCTGGATCTTTTGTGCCCAGCGGGCTATGCTTTGCATAGTGTAACGCCGTTTTCCTGTTCTTATCTGTCTTTTGCAGATCTGCACCTGCTTCGATTAAAAGCTTGACTACATTCGCGTGTCCTCGCCCCACTGACAACATTAACGGAGTTTGGCCTTCCTTGTTACATATGTTAACTTGAGCACCAAAAGCCAAAAAAAGACTCACTACGTCATCATGGCCATAGATGCAGCTCTCTGTAAAACATTTAAAATCAGGTCGTCCACCATTTTCGAGATACGATCCCACGTATGTTAATTTTCCCTCCTTCGAAGCTCTAAGGAGTTTACTTTTACCAGCTTTAGAACTTATATCTGTCCAATAGAAGTCGTCGTCGTAGGAAAGTTGTTTTTCAGTATCATCTGAATGTCTTGAAAGAGAGCTAGATTGCAAGTTACGATGAGAATGTTTCACATATTTCCTCGCAGCTCTCTTTAAGATATCTTTCATGTCATGCACTATTTTCCTGTCATCATCGTCCATGTCAGAATCCTTTTCAATAGACTCGATTGCACTAAGACCCTTGGCATTGACCATTGTTGGATCTGCTCCATGATCTAAAAGATACTTTATGACGTTTATATGGCCGTTAGCAGAAGCGTCAATAAGCGGGGTGTCCAAAAACATATCATAAGATTGTATGTTGACATTTGCACCGTTCTCTACAAGTAGCTGAACAATAGCAGAATGTCCATTCAAGGCAGCCTCGTGTAATGGAGTATTGCCAGCATTGTCTTGATCGTTGACATCATAGTATTCTTCTTCGATGAGCTTTTTAGCTAAGTCATATTTACCCTTGTCGCATGCAATTTGTAGTTTGGTCCTGCCCCCTGCATCTCTATGTACACTTTTCTTCGTCTTTACCATCCGGTTGTCTGTGAGATGCTTGGATTTCTTTAGATTGGGGGAATGGCCCAGATTTGATGCTTTACGCTTCAAGCCGTTCTGATGCTTTACCGGAGAGGAGTCTTCATGAATCGCGCTGCTCGATATTTTGGCCGTACGGGCGTCATCCAAATCAGAAAGATCGGATTCGGATTCATCAGAGTGAGCAAGAACAGGTGCACTTGATTGCCGGCTGTTATTTGCACTTTCCAGTTGATCACCTCGTATCAGTCTTCCCATTTTTGGTCGTGGTGGTGATGCAGGTTCTGTGGGCGCATCACTTTCTACTTCACTCAACGCACTGCTGTATTCCTCGTCAGATCCCCTGTTTTTACTAGCCTTCGGTACAGCTCTTTCGTCGTCATCGTCATCTTTGTTACTGTCTCGGTTGGATTTCTCTTCCCTTTGATGACTTTGATGATCTACTTCAGTGTTTATCACTTGTTCTTCTCTATGTGGCTGCTCCATTGTGGTTGGGTATTCATTTTTGGGGATGTTGCCATCGACTGTCTCAGGGGTACTGACGCACTTGTCACTGACAGATTTCACAGGTGGTGGTCGCGTTGCTTCGCTTTGAATAGTTGGTGGTGCACTTTGTGAGAGCTTCTCTTCCTTCACTACATTCTTTGAAGTAGAGCCACTGCTCGTACTATCTACGCTTTGTGATATCTCATTTTGTTGCTGTTCTGATCTTTCCCTTTCTTCTCGCCTCTCCTCAAGACGAGATAGATAGCTTCCCAAGCTTCTCTTCTTTATAGGTTCACTCATGGCTATTAATCCAAATTTGAGACGCTAATGATCTCGTTTAGTTCTCGGATAATACAGTTTAGATGGTTTACTAAAGTGGTTATAGCAGTTCGTAGTCGAATTTTGAGAAGCCGTATTAGCAGGCCACCAGTTGCTTCAAGAATGCTCCTCAGTTGAATTTACCTTATTTTCATTGTTATGCACACAGGAAGAACCTTCAAACAGAGTAGTGTCTAAGACATCACTTTATACGTTTTGATTATCGGTAACGGATTAGACTTCCGATGTTGGGTGTATTATTACAGAATATATTAAGGCTAGTGTATAATGATAAGGGCGTGCAGACCAACAACATATTGTGAAAGATTGGTTTACAGCGTCAGTTCACCGAATTCAGATATTGACTCGAATGACTGTTTCCGACAGTTATTGTTAATTGAGTCGCAATTCTTGAGCCAATCTTCCCATTCCATAAGTTGAAACAACAAGCTCATATTGGGACTAATTTCCTTCGCTATTGACTTGAGTTTGTTGTAAGCATCATTCAGGTTTAGTCTGTCGTATCTCATCATGTAAGCCACTATCAAAGATGCTGACCTTGAAACCCCACACTGACAATGGATAAGTACTTTCTTTTGGTTGAGGTATGCATTATGTACTAATTCCGTTAGCTGTGGTAGATTCTTGGTAATTTGTGAGGTATGTGACCAAGTAAAGTGATAATAGCAAGGTTGTTTTGATAGAGGTAGTTGCTCCTTGTAGTTTGTAATCTCTTTTGCAACATTTATTATTAGATCATACCCCATGACTTCCTTTAAGGAGGGTTCAGAGTATAAGTAAATGAAAGGGGGTATCACAAGCAGGGGCCCACTTGGATAGTGATTTTCTTTGAACGTTTCTGAGTAGCTATCTAAATCTTCATCGGAATCCATGATGTTCGAATTGTTTTTCACGTCAGCACTGTAAGTATTTGAGGTCATGGGGGTATTTTCTTGGAATACCCAATATCTTGTAGTGCTTTCGATCGAATCGTTAGTTGGAGTTTGCACCTGTGGTATGCTTGTAGCGATAGTGGAAGCCCTTGGTCGGCTGTGAAGTTTTGTGTTGATTGACGGAAGTGAGAATTTGTTGAAAGGCGATGACGATGTGGAAGATGACGGTGAAACGGCTGAATTGAATCCCGAACTACCAGTTTGAAGTTGTGGTGTGCAAGGTGTGGATCTAGCAGATTTTATCTTTGGGGGCAACGTGTATATCTGAGCATCACTCACTCGTTTTCTGAGCTGGTTGCGGACGGGTACAGTAGATGGGCTACTACCTTCGTGAGTTTTTGGATCAACGACTATCAATTTATTTTTCGTTGGTGAGTCTCCAATTCGAAGACATAGATTCTTTGAGTTCTTATTTTGCATGGACTTATGCGTTCTGCTGCCAATCCCTTGAACCGCATCCATGTTTCTCAGAGGTTGTGATGTTATTCCAAATGGGTTTGAGATTTCTGTGTACGCCTTCAATAGTCAATTAATTGTTCACAATTTTGGGTTTTGGGTCTCCGATTGAAAATTTGGGATCTGACTTCGCTACAATGGTCGCCTCCGATTGAAAAAAGCCCTTTCGCAGATATTTATATTTTCGGCAGGAATGTCTCTTGATATTTCTGCAGTGTAGCTGAAGGGTATTATATGTCTGCTTGCCAGTATTCGTAAATATCCCTTCTGCCGCCTTGGTCGTCTAAGTGAAGAATAGAAATAACTACCGACTGCAGTTGAGAGAAAACCGTAAAATTCAGCAAACTACAAAGTGTAGGTTGGATGTTTGGTTGAGGTCAATGGGATTGGTATATTGATCGAATATGTGGTTGTTTACATATCAATTAATTCATGTTTCAAGTCAGTTGTAGTGCTAAATGTATGACAATTCTGATTTTTTTACTTTTCTTGAGCTAGAAAAAGGTCCTAAAAAAAGAAGTAACCAGTTTCTTACATTCCCGAGATAGTCAGAATGTCTGTTTTGGACAGTGATTTGGTATGGCAACTGGACCCAGGGAGTATGCAGACATATAGTATGTTTTTAGGTAAGTGTTTGATGATGATTTATAACTCTACAAGTTAACATTCTTCTATGTAGTGCGTTGTGGTCATATTTAGTGTTACAAACAGGTTTTTGTATGCTGCAAAGGCCTCTGAAAGCGTAGCTATTCCAAACCGGTCTTTCTTGAAAAAAACGTAAAACTGAGCACCCGGTTTAAACACACATTGATTAATGCTATTTGAGTTGGATATTATGCTCGATTATGGTTTTGATGCTTTTTTTTGAAAGGTGAATTATCCGGATCCACAGAGATTTGTTGTTGCACGGGAATTATTCTCTTGTTGTTGAAGAAGGGGATAGTGTAGTACATGTTCCCTCTGATGATCAACTCGAAATCATACTTGATCAACTCTTTCCAACGGTCAATATCGTTTTCTAGTTTATGATTACCGTCCTTATCATACGGAGTGATTTCTGACGGACTATTATCACCACTATTTTTTTTATTATTGTCCTCATCATCGTCATTATCATCGCCGTCATCATTGTCGCCATTATTTTTGGGAGCTCCGGGATTGAACAGTTTAACACTGGCAACCGAAACATCGTAGTTTCTGTTGAGTAATCTCCCTCTGAATTGTAGTTCACTCTCGAGATTGTGCACTGTCCCAAGTAATATAGTTTGGTATGGTGCCGAATATAACTCGTCGTTATTCGAATCTGTATCCAAATGATTTGTTTTAGCGAAAAGGTCCAACTCAACGTGTTTTATGCCGATAGTGAATAGGCTTGGATTGAAAGCTGACGCTGTGATGTCAAAAACCAATTCGTCTAGTGAGACTAATACGTTATCCATAGCAACCAATTGGAAGTCATGCAATTCTTTGTTGGTTGCCAGCAGGAATCCAGAAATGAATCCAAACGTCAATAAGGATGCTACAATGAAAGAGAAATACACAAAGTTTTTGAACTTCGACCACGAACTTTTTTTAGTGTAAAAGTTGTGGGGTGAATAGTCTCCGTAGAAATCAGATATCTTTCTATTCAATTTTTTACTCTTCAAAGGAGTGTATTCCCCAGCTTGATTGAAGTAAGGAAATTGGGATGAACCGTGCCCTTGTAATTCATTGACCCTATCTACATCATCACCATCGTTGTAGAATAGGCCCTGTGATTCGACATCTTCAGCAGCGTCATCAAGTTCAGAGAATCTTCTGCCAACTTTTGCATTATTGGGGACAATTCCGTCTCCATTGTAATAGAACATTGATTCAATATCATCATGGTCTTCATCAGCATAGGACAGTTCGTCGTAGTTTGTTTGATCATGAAAATTCAGCTCTTGAATACCACTAATGTCTGAATGAGAATCCACGTCATTTCCATCAACATCCATATCACCTTCTCTATAACCACTAACGTTGTCATTCTGATCATACTGAGTATGCTTACTTGCAGGATACATTGCACGACGAGAGGCAGCATTAGGCTGATATTGAGGATTGCTGGATTTCCCGACTTTTTTTGAAGATCTTGACATCGACATATCAAATTCACCATCATAACGATCTACAAAATCTTCCAAATTGACATCATCAGGAACACCCGAATAACGGCGTAGCGAAGAACCGTTAGGGTCAAATATTTTTGAGCTCCTTGTTCTCAGAGCCGTTTTCTTTGAATCGCCTGTTTTCGAAAGATTTCTCCTATGAGATTGATGTTTTGGATTGTTTTGACCAAGTGGAGGCATTTGTTGAGAAGATGATTGCTTAGAGTTTTTGGGCAGATTAGATATAGCTTTGTTAGGCTTTTGTTGGCCAGAAGCAAAAGTTGACCGAGTTGGTGTTGTAGAGGCGGAAGGCTTATTCACTGCGTTAATAGTGGCAGACTGCGGTTGCCTATTTTGTGGTTTTTGAAGGGATGTGATACTTAAGCGTTTTCTTGGAGATGCAGACATTTGAGTTCGATGAGACTTTACCGATTGGATTTCTTGAATAGTGTTTCTGTTGATGGACCTTAATGAGGCTACATCATCCTGCTCCGAGTTGCTGGATGGTGCCCCCTGAGAACTTGGAATCGCCGATATGCTGGTATGTCTCGTGTTTTTTAGTCTATTCAGTAGCTTATCATTCTGTTTCAACTGCGGTGCACTTAGTTTAGCAGGTATACCGTACGATTTAGTATTATTATTATTTTGTAACGAATTGATAGTATTATTTGGAGTCGCAGACGCGTCATTCAGTGCTGCATTTTTGACTGAGTTTGCCGTTGACTGATAAACAAAAGTTTCCTCCGAATCAGATATCTCGTTTTCGCCAACAGCGGTTGCCAAGCGAGCAGCAAAGAAATCTGCTTTTGATGAAGATTCTTTGTTGAGCTTTCGTACAGATTCCGAATCTGCGTTCAATGATGGCGGTATTTGTGCATTCGAGGTCATATTATTAGGTGTTGTCTTCATTTGAGCAGCCGCGTTATTCGAAACTTGTGTTTGTGAATGGAGCAGTTTCTGCTGCAAAGGTTGGTGAGGAAGCCCGGATGCCGATAGTGCACCATTTTTACTAACATTGAGGTCGCTGCCTCCTAGAGAAATTTGAGATACCAACTGCTGAGGCGGCGGTGAGCTTGGTGTACGGATACCTTGTCTTTGCTCCCACTCTGAGCCCTTTGTGTCCTGAGAAGCGTTCAATGGTACATCAGAGTTTACTCTACTATCAGAAGGTTCCTCTTGGTAAGATGAAAGCTTGCTCAATTGAGGCTTGGGTTTTTGTTTCGTCATCGACGGTGTAAAGGAGTGTAACTCATGCGGAGAGTTTTTCGAAGCAAGGGATAGATCAAGCATTTGGTCCGAACCGTTGAGCGGGGGTAGCGAGAAGTCCCTGGCCCCATCAGCGGTACAATCGATGAGTAAACTGCTTTTCTTGTTCCTGAGTCCAGTTGAATACGATGCATGCGTTGATAGTGGGTTGGTGTGCTGGTGTGAAAGTGGTGTTCCCTCTTTTTCCCCATGGCTGTTAATTTCTTGCAGCAGTAAATCCTGCGTTTGCAGCGATGATACTCTATTCTGATTCTGCATTGCCTTCAAGGTGGCTGCCGGATCCTCATGGAATTCAACTGCATCCATCTTGTCTATGCCGTCCTTTCTGGTCGGCGACCCCGGTGTGTCTCTCTTAGCATTATTAAAAGGCTTCTTTTGCGCTAATGTAGATATTTCGACGTCTGTGTCTACGCCGCTCCCATCAAACTGCTGTACGGGCTGCTGCGACACCGGAAGAATGTTGTGTTTGTCCGTCTGTACTAGTTCGGTCTCCACAATCATCTTATTATTGTCATCTTCTGACCCTTGACCAACCGGCATGGTGTCAAATCCAAATGCGCACAGGCGACAAATTTATGCAATTTCCAGGTTCTTTAAACTAAGCCTAGGGCCGAATGTTTGTGTCAGAACAAACTTCAATCTTAAATTCTGCTACCTGCGACAACTGAACTTCTCAGATAGAGCACTGGCCCTTGTTTATTGCCCTTCTTTCCTGTTGTCTTACGACAGTTTACCATAATACAAATTTCCACACGTATTATATAAACGCTTTTACTAAGGTTGCACAATTGTAATTGTCAATTGAAACAGAAAGCGAAAAATATAAAATTTGGGTTTCTGTTGTTTTTCTGTGTACATCCCGGCAGTCTATGGGAAGTTCAAAGCAAAATGCAGTAGATCTAAGGAATTTACTTGTTGGGGCGCCGATCTGGGTTTGTGATATAAGGCTGGGAGAGGAGAAGTCCTGGGTCCCCGAACTGCGTCCAATCTCTCTTGTTTGCAGGGTGTGCGTGTGTGTGTGGACCCTCACTGCACGCCTACTTTTTCTCTTGTATGCAAACCCTCCACGTGACTTGCAGTGCAGGAGGGATCGTCACGTGAATGTGGCAGGGGTTCTCCTGCCACATTGTCAGTATATAGCCCGTTTGTAAAATCTCAGACTCGCGTGCCAGGTCCCGAGGCCTGGTAATTGACAGTATTCGGTGGATATTGAATGAAATATTGAATCAAGCCAACAACTTCGGATCCTTTATCAAATTCTTAGATTTCAAACTGCAAATTGCATTTCGAGGTCGATATATTGTAAAATTAAATATTTTGTTTACCAAGCGTCAAGAACTCAACTCAAGTGGCCTTAAACAGCAAAACCTCTATATGTGTGTGTGGATGTGGCTACAACGGGCTCAATCTGGTCCAGAACATCCACCTGATCCCGCTCAACGCCGATCCCTGGCTCCTAATGTGTCGTCTTTGCGTCGCAATCGAGATATCTATAACGTCGCTCGATGCACGTGACCATCTCTGCCATCGCACAAGGATAACCTGCATGGTGTTATGTCTGGGTGTGGGGAAAACTCCAACATGTGAAATGACCGGATACGAAGCACACACTGGAAAGAAAACCGGCTTCAGAAGGCGGCTTTCAGATTTGTTGAGAAAAGGCGGCTTGCCGTTGACAGCGACACATGCACATGCACGTGACGTGCCACACCTTCGGGGGCTGCTGGCCAACAGATCCACTTCACCGATGCATCAGAGGTAACTGAAACCGTTCGCCTGGGCCGATACGACGATTCTTACCCGATTCCGTGTCAAAGCTTACGTTTTTTCGGTCTTCGTGTCGGACCTTGCTATCACTTATTGGATTGAAGAAGTGTATAGGATGAATCCAAGGCACATGGGCGCAGGAAATTTCCCCTAAATTACTATAGACACGCGCCCGACAGCTGAACGGTAGAACAGCCTGTAAACTAAGTTTTACACATCGATGTCATAATGCTCATTGAAGCAATACAACTTTCTCCCTTGGAAATAGCTTGAATGTCAGTTTGTGTACCTAAGTAAGTGATCAAGAAGACTAAAAGACTATACGCAACTCTGATTACTTACGCCAGCGGTTCGAAATCACACTCTCATAATACAGGCTGGAAACACGTAGCTTCTCACACCTTTGAAAATGTCCAAATCGCTCTGTTCCAGTCCTATATAGACACTACCGATGACCGACTCGCGGTTTACCCCACCTAATGGGTTGTCTCCCCGTATAATTCATTCATGCATTCGAGCGTTTTTCTTTGTTTACGTTTTGTTTGCACGGTAATTTTGTTGAAAACTGTGAAAAATCGAGAAAAAGTTTCCATCTCAATTATTGCATTGTATTATTATATAAGTAAAAGAGATCGAGATGTTTTTTGGGAAATTGGGAAAAAAATTAGGATAACCGGTGTAAATTTCTCTCGAGGTTAAATTGCGGATTTTCAGTTTGGTGCGTGTAGATTTCTTTCAAATTTGTTTGCTTGAACCATAACTGATTCATACTCAGATCAATTGCCTACCCATTAAAGTTCGCACCGCCCCATACAAATTTTTTGACACACACAATGGCTCCTCCATTCTTTTCTGATATTTCTAAGGACATCAACAACTTGTTGAACAAGGAATTCTTCCACGCCACCCCAGCATCCGTCGATGTCAAGACCACTGCTCCAAACGGTGTTGCCTTCACTGCTAAGGGTAAGACCTCTCCAAAAGATGGTTCAATTGCTGCTAACGTTGAAGTTAAGGCCTCCGACAAGTCTACTGGTTTGACTTTCACCCAAGGCTGGAACAACGCCAACACTTTGGACACAAAGATCGAATTGGCTGAATTGACCCCAGGTTTGAAAACTGAATTGATCACTTCCGGTGTTCCAGGTGTCTCCAAGGCTGCTAAGTTGAACGTTAACTTTGTTCAACCTTTGTTCGCTGCCAGAGGTTTCTTTGACTTGTTGAAGGGTCCATCTTTCGTCGGTGACTTGACCTTGGCTCACGAAGGTTTCGTCGGTGGTGCTGAAGTCGGTTACGACATCTCCGCCGGTGCCGTCTCCCGTTACGCTTTGGCTTTGGGTTACAACGCTTCCGGTGCTTACTCCGTTGGTTTGTCCGTCAACAACGCACAATTGATCACTGCTTCCTTTTTCCAAAAGGTTTCTCCAATCTTGCAAGTTGGTGCCAAGGCTGCTTTGAACCCTCAAGCTGGCTCTAACGTAAACATCGAATTTGCTTCCAAGTACGCTTTGGACGCCGTTTCTCAAGTTAAGGCCAAGGTCGCCGACTCCGGTATCGTCGCTTTGTCTTACCAACAACTATTGAGACCAGGTGTCACCTTGGGTGTTGGTGCTTCCTTCGACGCCTTAAAGTTGGCTGAGCCAGTCCATAAGTTGGGTTGGTCTCTATCCTTCGCTGCCTAAATGTATTGTAGGGGAAATTAGTGTGAAAGAGTTACTCTAGCACTTATGTTTTTCTCCATCAATGTTTATGTTTTGCTTTTCTCGATCGATCACCAACCTACAAACACTAACTGAAAACGATTAACGCTTCTGGATTGTTTAAACAATCGCTTTCAGTTTGATACCAGCATAAGTTGTCTTCCTCTTTTCCTCGAGGTAAACATTTTTTGTTTCAACTGTAGGTGTTCTCCAACCGCTTGTTATATACATACCAGCTTTTAATTACCTAGGTATCTATAAGTATCTATAATGACCATTAAAATTCTTTATATCTCAAATTCATTGCACATTTTTGGCGTTCACACGCTTGCAGTACACTATGATTGATATGTCTTTCAATATACAGTCACGTGAGCTTTCTCTTTATTTTTCCTTATTACTTTTGTTTACAGCTGAAAGCTTTCATTGAAAAGCTTTGAAGAGATAGAAGTATTAAATGTTAACTACTGTCCAGCACGTATTGATGCAACGATCTCAACAGCTTCTCGGCAGTAAATCTTTTGGTTCAGTGACAACATCTGCCGAATAGATTCCACTGATTTTAAAAGTATAGAATAAGAGGAAAGCGCTAGTCATGTCATCTGTACAAGATGCATTGAATGTCGAAACTACTGAGAACTTGGGGTTTAAGTTTTTATTCTCTAAACAACTAATTGATGCCTTCAACGAGGATATACCTTTTGCAAACTTATCTAATGTCTCAATTCACCCCTCCAAAAACCTATTGTCCATCGGTTCTTCTCAGACTGTATCTGTCTATGATCTCCAATCAGTTCGCGATGAGTCTGTTACCGCTCTTAATACTTATGAATTTACCACTAATGTTGTAGGGGTATTCTTCGTCGGAAACAAATTGGCTGCTGTCCTTGAAGACGGATCTACTTGGGTTACCAAATTAAACCCCTTCGAATGGGAAAATTACTGGAATGGAAACACAACGAGTAAAGTTATCTCATCCTCAATCTTCGATGGAGAAGTACTCCTCCTAAGTGACGAAAAAGTGATGTTCAAAATATCACTATCACAAAAAGAGTCCAATGAACAATTAGATTCTATCAGCGATTGCATTGCATTCGATACGTTAGATCGTAAACTTTACGCTTTACACAAAAATGGGTCTATCAGCATATTCGATGAGAAGTTAACTGTTACAGCAAATATTGAAAAGCCTTCTTTAGATGAACCCAACGAACCATTAACAATAAAGACTCTTTCAAATACCACTGTCTTGGTAGCGTACGGTGAACCTGTTGATCTATCTGAAGAAGACGTGATGTATGACTTTACTGCTTATTTCGTCGATTTGAATACACAAACTTTCACCCCCTCCACGGATATCGCACCTCCTTATTCGACGGTTAAGAGATCCCCATCATATTATTCAGAAACGATATATAAACTGACTGAAACGCTGCCTCAGTTATTCATTGTTGGATCATCTTGTGCTTCGGAGGTATCAATTTCGACATCGAAAGAAATTTACAAACCTGATCAAGATGCTGCTTGTGCCATTCTTCCAATCAACTCTCAGACAGACAACGATACACAGCCCGTCGGAATTGCTTTGGATGTTTTTTCTACGGGTACCGTTCATGATCCTTGCTCGGGGGTCGAGTCTGCCGACAATCTACCTATTTTGTATGTCCTCACCAATCTGGGGGAGCTATACTGCTGGGCTCTATATCACCATTCCGCTCTACAGGATTCAAGCTTCACTATTGAACCCACTAAAAGTGAAATTTTGCAGTCATTTCAACTGCTATCCGGTAAGTGTGAGGAGAGTTCCGTTGCGGCTATCAAACCGGACACTTCTAGCAGTCCATTCAAAGCCGCTAACCCTTCGGAAAGTGCTGTAAAGGATGTGAGCAGAACCTCTTCGCTCTTTGATACTACAAAAGCCTTTGCCCAAGGGTTTTCTCTCGATGAGACCAAAACTTTTGACAACGGATCTTCAGGCTTGAATAACCCAATAACTACATCTAGACCTGATTCCTCTTCTACATTTGGAAAACCTGCATTTGGACAGGGTGCTTTCGAGAAATCAAACTCCTCATCACAAAATCCGGCCAGCTCCAGTGCGTTTGGTGTTCCAAGACTTGGCGTAGATTCCATAGGAACGTCAGCGGCCTTTGGGAAACCTAGTTTTGGGTCAAATACCACAGATATACAATCAGCCTTTGGTAAGCCAGGTTTTGGATCAAGTTCTGCAGAGACACCTTCGCCGTTTGGCAAACCAATGTTTGGACCGAATGCCTCAGAGACACCTTCTCCGTTTGGAAAACCAAACTTCGGATCGAATACCTCAGATACACCGTCACCCTTTGGAAAACCTAGTTTTGGACCAAACCCTACAGAGAAATCAAATGCGTTCGGGCAAACAAGTTCTAGTTCAACAAACTTCGGAACACAGCCAACTGGCTCTTCACCCGGGTTCGGGAAGCCAAGCTTTGGTGCATTTAACAGTGGCATCAATTCAACTGAACCAGGAATCTCTTCTGGAGCTTCAGCCTTTGGTACCCCAGCCTTTGGTACCCCAGCCTTTGGTACCCCAGCCTTTGGTACCCCAGCCTTTGGTACCTCAGCCTTCGGCAAAGAAAAAGCTAATGTTAAAGATACAACGACCAGAACAATCGAAAAAACTGCATTTGGAACAACTCCGTTCGGAACAAAGATCAACTCTTCAACCGAATCACCATTTGGCAAACCTTCTTTCGGAACATCTCCATTTAGCACGAATTCAAATCTAAAAACGGAAACAGGTGTATTCAATGCATCCCAAAGTTTTGCATCTCCATTTTCTGCCTTCGGGAAGGATCAAAAAACAACTGATCCATTTAGCCACATAAACACGAAGACAGAAGATGATAAGTCGTTTGATTTTGCTAAATTTGGCAAATCATTATCAAGCTCCAACGAACTTTCTTCATCGGCGGCTGTATCAGATTCAGTAGCCTCAAAAGAACTTAGCGACTCTACCGTAGAAGAGGACGAAACTGACCAATCTAGTCACTCCGAATCTACTGTTGATGATAATTCGTATGGCTCCGAGCAAAATGACGCATCGGATGCCAGTGTTACGCGGACTGCTGAGGAGGAAAATTCTTTATCCGAAGAAGACAATGGTCAACCCGACCAAAATTCAGATTTAGTGTCACCATCTTCTTCGGATGACCTGGACTCGAGCAGCGAAACTGAAAACGGTAGCGGCTCTGAAGAACCAAACTTAGAAAGAGAAGAGGATGATGTAGCCGAGGTAGAGGAAAAAGAAGAGAGCCAAACGGCTGTCGGAAACAGTCCGGTGAATCAAAGAGAAGAAGATGCATCATCTAAATCTGAAGAAGTTGAAGGCGACAGCGGTATTGCCAAAATGGAAGACAGCAGCAATTCCGTCGCTTCATTTGCTAATAGAATAAAGAAGGCAGCTAATATATCAACAGAAAACTTTTCTAATACACTCATGGATCGGAAAACGTCTGATCACAAAGAATCGTCCCCTTTTTCCGGATTTACCGACTCCTTGTCAAACAACAAAGGCAGTACTCCTGCATTTTCGTTCGCAAATTTCAACAGAGATGATTCCACCGCCACACCAACCTTCTCTGAAAATTATTCGCCATCCAAGAAGGTATCTACAGAAGATCATGAAAACAAATCGACGAGTATAGGCCGGGTCGAACAGGGGACTGAGGCCGCAATCGGCTGGGACGATAAAAAGGTAGAAGAAAGTCAAGATTCAAAAGATGAATTGCCTTCACTTGATGAAACTACTCAGGATACCGAAGCACCAGCTGTTATTAGACAGAAAACTAGCAGTATTTCATCCTCCCCCATTCCAGCGGAATCCTCATCAACGAAGGTCGATAAACATGCAAACACTGCTGAAAAAATATATGTTTCTCAACAAGTGCAAGCTACAGTATCATCAAAAAGTACTGCCACTCAATGTTGTGGTAGCGAGGTTAAAGACTCCGCTATACAAGCTTTTGAAAACGAAGAAGGGTATCTAGCCGAACAAAATGTTCCCGCATCTCAAAAATACTTCATATCTGCCGCAAGACTCACAAACTTCAGTACTCTATCCGTTGACGAAGTCGTACAAGCCATCGAAAAGACGAACGCTCAAGTTCTGGCTAATACCCAAGTGTTACGTTTGAATATTGAAAACCTCGGAGAGTTTATCAATGACCATTCGCTCACTACTCTGACACGCACTGAAAATACTATTTCGAATATTGCATCTTGGAAACTTGGCGAGGCCGCTGCATTTTTGGAAATATTGTGTTCCAAAGTCGAGCAAGATCGCGAACTGGAACTGTCTACCAAAAAACTGTCACAAAGTACTTCGGTAGTGCCTAACGCCGAAATCGTAGTTGCATCACTGAAACGACAGTTTGATTCTCTTGCAGATTCTATAAAATCTGTCAACAATCCTAATAGAAAACTTTCCTGGAGTCAACTTCACTTATCAACTACAGTGAAGAAGAAACTTGAAGAGGTTTCATCGAAACTCGACGAAATCAAAATAACGATCCAAACACTCAAACTCTTCAATGTGGGCAACACCAAGGAGACCATAGAAACCGTACAGCAACTATCCGCGAATGGTGGGATCGGTAGGACCGATTTATTATCAGAAATCCAATCTTTAAGAGGAGAAATTTCTGGGTTGAAGCTATCCATTGAAAACGGGAATCAATTTGAAACAGAAAGAGTTTTAACCAACGGTATTCCCTCTTCTTTACCGCTTTTCGAGACAACATTAGAGCTGAATACAAAACAGCAGTTAGGTGACTTTTTCTCTTCAGTTAATTTATAAATTCTAGAATGACGTGCTATATAAAACAAGTTACATCATCTTATACATCTATCATTCTGTATTTGAATCTGTAGTGTAACGATCTAAGCCAGTAGAGCAGCAAGATGTTTGTTGAATTCTCTAATTAAAACGTCGTTCTGTTCTTTAGTGCCGATAGAAATTCTTAGACCTCCTGCACAACCGGGTTCGTTACCTCTGTACCTAGTTATGACACCTGATTCAATGGCAAGCTTTTCGTATAATTTTTTAGTCAAGGCGTTGTCGCCGTTATTGATATTCAACAAGACGAAATTAGCGTCTAGGCCACCCAGCTGGGTAACATATGAAGAAGCAGTTAACTCTTTCAAGACTCTTGTTCTTTCCTCTTTGATTGTAACGGCGTTTTTTTCCATCAATTTCAAGTTTTCTGGCTGCACGGCTTTCAAAGCTACTTCTGCAGTTGAATATGAGATATTGTATGGTGCTTTCATCGAGTTCAACACTTTGGACACAGGTTTGGATACGTAAGTGACACCCAATCTAATGCCTGCAAGGCCGAAAGACTTGGAAAGGGTTTGCAAGACTGCCAAATTTTCGTACTTCGTGGCCAATGGCGCCAAAGATCCCTTCCCTGGGCCTTCGACGAAATCCACGTATGCTTCGTCTACAACAACAAGACCCGTTTGCCATTGTGATACAATCTTCTCGATACGACTCACATCAACAAACGTACCAGTAGGGTTACCTGGCGATGTAATGAAAACCAACTTGATGCTTGGATCGCTCTGTAACGTTTGCAGAATTTTGTCCTCGTCGATTTGGAATTTTGCTTCACCAGAAATTTGCAACGGAACCTTCACGAACTCCACATCATTGATCTCAGAACAAATTGTGTACATACCGTAAGTGGCTGGGGCAATCAAAATTTTTTCCTTACCTGGCACACAACACGCTCTGATCAACGCATCAATACTCTCATCAGAACCCACACCCAAACACAAATTCTCAGCATCCAACGGCTTCAAGTCCTGATCTTTGAAGACAGATGTCTTGTTACGGTACTCGGAAAGCAATTTCTTGAACTCCAGTTGATGAGGGTCTGGGTAACGGTGCAACAACGACTCAATGTCGTAGTTGTCAATGGTAGGCCCATAGGGGTTCTCATTGGCATCTAACAGGATACCCTCTTTAAAATCATCACGAGCACATCTGTATGGCTCCAAGTTCAAAATCTTGGGCCTTACCACCTTAGCTATATCGAATGTCATTCTTTTTCTGTTTAATTACTGTATCAACCACAGATAGCAGATCACAGAGCTCAATGACTTCTCTAATCAAATTGACCTGCAATACTTCTTTCAATGGTTGTAACTGTCAGACTTACAACCGTTTTGCATCCTTTTTCTACTTTTCTCGAATGCCGCTTTTTTTCATATAAACTGGAAAGTACGATTAAGTCTCACAGGATGATGATGGATCAAAGATAAAGATGACTCACGAAAAAGCTCATGTGACCAGGTTTTGAGCATGTAGAAACCATTGAGACATTCTGAAGCCAGATCTCTTGTCTTCGTGGCTGGTTGTATGTATGATTGACGGATCTGCGTTATATCAAGGGTATGCACCTGTGTTGGATAACGTACTATGTATTATGGTTTGGTATAAACGATGTTATTTCCGTATCATACTGCCAGCTTCGGACTGGATTTGCCTGTGTCATTCTTGCAATTGACGAAGTCGGGAAGTTTACTCGACAGCACACTTATCGAAGTATCGAACATTGAGATGAACTCTAAGTCAATGTCACCCTTTTGTCCTCCTGTGAAAAGATCATATTCTTGATATATACCGGTCATCGACCAACCTTGCAGTAATTTCCTGATAATACCTACCACGACTCCGACGCGGTGCTTGCCTTTGTTCGAGTGTATGAGAATAGGGTAGTTGTTCACGTCGAGGACCAACCTGAGCACTTTCTCCATCTCTCTTTGTATTTCGGGGTCCTTTGTAGAGTTCATCGGTATTTGGTGGAACTGAATCGATTCTTCTTCGAGGAAAGTCCGGTATTCGGGTAGGATATCCTTGTCACCAACGTATATCACAGTTTTTAGGTCCAATTGGTGCCTGATGAAGGAATAGTTCAGAGGCATTGGATACCCTGACCTGTATAAGTCGACATCCGTGCTGACTACTGGGGCAAAACTTAATGGAGGTATGTACTTCATGAGATAATTTATAGGAATTCCGGACGTGAAACCTTGCAAATTCAGATGGTTGTCAAGTATGAAGAAAGTGGGGACAGAAACACTACCAGTTTTGTGTTAGGACCAGTAACTCTTCTTAATTCTCATGTCAACCCATGATGCTGTGTCTCAGATCAGTTTATTTGTTTATAGATGCTTTACATGTTATATGAAAAGTAGAGATTTCTTCACAAAAAAATGAAATATTAATGGAAACAATAGCAGAGAAGAACACAGAAATATTGATCTGCCTCGTTTATTGTGTCGTCCATTGCAATTCTAGTGCAGTAATTTCGTTTACCAACAAGGGGATCTAACCGACAAGAATGGATTTAGAGTCTTACGAGGTGAGCGGTTTTGTTTTAGAGGCAAGAGCGCTGCCAACCCTGACGACAGCTACTACAGAAGCGACTTCTGATGAAACAACGAAGCAAACTTCTACTGCCACTGACGATGAGACAACCGATACTGACACTAGTACAAGTTCTGGTAAAAGCACGAGCTCCAAAACTACCAGCAAAACAGGGTTGCTTTCAACTCTGACGACAGGGACTTCAACGTCCGATGCTACCTCTTCGGAATCAACAAGCTCATACACAACACCGGCAATCGAACTCCCCTCCGCGCAAGGGAATCCAAACATCTGGTCATCAAATAAACCGGCTGGAACTGTGTTTATTGCGGTCGGGGCAGTCGCAGGGTTCATTCTTCTTGCTGTTGCAGTGTGGTTTTTCATTAACTCATGGATGTCATACTCTCACGCAAAACAGCTGAAGAAGTTTAACAACATGGAGAAGCAGTTCCAAAATCCATTCATAGACGATATCGATTTCCCATCTGGTAGCGGATACTACAAGGCAGATGAAGATGCTAATACATACTACGACGATCCAGTGCGGTCCAAAAATGGCCAAAAAACCACTCTTTCACCATATAAAAGAGCATCTCACAGTATGATCCGACTGCTGGGAACCTCAACGGACGAACTGGGCATTTCAGGGGAATCACCAATGCCAGGAGGCAATAACAATATCAATCCTTTGGAAAGAGCAGATGCCATCGATGCCGCAAACATGGATCTGAGGAAATCGCTATACATCTCACCAACAATGGAGTTTATGAACCAACAGCGGAAATCTATGCTGTTTAGCAACATGAATCAATCTGCAATCTCAATCGACACACCCGAGATGAGAGAACCAACCAGAACGGCATCTCCAGAAAGGAGAACGTACCAACATGAAAAGAGTAAAAATAGCTTAAGTAAGTTGGTGGACTCTACGATCGATTTGACCGCTACAACAACTCTCGACAATCAAAAAAGACAAGGCAGAAGTAAGGAACACAAGAAAACACCTTCAATAACTCCTTCAATGTTTTTGGATAACATGCTAGAAGATGGTGATTCATAGAGCGAGCTTCTAAGATTTATGCGTGTAACTGAAAGCTTGGCACCAGAAAATCATAAGTTGACGAAACTTTACTGGTAGACTTACAATCTTAAACCTTGTTTATATAAGGACACACAGTACTTAAACTGGAGCTAGAATTGACAACGTGTCTCTTAGGTGCCCAAAATAATGAAGACCGCGCATATTCCAAATTAAGCATTAGCTAACTACTAATTAAATTAAAAAAGAGACTCTGAATATATAATGTTTCCCCGAAATTAGTAGAACGTTATTTGTTTTTCAAAATGTAAACTGACTGTACTGCAAGTGGTTGCCAACGTAGTAAAATAATGCGCATCTGTTGCAGTATTGGATTAATCTACATGGAGGAACAATGTTAAACAGGCAATCGGCATCGAAAATGCAATATCACACTTTAAAGAGATAGTAGCAAAAAAAAAAACACCCACCATCCGAGAACCATAAGAAAACCATGTGTGGTATTCGGAGATTGTATTCTATCTTCTGTACTCAATATCGCGTTAAGTTGGGAAAGTGAATAGGTACCCTGATTTTTGAAAGTTCACATAATAATACAACTGCTTTTTTTATCCTGAGGCACGGAGTCATTAGCTCCCTTTGGGGTAGCAGTTAACGCACAACGGGCGGCTTCAGTAAATGCCTCATTCACACCTCTATTCATCTTGGCACTGCATTCCAAGTAACGCAATGCACCGATTTTCTTTGCCATGTCTAAACCTTCCTCGTAGCTGATAAGTCCGTTGTCCTTTGCATTACTACTCCTATTTTGAATAGAACCGGGGGTAATGGCGGTGGATTCATTTCCGAATTCTTCCAGATTTCTCAAGTCGCATTTAAGAGCTACAAGTACCAGTTTCACACCTTCACAATGGTCTGCAATTTCACCAACCCATTTATGCTGCACATTTTCTAGAGAGTCCCTGGAGTCCACTGAAAAACACAACATGATAGTATGCGTATCACTGTAAGAAAGCGATCGTAACCTATCGAATTCTTCTTGTCCTGCTGTATCCCATAAACTTAACGATATATGCTGGCTATCCACAAATATATCATGAATATAGTTCTCAAAGATGGTAGGTTCATACACTTTAGGGAAATACCCACGCGTGAACACATTTAAAAGAGACGTCTTACCACAAGCACCATCTCCCAATATCACTATCTTACGTTCGATAGGCTGCTTGTTCGAAGAAGAACCACAGAGAGGCATCCTAAAAGATCCTAAATCCAATAGATACAATGAGTAAAGCGAGTCAGAAAAAAAAAGACAACAACAACAGTATATTATTGACCTGAAACTCTAACCTTCAAAATAGATGAAAACACAGGTCCGTAGCTACTCGAACTAACCTCTACTGAAACCACTAATACGCTTGCTTGTATCCTAAATGATACATATAGTGCAACATTAATCGTACATTCATCTTGATTTCTAAAATACTTGGGTTTTACATTTCCAAATACAAATTTCTTGATTTCTCAGACGGTTTTGAAGCTTTAGGCATTAAGAAATGATACGCGTTATGTGAGGTACGGGTGCCGAAAATGACATGAAACGTTCACCAAACCAGATACAACGCCTGACCCAGTTCTGACAATCTGTCTTTCAAAGGTATTTGTGAAGGGCACGACTACGCATGTCATCGCCCACAACATACGCACAGAGCTCACTTCAAAGTTTAACTATCGCTTCTCTTGAGTGTTTCCTGACTATTTGGTTGTGTACAAAGGCTGGGTAACCAATATTCGATTCCCACATACGATTTCGTGATTTCTCGATTATCAATTAAGGTTCTGATCTATGCAGTGTGAAAATGAATGAATTGAATGAATTGGATGAAATAAAATAATCACATTTATAAGATTAGCTATTTCGTATGGTTGGATGAACACAGTCAACAAAATATTTCTGGCAGTGCTTGCTAGTTCAAGAATTCAAGTTAACACACCGGGCTTTCAATTTTTCGAATAAGATAATCTGATCGTTTGAATTACAACTCTCAACACAACTGTTCTTTTAGGATAAAATATTATCTGCAAGGATGACGGCGAATACTCGTGACTCTAGTCTGCAACCGCTGAAAGTTTATCCACTTAATGATTTTCCTTTAGCTTCTTCACCGGAACCTTTTGACGATCCAAACGACCACGACCCAAACACGCCAATTGCATTAGATTTTGGTTCTTACGAAGTTCGTGCAGGTTTTACTTCGAAAAATGCTCCATCACACACATTCCCAACCAAGATCGTCCGATACAAGGAACGGAAGATTCAGAGGGCGTTAACGTTTATTGGAAATGACTGCAGTCTCGATAATGCTGTCAGGTCTCACAGCAGATCTCCTTTTGATGGTTCGTTGATCACTAACTGGGAATACGTCGAAGATATGCTGTCATACACTTTCCATCATCTTGGGGTTCAACCCAATGAAGGGATTCCTAATCCCATGATCCTTACTGAAAAGCTAGCTACAGTTCAAGCTCAAAGATCGAATTGGTACCAGCTGCTATTTGAATGTTATGGAGTGCCGGAAGTGACTTTTGGAATAGATGGTCTTTTCTCGTTTTACGCCAACAATTCACCAACTTCCACAGGACTTATGATAAATAGCGGCCACGAAGATACTACCATTATCCCAGTTATTGGGGGCAAAGGAATTCTATCAGAATCCAAAAGGATCGAGTGGGGTGGTAATCAGTCAATTGATTACTTGAAAAGTCTTTTATCTTTGAAGTATCCGTACTTTCCGTCCAAGCTCAACG
This sequence comes from Kluyveromyces dobzhanskii, assembly GCA_003705805.3. Taxonomy (NCBI): domain Eukaryota; kingdom Fungi; phylum Ascomycota; class Saccharomycetes; order Saccharomycetales; family Saccharomycetaceae; genus Kluyveromyces; species Kluyveromyces dobzhanskii. The sequence continues at coordinate 624,526 of PPJP03000001.1, read as the reverse complement.
ACTACCATTTCCAGTCGATGTATCAGGAGCATTGTTACTTTGCAAAGGATTATGAACAAGAACTCAAAGACATGCTCAACATTAATGTTTTGGAGAACAAAGATATTGTGCTAGAAGCGCCATTTACCGAAGTCATCCAACCTCAAAAGACGGAGGAAGAACTCAGAATCCAGGCTGAGAAAAGGAGAGAAACTGGTAAGAGGTTACAGGAACAAGCCAGACAAAGAAGAGTAGATAAGCTTCGTCAAAAGGAAGAAGAATATGAATATTATGTCAACATTAGGGAAGAACTACGCGACCAACCGAAGAGACAGATTTTGATAACTCTTGAAAACGCTGGCTTCGATGATGAACAAGATTTTATCAGCTACATTTCGAACCTCGAAAAAGTGCTTAAAAGAGGACGCATATTGGACATGGACGATGAAGATCAAGAGGAATCACCCGAGTCCAAATTCGAGTACGTAGACGTTCCTGATGAAGAGCTTAATGACGAACAAAAGAAAGAGAAGCGTAAACAAAGACTCATGAAGGCAAACCTCGATGCGAGGTTGAAGGCTAAGGAGGAGAAAATTCAATTACAGAAAGCCTTGGAAGAAGCAAAGCAAAAGGACGAAGACTGGAGAAAACAAGATATACAGGGTTGGACAAGAGACAAACGTTTTAAGCTTGCGAAATTCATCAAAAGTAGAAAAGATAAACTCAAGTTAAAGGAAGAGATGAAAGATCGCAAATCTCAAGCCACTCAAAGGAGAATGAAAAACTTGGCATCGTTGGCTGAAGACAATGTTGGAACCAACAAAAGGGCAAGACAGGCTACTATCGACAATGATCCGTCTGATACATTCGGTGCGAATGACGATGATTGGACGATTTATAACGATATTGCAATCACACCTGAGGCTCTGGACGAATCTATTGAAGAAGAGTACCGAGAGATAGTAGAGCTAGAGAAAGCCTTACTAGAATTTGATCCATCATTTACTGAAGAAGACACATTAGATGCTCAGTATGATTGGAGAAACTCTGTCCTTCATCTATTCCTGAGAGGGCCTCGTCCTCACAACGGAGAGGATATTCATCAACAGCATCAACTGCATTTAAACGTGGAAAGAATACGGACCCCCGAGGTCATATTCCAGCCTTCAATGGGAGGTTTAGACCAAGCTGGTATTGCTGAGCTAGCCGATGGCATTTTAACGAAAAAGTTCGGTTCGGGGTCCAGCAAGCTATCTCAGGAATGCCTAGACATGGCCTCAAACGTTTTTATTACTGGTGGTAACAGTAAAATACCAAATCTTCGTGAAAGAATAGTAAACGAGTTTACTGGGCTTTTACCTATCAATACTCCTCTGAATGTCAACTATGCCAAGGACGTCTCGCTTGACGCATGGAAGGGTATGGCCAAACTCGCTCAAAGTGAAGCTTATCCAAGTACCTGTGTCACAAAAGCAGACTATGAAGAATATGGCCCAGATTATATCAAAGAGCATAACTTGGGGAATGTTCGATTCGTGGACTAATCACAATGAGGAAGAATGTAATATTAGGTGTATATAAATTCTTGATCTAAACTAATTGTACAGTTAAGGACTGCATGCATCCTTAAATTTTAAAGTTAAATGCCAGATGTTGTCTATGATTTGGGAGTTTGATTTATTTATTTCTTTCTCTTGTCAGAGGCAGAAGGTTTTTTCGAGTGAGGATTGATACCCTTTTTTAGAAGACCAACTTTCTTTGATCTTTCGATGTACCTTTCATCGTCTTCATCATCAAAGGAGGCAAAGTCATCCTTAATGATACCTTCCTCGACAGCTTCTTGTCTAGCTGCTGCTTCCTTTTCCTTCGCGCTTGCTTGGTTGTCATCGAACTTGGAAGGACCGGTCTTTTGGAATTTAGCAACAAAGAAACCGTCCACATTATATGTATGTGGGTAGTATCTTCTAGTTAACTTGACACTTGGGTGGAAAGTCTTACCTCTATAGCTAACAAAACCCTCTTTACCAATTGCCAGTTTGGTTTCTACCAACTTGACATTAGGTCTTTTCCTTAGGGCGTAGTCCACAACAGCTTCGTTTTCCTCCACGGCGACGGAACAAGTGGAATATACTATAACACCACCGCTTTTCGAGTTACAGTCCACAGAGTCAATAGCAGATAGTAGAAGTTGTTTTTGTAGATGTGGAATTTGCATGAAATCCTTCTCTGTACGAGAGACTTTAACACTTTGATCTTTACCAATGACACCTGTACCGGAACATGGAGCATCAAGCAAAATTCTATCGAACCCTCCAATAACCTTAGGGAATTCACGAGCATCGTAATTGCACACAATGGTGTTGGTGCATCCAAGACGGTGAATGTTAGCGATCAATGACTTGGTTCTAGATTTGTTAGCATCGTTAGCGAAAACACAGCCAGTGTTCTTCATCAAAGCTGAAATGTAGGTTGTTTTACCACCTGGAGCAGCTGCCATATCCAAAACACGTTCATTCTCTTGTGGATCTAATGCAACAACAGGCAAGAAGGACGAAGCTGCCTGAAGAATATAATGACCTGCCAAATATTCTGGAGTAGCACCAATTGGAACTTGTGAGTCAAAAATCTGTAGACCAACCTTGGTCCAAGTACCAATAGGCTGTAAATTGACACCACGATTCACCAAGGTTTGCGCCAAATCTCTTCTTCTTGTCTTTAAAGTATTGGTTCTAATAGTGACTGGTCTGGCAATTTCGTTAGCTTCGAAAAATTCCATTGCTTCTGCTGGAGAGAACAAATTGAACAATTTTTCTGCAAGGAAAGAGCTGTAACCAAAGTACTGGCAGATGTCCTTCAACAATCTGTCCACGTATTCAGTTCTAGATTTACCCTCAGCACCCATACTCTTAAAGTCTTCTAACACTTTAACAATTTCGATCATTCTGGTTCTAACCGCAGTCAAATCTGGAGGCCCTTGAGCCTCAATGGCTTCTTGTTCCTCAGTAGGCAAGACTTCAGCTCTTGGCTGCATCTTATCACCTTCAACCAACTCAGCTTCGGCTTCCTCCTCTTCCATTTGGGCCTCTTCGTCCAATTTCCTGGATAACGCTTCCATGTTGGCTGCGTTCAAGTCTTCAATATCACCTTCTTCGTCATCGGAAAACAATGGACGCTCAACAGGTTCACCGTCCTCGTCGTTTTCGTATTCCTGTTCCAAATCGAACTCGTCCTTCAACTCCTCGTCTTCTTCGTCAACTTCCTCTTCTTCATCGTCATCGAACAAAGTCTTCTTGGCAGCTGCTAGTTCCTTCAAATCAACTTTAGGTAATTGTTCTTCCGCTTTTTTCAATTCCTTCAAAGCTTCTGCTTCTTCTTCTTCTTCTTCACCCTTCTTGAATTTCTTTGGGTTCTTGCCCCTCTTCCTTTCTTCAGGTTTGGAATCATCCCTAGGCCTCTTGTTCTTATCTTTCCTCTGTTGATGTTTGTCCTTCCTTGCCTGGAATTCCTCCAATGTTGGAGGAGCGCGTTGCATTTGCTTCAAACGTCTGCTACCCATCTCGTACTATTTTGGAGCTCAAGATTTCGTTGCTGGTTAAATTCAGCAATTCAATACCAATGAAGACAGAATCAATCAAGTGACTATTGTTTAATACACTACATATGTGATGCGATGAGATACGTTGGATGAAATCCGATGAGATGAGCTTTTCATTTTCTTACATCGAAACAGAAAATTTTACTATGACAGTAATTAAAGAAAAAGAAACATTCACCGTGTGCAATTACTGAGTTGAAAGTTGGAAAAAAATTGAGAATTCAGCTATGCGATGAGCATTAATATAGAATGTGATGAGATGAGAGATGAGAGTTGAACGTTGCAGATTACATATAATATAGCACCAAAAACCCTTATTGATCAGTGTATCTTCCACCTTGGATAAAAAAAAAAGTGTAAGCGCTACTGCCTTTTGACTTGCACCATGGCCAAACCGAGCTGTATTGATCCGCTAACGCAGATATGTCCGAACCAGCATGTATTGATTCGGTTGCCTAGCGATAATTTGAAGATTGTCGAATTGAAAGCCAACGCCATTGTGTCATTGGGTAAATTCGGTGCATTCAGAGTGAACGACATTGTGGGTTACAACTTGGGAACCACCTTTGACATTGTATACGATGGGGTAAAAGAGGAATTCGTTAAGGGAACGCAGACGATGATCGGTAACATTTGTGTGTTGGAAAGCAGATTGAAGGCATCCAGCCCGGCACCGGAGAATAGCAGCGAGAATAACCGTGCGTTGATAAACTTGGGCAACGTGGTTCAAGAGATGTCAATGGAAGAAATTGAAGCGATGAAACGTGAATCCGTGTCGAGTGAAGCCATTATTTCCAAGATGATCGAGTCGCATAAGAGTTTCCATCAAAAGACAGTGCATTCGCAGGAAAAGTACCTGAAGCGTAAGAAGCAGAAGTTTGCCAAGTTTTTCACCGTTGAATATCTTGACAGTTCAGGGCTGTTGCATTATCTGATAGAAAAAGGTGATGTTCTAAGGGTGATGGACATTTCTCAGGAATCTTTGGGCATGGCTTTGAATTTGGCTAACGTTCATTCTAACGGTCATTATTTATGCATAGACGAAACTGGTGGGCTCATAGCTTACGCAATGCTCGAAAGAATGTTTGCCGGAAATAGCAATTCTACGGCAACCGGAATGATCGTTGTTGTCCACGAGAATGAGCATCCGAACCTAGATCTTTTGAAGTTCTCGAACTATACTGACGCATTCATTCAACGACACGTGAAAACTGTGTCAGTGCTTGACTTTTTCGAACCAGCAAAAGAAGAAGATGTCAAGTCTCTCTTCAATCCTCTTACAAACGACGAAATCAGCGAACTCAAAAGTAATAAGAAAAGTGCTTACTTCCGTCGTCTGAAATGGTATCATACTCAATTGTCCAACATCGAACTCGCTTCCAAAATTTTCGATGGGCTGTTAGTAGCAACGACTTTGTACTTGCCAACACTCATTCCAAGATTAGGAGAAAAAATTCATGGATCTCGTCCAATCGTTTGTTATTCCCAATATAAGGAACCGTTGTTGGAATTGAGCCACTCTCTATATGAAAATTTGAACTACCTAGCACCAAGCCTTGTAGAGACAAGATGTAGGCCATATCAAACTATGAGAGGTAAATTACATCCACTCATGACAATGAAGGGTGGTGGTGGCTATTTAATGTGGTGCCATAGAGTCATTCCTGCTGCCGAACCAAAACTTAATGAGATGCTCTCGGAACAAACTATCAGCGAGATTGTTGAGCAGGAAGAAACACGCGAAAGTTCAGAACAAATGGATCAGGACGAACCACAAAAGAAGCGCAGAAGACACAATGAACCAGAAGTAGAGTCAGAAACGAATTCTTAGTCATCAATATATGAAGTTGTGAACAATACTTGTTAAATAGTTATATATATCTGCCGTGTTAATATTTACAGGTTTAAATATTGCTATCCACAGTCACTGCCTAATATCTATCAGTGGAGAATGAGCTAAAGATCTTACCATAATCTACCCCGGACGCCGAGGCTGTTTGGTATCCGTACACACACCTAGCCTTATTGTTCGAGTCATATTTTATTCCAGTGACCCATTGGTTACTATGTGATAATCCGTTTACCACATGCTGGCACTGTCTAATATCGCCAACCTCGTATACGAACGACTCCGTTCGGTGGATCCAATGTTTAACTAAATTGTCATAAAATTCCATATCGGCAACCAGTGCCAGTCTTGGTTCATACATTTTGACGGAAGTAGTACACTCTTTAACAAACTCATCAGAAGGAATGTACGGAGGATTACACGTAATAATATTGAACTTCTCGTTAGCGTAAATAGATTCGGAATTCTTGAGGATATCTGCTTGGATACATTGTATGTTGCGATCTCGCAGATGAAGCCTCTCTATGTTATCCTTCAAGACAGCAATTGCCTTGGAAGAAAATTCGACTAACGAGACAGAGTATGTTGGTCTTGCATGGGATATAGACAAACCAATACAGCCAGATCCTGAGCACAGATCCAAAGACTTGAAATTACCGTCTGGTCCATTATCTGGCAGGTTCTCAATTAAATCGATACACCACTCTTCAGTTTCCCATCTAGGAATTAAAACCCCAGGCCTAACTGATAATTCCAACGGACCAAAAGGTTGACTTTTCAAAACATACTGCAATGGAACAGCATTGAATCGGAGCCAACAGGCCATGTTAATCGACCTTGAGCTACTCAATTCATTCTTAATCCACCGTAATTCTTGTTTAGCTTCTGATATGTTACCATTGTTCTGACGTAAAAGATATGGCAACCGCCTGTCAGTAATGGCTGCCAACTTCAGCACCGCAGGTGAAATTCGAGGCATCAAGCAGTTCTCAGCCCTTCACCAGCAATGGAACGTTAAAGTTTAAAACGCCCGTTTCGAGATCAGATGAATGGAGCCACAGATTTCAGCTAGGTGCGATGATCTTGATCTTAATCTTACGAACTTTTGAAGGCGGGTAACATCGAACAGCCTAATTCTTTCAATATCCCATCATTGGAAACCCCGGCAGCGTAAGAAGCCGCGTCTGCGTTCAACAGCCTGCACCACAAGCGCAGCTCCTAAACGCTCGCTATCAACCAGGTAGCTGCAACAGGTACACGTTCGTAGCGCGGACGGCTCTCTGATCAATTTTTGATGTTTAAACGAGCAGTGTCAGATAATCTGGATTTCGAGATCACGTGAAACTTCAACTCGTGAGCAGCGACAGACTTTTTGTTACTTTTTCTCGAACTTTCGTCAATTCTTCGACGTTCCAAGATACGTTGAATATAAATTTTATGGTTAATTCAAAGAAAAATATTTGGTGATGAACCTCATCTCGTGGCAAAAGTTTGACGTTGTTCTTTGATCTACATATTGTGGTAACATTTTCGAAACCAGGGAATTGCAAAGTATAATTCTAATAGACTTGCTCTGACAACTTCGTCTATATCTAGAACTGTTGACACATCATCTGTGACAAAGATACTGATAACGAATACAAGCATCGTAAGATTTACTTTGTTGTCATCTAGAACCTCTGAATATTCGAAACCTTCTCAGTTTATCTTATTGTTAGGATTTCCTCGATACCCAAACATCTGCTAATTTTGGACGCTGGATATAGTACCATAATTTCGACGGCATAGATTTACACATCGAAACATAGAACAGGAATTATAACAAGCAATGGTCAAAGATACAAAGCTATACGATCTCTTGGGAGTGGCACCAGGAGCTGATGAAAATCAGATCAAGAAGGCCTACAGAAAGAGCGCTTTGAAGTACCATCCAGATAAGAACTCTAGTGAAGAAGCTGCTGAGAAGTTCAAGCAAATCACATCTGCATACGAGATCTTATCTGATTCTCAAAAGAGAGACGTTTACGATCAATTTGGTGAAGAAGGACTTTCTGGCCAAGGTGGCGGTGGTCCAGGTGGCTTCGGTGGCTTCGGTGAAGACTTGTTCTCCCAATTTTTCGGTGGCGGTGGTAGCTCAAGACCAAGAGGGCCTCAGAAGGGTAGAGATATCAAACATGAGATTCCAGCCACTTTGGAACAATTATTCAAGGGTAGAACCGCTAAGTTGGCACTTAACAAGCAGTTGATTTGTAAGTCATGTGAGGGCCGTGGTGGTAAAGAAGGCAGTGTCAAGAAGTGTACTGGCTGTAATGGTCAAGGTATCAAGTTCGTTACTAGACAAATGGGTCCTATGATCCAAAGATTCCAAGTTGAGTGTGACTCATGTCAAGGTGCTGGTGAAACGATTGATCCAAAGGGCCGTTGTAAGGTCTGTAGCGGTAAGAAGGTTGTAAACGAAAGAAAGGTCTTAGAAGTCAACATCGAACCAGGTATGAGGGACGGTCAAAAGATTACTTTCCAAGGAGAAGCTGACCAAGCTCCAGGTGTTATTCCAGGTGATGTTGTCTTCGTTGTTTCTGAACAACCTCATCCAGTCTTCAAGAGAGATGGAAACGATTTGCATTATGAGGCTGAAATCGATTTGTTATCCGCTGTCGCTGGTGGCCAATTTGCCGTCAAACACGTTTCCGGTGAATACTTGAAGGTCGATATCGTTCCAGGTGAAGTTATCTCTCCTGGTTTAATCAAGGTTTTGGAAGGCAAAGGTATGCCAATTCCTAAATACGGCGGTTACGGTAACTTGTTGGTCAAATTCAGCATCAAGTTCCCACCTTCTCACTTCACTGATGACGAATCTTTGAAGAAACTTGAAGCAGTTTTGCCACCAAGAAATATACCAAAAATCCCAGCCGGTGCCGAAGTTGAAGAATGTGTGCTGTCAGATTACGATTCTAACAAACATGGTGCCAGAGCTGGTGCTAATGGTAGAGGTCAATCTTACGATAGTGACGATGAAGATGGTCATCAAGGCGCTGAAGGTGTCCAATGTGCATCTCAATAATCTAAGAAACATCGAAACTCATATTATGGCATCTTCTTCAACTGAAACGATCACCTCGTATTCGGCTGTCATATTTAAAGCGCTTTAAAGTCATTGGAATTTTGTTCAAACAATATACTTCATTATTAAATGGTCATTTTCCGTCATTCAGGAACTGATACACAACTGCAGAATTTTCTCTTTTAACATCAAAACTAGTTTTCTTCCTTTATTCTTATAGCTTTGAAGGTGTACGCTGTTCCATTTTGAGCTTATTCTACATTCAATCACCAATTATAAGGTAAAACTTATGAGAAATATATCAATTTTTCACGCGTATCAAGATTTCAATTTATTCCTGATTTATACATCCCCATCACTTTTGCTATTGTAATTGTTTGCATAGTGTTCCTGATCTTTAGGTTCAAATATCCGATATGTGCTTGACAATCTTTGCGATTTTATGTCGAAATTGTCACGATTACTCTATTACATACTATCACGATTTGTGACTTCGTACGCGACTCCAGCTCGACTGAGTAAGGAATTGATGATTAAAACGAAAGTCTATACCTCCTTTTATCAAAGTCTACTGACTATTTTATTTTCTATTGATTATCTAAAATTGATTGGTTGCGGTTAGGAGAAAAACAGTAACATGAATGTTACATACTTCAGCTCCCAATGTTCATAAAGCATCTGTATACTATTCAAGTCTTATTTCCTCTTTCATATCTCCACTTCATCCCATATTTCATAGGAATAAGGATCAAAAAGTTACCAAAGAAAACCATCCCGCTAATACAGGTAAACGTCCCACCTACGTTCATTGCGGCTTTCATCTTGGCGAAGCATGCCATGAAAATGGCGGATAAAATACACCGCACAAAATTATAACAACTTGTTGCTGTAGATGACTTACTAGGATATAAGTCAACTAGAAGAGTACTTGAAGTAGAAAGTGTACTCATTGCACAGAATGAACCGATGAACGATGTGATTAAAACAACAGATATGTGCCACTTCTCCTTTAATGCCCATCCGAAAAGCGTAAAAACAATTGCGGCAGTAACGTTTTGAGGAGCTCCTGATATTAACCGTGCTTTGAAAGTATTAAACCTCGCATTTTTATCAATGAGCCCTGCTTCCTTTTTCTCCAGGAATCTTTTATGAGTTCTCTTATAGTACACGTCAATAATTTTGCCCGTGCAGAAAGAACCCAATAATCCTCCAATACCGGATGGCAAATAGCATATACCCACTAAAGTCAATGAGTAATTATATGGGGCAATACCAAGTTCTGCTGGGAGGGATGCAAGGGAAAGAGTCCATAATGCAAATTGGAAAGCGGCTGGAAGAAGGGATAAAACGATTTCTGGTAGCAAAAGAATTCTCATTGCCGACGTGACGTCAAATTTGACTTCTGATGGATCAAGGGATGAGTAATCGGGATTGTCGAATTTTAATTGTTTGCGTATCGATGGCAAATGTAATATTGGTGCTATGTTGTACCACTTTTTTGGTGGTATCGATAAATTTCCGACAATGGTACGTTTGGTCTCTATAAGTACCAATGACAGGATGAGCATGCACGTTCCGCACCCGATTACAAGGAACCAAAAGATTGCCCTCCAGTTGAAAGCCGCTGTCAAAGCGGCGCCAATCAAAGAACCGAAGGCTTGCCCCATCAGAGTAAATCCCGAAACAGCTCCAACGAAAGTACCACGCTCAGCTTTCACCGTGAAATCTCCTGCTACACCTGAGTTAATAGCAATGATGGGTGAGATTCCAGCACTTTGCAAACAACGCAAAAACACAATGACACCGTATGAATGAGCACAAGCTAGACCTACGGATGCACAAACGTAGACCAACATTCCTATCAGAATTACTGGCCTTCTGCCATATACATCGGCTAATCCACCACTGATTGTGGGGGCTATACCTTGAAATAGCAAATATACGACCACCGTAATGTTGATAAGTTCTTCGTTGACATTGAATTCAACTTCCAGCTCTTTTAGCGCTGGATAATAGATGGGAGACCCTAAAGACGACCAAAATCCTGCAGACGTCAATAAGGCAACCATGATCCACTTTTGAGAGTACGTTAGGAGAGTGTACGGTACTTCCTCCTGTGAGTCTTTTTCATGTTTCGAGCTTCCGGGATAAGACTCCTCATCGTACACTTCCTGTCCTAAATTGTCATCCGTGTCGTCCCGTAGCTCTCGTGTTACAGCTCTGAAAACGCTAACGTCAGATTCCGCAGAACTGTTCTTTATTTTGCTTTCAGTATTATTATCCGAACGTTCTGTACCTCTTATACTAGCTCTTCTCATATTGTATAATTTATTCGTAAATTGACTTTGGCCTGATAGCTGATGATTGGTACCTAATGTCGGTTGTTTTTTTTTTTCTTATTTGTATCAAAAGAGCTCAGCGATTGGGCTCCTGATTGTGAATCTCTTGATTTATTTGCTTATGTGCAGCAGTCTAATGAAATAGATTTGCGACGGTTCCTGTAGATTAATATCGGTTAGGCCACTATCTATTCTGCATCTCAAATCACTACCTGTCCTTGAAACTATAAGTAGTCTTTTTTCACTTAATACTCCGAAAATTCTAAACAGCGAAACCCTACTTCGCCAGTCATAAATGTGCAGTGTAGCGTTCAGGTCCCTTTTGTCCTTTGTCTTTTATATCGTCTAGCGTTCTATAGCTATGTGTGTGTGTCATAGTTAACCTCAGTTTTCATCTTCAAGCACTCAGTCATGTCATGATTTCTTTTTGAAGGTAAAGCACAACCTGATGTAAAAAAAAGCAAACATTCGACTTATAGCAGCCGCACGGTGCGAAAATCGCTTGATAAAAACGTGATTTGTAGGTTACAGGTATTCAAGCTTCGCGCGAATTGGCCCATCGGATACGATCGGACCAGAACTATGAGTTTGTGGGTTTATTATTAGTTGAGATGAGTGGAAATGCTTATGTAAATTGTAAAATGAGCTACGGTTCAGGTTTTAAATGATGATATGCACTTTTGTTCCCAGAAGTTTTCAGGGTTGGTGATGTTATATGGCAGAAGCGTTAGAGTGTAGAGTGGCTTCGCGGCGGAGATCAGACAACTCCCGTTCCTCTTCTGAATCGTCTGGGTCTATGTTGTTTTCGTCGAAGGTTTTTGTATCGGAGGCCTTCTGCGCTTGCCTTCTTTCTCTTGCCAATTGTAGTCTCAAACCGTATTTCAATGGAATTACTAGCAACGTTGCGCACACACATGCGAACGCAGCTAGGAAAGTGAAGGTGCCTCCGACGGTCATTGATGAGTTCATTTTGGCTAGAGCGGCAACGACGATTGCTGTGAAGGTACAGCGGACGAAGTTGACGCAGCCAGCGGCGGTGGAAGCTCTTTCAGGAAACAAATCCACTACTACTGTGTTACTGATGGAAATCATACAGTTACACATTAGTGATGCTAATCCTGACATGATCAAGACAGCTGCCAGGTTCTGCTTGGTTTCAATGCACCATCCGTAGGCAACAAAACCAGCGTTTGATACTAGAATAGGAATGAAAGCGTAGTCTAGTCTTGTCTTGAACAGGTCGAACTTGTATTTAATGTCATTCTCCATGATGCTCTGAACCAGCTGCCGGTCGTTATTATTTTCTGCCAAGAGCCTTTCCCTTTCAGAGTTAATTAAGAGCTTGTGTTGGGCGAATCTTCTTCTGTAGTTCCAGTTCAAAATTCTCCCTGCCGACACAACACTTATTAAGGTGCATATTCCAGCTGGTAGATAACATACACCGATTGTGACCATTGATAAGCCATAGTCACTTTTCAACCTTTGGGATAGAGTAGTCATATGACAAATCCATGTTGTGAACTGTAAACCTTGAACGACCAACAATGAAATCAATTCTGGCCTGATCAATATTTTGAAGGGCACAGTTGGGTCGTATGTCGCGTTTACGGTTTTTGTTTCATAGTCTGGATTGTCCAAATGCAGTTTTTTACGATAATATGGCAAACTTAAGAGTAACGATCTGTTGACTAACAGTGCTGGTTTGATAGAGCCGTTACCTACCACAGATCTTTTCGTTTCTGGTAATGCAATGACAACGAAAAATAACGTCACCCCTGAACCAGTAGCTAAGAACCAAAATATGGATCTCCACCCCCACCTGGCAGTGAACAAAGCACCGAGTAACCCACCAAGGGCACTACCCAACACTTGGAAACCACTTGTCAGTCCCACATAACCACCTCGTTCCGATTTCACTGTGATATCTCCCATCAAACCATTGTTGATTGCTATGATAGGCGAGATACCACCACCTTGTAGACATCTTAGGAAGATCATTTCCCCAAAAGTGCGACAACAGGCAATCCCAATACACGCACAGAAGTAAACCATGATGCAAAATAGGGCCACGGGCCTACGGCCCAGCCTATCCGCCAGGCCTCCCATTATCACGGGGAAAATACCTTGACATAATGAGTAAACAACCACGGTGACGTTGACCAGACCTTCACTAACGTTAAACTCTTCTTCGATGATACTTAGAGCTGGAAAGTAAATCGTCTGCGCAATGGTGGAGTAAAACCCACTTAAAGCACATATAGCCACAAGTAGCAATTTGTCATTCTTGGAAAATCTTGTATAGGGGACTCCGTTGAAATACGTATCCGACTTAGCAGAATTCATCAGGGACAGATGGGTGTTTGACTCCGAAACATCCAACTTCTTATCTGCATTTCCTTTCTCGACATGCTCAGTATACAAATTCTGCGGCTCAACAGCATGCTGCTCTAAACCGGCGTCGTCATAATCGTCATAATCAACATTATTGCACGAGCTCATCGACACATGAGATCCAGAATCATCGCCCAACATTTCCTGATCATTTTCATCTTTGTAATCCCTTTCAAGCATTGCAATTTTATCTGCCAAAAGTATGTTACGTGAGACTTATCCTTCTGCGATGCGATGACATATATACCGTAACCTAGGTTTTTTTTTCGCCAAGAGGAAATGCTATAAGCAGGCAATTCGGATGGAGGTACGACCAAACGAGAACCTTCTCACAGAGATCCGAACTCACGCTTGTGGTGTATATATATATCTTAGGCATATATTATGCTTTGTTCAAGGAATCGGCTATCTTAGCGTCAACGATTGTTTTGAAACTACTACCTTCCTTTGATGCACTTTTTCACCTTAGTAAGCTTTATGACTGACTGGTTGCATTGTTGGAAAAGCAACCAGTGCGGCATATCAGTGCTACAAAATTTCATCATATTCACCGTCATAAGGATATCTTAGAACTAAAGAAGCGTGCAGCGGAGATAGCAGGATCCGTCATATTTCTGCGAAAATGTGAGCGGTGTGACCAAACAGTATTCATAGAAACCGGTTATCTCCAAGATAACCCGTGCAAAACTGCCATCCGTGAGGTACATTTACCGAGTCGACATATTACTGTTTCGCCATGACCAACAAGAACTCTTGGCAAGCTGCAACCCATTTCCGCTTCCTGTACATAGTACGATCAAACTTAGAGCCGATTGTGAATAGCTTAGCTGTTCTGCATACTATTTTCGGAGGAAGTCGGAAGTTTTCACTTCACACCGACGTGTTGGTCAAGTTCAATCGATCTTTCTGCAATTCTACTTAGCTTCGCAACATAGGGCGTGCGCATACGTACTGCTCTCAAGTTAAACCCCGCAAAAGAACATACCGAAAGAGAACAGGAAACTACACTAAATGCAACTAGGGGCAGCTACGTAGCCCACTTGTGTGAAGAAGAAGTAGGGAGGGTGAGAAAGAATGTCTCCAGGAAGCGAACCACCAAGATAGTGAAGCCAGGAAATAAATTTCCCGACTTATAAAACCTATCAAGGTAGATTATATACCCTGAAACTTGGCGCACATTGAAAAAATATTCTCAGTATGACTACCAATTTTTCTACTTCCAGCCATTATTGCTGTCGTGAACATATGGAAGAACAATGTCACAGCTGGTATTCCGGAAGGGTGTTTTAAAAAATATGTTGGTCTATTAAGAAGCAAACTCAAAAGACTCAATGGTCATTAGAGTGGTTTAGTAAATGAAACTGAAAAATCAGTACTAGCTTTTATATACTACGAAATCGAACAAAAGCTGTGAAAAACCTGAAAAAAAAGAAACTGAGACAGAAAGGACTGGCTTGTGGAAGGAGATTTTTGATGTTACCCTGGAAGCACGTGACCTAGGGCAGTTTAGGTTTGGAATCGCAGCTTATAGGGTTTCGATTCTAACGCAGAGTGGAAGACTTGGCTGCGAGATCAATGGCAGTACCGATAACGAGCCATACAAGGAGTAAGGGTTTGCATAATGGCATAACGTTTGCTTTTTATACAGGTGAGAAGTATGTGTAGTAAAGACTGATGTTTCTAGTTGTAAACGGGACCAAGCATGCGATTAGTGTTCTGGCACCGGGGAAAGTTCTGGTTCATGTACCAGGGAAAGCGCAGATGCGCGTAAGTTAAGGGGCATTGGTACATTCCCAGTCTGTTGGCTCGTAAGAGAAGGGTTGATCTAGTTGGTCCATCTGGTCCGAAGTCAAGTCGAAAGAATAAACGTCGAGATTGCTAGCAAGTCTCGAGACAGATTGAGTCTTCGGCAAAGGGATATATCCCTTCTGTAGCGACCACCTAATCAAAGCTTGCCCTGCGTCGCAACCCACTTCGTTAGCCACCTTGATGAGATCGGGGTCCTTGAGCTTGTACCCGTGAGTCAAAGGGGCGTATGCCTCGATGCGAATTCCCATGGATTGACAATAATCTGCGAGTTCTTGACGCATACACCATGGGGATATTTCGATTTGATTTACCACAGGTTTGTATTTTAGCTTGTCCCATTTCAAAAGCTCTTCAATATGGTGGAATCCAAAATTAGAAACACCGATCGACTTGACTTTCCCTTCGTCAACCGCTTCCTGCATGGCTTGGTACGTCTCGAGTCTCAGCTTTTTCCCACTTAACGGTGAATGGATCAAGAGCAAATCGATGTACCGTAGGTCTTCAACCTCTTCTAAACAATGGTCGATCGCCTTCTTGGCCTTCTCGTACCCGTTTTGGGTGTCCCATATCTTGGTTGTGTAGAAAACATCTTCTCTTTTATGTGCTTGTGGATTTTCATCTATCCACCTCTTGATACCTTGGCCTACTTCGTACTCATTCCCGTACAGTACAGCAGTATCGAAATGACGGTAACCGACCTTCAATGCCTGATAAACAACTTCTGCTGTTTTATTCGGTGGTATCTCGTAGGTCCCGAGCCCTAGAGATGGAATCTTATATCCGCTGGATAGCTCATACGACTTTGGCACTGTGGCGTTCATTGGTTTGGTAAATCTTAAAGAATCTATACTTGCAGTGTCTGGTTAAGTTAGCCTTTGAAACAAATGATTACAGCTAGCTGCTTCTGAATTTTTTTGTTTTACACAACGTTTATTTTCAAATGTACCCTTTAAAATGTTTCAGGACTGCAATGCCGTTTCCCTTATATTCCTTCTACATTTATACTACCTACACGTTCGCCAAACGGGAAAACAACCGAAATTTCTAAAAGCACATCAACACCAATTTTCCTAATGCTATCACAAACGTACTATCGAAATGTAAGAAGGAAGCGCAATGCGTATGTTAAAGCACGCGTCAGTGTCTGTGTGTACATTATGCTAAAATGTGTATATTTCATTTCGTTTGCATTTTTTGAGTCTTTCATAGTGAAAAATTCGAGCTACAAGATCTTGTTAAAAAACGCATCACATAATTGCTACGACTCTTTCCTTGCGAAAAGCTCTTTTTGGTATTGAGTGTTTACTAACATAATATCCGTTAACCGAACTGGGTTCTTGCTTATACTCTAGACCGGTTAATACCGAAGATAACCGAAGTTAAATTTGGTAGCAATTACTGTTAAAGTAAATCTATAGGTGTCACAGCAACGAGGAATAGAGACCCACTTGATTATCTAACCTTTTCTTCATGGAGCACTGGGAAACACTGTAGCAATGCACGTGTAGGCACTTGTTATCGTTGAAACTTGCACTCGAAAAGTGTACGAGATTTTTCAAAAAGGATAACGAAAACTCCGTTGACACAATTAAGGAAACCTCTATTTTTTTTTTTTTTGTCTTCGAATAACCGTAGCTAATTGGTTGTTGCAAACGCGTGAAGTGTTTATCTACACTGTTTCATATTTTTCAGTCGAAAAGTTGTTATTGTTTCCCTTGGTTTCCGAAGACATTGTCATTTCTACTGTACACAACCCATTAAATTCGCTAAGAAATGGGTTGATCGGAAAAACATGCCAGATGATATTCAAACTCGAAGAAAACGACATCCAAAAACGACGATAGCTTTTGAAGCGCCATATACAGAAAACTTGGGACTAGATTGTTAGGAGTTTGCTGCAGTCCGGTAAACTAGGTATCGTTAGTTTCTCTGGCTTCAAATTGGGGTAGGCTTTACGGGCCCTTTCGATATTTTTAGATATATGTCTGTTTGAATTTCATTTTTTTCAGTAGAGATATTCGACAGGGAATTGTGACACATCAGTTGAAGGGACGTAAGTTTCCTAAAGTTTCTACCGATGAAATTTCATAAAGAGAGTTATGTACCTGAATACTGGATGCCAAAATACCAGAGGAAGTATTTGCGTTGTTGAATTCACGGTATGTTTTTGAAACGGTAGCCGATTCTCGATTAACAGGTGCGTAAGAGTGTTAAGAAATTTAATTAGGGTTTTCGATCTCATCATTGAAGGGAGTTTTCAACACATTTATATAGAAGTGTTCACTGGCACGCCTGCGAGGCAGGTACTTCAAACTGACACACTGCTCTATCAAATCAAGTTAAGGGTGGCTTAATCATTGAATAAATACAATGGAAGACACTTGCCTGAAAATGAACGCCCTAGAGAATGATAAGCCGACAGGTCTGAAGTTTCCTCAGTTGATGGGAATGGTATACCGCACGGACTTTGAAGTACCAGATGATATTCCTAAAGCTGTCGGTATCGCAAGATGGCTAGATACGCAAACTGAAGGACTAGCGTTGGATTCGCCAGATGATGTTGAACAGGATCAAAGTATTAATTCAGAGGTCTCTTCGATATCGGAATTCAGCAGTTTGAAGACGGACTTTGTTAAGTTATTGTTTGACAATAGCATTACAAATGACAGCGATATCGCTGCGCTGAGCACCTTGGATGAAACAATCCACGGACAACAAGAGCAAGAACGGCAAGAGGAAGAACATCAGCAGGAATATTGGCAGGAACGATATGAACAGTATGAATCACATGAACAACATGAACATCAAAGTTCTCAGCAGGCTCCTCAGCGGGAACTACATGAACACCCAGAGTCACAAGAACACCCAGCGGAACATGAACACCCAGAGGAACAAGAGCATCAGCAGGAACGTCGGCAAGAATTACGTGACCAACAAGATCTACAGGAACACCAGGAAAGAGCAAGTAGCGACGAAAAAGATGGAAACACCTTGTTTGATTTAGACCCCATAGATGAAATGAACCAAATTGATGAAGAAGTTATCAACATGATCTTCACTGAGGGAGTCATACACGAAATACGTTATACTTTGCAACAGATACAAGCATAACAGTATTTTAGAAGAACATGCTCATTTGTACTTCGAAACGTCACTTTAAATAAGCGTTTGATTTCATCTAACGGTAATAGGCGTTGAAGATTTTATAGTAGATATTTCATTTAGATATATGCTACAGGAAACCAAATGATTGGTTTTTTTATTTGTACGGTGTTGAGACTGATGTAAAATGTTTTACTCTATTTACTTGAATTAACGTTGAAGGCAAAAGCGATGATACGTTGTGATGGTAATAATAATAGTGGTACAAATTGTAAAATTCGAGTGGATTCAAAGAATGGGTGAATGAGGAATGTATCCAGAACTGTTCAAAGGGTTTTTGGAATAAACAACTGAATTCAAGCTTGATTGGGTTTTTTTTTTCTTTTTCAGTTGACATTCCAATAGTTGGTCATTATTTTTAAGTGGTATTGTATTCTCAATGTTATGGGTGTTAGAGCACTGGATATATTCGTCATATTACTGTTTCAAGGCAACTGAGTATTGCCTATGTGAATATCTTTTCACTTAACTTAGAAAATAGGGATAAAAAAATCAAATAAACAGGGACATGTGAACCAAATCTCAGTCGGATAAGACTCCTTACGTGAATGCGTTACAATTCATATGCAATAATCAAAATCTAGTGATGATTAAGAAAACCCTCTTAAAAGAAAAAGGGAAAGTTAAGGTGGACGAAAGATGATGCCTGGAAGATATTGATCAAGGGAAACTAGAATTAAAAAACACCAGTTTTTTCTAATTCTTTACGGATAAATTCATAAGCGGTGAAAGTGACGGCTTGGCCTGGAGCAACACGCATCACTCTTGGAGTGATACCCTTATATAGGGCCCTGAAACCTTCTTCCTGGATCAATTGTTTACCGATGATGGTAATTCTCTTGAATCCGGACATGTTCTTAGTAGATTTGTCCTTTTGCAATCTAGTCTTGATAGTGTCTAATGGAGCGTTCGAGAATGGACCTATGGCACCTGAGATCAAACCAATCAACGAGGTCTCCCAACTTGGCAACATCTCTTGATTGTGGTAGCCTTGCAAATATTCTTTCAACTTGGAATACACTGTGAAGTTGGCACCTTGGTTGGTGGCCTGTCTAGCAGCGGTCAACGAGACACCACGGTACAAGGCACCAAACCCTTCCTCTTTCACGATGGTGTAACATGCTTGCACTGCGTTTGTATATTTGGGGGCACCTTCCACCGGGTTCAAATGCTGAGCTTGCAACCTAATCTTGACAACTTCCATTGGATTAACAACAAAGACGGCTTCAGTGACACCAGCACCAACACCGGCAATGAAAGTGTTACCGGTGGAGACCTTCCCTGTTTGTTTGTCGGCAAGAACAGTTCTGTAAAACTCGTACGACGAGAACCTAATGGCCATCTTTGGCGTAATACCAATGACGACGGCCCCTAAACCTTTGTAAAATGCCAAGAACCCTTCGTTTCTGTAGATTTCACCTCCAGTCTTAAGAAATCCAGGTGGTTTTAAACCAGAATCAGCAGCCCTTCTATAGATCTGCATTCTGACTTTAATCGTATCCAACGGATGGCAGCATAGACCTTCCATCAGCCCTGCACCACCGCCAGCGATCAAATTGACAATTGGACTGGAGGATTTTTGTTTCGAAGACATATTTCTGCAACAAGCGTCGATATAGCAAACTTTTTAACTTATCAAAATGGCAATACTCTGAGATGCAATGGAACAGTAGACAAAAAAGTTAATATAATATATGTATATTATTCCCTTTCCTCTTATATTGTGCGATTTGATTATTGATATCAATAAATATATTAGGGTTGTCTCAACTTGATTTTTTTTTTTTTTCGTTTTCCTTCAATTCTCAGTACCGCTTAACCGACTTTATTTGGAAACTACTTGAGCTATGTATGAATCATGTTACGAAAAACAAAAAAACTAAGGCTTAACTGAAAACCCGGCTGGCTCCCAAGAACTGAACACGATTGAAAACCCCACATTTATATATCCTGGCTGTCCTGTCCTGAATCCGCCATTTTAAAATATTTTATTTTTTTTCGTTTTTGAATTTCAATATCGTATACGCCTACTATAATACACATACCGAACAAATCCTCATTGCCTGAGTAAACCCGTCATAACACCGAGACCACTCAATTGCAAATTGGCTACAACGTTGCAAAAAAACTAGGCCCAAATCTAAAGTAAATATAAACGGACTGAGGACCGGAGTCTCAACCTCTAAGAATACGCTGCATCAGAATCAAAAAAAAAAAATGAAGAAAGATTCAAAGATACAAGGATGCAAAGATTACACTTCCAAACACTGTGCGGCGCACTGGGAAACCCCCGCTAAAGGCTGATTGGCGAGGAAAAAAAAAAACACCACAAGTAATCATCACATCGCTGATTCGGAACTCACCTGTTGTGTGCACCGTGATAGGATAGAAATGTGGGTATATGTTACTGTGCACTAGTACGCTGCCCCAACAGGAAAAAGAACGTGACCAATAGTGGCATGGCTCACCAGTTAACGTTTTTTTTTTGTTTCTTTCAGGTTGACAAAGTGTGTCAGTCACCGTTTGGAACTTCCTTTCATGCAGACGGATTCGCAGCACGCAGGCAAAGGGGCGAAAGGGGAAAATGGATGATGCGTGTGGTTTGTGTTTCGCATGAAATGTAATAAGGAGGTTACGAGTTGACCAGCGGTTAGTACTGTGTGCGCTTGCGCGCAAGCGCGCAAGCGTCATAGCGTGAGGCCGACAAATCGGAGTCCGGGCTAAAGGTATAGTGTGTGTGTGTCTTTCCGGCTCGCGACTGGGCTCGCTTGGTGTTCCATTTTCACTGGCTCAGCTTCCGAGAGGGCTGCGACTTTCGGCGCCGAATTTTTGGGACGCCAGCAGACGAGTGTCTGTTTTTTGTTTTGGCTCATCACGTGAGCGAGCTTGCAGGAGTGAGCATCGTTTTTCTTCGAAAGGTTGGCGCGTGACGCGACGAGATCGCGGATCCTAGTCGGTTTGTAAAAGTGTACGACGATCGTGGGCGTGGGAGGGGGGGGGTCGGCACCCCCCCCCCCCACGCCAGAATGTACGTTGGATACACTTTCGTATGGTGCTTTCCAGCGTTAGCCGGAGTTCGTTGCAAGAAAACAGAGTGAGCAATCTGAGTCACGTGTACGGAGAGTTATATGTGTCACGTGGTTTGTTACCCGGCGGCGTGCTTCTCTTTCTCTTTCTCATCGCTGAATGTTGCACTTAACGATCAGACCTCATAACCTAAAACACTTTTCTAGTTTAGATCCTTTAAGTGCAAGAACAATCGAATGTGTCTCTTCCTTGTGAACACAGAGTTTACTACGGTATTTCCTCTGCAGGCTACCATGCAAGGCGTATACAATAACGCAGCGTGGTACTTAATGATTCAAATCAAAATGTGTCTCATTTGTTTTCATGCATGAAGAACGCGTTTCTTGTTTACATAAGTTAAGGGACCTTTAGGAACGCTGCTGACTCGTTCATTTAATGTTATTTTATTAGTTTGCAGTTTTGTGGATCTTGCAATTGATTATGCTTGGGTTTCTCGACGGCTCTATTTCGTCACTGAGGCTAGCATTTTCCAAGTCTGGAAGACTCATCACAGCGCAAGCATTACATCACCAGCCGTCGATGCCCATCTGAAAAAGAAACAGTGAAAATTTCTCGAGTGTTTCTTGTAAAGATAGTGGTATTTACATAGCGTTTTCTATGAATACGCCGCTTTCTTTTTTTTTTTTTTTTTTTTTTTTCTAATGACTCTGCAATTTTTTAACAGATTAACTACTAACTTTTGAAGAACTTTAACTTATAAACCTTTTTCATGTTATTGACTCATCGAATTTTCGCTGTGATACAGGTACATTGGTTTCAATTGTGCTTAGTATATATATATATATAGAAGGCAGTATAGTTGCATTGAGGTTTCATCTGCGTTGATCTTACTATCGCTGTTTGAAAGTCTGCACTGCAAAAGCTGAAGTTTTTCGAATATCCCATTAGAGATTGGACAGGAATAATCATATCAGTTGAGAAAAAGCCATAATGTCAACCAGTATCTATTCTTCCACCGAACCCACTATTTCTGCATTCAATAGCGATGCTTACAGCCCACAGCTTGTGGAAGGAGTTGAGTCCGTTCTTATTATCGGTTCCGGTGGTCTATCCATTGGACAGGCCGGAGAATTCGACTACTCTGGTTCTCAAGCTATTAAAGCGTTGAAAGAAGCCAACAAGAAGACTATATTGGTGAACCCAAACATCGCTACCAATCAGACATCTCATTCTCTAGCAGACGAAATTTACTATTTGCCCGTTACTCCAGAGTACATCACATACATCATTGAGCGTGAAAGACCAGATGCCATCCTGTTGACATTCGGTGGTCAAACCGGGCTTAACTGTGGTGTGGCACTTGACAAAGCTGGTGTGCTAGCTAAATACAACATCAAGGTCTTAGGAACTCCAATTAAGACCTTGGAGACATCGGAAGATAGAGACCTTTTCGCTCAGGCTTTGAAAGAGATCGATATCCCTACCGCAGAGTCCATTGCCTGTGAAACCATCGATGCAGCCTTGGAAGCTGCTGAAATTGTCGGTTTCCCAGTCATTGTCAGATCCGCTTACGCCTTAGGTGGTTTAGGATCAGGCTTCGCCAACGATGCTCAAGAAATGAAACAACTAGCTTCCCAATCGCTTTCCCTATCTCCTCAAATTTTGGTCGAAAAATCTTTGAAGGGCTGGAAAGAAGTAGAATACGAGGTTGTCAGAGACCGTGTTGGTAACTGTATCACAGTATGTAACATGGAAAATTTCGATCCATTGGGTATTCATACTGGTGATTCTATCGTGTTTGCTCCTTCTCAAACTTTGTCCGATGAAGAATTCCATATGTTGAGAAGTGCGGCCATCAAGATCATTAGACACCTAGGAGTCATCGGTGAATGTAACGTCCAGTACGCTTTGAGTCCTGACAGCTTGGATTATAGAGTTATCGAAGTTAATGCACGTTTATCCCGTTCATCTGCTTTGGCTTCCAAGGCTACTGGCTACCCATTAGCCTATACAGCTGCCAAAATCGCACTAGGTTACACTTTACCCGAGCTTCCAAACCCTATCACCAAAACTACTGTGGCAAACTTTGAACCTTCTTTGGATTACATTGTCGCCAAGATTCCTCGTTGGGACTTGGCAAAGTTCCAACACGTTAATAGATCTGTTGGCTCTGCTATGAAATCTGTCGGTGAAGTTATGGCCATTGGTAGAAATTTCGAAGAAGCCTTCCAAAAGGCTATCAGACAGATTGACCCATCATTCATCGGGTTCCAAGGTTCTGATGAGTTTGATGATTTGGATGATGCCTTGAGTGAGCCTACTGACAGGAGATGGTTGGCTGTCGGACAAGCCTTGATCCATGAGGGATACTCCGTCGAAAGGGTTCATGATTTGACTAAGATTGATTCTTGGTTCTTGTACAAATGTATGAACATCGTTGACATGTACAAAGATTTAGAAAAAGTTAATGATCTAAAATCTCTGGATGAAGAACTATTACAGGACGCTAAAAAATTAGGTTTCTCTGACGCTCAAATCGCGCTATGTCTGAATAAGAATAGTAACTCTAAAACATCAGAATTGGAGGTTAGAAGTTACAGAAAGTCTTTTGGTATTGTGCCATTCGTGAAGAGAATCGACACCTTGGCTGCTGAATTCCCAGCTCAAACCAATTATTTATACACAACATACAACGCCACCAAAAGTGATATTGTTTTCAACGAGAACGGTGTTTTAGTGTTAGGATCTGGTGTCTACAGAATCGGCTCCAGTGTCGAATTCGATTGGTGTGCTGTTAACACTACCAAGGCTCTCAGAAAAGAGGGCAAAAAGACCATTATGATAAACTACAATCCTGAAACCGTCTCTACAGACTTTGACGAAGTTGACAGATTGTACTTCGAAGAATTATCATTCGAGCGTGTGATGGATATTTACGAGTTAGAAAACTCCGAAGGTTGTGTCATTTCCATGGGTGGCCAACTTCCACAGAATATTGCTCTAAAACTTCTTCACAATGGGGCCTCGATTTTGGGTACCTCCCCTGAAGATATTGATAATGCTGAAAACAGACATAAATTCTCTACCATCTTAGATTCAATTGGTGTAAACCAACCTGAGTGGAGTGAATTAACCTCGGTCGAGGACGCTAAGAAATTTGCAAACCAAGTTGGATATCCAGTGTTGATTCGTCCTTCGTATGTTCTTTCTGGTGCTGCAATGAGTGTTGTGGTCGGTGAACATGAACTTGAAGTTAAACTTACAAGTGCTTCTGACGTCTCCCCCGACCACCCAGTTGTTATGTCAAAGTTCATCGAAGGAGCGCAAGAAATTGACGTGGATGCTGTGGCCCATAACGGCGCAGTTCTACTCCACGCTATTTCTGAGCATGTGGAAAACGCAGGTGTGCATTCCGGTGATGCAACATTGGTGCTTCCTCCACAAAACCTCTCTCAAGATATCAAAGATAGATTGAAGGAGATCGCAGATAAAGTTGCCAAGGCTTGGAATATCACCGGTCCTTTCAACATGCAAATTATTAAGGATGATAGAGATGAAGGTGTTTCTCTGAAGGTGATTGAATGTAACATCAGAGCTTCAAGATCCTTCCCATTCGTTTCAAAGGTGTTGGGTGTCAACTTCATTGAAGCTGCTGTCCAAGCATTTTTGAACAAAGACGTTCCTGCAGCTGTGAACTTGATGGATAAGTCATACGAGTATGTTGCTACTAAAGTCCCACAATTTTCTTTCACTAGACTTGCAGGTGCAGACCCATTTTTGGGTGTTGAGATGGCATCTACTGGTGAGGTTGCATCTTTTGGTAGCAATGCTTTAGAAAGTTACTGGACCGCTATTCAAAGTACCATGAACTTCAATGTCCCTTTACCACCAAGTGGGATCCTCTTTGGTGGTGATTTGAGTAAGCACTTTTTGGGTGAGGTTGTCAAGTACATTGCGCCCTTGGGTTACCATTTGTATGCTACCAATGACGAAACCAAACAATATTTGGAAGCATTCACCAATGGCGTGCCAGTTGAACTAATCGAGTTCCCTAAAAATGACAAGAGAAAACTACGTGAACTCTTCCAAGCAAAAGATATTAGTGCGGTGTTCAATCTTGCGGCAAGAAGGGCAGAAACCTTAGATGATGTTGATTATGTTATGAGGAGAAATGCAATTGACTTCGCCCTCCCACTATTCAATGAACCACAAACTGCTATGCTGTTCGCTAAGTCTTTGAGCCAAAAACTTTCTGAGAAGCTGGAGGTTTTGGGATCGAAGGATGTTATTGTTCCTCATGAAGTTCGCACTTGGAGCGAGTACCTGCATGGTAAGCCGTTGTAATTTTTGCCCAAAACAATTGGACAAATGTAACAACAAAATATATCACTTCATGGCCAAAAAACCATGAAGATTGTACATAATAGTATGTTTCTTAATAACCAATAGACGATAAAGCTGATAAACAAAAGTTTACCAACTGCTTGAGTGAAAATCCGGTTAAATAAAAACTGGCTGGTGGTTGTGTCAGTTACTGGCCGAAACCCTTCGATCAAGAAAATGAAAAAGGAAAACCTGAAAAATACTAATCTGGGCTAAAATACAACTAAATAAACGAAATAGAATCTATTTGGCTTCAAGATGGTTCGTAATATAGTTCGATCGGATGGTGTGTATGTGAATGGCCGTGGCCCAGCAATTTTAGAATCGTTTTGCTTTCTTGACTATTACTGGCTTCTAGTGTACAGGTGAAACTTGACTACATACCTCTTCACTGCCTTACTTTTCTTCAAAAGAAATACGATCACTGTGGAATGTACGAAAATGACCCATATGGCTGGTACCTGGAAGAAAACAGTAAGACTGAATGGCTTGATGATATCTCTCAAGAAACTATTGATTCAGAAATATATAACAGAAGCTTGGAACCTGAAAAACTACCGACACTGCCTCCTATAATTGATTCGGTTGATGAAAACCTCAAACGAGATAGATCTCAGGAAACTGACCGCTCCGCAAGCACGGGCAAGGCATATTTTAATGCCTGTACAGAAGTGCCCTGTGACTCGAATGGTAGCAAAAGACAGAGAACATGATGATTGTCTTTGCAACTGTAAGCAATGCCAGGCATGCGGAAACGATATGTTACATGCCTTCGATCTGAAAATGCATCGATTATTCATATACTTGATTTGAATGATACTTATCAACTTATATATAAAATTGGACATGAAGCCTACCTTAATGTCAATATTTTACGATAAACGCAAAACTTAAATGCCATGATTAATTGCATCTTTGTCAAAACCTTCGCTTTTTTGGCAGATAGGTGAATGCTTACTTAAGGGATTATTGGGTAGATTACGAGAATTACATTAGAACCTCTTCTTGACGATCGTGAATACTGATGCTAGTATGGTACTATTGTGAGCATTTCTCGCTGAGCTGCTGAGACTTTTTTTGACGGCGAAACCTTTACTCATCGCATACATGGCGCTGGAAAACATGGTTAATACGGAAGCATACACAATAAAGTTGTTGTAGTTATTGAGAGAACCGTTACCAATAATAACACCAGAGACCGGAATTGCAACCAAAAACGATAGCCCAACGAAGCAGTACATTGTTGCGTACCTTTTACCAAATTCATCGGTTCTTGAAATCTGACCACAGCAAACAGGAGCAAGGTTAAGCAAGGAACCATAAAATAAACCATAAATTGCTGAAAACCCATACATAACGGAGGGCCCTTTGCTACCAAACGGTAACCAAAATATTAGTGGGACAAATCCTAGCATAAACGTTATCACTATCATTACGTTGAACCTTCCCATCACTTTGTCCGCCAAAAAACTGAAAATGTAACCACCGACAATACTTAAAGTGTTTAGCACGGTAACCATCATAAATGCAGTGTTTTCTGTGTATCCAACAGTAGTGCAGTATGACGTGATATATGTGAGAACAGCACCGGTGGACACTTCTGCTAAGCACGATGCGATGACGCAAAACAGATATTTCTTGTCAGATATAAGAGAATTGTAGTCGACAGAGTCTCTGATATTTAGTAGCAGATTTTTCACAAAGGAAACATCATCACCTTTGGGTTCGATAGGAGCACGCTTAGCAGGGTCTTCCTTGATCAGGAATATGGAAAGTGTCAAGCAAACACCACAGATCAAGGCCATAATTCTCATGGTCCAAGCAAACCCCAAACTTTTGAACGATTTTTCCATGAACACAGGGAAAATTACACCTCCAATACTACCACCGTTAATTGCGACTGCAGTAGCAAACGCTCTTCTTTTGTAGAAATGATGACAGATACATCCCAAAAGCGGGCTGGAGGTGACTCCTGAACCTGTTCCAACACAAACACTTAACGCTAGAACGAACTGCCACACTTTCGTGCACTGTGCCACCGCTAGCACGCCACCTATAGTCATTATAGTGCCTATCACCAACGGTTTTCTAGCGCCGTACCTGTCAAAATACATCCCACTGAAAACACTCGTTCCCAACAACAAACAACTGGAAACAGAAAAAATCCATGACACCGATGACGTTGAAGCGTCCTTCAATTGATGCGATGCAACGTACGTCTGGATAACACCTGCCGAAAAGTACAACCCCCACGTAGGTAGAATACCTAAAAATGAACCGAATACCACAAACCAGGCTGCTATTCCCCCTTCAGCGTACGTAAATCCATCGTCGTCGTAATTCGTATAGTCGTACGAGTCTCTGTCGTCATCGAAACTCTTAACGGGCTCTAACTCGATAGCATCCACTACACTTTCTGATTGAATCACTTTCTTCCTCGTCTTCTGCTGGCTTGCATCCTTCAACTCAAAAGTATCAACGTTCGAAGCACCGACTTGGGCTAACTGTTCTTCTATCACCCTCGATGCAGTAGAATTCGTTCCCATTCTTCACACAACTTAGCCAACAATAATAGCGTAAGGATCATGGCAGACATGAACCTAACCACATTTAGTCAATGACTTTATCTATGCCTTTATTTCGTCTGCAAGAATTCCGGGCATCTCTTATAAGAAATATATATACATTCCTTTTTTTTTTTAATGGTTAAGCAATAGATCTGTCAATCAATCTGGCAACTTTTTTATGCAATGTTAGTCATGATATTGCATCGATTCCACTGAAAAAGTGAAGAATCGGAGCAATTGCAAGCGCATTCGTGCTGGAAAAACTGAGAAATTCCGGTACTTATTTGTTCAGATGGTTGGGCGCTGCGGAACGGCAGGTGTTGATAACCACTTGCTGAGGGTGAAACCAGTTAATCTTTTGTCAGCTTTTTGTCAAGTAATGGGCCTTTGTTTTTAGGCGAAAATCATTCCAGGGTTTTGCACATGCGGAATTGGAACCCCAGATAGAATGAACAATGTGTAGCATTTACTAAGTAGGATAAGGAACGGGAAAAGGAACGGCAACAGCGTGAGAGATCTCTCTCGAACAGTGAGCTGTCACCAGAGCGTATATACTAGGTGTATGTAACATCTTATGGAAAACGCAGTCTCCGATGAGTTGTTAAATATTGGGGCTGATATAGTGAACAATGGTTATCTTATTTAGCGGATCGAGCAGAAGTTAAACGTGACCTTTTCGCCTGTCTTCTGGCGTGTGGATTACGACAATTGAAGGCTATATGCCTTGTTTCAAGACTCTCAATGACTCTGTTTGTCCGTCAGTTGGGTTTTACGTAGTTTTCTAGTTTTTTTTTAAGGCAAAAGCTAACTGAATAAGCCTGAGTGGAAGGGCTGAGAATAATGCAGTGAAATACGGTGTGAATGTGGTGTGGGATAACGTTCGAGAATTCAAACTCGAGCTGTTGCAGTTCTGTGCTGATAAGTTGTCTTTTTGAGAGGTGCTGTATTAAGATGCCGAGTTTCGAGCTCCTCTGCTTAGCTTCCAGCCTGCTTCGAATAATTCTATATTAGAATGACTTGCATATAAATATGCGACAGATAAATATGCTTCAACTAAATCAACGAAGTCGCTGTACTCATTATTGGCAACGTCTAAATTGGATTGTTGAACGGTAGCAAAACTTCATTGGTGCTATATTTCAAGGCCATTTCCACAATGACAAGAACAGAAGGAAAGGTAAAACCGAATTTCCTAATCATTGTTGCTGATGATTTAGGGTTCACAGATGTGTCGAGTTTCGGTGGTGAAATAGAGACACCAAACTTGGACGAGCTGTCCAAAAATGGTTTCAGATTTACCGGGTTCCACACAGCTGCTGCATGCTCACCAACAAGATCGATGTTGTTGAGTGGTACCGATAACCACTTGGCAGGCTTGGGTCAAATGGCGGAATTCGCAAGACAACATCCAGACCTGTTTACAGGGAAGCCTGGTTATGAGGGTTACTTGAACTATAGGGTTGCTGCTTTGCCCGAGATTTTATCTCCTGAGTACTATACGTTGATCTCCGGTAAATGGCATTTGGGTTTGGAAAAACCATACTGGCCAAGCGATCGTGGATTCCAAAAGAGTTTTACCTTACTGCCTGGTGCAGGAAACCATTTCAAGTGTAATTTGGATAGTAAAACTGTTCTTCCATGGTATTACCAGGAGAACGGCGAAATACTTGATCATTATAAGTTTCCTGAGGACTTTTATTCAACTACTTACTTTACAGACAAATTTCTGGAGTATTTGAAGGACGAAGATGAGAGGAAAGGGCGTCCATTCTTTGGAGCCCTGACCTATACCGCCCCACATTGGCCCTTACAGGCTCCCGAGAAAACGATTGCTAAGTACAAGGGTACGTACAACGGTGGTCCTTTGGAATTAAGAAAACAAAGATTGGAAAGGGCAAGAGATCTTGGTATTGTTCCAGCGGAGGTTGTTGCTCATTTGGTGGAAACTCAAAGGGAAAAGACTTGGGACGAATTAGATGACGAGTCTAAAGCTTACGAAAGTCGTACTATGGAAATATACGCTGCCATGGTAGATGAATTAGACCAAAGTATTGGGAGGGTTATTGAGCATTTGAAACAAACAAAAGAATTCGACAACACCGTCATAATATTCATGTCAGACAACGGCGCTGAGGGAATGCTCATGGAAGCTTTGCCGTTCGGCGGAACCACTTTCAAGGACAGAATTTCGTCAGATTATAACAACGACTTTGACAATATTGGTAAGAAGAACAGTTTCGTATATTATGGTGATTTATGGGCTCAAGCAGCCACCGCTCCAAACTATATGTATAAAATGTGGGCAACCGAAGGTGGCATTAATTGCCCTCTTATTCTGCACGCACCGCAACTAACTGCGAAGTGGCAGCCAGGCGAGATTATTAATCAATTCACGACAGTCATGGACATCTTGCCCAGTGTTTTAGAATTGGCTGACGTGCCTCATCCCGGTACATCTTTCCAAGGCCGTGAAGTGTACGAACCAAGAGGTTTATCCTGGATCCCTTTCTTGGAAAAAAAGGCCGAGAGAATATACGATGACACGAAGGTCACTGGTTGGGAGCTGTTTGGTCAGCGTGCAATCCGTCAAGGTCGTTTCAAGGGTGTTTATGTTCCTCCTCCTTTTGGTCCTGGCAAATGGCTGCTTTTCGATATTGACGATGATCCCGGTGAAACAACCGATTTATCAGAACAGCACCCGGATATTTTGGAGAGCATTATCGATCACTGGTCCATCTATAAAGCAGAAACAGGGCTAATCGAAATGGACGATGCTACCTTTGATGACGCTCACTACAACAAGAGAGTACTACAAGATGAGTGATTTCAAATCGCTGATTTAAATTATTTTTGAAAGGTTCAGACCTGAAGGCTAGTCTTCAGGGCATGCAAATCTATCTCCAGTCAGTCATTTTTGACAATGAAGGGACATTATGTGCTTCTGTCATTCTTTCTCTACCTACTCTGTGTACGATGTATTTAAGCCACTTATATCGTTTTAAACGTTTTGATGTCTTTCCTAAATTTTTTTATCTCGAGCTCATCACAAGAAAAAAAGATTGGCGAAACGATTCTTGTGAACAATTAAGTGGACATTACTGAAATTTAGATGTAAAACGTTGTGTTCTCTTAAGTAGTTAAATCGTAACTGAATCAAATAAACCAAACACAGACCATGTTTGAATTACCACCATTATCCGGCTCTGTCGGTGCCACCGTTGAATCTGGTGCTAAACTTTCTCCATCTGCTAGACGTCCAATTGAACCAGTTGGCAAGTTCTTCCTACATCATGCTCAAAGAACTTTGAGAAACCACACTTGGTCCGAATTTGAGAAGATCGAAGCTGAGAAGAATGTCAGAAACGTTGAGGAATCCAACGTTGACCCAGACGAGCTACTATTTGACACTGAGTTGGCTGATGAAAGTCTTCTAACACACGATGCGAGAGACTGGAAGACTGCTGATTTGTACGCTGCTATGGGTCTTTCCAAGTTGCGTTACAGAGCTTCTCAACAACAAATCATCAAGGCTCACAGAAAACAAGTTTTGAAGTACCACCCTGATAAGACATCCGCTTCTGGTGCCAGTTTGGATCAAGATGGTTTCTTCAAGATTATTCAAAAGGCATACGAAACCTTGACTGACTCTAACAAGAGACCCCAATACGACTCGTGCGACTTCGAAGCTGATGTTGCTCCACCAAAGAAGGGTGCTGAATACGACTTCTATGAAGCTTGGGCTCCTGTTTTCGCATCTGAAGCTCGTTTCTCTAAGAAGAAGGACATCCCAGTTTTAGGTGATGCAACCACTTCCAAGGAAGGTGTTGAAAAATTCTACTCTTTCTGGCACAGATTCGACTCCTGGAGAACCTTCGAGTTCTTGGACGAAGAAGTTCCAGATGATTCCTCCAACAGAGACCACAAGCGTTACATTGAGAGAAAAAATAAGGCTGCCAGAGATAAGAAGAAGACTGCTGACAATGCCCGTTTGGTTAAGTTGGTTGAAAGAGCCATGAGCGAAGATCCACGTATCAAGCTTTTCAAGGAAGAGGAAAAGAAGGAGAAGGAGAGAAAGAAGTGGGAAAAAGAAGCCGGTTCCAGAGCTCAGGCTGAAGCTAAGGCTAAGGCCGATGCTGAAGCAAAGGCAAAGGCTGAAGCCGATGCTGTTCAAGCCGCTTCTGCTAAAGTTGACAAAAAGAAGGCCAAGGAAGCTGCCAAGGCTGCCAAGAAGAAGAATAAGAGAAGCATCCGTAACGCTCCAAAGGATGCCGACTACTTTGGCGATGCTGATAAATCCACTGTCATTGAGGAACAAACTGGTTTGATTGTTGATTCCTTGGATGACGAGCAATTGGTTTCTGTTGCTGAAAAGATCAAGAACGATGCCGCTTCTGTTAAGACTATTTTGACCGAAGCCGCTAAGACATTGTCTGACGCCGGTAAACTACCAGCTTCCGTTGTTTCTTACTACTTGTAAGATTTTCATTGATAAATTATATAGTTGTAATTAACCGTATATTGAATTTCACGCGCGCCACCGTGCACAAGATGTTCTATTTGATATTCACCATGGTAGCTGTTAATCTTAAAGTCAGTTGTTTCATATAATTTCAAACTGCTAAGTGATCAAACCCCAAATATAAACCTATTTCAGGAAATTTGGAATGCTTACTGGCTATTATTGTTCAACATTACTGAAAAAAAAAAAAATAATAATATTGGTAAAAAAAAAAAAGGACCCAACCTAAAAGACAGATCAACTACTTTTCGTACAGATTTGAAATTTAACTGATGGGCGTAACACAACGGTTCCACTTCATTAGCGTTTTACTCCAGGCAAGCAGGACCTATAGTTGCAAAGTCAGTTAAAGCATACCTCAATCACGTTTGCAATTTGAGAGTAAAAGTAAAAAATCGTTGTAATACACCTACGAACACTGCGAACTGAGTGCATATTCTAATTGGTAACACAGAAGAGGACAAATTATCGAGTTAGCCATGTCTTTCAGAGGAAATAACTTTGACGATTTCCCTAAATCTCAATCTGGGTTCCGGGGTACACAATACGGTTCAGCTTCGAACTTCCAAAATGTTTCGGCGAAGGTGAAATACGGCAGGCTGTTCGAGCAATTCGCAAAGAGAGTTGAAGACCTTACAGAACACCCGTTGATTTTAAAAATCAAGCCATACACCCCAACCATTGCTAGATTTTTCATTGTGGCCACATTTTATGAAGATTCCTTGAGAATAATTGCACAATGGTCGGATCAAGTATTTTATTTATGGAACTACAGGCACTTTCCATACTATTTTGTCGTCTTCTTTCTATTCTGCGTTGTGATCTCCATGTTTACCGGTGCAACACTACTCATTCTAAGAAAGCAGACTGTTTACGCTACTATTGCATTGATTAGCACCGTCATTCTGCAAGGGTTAGTGTATGGACTATTCACAGGTTCTTCCTTTGTTCTAAGAAATGTAAGCGTCATCGGAGGTTTGTTGATCGCGTTTGGTGACAGCATTGTTACCAACAGGATGACATTCGGTATGCTACCAGAATTGGACAGTAAAGATGGTAAATTCAAAAACTACCTCTTATTGGCCGGCAGAATCTTAATGGTTCTACTTTTCATCACCTTCACTTTCTCCAAAAGTTGGCTAACAGTTTTGTTGACCATTGCTGGTACAATTTGTATCGCAGTTGGCTACAAGACAAAGTTCGCATCCATCAGTTTAGGTTTGATCCTGGCATTCTACAACATTACCGTGAACAATTATTGGTTCTATGGTTCAAGTAAAAGAGATTTCTTGAAATATGAATTCTACCAAAACTTAAGCATCATTGGAGGGTTGTTATTGGTTGGTAATACCGGAGCTGGTCAGCTATCCATTGATGAAAAGAAGAAAATCTACTAATCGAAGAGATTTGTTACATTTTCCTGGCCAATAAGTTTAATTGTGATGGCTTCTGTAGCCCACATGGAGGATTTGATTGGACTTCTTTAGGACTTTCTTTTCTTTCAGCACTTATTACCGTAACGACAACTACCCCAGAATAAATAACATATAACTACCTACATGACTGCCATTCTGAAAAAGAGATCTTCATTTTTTACTTGACACAGAATTCGCAAGATCACCGTGCGGTGTAGTGATACCTTGTTAATTTTATAATTAAAAGGTTTTTAATTCTAGAAGAAGGATTTGAGTTTCTAGTGTGAAATTTCCACATCCCATTTTTAATAGCGTATTGAAGTGCTTTATTTTCTTAAAAGATAACATTGAGGCAGACCATCAAGCCAGGTAAGGGCATGAAAAGGATATGTGAGCTGATGATAGCTCACGCTTCCTTTGAAACTCTCGCCGAATAACTGCAACGTTTCAAGGCAATGCTCCCACCAGCCAGTTCATTCAATTTGGGCTAGAAATAATCGTTTCACACAATATGTTGTGTAAGCACATATTTAATTCTATAGCAGTTGTAGAAAAAATAGGGAAATTCTAAAAGTCAAAATTGAACAATATAAAAAATGCGAATTTACCAAAGTTAACTTCTACACAGCCTGTATGCTATCTACCAAGAGCACCCGGTTTGTTTAGTGACTACGGTGTCAGAAGTCAAAGCACAAATAATCGCTATACTTGCGGAAGTATTATTTGAACTCGTATATCCCATTTCGCCATATAATCGATACCTAAGGGTTTTAAAATATACCAACTTTACATTATGGGGGGAATTTTGAAGAACGCTATTCCGGAAGAGCAGAGTCCGAACACAGAATCTGAATCGATCAGCCAATTTAGAAAGCAAGTGTTGAAGAATACAGAACTTAACGCAAAGCTAACATCCAACAGCAAACTAGCACATCATGGTCATGGGGTTCCCAAGGATGTTCTTTCGATGAAATTAGATGGACAAGATGCAGAGAGTTTGAAATGGAACAAAAAGAATTTGGATGAGAATGAAATCACAAAACAGGAGTTTGGTGATATACATATCGATGAACCCAAGACCCCGTACCAAGGTGCGGTAGATCCAAATGGTGAGTACTACAAGGTCGATGATGATGAGGACTTTGGATCTTTCACTTTGGGTGAACCTCAAGTAGATCTGAAAGAGGAAGAAGGACCAATCACTCTACTGAATAATGAAAATCCAAAAGATGAAGAGGATGAGGAAAATCTCGCCGCTCCTCTTGAAACAGAGGAGGAAGCCGCCGCTAGAAGGCACCAAAAGTTCCAAGAAATGAGGAAAAAACATTATAACATCAAAACAGATTTGGCAAATGCAAAGAAAAATCTGCCCGAGGATGAAGACGATGATTAATCAAGTGAGTTGCTTACTGAACTCATTGTATCCATCGACTTCGGCATTAACTTTTTAAACCTTCATGTGAAATTATAGTTTCTTTGTAATCCAGGTACACATAATTTTAGCGATTCATTACTTTTTTATGACTGATTCAATTTACAATCAGCCGTCTATACAGTATTATTGTACATCTCAAAACTTGGAAGGATACATCAACTGAGGTATGGATGCCTGAAAGATAGTTCGAATAGTCATAACTTTCCCATAGATGAAGTGACTGATAAACAGAGAGTTTTGAGAAATTAAAGAAGCACGTGACCATGATCGATATGGGAAAATTTTCAAATCTCGTCCACCATAGAGAAAGATTCATAAATTGGTACCTCATCGCATCTCATCTCATGAACAAGTTCCGCCAATATACCATGTTGACGTTAACAACCTCACCGAACAAGAACTTGATTGGCCAAACAAAGAACCACCAGATATAATAATCATGGGTGTGAAAAGAAGCAAGATACAGACCAAGCAGAACTTCAAAAAAACGAAGAAGGATGCCAAAGAGGTGGAAAAAAGAGATCACTTCGCCCAATTCAAGCGGGCCAAGAAAACTGTAAAGGTTTCGTCAAAAACAGTGAACCACTCCATTTGCATACCGACGACCGTACTAGATAACTGTAAGAATTTAGAGCAAATCACCTACACATTATACCAAATTGCCAGAAGTGCATGTATATTCAATGTTTCAGAGATAGTGATCTTAGAGGTCGAATCAGAAGCTAAGAAACATGGCTCCCAAGACACCAGTGGTAAAAGCCAAGGTGTAAATATCAAGTTCGACCAGGAAGATGTCGCTAACGATGGAAAGAAAAACTCACAAAACGGAAGCAAATCCAACACCAATAAGCTAGACGACAAAAAGAGACTTTCAAAACCAATGCTAATGGCATCCTTGCTACAGTTCTTTGTAACTCCTCCTTACCTAGTGAACAGCGTTTTTAAAAAGGACTACATGAAATACTTCACCTATGCCAAACAGTTGCCCAAAATCTCAAGTTTGCCTTTCATGAGATACTATCAAGAGAACCAAGGGAGATATAGAGAAGGTCTAGCAATCAGAATGAGCAAACCGGGTGAACGTGGCAAATCCAAGAAGTCGTTTGATCAAACGAAATACATCAACATCGGAAAAGGGGAGAACCTCGAGTTGAAGGGCCAACTGGTTCCTATAAATGTCAGAGTTACCGTGGATACAGTGGAACAAAAAGTGGTTTCTCCAGAAGAAGCGTATGGAGATTTCGTTGGAGCCAAAGCCTCCTTCGGCTATCATGTCAGAGTTGCAAAGAGCTTTGCAGATCTTTTCACCCAATCACCATTCCCACAAGGATACACCCAAACGGTGTGGATCAACAGCGGTGACTTTTTCTTCGACAAGACTTTGAAGAAAAACGTTAAGGTACTGACTCAAATCCCTGCGGTTGAAAAGGTCGTAAGACGAACCGAAGAGGAAATTTTAGCGGACCCTTCAAAGGCAAACTCTGCCAATTTACTAGCGGTATTCGGAAAATGGGAACATATCAAGAAAAGTTTTGAATCTTGTAAAGAGCAGTTCGAAGGCGCCTCTGGTGCTTACCAATTCTTTGACGGAGAACTAAGTCTACCAGGTACCACTCCACAAGGAATCATACGCACTGAAGATGCGTGTACAATAGCATTGACGTTGTTATCGACTTTCTAAGTACAAACTCATATCCTAACATCATAAGTAATAACCAAGCAGAATCTTTCCACTCAACCCAGATACGTCGCATTAACATCATGTATCTACCTCTGCGTATGCAGCAAACTACTACGTTACTCATTTTGCTTCTGGGCATTCAAATGCCAATCGGTCCGACACTAATAAAGTGATAGGCAGACCATGTATAACTATAAAAGAGAGATACCATTGTTCATGGTACAGTACATATGTTTTGGCGGCAATTGTCTACGGATAAGCAAAAAAGACTGTATATACAAAACAGGCACACTAGCCATGACGAGAGATTGTCCGTACAGCTGCTACCAGGATTACGAGGTACGTGCACCTCAAATTATCCAGCTGTTCATGTACATTATATATATATATATTGGGCCTGTCGTAGTAATCCAAAGGCGCGGAGCACGTGATGCAATCACGTGATTCACGTCCTTTTTTTTCTTTTCCGTCTTTTTTTCCCAGTGTTTTGGCACTATTTATAGTATCAGGGATATAAAAACGAAGCCATACCACGCACTTTCTATAGGAAGGACAGAAAAAAACTGAAACGAAAAATGTTTGAGAGCCAAAAATGTATATATAAAAAATAATAAATAATAACAGTGTTCGAGTTAAGTGATCTGCACTAAACATTTTGAGTTGAAAGTTACAGAACTTTTGTTGTTTTATTACGCAAGAAGGGCAGAAAAGTATCATCGGCAAATAGGAACCAATATACTATGCGTTTCTCTACACTCGTTTCAGCCACTTTGTTGGCCGGTGCTTCATCTGTTGCTGCTATTGGTGAGCTTGCATTCAACTTAGGTGTTAAGACCCACGATGGTTCTTGTAAGACCAAGGATGAATATCTATCCGATTTCGAAACCTTGAAGAGTTACACCACCAAGGTTAAGGTTTACGCTGCTTCTGACTGTAACACTTTGCAAATCTTAGGCCCTGCTGCTGAAGAAGCCGGCTTCACCATTTTCTTAGGTATCTGGCCAACCGATTCTGCTCACTTCGAGTTAGAAAAGGCTGCATTGACAGATTACTTGCCTTGGATCAAGTCCTCTACCATCGAAGCTTTCTTAGTTGGTTCTGAGGCTTTGTACCGTGAGGATATGACTGCTTCTGAACTAGCTGATGCTATTTCTGATATCAAGAAGTACGTCGCCGATATCAAGGATTCTGAGGGTAACTCTTACAGTGGTAAACAAGTCGGTACAGTCGACTCATGGAACGTTTTGGTTGATGGTGGCTCTGCTACTGCTATTGAAGCTGCTGATTTCGTTATGGCCAACGCTTTCTCTTACTGGCAAGGTCAAACCATGGATAACGCTTCGTACTCTTTCTTTGACGATATCATGCAGGCACTACAGACGATCCAAACCGCCAAGGGCTCTACTGACATCCAATTCTGGGTTGGTGAAACCGGCTGGCCATCCGAGGGTACCCATTTCGAAGAAGCTTACCCAGGTCTTGACAACGCTAAGCAATTCTGGAGCGAAGCTATCTGTGCTATCAGAGGCTGGGGTGTTAACGTTTTGGTATTTGAAGCCTTTGACGAAGACTGGAAGCCAGACACCTCTGGTACCTCCGATGTTGAAAAGTACTGGGGTGTTTGGGATGCCGACAGAAGTTTGAAGTTCCAATTGAACTGTGATTTCAGCTCTTAATCACACAAACATCACTCTTTTTTACCTTTTTTCTTCCTTCTTCTACCTTTTCAATAGATACCGATAATAACAAATTGTTGTTTGTCCACTGTCCTGTTTATTGAAATTGAGTTTCGCACATGCAGAGTGCTTTCACATTATACCCAATTAACTTTACTTCTAGCACGTTGGTCGATTTGGAGTAGTTTTCAGGCTTCAGGCCTGGAAACCTACATACAATAATCATCACCGCATGAATTTACAACAATGCCATACTTTTCTTTCTGATCAAAAACAATTTCACAGCCAATGAAATGGAAAACATAAATCCAAGTTGACATCGTCGCCCCTTCACCAAGCACACATTGCTTCATCGAAAATATCTGTATTCAAAAACCACAAATTGAAGCCGCGTATGTCACAAGCCCATTTGATCAAACTGATTCGTATACCGCATGAAAGCTTCAAAAAAATATTTTATTTCTTTACAAAATCTATATTTCACTTGCTCCATAAATAAATTACATTTACAGCTCAACACTGCAAATTATCCTGTATCCTAATCAAACCTGCTCTGATTGTGTCTGTGCTGTGCCGTCCCTCTTACGATTTGACCGTGTCAGCAAGATATGCTAGTTATGCTAATCGTTCTCAAACAGATTGGATCGTTAAGTCCCGGTGTTACCCGGATATCAATCGTTGCTAATGATCTTGGAAAATTTTCACAAATTTTCACTCAGCGAAATGCTCATCTCATTATAAGAAAATCTGAAATATTAGAAATTGATTTGGTGGATGGAAAATACAGTTGGACAGACGTGTATATAGCGGTAGAAGTCGAAGTTTAAGGTTAGAAACCCCTAGGTCGTAACAGGGAGACTAGGTTGAGAGAAGTACGTGGTATTAAGGAAATTGAACAACGTTAACCAAACCCATTCAACATGTCCCGTTTTTTTTTAAAGACATACGAGTATGATTCGACGTCTTCCGGCGAAGAAGAAGACCTATTATCTCAAAGTGAAGAGGATTTACTTTCATCTTCCAGCGAAGAAGAGCAATTATCTGACGACTCTTTCTTCAACGATTCTGAAGAGGAACATGACAACGACGAGGACAATGACTCCGATAGCAAGCCATACGGTCCTGATTGGTTTAAGAAGCCAGACTTCAGAAAAGGTGGTGGGTCCGGTGCAAATAAGTTCCTGAAATCTACCAACTACTCATCTGATGAGGATTCTTCCGACGAAGATGACGGTAAGAAGGTGGTCAAATCCGCCAAGGAGAAGCTTTTGGATGAAATGAAATCGATTTACCAAAAAATCGACTCTGCAGAAGCCCAACAAGATTGGGAATCATTGCTGTCTCATTTGGAAACTCTCTTGAAACTATACACAAGAGCTCAACAACAAAACTACGGAACTCCTAACATTTTTGTGAAGTCATTGGCTAGATTTGAGGATGCAGTGTCTGCCACCACTCAAGACGAGATTAAAAACAAGGCCGTCGCAAGGGCTTACAACACTACAAGGCAAAGAGTTAAGAAGTTGGTCAGAGAAAATGAAACCATTGTCAACGCGTTCAGAGAATCTCCAGAAGATTTTGACAAGGAACCTGCCTTGGATACGGATTTGGACTCCAGAGACATTTCTGCTACTCCATTCTCTTTAGGTGGCAAGAAGAATTTAGACTTGGCATCTTTGGCTAATAACATTTCCGAATTGGACTTCTTCCAAACTTTGAATATCATCATCGATTCTAGAGGTAAGAAGAATACCGATCACACAGAACAAATTAAGACCACTGAGGAGCTATTGAAAGTCGCCAAGACCCCATATCAAAAGATCTGCACATATTTAAATTTGATTCCAATCAGATTCGATGCTACCGTGTCCCTCTCATACCAACCTTTAGAGCAATGGAAATCCTCAAAGGATAATCTGGACAGTCTATTAGAGGTGCTAGAAGAAGAAATTGGCCACTACCAAGTCTCCGAATTCGCTCCAAGAAACGACTTCATTGAAGATGAACCAGAAGCTAATGAACATGGTGTCAAGGAAATTTTGGGTTCCATATTCTCAATGGTTGAAAGATTGGATGACGAATTCAACAAATCTCTTTTGAACATCGACACGCGTTCCAGTGAATACATGGAACGTTTAAAGGACGAACAATCCCTTTACAACTTGATCATTAGATCCCAATTGTATTTCGAACGTGTAACTGCTGAAGAAAACCGGGACAGACTTTTGGCCCGCGTTTTCAACAGAAGACTGGAGCACATCTACTACAAGTCTAGTAGACTAATTTCTATCATGGAAACTGTCGCATGGAAACAAATTCGTGAAGAAACTGCATCTCTTGACTCTTCTTTCGTTCACTTGAACGAATCAGACTCTGCAGACGAGGAATACACCTTGAAGGTCATTTCTGAGCTATCAGATTTCCTAGTCAAACAAAAGAGCAACAACGTCTTCAATTTCAGAAAGGGCGTTTTGTACAAAACATACTATATTGCATTGAACCAAGAATACTCTCAAGCTAAGAAGTTGATGCTAGCTTCTGACATTGCCAAGTACATTTCTGGCTCTGATGCAGGGTTGCAAATTCTTTACAATAGAT
Organism: Kluyveromyces dobzhanskii; assembly: GCA_003705805.3. Classification (NCBI taxonomy): domain Eukaryota; kingdom Fungi; phylum Ascomycota; class Saccharomycetes; order Saccharomycetales; family Saccharomycetaceae; genus Kluyveromyces; species Kluyveromyces dobzhanskii. The sequence continues at coordinate 583,040 of PPJP03000001.1, read as the reverse complement.
GTGTTATTCAACTTGGTTTGGCAGCATTCAAGGCTGGCTTAATAAATGAATGTCATCAAGTTTTGAACGGTCTATGTATCAATCCACATCTAAGAGAAATTTTAGGCCAACAAAGCTTACAAAGAGCTAGTGCTAATAGCAATGTTGTACAGGGCGCTCCAGTCGAACAATTGTGCCTTCCATTCCATCAGCATATTAACTTAGATTTAATCGACACTGTCTACATGACTTGTTCGTTGTTGCTTGATGTGCCTCACATGGCTGCTTATTACAGTGGTATTAAGGTCAAAAGAATTCCAGTCTTCCAAAAATCTATTCGTCGGATTCTAGAAAGTTCAGAAAAGGCAATCTTCCATGGTCCTCCTGAAACCCTAAGAGATCACATTCTTTTTGCTGCTAAGTCGATGCAAAAGGGTGATTACTTACAATCAATCGAATACTTGAGGAAAATTTCCGTTTGGTCTTTGTTGAGTAAATCTGATGATATCATCAACCAACTAAGTGAAAAAGTTCAAATCGAAACATTGAAAACTTACATTTTCACTTATAAGAGATTTTACTCCAAAATATCGATCTCCAAATTATCCAAGCTGTTTGATCTTGATGTTGAAAAAGTGTTGGCTATAGCACAATCCATCATCAACGATTATGAAGTTACAGCCAAATTGGATGAAAACAACGAATACATCGTCTTCGAAAGAGGCGAAGAGATCACCAAGTTAGAAGAAGTTGCCATCAAGTTAGTCAAAGAAACCAAATACCACTCCGAACGTTTACGCCAGTAAACCATCACATTCTCTCAGTAAGTTTTTCGGTTTCTCAATAGGAGCGCTTCTTCAGTCATACTTATAACATAATTTGCTCTTCTTTGTTTTGTTCACTCCCAGTGAAACATTGATAGATAGAGTTGTCCGCAAAGAGCCCTTGTCTTCCCATTTGCAGTAAATACTAGTATTTGTACATTATCAACGATATATAACATAATTCTCACTGAAGGCAATTCACCTAGTGTTTGAATATCTTTTAATCGACTATTAAAATATAGAACCGATCTTAGCCTTAAGTTTTCCACCGTAGACGCGTTTACAGGTCATTTAGAGGGAAGCCACTTCCCGTCAATTGCAATTAAATATAATGGTAACGCTCAATTGAAATACCGTGAAGCAAGTATTAAAAAGTTTTCTTAAAATGTCCGGTCGTACTTTGAGTGTTGGCTTGGCTTCAAAAGAATCGTAGCCAACATTCATTAGAGAGATCTGCAATCAGTTTGTTTCATTTAATAATTTACAGAAGCTTCAGTAGTAAGTTAGATAAGTTTTAATAACCTCAGCGCTTCGATAGCTCTCAAAATATGCGCAATGATCTATTAGCCCAAATTTCAAAGGGTTAACTGTCCTTTAAATAATTGAAGGTAGGGTACGCCAGTAAATGTTACAATGGATTTGTCTTGATACATACGCGAACACTCGATACATGAGACTTGCACATTCATCAAAAGGGTAGAAAACTATTAAGATTTGGGCTTCATTTTTTGACTTTAAACACCAATCGAACCAAATAATTTGGCCACTCAGTGCAGCCCTTGATGGACACATTTACACTTTTTCAGATGGCAGGAATCTATCTGATAGAAAGATTTACTATGTAACAGTGTTACAGTTGGGGAAGAATATATAATCATGAACTTATTCATTATATTAGATGACACGCACTTACGAAGCAAATTGAAAGTCAATTCAGAGTATATACATAAAAGGGTCCGCTAGAGCAATTTAGTAGCATATAATCAGGCCGGGAGTTTCACCCCAGCCCAAACAGCATTATTTTGAGAGAAACACAGTCCAGTAAAAAACTCGGCATGATGCATATGCGAAACGTCACTAGAAATTTTACTTTGAATTTGCAAAGTCTGCAGCAGTAATGCCAGCACCATTGCACATTTCGTAGAAAATAGAATTCAGATTACTGTACAACCTTTTAGGAGTGTCAAACTCAACCACGCGCCCTTGGTCCAAAACAAGAATTCTGTCGTAGTTTAAAATAGTCTTCAAACGATGGGCGATACACAAAATAGTGCAGTCAGAAAATTCTTCCACAATTCGTGATTGGATTTTGGCATCGGTTGCATAGTCAACTGAAGAAGTCGCCTCATCCAAAATCAAAATTTTTGACCCACGTACGAGAGCTCGAGTAAGTGCCAAGAGTTGGCGTTCACCTAGAGAGAAATTAGAACCCTCTTCCTCAACTTTCTGGTCTAAATGAAACTTGAACATGTCCCCCGAAAATCCATTTGAATCCTTTTGTTGAGCTTTTATAGCAGAAATATCGGCGTCGTTAATAGCCCCACCACGAACAAGGGCATTCCATAACTGATCATCGGTACATTCTTGGAACGGATCCAAGTTTTTACGAATGTCTCCTTTAAAAAGAACGGGATCTTGTGGAATGATAGCAAGTTTCTTTCTGAGATCATACAATCCTAATGTGCTGATATCAACATTATCAATTGATATTTTACCACTTTTGAGTTCTACCAATCTGTACAATGCAGTCATGATAGTGGATTTACCAGCTCCTGTTCTGCCACATATACCGACCTTTTCATTGGGGCGTATATTTAAAGAAACATTATTCAACACTACGGGTAATTCTGGTCTGTAGGCAACGGTTACATTTTCGAATTTAATGTGGCCTTCATTAGGCCACTCTTCAGGTGGTTGTGTTTCCAAGATTTTGTACTTAGCTTCTGTTGGAAGATCGTAGGCATAATTCACTAATCTTTCTGCACTATTCAAGTCGTTTTCTGTTTGTGTTTGAGCACGAAGTAATGCATTTAACAAACCAGGAAGTTGCAAGACATAAGTTAGCATAACACCAACTGATCCTGCACTGACCTGGAATTGACGAGTAACACACAATAGAGCGATGATCAGAGCAAAAATGACAGCTAGCATATCTAAACTGATTGCCACCCATCTCTGAGTACTGACGACTAAGTAGCCCGCTTCATTCATCTTGTTGATGAGGAAGTCGGACTTCATTAAAAATCTCTGCTCACTACGGTAAGCTTTGATGGTGTCCAAACCACCGAGCACTTCGTTGAAGTTGTTGTAAACAAATGACCTTTGAACCGCATCCATACGTTTGATTTCACGTCCACTAGACTGGTAGTGATCTGCCACGAAAACATATACAAAAATCAAAAATGGCATTGCAATTGCGAACCAAGGCATGTAAATGATACACAATATGATGATACCGGTGATATTCGAAACTTGAAATAAGAACAAACGAATGGACTCAGCAATTTCATTGTCTAGAACATCCGTATCCTTTGTGAATCTGTTCATAACTCTACCAATAGGTGTGACATCCATGAAGCTCATCGGTGCATGAAGAAGACGATGCAAAGCTCTCAAATTTAGATGCTTAGACGCGTTGGTACCCATCAAACCAATACTAGTGAATTGAGTGTACATGAAAAGAAGGTTGCCCAAAACGAACAATATGTATAGCCCAATGTAAAATGCATCGCTTCTGTTGGGGAATTTATATTCAGTCCAAAAGGATAGCCAAACAGACGAGAATAAGCTGCAGAAGGTTGTGAAGATAACAACCAACACGAATAAAGGCACCACAACAGGTGTATACTTTCCACAACCAGCAAAAAGATATTCTTTGTAAACTTTGAAGCTTAACGCATTCACTGCACGTTCTTCTCGCGCAGTTATCCGACCAGATTCTCCTGCCTGGCCCGACAGGCTCTTCTTTTTTGAAAGGTCATATGTTGAAGATTTGAACTCATTTTCATCAGATTTCGTGTCAGTTTCATCATCCTTCGCCTCTTCGACAGGCTTAGAATTTTGAAATTGCATCAAATTATAAAAACCTGTGTTTCTTTGCAAAAGTTCAGGCACTGTACCAATATCAAAACTCCCATCTGATCCCAAAAATATGACTCTGGAAGCTGTATCTATTAAAGATAGCTGATGCGTAGCGAGTATTCTTGTTTTGTTTCTCAAGTACCCTAACATACATTCGTTCACAATATGTTGACAAACACGAGAATCTACCGCACTCAACACGTCATCGAATAAGTAAATGTCCACATCTTTGTAAACGGATCTCGCCAAAGCTATACGAGCCTTTTGGCCACCAGAAAGTGTGATGCCCCTTTCTCCAATTTCTGTTCTGTCTCCAGCAGGGAGAATGTCCAAATCTGCTTGCAAAGAACAGATCTCAATTACTTTTTGATACTTTGATTTGTCAAATGGAGAGCCGAAAAGAATATTATCTCTAACAGTAGCATTTTGAGCCCATGGGTATCCGCATAACAGCATATCGCCGCGTACAGTCATAGAACCTGAACTTCGTCTCATGAACCCAGCCAGTGCGTTCAATAATGAACTTTTGCCTGTCCCGATGGGTCCTGTGATAACTATAAACTCATTTTCCTGTATGTCAAAATTCAAACCATGAAAACCACTAAACGAGTTACGCCCAGCTTCTGACAAAGACTTTTCAGTGCCAGTACCCGAGGCTTTGTCAGACAACGTAAAAACCTCTCCCTTAAGCTTAGCTTCGTCTTTGGCTTCTTCAAGTTCATAGTTTTCCCACTCAAATGAAGCGTCTTTAACCTTCAAGATAACACCTTTTTCCAAAACTAATTCTTCTTCGTTTTCAACAAATCTGTCACTTTCTTCTTCAGTTTCTAAAAGGGCTTGAATTCTCTGTAAACCAACATATGCATCTATACCTGTACTGATGGACAATGGGATGAAAAACATTTGCAACATCATAACCTGAAACAACGACAAAGATGAGAAAAGGTTCGCTGGTGATCTACCACCATCGTTCACTTTATACATGGCTAAGAAAGTCACCATGGAGGCCAAATTTGGAAAAGAGATCGTTAAAGAGACCAAGAAGTTTCTGATTATTTGCATCCTCTTTACCAAACTGGATTCTACCGCTCTGGCAGCCCGGACATTCTTTTCATAGGCATCTTCCCATGCATAAAACTTGATCATTTTGATAGAGCTTAAAATTTCCCTCATCATACCCACTCTGCGATCAGTGAAACCAGAAGCCTTTATTCTATAGACCAGGAACCTTTTGAAACCAGCAAAGTTAATAGCAATAATGGCAAAGAAAATTGCGAATCCTACTAATGCAATTGGTCCAAGATTGATCAAAAGTAGCACCAAACAAATGATGAAAACGATTGGAAATGCGTATAAAAATGGATGGAAAGTAAGAGCGAGTTCCAACCTTGACACGTCTGTAGACATCAATGACGTAATCTTACCATTTGAGAATTTATGCTTGCTATACGGCGAAAGTTTCATTGACTTCGAAAGAATAGCTTTTGTAAGAACTGCTTTTGCCTCGACACCTGTAAGCTGAGAGAAGTGGAAGAAGTGGTTGAAAGTGATTCCGTTAATCATAAGTAGCACAACTGAACCGATGGCATAACCAATACCATCGTTAACTTTAGTTTCTGGGAAAATCGTCTTAGTTTCGACGAATGCAATAAGTTTTTTTGTTACTAACGGGGTAAGAGCGCTTGCTGCGTTGGCAACACACACGAATACGAAAGCTGCTGTGTATTGAACTTTAAAAGTTTTGAAAAGAGATCTCAACAGGGCAGTTTTTGGCAAAGTTGCGCACTTGATGGCTTCTTGTTCTGAAGAGTCTGGATGTTCTTTCCTATACACATCCCTTGCCTTTTCGATGTATTGGTTCATATAATAATCAAAGTCCCCGTGCAATTTCTCAATACTCATCTTCTCATCCATTTTCCAAAGGTCATTGGGCTGTAAAGTTCTTTTGTACCCGACAAATATGATAGGAATAACCCACAAGAAGAACATTCGTGAAAAAATATTACTATAGTTCATGGGGTAGACTTTCCTCTCTTCTGCCGTTTCTGGGATAGGAGGGATCTTTCTTGAATGTAACCACCTGAACATACGTTTCTGTTCGTATACCTTAGATTCCGTGACCTTTTCCAAATCATCGTGGTTCAAGAAAGTCTCTGGTTTAGATTTATCAATGACATAGTAACTGTTATGCTGTATAGGTTCGATATGTGAATCCGACACAAAAGAACCTGTTTTTGATCCAGCTCGGCTTCTGTTCGAAGCAGTGTGATTAACCGAGTGGCAATTTTTGGTATGCGGGGCATTGTCCCCATGAATATGTACAACTTCGGAGCCCGCTGAACTCGCAGAGCTCGCAGATGTATTGTCTGTTGAATCCGAAGGCATCGCTACGGTATTTGTCATGGACAAAAACGAAAATGAAACGACTGATACTAGCAAACGTGTTCCTCACAAGAAGATAGTAGGAGGGTATGGAGAATCGGTGGAACCGTACCAATTGAGGTCCAAGGCTTCAAAAAATAAAAACTCTCTGCTGCCTTTTGCCCTGCACCTTTATATTAAACAAAGCAACAACAATAATTGTTACCTAAGATTGAACCTATATTCAATAAAATCTAATATGCCGGTCTTTTGATTTTGATTTTTTTTTTTTTTTTTTGATTTTCTGCACTTTCCGTGTGTGTTTTCTTTGGCAGTCCGTTTAGAAAGCTGTGAAAGGTGAAGAGTGGCAGATACGGATTTTAAGCTGGATAGCAACAGGAATCAGCAGTTCAAGCGATTTAAAATAACGTTGGAGAATAGCTACTCGTTACCGTTGATGAAGCGGGTACTGTTTTCTCCAGATCCCTTTTTTTTTATTTTCTGTATTTTTCAAACCTTTTCGTTTGAAATTCAATTCTATAAGAGAACTTCGCGATAGTCTTCGCTTTTGAACGATAGAACTATGTAACGGTTAAAACTTTGGAAGATAATGAATTTTCATGGCACGTAGCGCACATCTTTCAACCATATCCTGCTTCAATCTATTAAATATATATATATATATATATATATATTTGTACCGTACACTTTTTGGCTGTCCGAACAACTGTACTGGAATCTTTATCTGGTTTCCTGTCCAATGCGCAATGCAACATAGTTTCGGCTTCAACGGCGTTTGCAGGGATTTAACTCTATGACACTTTCTTTGAAGAAAAAAATTGTCGGATATACACGAAGAAATGAGAACAGAATCGAAGGTGAATCTGAAAGAAAAGACAGCAAGCTGAGGCTCCGCACTGTGGACCGTATGAATCATACGGCTGTTGGCTGCAATTTTTGCCGGTTTTCTGCCTGGATATAACCGGCTGCAGAATACGGACTACGGTTTTGCTACGTAGTTACATAGTAACAGTGGCCGTTCTTGGCGTGAAACGTTAAACAACTGCCATCTCAAAACAAAGCAAGCCACAAAGCGCATGGACGATAGCGGCTGAACCTGGTCGGTATGTCGGTGTACTACCCGGTATTCACGTATCCACGCAGATCGACCTAATAATCTTCGCAAATCGCAGTGTCAAACTACCTTGTGACTACACAAACATTGACACATTTTGCTTGCGAATTTAGGAATATGGGAAAGAAAGGAAAAAAAAGAAACTAGGCAATGCGCTTAGCTAAGCAAAGGAGTTAGAAAGGTGGGATCGTCGCAACGAGATCTATATTCACTCAGCCGTGTGGTGAATGCAATACGCGCGCAGTTTCTGGGCGCAAGGATACGGCCGTAAGAAGGAGTTTGCAGTTGATGGAAACCCGTCTGCTGACAGGTTCTTTTCACGTTCGCTTCAACTCGATAGAAATCAGGCCCAGGAAAAGGTGGAAGAGGAAGCTGCTATACGGATTTATTTGTTATTTTGTTCTTTCGTCCGTGCATTTAACGGCGGTTATTGCTTCGTAAATGCGGGCATGGCTTTTTTTTTTGGGAAGCGGTGCGGGCGTTTCTTTGTTATATCCGTGAGGAACAGGCGAGCCGGGCCGGTGCTAACAGAAGGGTTGTGCCTTCAACCGTAATTGTCAGAAAAAATCAAAATGGGCGGCTCAACGCAGGTGCGGGTTCAAGTCCCACAAGAACCTCTTTTCATTATTCAAGGTATACCTTGTATTTTTGTTTTTTTCGGAGCCCTTTATCGATTATAACGGTACCCAATTCACGAATGCCTTTCGAACTGCTTTCTGATGGCTCTCGAGCCGACTTTTCACAGCACAATGCTTCGCAGTTGTTTCGCCTAGTGCCGGAGAGGCAGTCGAAAGCTTCAGAACATTGTGCCTCTGAAATTTGTATGTCAAATTTAAGTAGTCTGGCGTTGCCAGAGAGGCAGCGACGTATATCGACAGAGAATTTTAAGTAACAGATTGTAGTCTACAAGCAGGCATGAAAAAGGGCTGAGGTGGGGTCAAATTTGGGTCCTTGTCAAGAATAACAAAGCTGGATATAATTAAATAGACGGTGCCAAGTCTTGCTACGCTATGCTGAATTAAATACACACGCACATATATAATTGAGAAAAGCTTCCGTGGAACAAAAAAATCGAACTTTTAAAGACAGCACCTAGATTGAACCTGCGCCTTCACATCAGAAACAGCGCGAAACTTTCTTCTTTGAGAGGAAAAGGCCTTGTTTTCTCTTTTACAATCGATTTGTTTCCTAGGTCTCAGCAGATGGATGTAATTATTTCTCACGAATCTGGGTCTTCTTTGTGAGTTGATTCGCTGTATGGTACCTTACTTTCAATTACATTCCATTCTCATTTTTCTTGGAAGGTTTGTTTTTCAAATTGCCCTGCGAATCTTCTGTATATATATATACTTACGGAAAAAGATCAGAATCCGTAGGAATGAACGCTATATAAGATAGAAGTCATCACAACGCAACATTAAAGAGTGTTCTTGTTTATCTGAGTTGGAAGTTTCAAGACAGAGACATTCAACTTTAGAAACTGGAAACTCAAGAAGAAAGTTGTAGTGGAGTGCATTTTTATACTGCCATGGCACCCAAGGAGTGGACTTCAGCTTCTGAGAAAAGCGGTCGAGGATCAACTACTTCAAAGGATGGCTATTCGCACAGCCTTTCTCGCAGTCATGCCAGTAATAGCAGTGACAGCAACCATGGGAGTAACGATTCGGGGGTGAAAAAGGATCAAAATGGTAACAGGCGTGTCATGAAACGTAATAGGATTTCATACGTGTGCTTCGCGTGCCGTAAGAGGAAGACTCGTTGTGACAGAGGAAATCCATGCTCGAAATGCGTTGCCCTGGGTACGGAATGCGTTTACTCGACTTCGGATTTGAATGCAGCAAATAATGCCAGTGCTTCAAATTTGCCTGCCGCGAATACAACTGTGTCGCTTGTCAACGGCGAGGTGGCTTCAACTGCCCGCAATAATATGTCCAACTTAGTGGCTAATATCGGTGGGAATGCAATAGTCTCTGATTGTTCTATGAATGCGTCAAACGCGTTACCACAAATGTCTCCTATACTACCGCAGTTCCAGCAGCATACGAACGCTATCAAATCGCCGGTCGGTGTAACAATGTTACAACAACCGTCTCTTTCAATTGCGCCTTCTAACGCACATGCAGATGCGTTGAAAATCATTAAGCTTGAGGAAGAGGTTGCCTTTTGGAAGAAAAAGGCCGGCTCATTGGTATCACCAGTAAATGTACCTCAGCTGAAAGGTGCCTTCCTTGATGCACTTTCTGGATCTCCCTTTACGAACGGATTTACGGAATCGTCTACCAGCAATTCGGCGCAAATGTCGTCTTATCAACCCTCGTTGGACGATTCCTTTGCCGCAAAAGGATTCGATCAGATAAGGGTATGTTTGGACGATTCAGAATTAACTTTTTTCATACACAAACATTTGAAAGCTTTGCACCCGCCTTTCAGCTTTATTTCCTTGGTCTTTAGGGATCCTCATCTTTCATCTGCATTGGCCTCTGTTTTTGGGTTCACTTATACACATATCGTTGAGTTCGTCAAGGATGAAGAGGAGATTACGCAACAAAACGTTATGAAATTTGGCTCGTCAGCGCTTATCGACGGTGAACACTCTTTAATATACTATTATGATCAATCGATAATGAAACATATTCAACGGTCAAAGAAACCGAGTCAATTAAAAAACATCAGTACGGTTTTGTTCACAAAGGGTGATAGGATTGAGGATTTCATTGACACTGAGTATCCAACTGTCCTTAAAACCCTTTTGAGTGATATGCTTGGTACTTTACCACCAACAGAAGCAGGGTTGACGTTTTACCTCTTCCAATTCTTTAAATACGTGTACCCATTTTATCCGTTTTTGAATTGTACTTCATTCCTTGCTACCATCAAGAAGGTGATCAAATACGACGTCTCTGACCCAAATAAGCTACCAACCGTTTCTTGGAACTTTTCTAAGGATGAACTTCGAAGTGAATTAGAAGGGTTGGCTGTTTTGATGGTCATCATTCAAATTTCCCATGATTTAATAACGGTATCCCTTAATGAGGACATGAAAATGGACACACTTGCTTTAGGCTTACACAAATTAGATTTTACTTGTGATCGGTGGTTGTCTCTCTCACACCGAATATTCACAGTTTTGAATGGGCATCGATTTCATTCTGAAGATTTGTTTTGTTGCTCGCTATATCAAAGGGTTTGCTGTGCTTTCTCTCCTAGAGAAAACAACTTGTTGCTTGACCAGCACCCTATACTCCATTTGGGACAGCTGCTTCAAACAGCCTTGATCTTAGGATTGCACAAAGACCCTACAGACTTCAAAGGGTTTTCAGAACCGTTGTTGACAGCCCCGGAGGTAAGCAACTACAGAAGAAAGCTTTGGATAGGCCTCTGTAATATTATATTTCAAGAAACATTACCACTAGGGTCCTCTGCGAAAATCGAACAATATCACAACTATTTTTTTAAGAACATGGATTACATTACCTTCATGCAGTCTGTCAGAAGCTCGACGCTGCCATCAAACGAATTTGATTACCGGTTAATAGATCTTTCAATCAAGAAGTATCAAATTGGTATATTAATGGCAAAAATTAATAAAGCATGTACAGATCTGTCCCCAGCTCCTGTATCGGAGGTCCTATTCATGCTCTCAAAACTTGAATCTGAAGTTCTGAAGTTCGAACAGTTAAAAATCAATTCTGAAAACATCAAAGAATCCATCAAGATTTTATCTACAGACTGTCTCATGAACATTTCTGATGTAATTCGCGGAGAAATTGTAGCAATGAAGCTTGTTTCGAGTACTTTAATTCATAACGTCCTTTGGACCTTATACTTAAAAGTGGAAGCAAAAGTAACTAGCGAAGAAAATGCAACATACTATAAACTGCACTCCACCCTCTTTGAAATGATGACTTTTAATTGTTTCAAAATATACAGTTTCTTATCTGATCTCACTTCTAACAAATTTGAGAAAGAAACTGCCCAATTTCGCTATGTACTCACCAAACCGATTCAACAAACATATTTGCACATTGCATTATGTTTGCTCAGTCTCTTGCTCAAGTTGACCTTGGTACGAAAAGACTTAGAACTTACTGAACAAGATGCTTCCTCTGCTGTTGTAGTCACAACAGCCCCTCCAGAGACTTCAAGCTCGAAACTGTTGATCGTGAAGTACCTCTACAATCTAGCCGAAACCTCTTTCATATCACTTGCAACACAGTCTTCAAAATATGACATGTTGAAGACAAGCGTCTTGTTCAATAAAACTCAATGTCTATTCGAATATTTTGTTCAGATACTTCGGATGGGCAGGCTCATGGAAGTTTCGACCCGGTTTTGGGATTATATAGCCTGCAACAGACCAATTCCGAAAATAGTGGCTAGATCCATGATTCAGAAGTGGGGCCTCCATGTCGAAAACTCAGAAACGATCAAGAAGAACTTCTTTGCCAACTCCTCTTTACATTTAGTGAATGAAGATGTTTGGTTCCGCCTTCAAAAGAGGTTGGCTACGTTGAATTTACCTTCTGCAAATGAAACCCCTAATTCTTTCGAAAAGCCAACGACTTATTCAACAAGCTCTTCAGTAGATTCCAACCTAGAACTCAACCTTGATTTTTCGAATTTCTTTGACCTGGATGCCAATTCAGGCTTTCCTTCTTTCTCGTTCTAGCTGAACCACGCATAATCTTAATAGTATAAACCTCATGTAAATACCTAATAATATAACATTTCAGTAACAAGAATTGATGGATTTGACCACAGCAGGTGGTTGGCCTAATGCTGCAGACTTTGGAAATGTGCAAACTTTAGGGTAGATGTCACATTATTGATATTCCATGACTTGCAATTGACAGATCTCAAACCCCGATTATATTGAATTTGGCACAATCTTTTAAAAAAATGAAATGAAAGTGATTATGTTTTTAAGGGTTCAAAAGTACAGGTGAATTAGACGTATGAAAAAGTCTAATTATAATCGTTGAACTTAAAGCCCCACTTGTAGGTTAAACAGACCAAAATAGTCTCTGATGACGGCTATTGCAAGCTGTGTCGTGTTTCAGCAGAATAGGACCATTAAAAGATACGCTACGCGGTCATGGGTTTTGAATTTGTGATACCTACAGTGGCCAATTTGCCGCTTGAGCAACCGTTATTTTGTACAGGCGATGAATCTATTTCCAATGCTGCTAAGTTAATGACTATCAAAAGGAAGTATTGTATTCTAGTAAAAACTACAGAGAAGTTGGAAGGGATTGTTACGACCAAAGATTTGGCTTTCAAGAAAGGGTTAGTTGCTCGTGACGTGCTGTCGAACACTCCGGTTCTTACGCCAAGTTCAATGCCAGTTACCGATGCTCTTCAAATTATGGTAGAGCAGAAAATTAGACACCTACCAATCATTGATCCTATTGCCAAGCAAATCGTCGGTATTTTGGATATAACGAAATGTTTCCATCAGGCAATGCGCCGGCTGGAAATTATGGCTCAGGATAGTGCTAAATTGAATGACGCAGTTCAAGATGTCATCGAAAAAGAAGCTACTATGACAAGACAAAAGGTTTTACAAGACATTGCTGCATTGGTTGAGTCAATGGAGACGCCTGACTTAGAAACAATTTTGAATTCAACTGTTTACAACACGAAACCGTTGTTTGCTGGTCCAACAACCACAGTTTCAGAGGCAATGACCATGATGTCCGAAAACAAAACCACAGCTGTGTTGATTCATGATTCGTCTATGAAATCCAATACGAGTAATAGTAGTCACTGTAATATAATAGGCATCTTCACTAGTAAAGATTTCGTTTGCCGTGTACTAGCTCAAGGAAACTCAGTCGATTTAGGATCATGCACATTGGCTAGAGTGATGACGGCAAGACCCAATTTTGCATTCAAAAACTTGGGCATACATTCTGCACTTCGGATGATGTACGAGGGTCACTTTTTAAATTTGCCTATCATTGATGACACTGGGAATATTTTGGGGTTGATAAGTGTACTACAATTGACCCATGCAGCCTTGAGTTGTCAATTTGCATCAAGATCGAAGAATCCTTCATCTCAGACAACCCTTGAAGAACCTTATTTGAAAATTGGCTCGGACGAGTCGCCTTCCGATTCTTTATTCGTGGATAAAGAGGTTGAAGATTTCTATAGGGAAGAATCGGCATCTGAGCCAGAAGCACCAAATCTGTCGGTGAACTACTTTTGGAAGTCTTTCGACGTTTCCGATAATGAAAGTGCTTCTTCCAGCCAATTGTCTTTAGTAGACCTGACACAGACACAGGGGAGCTTCAATAACAGCAAATCCCTATTGAAAAAGTCGCAAACTAATTCCCAGTTGCAACTCTTTTCTTCGCAGCAGGTAAAGCAAGAACAGTTCTCTGGGAAGAGAAGTTCAACCTTGCTACAGAAGAAGTTCTTCGAAAACGGTAAACATACGAAATTCAGGTTCAAGGTCTCTGTAATGAGAACCGAAAAATCGGAAAACGATGAAGTGCTCGGATCTATGAGATTCAAAACTCATTCGAGAATCAATTTCGATAAAGATATCCTAAATGAGCTCGTATCCAAAGTTAAAGAATCTTATAAAATCGTCACTCCATACACCATAAAATACATGGATACCGATATAACGACTAATGAAAAACTGCATCAGATTTATGATGAGTTTGTCGCCGTACATGGCTCTCGTCACTACATGCCCTTGCTTTTCTTGCTGCACGAAAAGCAATCTGGTATACATCGTCGTGTTCGTCAGTTTTTTACTACAATTGCAACTCCGTTCACCTCGATTTTTCACGTTTCTTCGCTTAAGTTATACATGCAGGCATGTCTTGTATTTTTCACAGGCTTCATGGTTGGTAAAGTATTGAAGTAGAACGAAACGGATTCTAAAATGTCGAATTGCCGTACTATGTACATTCCACAAAAGTTGTGTACGAATGATGTTTTTTTTTTTTTTGTAGGTAACTAACAATGGCTATACAAATATACAAACTCCTCTAGAGCACTTAAAATCACACAAATCAGATTATGACCAAGGTTAGATTCCACGAGCAATGTCAACTTCAACTTGCAACGTAGTCTTTCCAAACTGCGCTGTACCACGTCAGATATCGATGAAACGGACCCAAAAATTATTATTTATTCGCTTACCCGGACATCACTCTCGACGACATCTAATTTTTTTTTTCTTTCCACCTAACTGGCTTTCGCAGTTGTACACGAAACAGCTCTTGCATCAAAGATCAAATACAATATTGAAATTTGAACAGTTTAAGTTACAATTAGTTGAAAGCAGTGCAATAAAGAGTAGTTTCTAAATAAGAGATAAGTTGGTTATAAGCCATCTTGATTTCGATCAAAAGCAGCGAATTTTATCGGTATAGCAGTGCGCTTTATAAGGTATCATCCCTAGCCGAAGATATAGAGAAGAGAATCGGGAAAGTAATAGTACAAACTAAATTTTTACTTGTTCTTCTTCTTAGATTCTTAACCATTGGATAATATTTGAGCAGGTGATTGTTCTGAAACAATGTCTGTGCTACCCGATGAAGTGAACAGCACTTTGGTGAAACTGTTGCAGGGTTTCGCATCACCAGATAATTCAATTCGTTCTGCAGCAGAAGATGCGTTGAACAACAACTGGATAACTCCAGAACACATTGAAGTTTTGTTGATGTTTTTGGCCGAGCAGTCAGCGTTTTCTGACGATTTGACTACTGCTGGTTTGTCTGCCGTTTTATTCCGTAAACTGGCTTTGAGGGCGCCTCCTTCTTCGAAAACCATCATAATCGCTAAGAATATTACCCATATATCTAAGGAAGCTTTGACGCAAATAAGAAATACGCTCTTGAAGGGGTTCATCTCGCAAAGACCCAACAACATCAGGCACAAGCTATCTGATGCGATTGCAGAATGTGCCTTGGAAGAGTTACCTGAATGGCCGGCATTACTTCAAACGTTATTTGAAGTCATAAAGAACACAGATCCTAACTTCAGAGAATCAAGTTTCAGAATTTTTTCGAGCATGCCTCATCTAATTAACTCCATTGATATCGGCCATGCTTTACCCATTTTTGAAAGTGGATTCACCGACCCTAGTGACGATGTTAAAATTGCAGCCGTTACGGCTTTTGTTGGTTACTTCAAACAGCTTCCAAAAAATAACTGGGCCAAGTTAGGTGTTCTTTTGCCAAGTCTTTTGAACAGTTTGCCAAAGTTTTTAGATGATGGAAAAGACGAAGCCTTGGCTGCTGTCTTCGAATCATTGATTGAACTAGTGGAGTTAGCTCCAAAACTGTTCAAGGATATGTTTGATCAAATTATTCAATTTGCTGACATGGTTATCAAGAACAAAGATTTGGAAACAAGTGCAAGAACTACAGCCCTCGAACTTTTGACAGTTTTCAGTGAATGTGCTCCACAGATGTGCAAAAATAACCAAAATTATGCTTCAACTTTGGTGCTTGATACCCTCGTCATGATGACTGAAGTTTCGTTTGATGATGAACAAGCGGTTGAATGGCAAAACTCAAACGACATTGAAGAGGATAGTGAAGAAAATACCTACGATATGGCCCGTCAAGCTCTAGATCGTGTAGCTTTGAAACTAAACGGAAAGTATCTAGCTCCTCCTTTATTCCAATTTTTACAACAATTGATTACATCAACAGAGTGGAGAGAAAGGTTTGCGGCATTGATGGCTTTATCCTCCGCTGCAGAGGGATGTCGCGATGTACTAATGGTTGAGATAGATAGAATCTTGGATATGGTTGTTCCACTAATCAATGATCCACATCCAAGAGTTCAATACGGTTGCTGTAATGTTTTGGGTCAGATTTCAACCGACTTTGCTCCACTTATTCAAACAACTTCTCACGAAAAAATTTTACCAGCATTAATTTCTAAGTTGACCTCAAGCACTGTCGATAGAGTTCAGACACATGCTGCAGCTGCGTTAGTGAATTTCTCGGAACAAGCTACTCAATCCATCATGGAACCCTACTTGGACAGTCTTTTAACCAACTTACTAAGCATGCTACAAAGCTCTAAACTTTATGTTCAAGAACAAGCGTTGACCACCATCGCATTCATTGCCGAAGCTGCCGAAAAGAAATTCATCAAATATTACGACACGTTAATGCCATTGTTAATAAACGTGCTAAGAACCGATACGGGCTCAGAAAGTAGAGTATTGAAAGGTAAATGTATGGAATGTTCGACTCTTATTGCATTGGCTGTAGGTAAGGAAAAGTTTGCCTCTTACTCCCAAGAGTTGATCCAGTTATTCATAACTTACCAGAATGACGGCATCCAAGATGATGATGCTCTAAAGACATATCTTGAACAAAGCTGGAGTAGAGTCTGCAGAATTCTACGTGAGGATTTCGTTCCACTGTTAGATGTAGTCATTCCACCGTTACTTGAAACTGCAAAAGCCACTCAGGATGTCAGTTTGATTGAAGAAGAAGAGGCTGCGAACTATCAACAGTATACGGATTGGGACGTTGTCCAGATTCAAGGAAAACACATTGCTATCCATACTTCTATCTTGGATGACAAGGTTACTGCTATGGAGCTTTTACAAGTTTATGCTACCGTTTTAAAAAGCTTTTTTGCTTCTTATGTCAAAGAAATTCTCACTGAAGTCGCAGTACCTTCCATAGACTTCTATTTGCATGATGGTGTCAGAGCCCGTGGTGCTACTTTGATTCCAGCTTTGTTTACCTCATTAATATCTGCTGTTGGTCAAGAAAACGATATAGTTCTGCAACTATGGCAAATCGCTTCCAACAAATTAATCTCTGGTATCATTTCTGAACCAATGCCTGAAGTCACCAAATCGTACCATTACGCTCTTGTTGAGTGTTTAGGAATTGTTGGCGACAACGGACTAAACCAGGAGCAACTGTCTCAATTCACACTAGGTCTAAACAATAACTTGACCGACGTTTATGAGAGAACAAAAACTCGTTACGACCAAGATGATGAATACAATGAAGACGTTGACGATGACCTTGATGAATATACAGATGAAGATTTATTGGACGAAATCAATAAATCTTTGGCTGCTGTCTTCAAGTCAGCTGGTGCTGCCTTTTTACCACAGTTCCAAACATTGTGGCCAATAATACATTCCTACTTGCAAGAGACCGAAGTTTTCGTCTTGTTATTTGCCTTGATTGCAATCGCTGACATGATCGAATTCACTGGTGATAACTCTGCACCTTTCAAGCAACATTTTGCTCAAAAGATCAAAGAATGTTTAACATTCCCTGAGCCCTCCATTCGTCAAGGTACTGCATATCTACTCGGAGTATGTGCACAGTATGCCCCAAACACCTATTCTGACATATGTTTAGGTTCATTGGAAACATTATTCCAAATCGTTAATATGCCTGAATCAAGATCTGAAGATAACGTAACTTCATCAGAAAATGCATCATGTGCCATTGCTAAGATTTTGAGTAGCTACAGTTCTAGCATACCAAACTTTGAACAGTACACCGCCAACTGGTTGAAGACCTTCCCTGTTATCCATGATGAGGAGTGCGCAGCTTTCAACTACAGAATGTTGGCTCAGCTACTTGACCATAATTCACCTGTGGTTCAAGGAAATACGGCAGATATTGTTGATCATGTGATACAAGCCCTGCATCAAAAGTCTATCGCTGGAAAGAACGCGACTGCTGTTGTCGAATCCACAAAGAAAGCATTGAGTACAATCCCACAAGACCAAGCTTCCGCCCTTCTTCAACAGTATCCTCCGGAAATCATGCGCACAATTCATAAATGGTTCGCATGAGATATCAGACATGAGTACAGTACCCTATCATCAGTCACTGATACGATAAATACTTGTTTTAGCCTCTACACTAATTTCTTTTCGCCAATTAGCACACAGGATTTTCTATAGATTATAAGCATTTGTCAATCCGTTAAGTAAAACAACGCAAGTCAGATACGCGATGCTTGCCCAGCAGTGACAAACATAGTCATTTATCTTGCAACTGTTTCATTTCGATAATCTCTAGCTTCACGCTCTGGCAGCTTTTTTCTTTTTCTTACCAACCTGAAAAAAATTTAAAAATTGATTACGTTGTGAGATGAGATGAGATGAGTTGAAATGTTGACCATAACAGCTTTGAATACTGGCTCAATTGTGTATGAGTCTGAAGTACATATATAAGGCATCATACGGGAAAAGATATCATTCAAACTAATAAAACTTAATTTTTGAAGAATGGGGTTAGCTGCAACAAGAAATAAACAAAGATTTGGTTTGGATCCAAGAAACACAACTTGGAGTAACAATACATCAAGATTCGGACATAAACATTTGGAAAAGCTAGGATGGAAACCTGGCTCTGGGTTGGGTATGATGAACGATGCATCCACAACGCACATCAAGGTTACTATAAAAGATGACAATCTGGGACTCGGTGCAAAGCTCAAAAGGAAGGAAAAGACTGATGAATTCGACAGTGGTGAATGCACAGGGTTGGATGTCTTTCAGCGGTTGCTTGGAAGACTGAACGGTAACGAGCAAGTCATCGCGAATGAGCTGGATAAGCAAAGATCGGAAAATATCATA
Source organism: Kluyveromyces dobzhanskii (assembly GCA_003705805.3). Taxonomy (NCBI): domain Eukaryota; kingdom Fungi; phylum Ascomycota; class Saccharomycetes; order Saccharomycetales; family Saccharomycetaceae; genus Kluyveromyces; species Kluyveromyces dobzhanskii. The sequence goes on along the minus strand of PPJP03000001.1, from coordinate 564,061 downwards.
AATGGTAAATGGGGCATACATTTTGTGAAAGGTGAGGTTCTTTCGAGTACCTGGGATGCCGAGAATAAGCAGCTTATAAGTTACAGCATTGGGAAGAAGAGATCATCGAACGATTCATCCGAGGATGAGAGCAAATATCGTAAAAAGGCGAAGAAGGACAAGAAGGACAAGAAAAATAGGAAGGACGGGAAGGATATAAAGATAAAGTTAGACAAACATGAGAAGAAAGACAAGAAAGACAAGAAAGACAAGAAGGAAAAGAAGGAAAAGAAGGAAAAGAAGGAAAAGAAAGAGAAGCGCAAACATAGTAAAGCTGGCAACGAAATCACTAGAGCTCAAATGTTGCAACCGAGAGACTCGGCTGCTACTGTTCCTGATTCAGTCTCCTCTAGGCTTTCCGTGCGTGCCAAGTGGATCAGACAAAAGAGGGCAGCTGTTATGGACGCTAAAGCTTTGAACGAGATTTTTATGGTAACAGATTGATAGATAACACAATATACTTTTATTTAATTGATTACATCAAGAATGATCACATCAAGATCAAGCTGCATTCAACGGCTACGAAAATAACGGTACAAAGCATCACTGAAACAAATGAAGGTTTGACAGCTGTGGCACCGGACTCTTTTGAAGATGACGATGATGATGAAGATGATGAAGAAGAGCTGCTGGAGTTAGATCCACTGCTCGACCCTGAGTTTCCTGTTGAACTAGCGGTAGCAGATGATAGAACAGCTGCACAACTTGAAGCAGTACTAGAGGCAGAGACGATTGAAGCAGAACCGCTGAAAGAGCACGCAGAATCATCCTTTCCATTGTCTTCGTAGTATTTGTTCAATAGATACGATAGTTTAGTCTTATCGTCGCAGAACGAATATGCACCATATTCGCCGGTGGTTGCATTGCCTGTGATGTCACCACAATCTATATCAGCACACACCACGCTGAAAAGGTCAGCATAATCTTCAACATCGACATCATCGTCTACAACACACACAAGGGAGCTTTTGATACAGTTACAAGTTGAATTATTAGGAGTTGGAGGAAGATCTGTAGAAGCCTTCCAGTCAGCACCGGTAGATGGGCAAGATAAACTAGTACTTGTGGCTTCATCTTTGGTTGCAGAACTTGGGGAAATATCTGCTAAGGCGGACTTTAGGTTGTTGAAATCTGTAAGCGTTTTCACTTCGTCGTTATCGATGGACACCAACCCGTACTTATTGGATTCTTCAAAGTACATGTAAACAATACCACCAGACCAAACATCTGTCATATCATCGCCATATAAAGTGGCAACGTCTTGAAATTGTCTGGGTGAAACTTCGTTACAGCCGTATTCGGAAAAGAAGACAGGAACCGAAAGATTGGAAAACTCTTTGGTTCTATCGGAGTAACCAGATTCTTCGAACGTTGACTTACCACACCATTCGTACATATTAATACCGTAGAAGTCTACCTTTTCATCCGCGTCACCACAGGCAAAGTAATCAGCCATTACCACCCTGGTATCAGGATCGTCGTTGGATGAGTAACCGACAGGGATAGATCTGTAGCCTTGATCCTTGATGTACTTCTTAGTGTCTCTAACTGCAGCCTTTACAAAAGCTGAGGCTTCGGTATTGGAAGCATTGTTGGTGACTTCATTACCAGCAAAGAAACCCAGGACGTTAGTGTAATTTTGTAGAGCATCGACGACGGACGTGTATCTCTCGTAGAGGCCTAGATCCCAAGATGGATCCGTTCTGGAAATGGAGTCAGCTGGCTCCGAGAGATCAGCAATGATGTATATACCGTTTTCTTGGAACAAGTTCAAACAATCGGTGTGATCGAGCGTGGTATTGATAGCATACACACGCAGAACATTGGTGTACAGTTCTTGCAAATATGGCAAATCTCTCTTGCATGAATCGTAATCGGCTAGCGGGTCATTGATAGTGGTATCTGTGGAATTGGCGGTATCCGCTTGGTACGCAATACCTCTTAGGTAAAACTGAGAGCCGTTATTCGAGTAAAAAAACTTGTTACCAGAAATCTCAATTGCCGGGGTACTTGAATCATTGTCACTGCTGGCAGCTTGAACGAGGCTACGCGTGAATAGAACGAACGCGCTAAGCAGTAATTGTGATACGAAGTTCGTCATCCTTGATATATATTTTTTCTTTGCACTTTGCACAACAAAAATCGCCTGCTTTCTTCGATTAACCTCACAAATAAGCTAAATACTTTGGGCGAAATAGGCTATCGCAAGTGAAATTCTAGCGCTGCAATCGAATGCTCCATGGACTAAAATCTCCAGCAATCTCATCAATCCGTATTTATATCAAATCTTACTTTATCCCATCTGTTTTTTCGTGGACAGAAGACACATTCATCTCTGAAGCGGCCTCGACCTTGCAAGATCTCATCAAATTCGTGTATTTAACAATGGGACTAGCCCTCAAAATCAGCCAAACATCTGACCTAAGCAGTTAAACCTGATAAAATTCAATAAAGTCTAGAAGCTTGATCATTTAGGATCTCACCTAATGTATTATAAGGTTTTTACCGATTAAAGTCATCTCGGTTCTAGTTCATCTATGTTTTTTTTTTTTTTCAAGCGATGTTGATAGATTATGTAAGGATTCGAAAGAAATGACGCTTCGAGAATCAGAGCGTACCTCTTTTAAAATAGAAATCTTAATTCAGACAGGTCGAAAACCGAATAGGAAACACGGCTCTTATTGGGTCAGGGCCGATGCAGTTACGTATTCTCCATATGTAAGTGTCAGTTGTTGCTATTTACGGGATTCTTAGCTGTCGTTTGATTGCCTTGAGCTCAACTTGCGGTTTCTGTTTTGGAACGTCGCAGATGGGCAGGCAGTTGTTTGGTAAGTACGGGTTCGAATGTTTTCACTTTGGCGATTTCTTGCATTAAAGACCTCTTCTTGCGGCACACGATCGGTTAGTATTAGAATTACAGTGACCATTTATCGTTGCAATCGGTCTAGATATGAGGTAGAACTAAATTAGGAATTATTGTTGGATGTTTCAAGTGTTAATTCACGAATGTAACTTATTCTATGGTAACAATTGTATACGTTGTGTATTTATTTACATTTATGTATATATATATATATATATAAATATATGTGTGTATGTGTGTGTGTGTATATGTTCTCCCCCGGAGGCTACGAACTAAGAGCAATCCTGCGAACCGACTCTATATATTGACATCAATTAAGAGAATTGAAAAAAAAAAAACTGAGGTTCCATAAAGGATGCGTTCTTCTTCTTCATCACTGCTAGTGTTGCACGAGATGAAGATATGAGCAGGGAGTCACCTTTTTGTAATGTTTTAATCATGTGCTTCCAATATCGAAAATGTAAAGCGATGAATGGGATCATATGTTTATTCGTGAGTCTGTTCTGGCGGGCTTAAACCATGATCAAACCTGCACCGGCTGCAGTGAAAATTGTAACCAAACATGCAGTGAACACGGTGAACAACGAAGAATGGGAGTTGTAAGCAGCTCCACTATCCTTGGTGTCAGATGAACTATTGGATGAAGACTTACTAGAAGAAGAAGAGGAAGAGGAAGAACCACTGGTTGAGCTGCCAGATTTGCTGGTAGTCGTTGAGCTTGAGCCACCAGTGTAAGTAACGGATCCAGTGTAGGTACCAGTACCTTCTGTACCAATTGCGCTTAGAGCAGCAGAACAACCGGATTGGACAGTTGTATCGTCCCTCAAAGAAGCTTGGCCATCGAAATCACAAGCAGAGGAAGAACCGCCTTGAGCTTCGTAGTACAAATTCATGACAAAAGAAAGTTGGTCTTTGCTGCTACAGAAAGAGTAAGAACCGTAAGAACCAGTGGTACCGTTGACAGAAATACCGTCACACTTGACCTCATCACAAATGAAGCTAAACAAAGTTTCGTAGTCATCAGAGTCAACGTCATCATTGACAACACAACTCAAAGATGAAGCCATACATTCGCACAAGTCCTTTTCTGGAGTTGGTGGTAGATCGGTAGCAGCCTTCCAGTATCTGCCGGTAGCAGGGCAAGATAGAGAAGTGGAAGTAGGGGTATATTCAGAAGACTTAGCAGAACTTGGAGAAATAGTTGCAATTTCCTTGGAATAGTAGCTGTAGTCAGCCAAAGTCGAAACGTCACTGTTACTGTCGATAGAAACCAAACCATACTTGTTGGCCTCTTCGAAGTACATGTAAACGATACCACCGGACCAAACATCGGTCATATCATCACCGTATAAAGCGCCGACTTCTTCGAACTTTCTTGGAGACACTTCATTACAACCATATTCGGAGAAAAAGACAGGGATGGTCAAGTTCTTGAACTCATCAGTTCTGTCAGAGTAACCAGATTCCTCAAAAGTGGAAGTACCACACCATTCGTACATGTTAATACCGTAAAAGTCGGCCTTAACATCATCGTCACCACAAGCAAAGTAGTCAGCAATGGCAACTCTGGTATCGGCATCGTCGTTGGAAGAGTAACCGACAGGAATGGTTCTGTAACCTTTGTCCTTAATGTACTGCTTAGTGTCTCTGATAGCAGCCTTAACGAAAGGAGACGCATCGGTGTTGGTAGCATCGTTAGTGACTTCATTACCAGCAAAGAAACCCAAAATGTTAGTGTAGTTGGCGAACTTGTCTACAACAGAAGTGTAACGATCATACAGTTCCAAATTCCACTTTGGATCATCTCTGTTGATAGAATAATCTGGTTCGGACAAGTCAGCAATGACGTAGATACCAGCATCGTTCAAAGCTTGCATACATTCGGTGTGGTCTAAAGATGTGTTCAAAGCGTAAACACGGATAACATTGGTTGCAACCTTTTCCATATATGGGATATCTCTAGAACAAACATCGTAATCACCAAGAGGATCAACGATAGTTGAGCCAGAGGTGGCATTGGCACTATCAGCTTGGTATGCAATACCCTTCATGAAAAATTGAGACCCATTGTTTGAGAAGAAAAACTTAGAGCCATATACTTCGATGGCTGGTAAATCATCAGCAGATGCAAAGCTGGTTAACAGCGATGCAAATGAAGCAACAGCAACCTTGTTGAACAACATTTTTTTTTGTTTAGTGTGGATTCGTTACTCTTGCGTTAGAGTAATTTCAAAGATTCAAACAGTGTAATAAATCTTTCAACAACAACCAAGGATTAAGTTAACGAGCGCAGATTTTGTTTCTAAAGTAGCCAATTAGCCAAACGGAACTGTTGGTGATGTTTTAAACCTTTTATTTAAAAACAATTAACCTGTTCACTGAGGTAAACTCGGGAAAATTGTGCAGATACAGATACTCGAAACTTCATTTTTCATAATTGATTCAATTGAGAGAAATTTTCCATTTTAAGAAATCGTTTGTTAAATTATTCGACTTTTATTTTTGTAAATAAAAGAAATCTAACCGGTTCCCACAGAAACGTTAATAGGGACAACAGACGAGCGTTGCCAAATGGACTAAGAAGCAAAATTAAATACAAGGCACTGCCACATTCGGAAGTGGATAAATTCTCAGCACATGACCGTAAAGGCAAACTTGTAGAGCTCTCAGTTTACTTATTAGGAAGAAACAAGACACAAGACCCTAATCGTGTACTGTACGTGTGTGGAGTGTAGCTCATAGTAAGTTGCAGAGTTCCCCGCAGGTATCGTCTTCACTAAACACGTCCAAATCAAATAAATTCGATCGGTGACGCATGAGAGACACACCAATGCACAAAACCCGAGTGTTAACGCGAATGTCGGAAAGCTATTATTTAGTTTTCACGGAATATGGACTACAACGTTCCAGCACAATCTTGTAGCACTCATAACGTATTGGGGCACTGGTATGTTTATATTTGTATAAATTTTGACAGAAACGCGTTTTTTCTACGGAATTTATGCATTATGTTTATTGAGATTTTTCGTGTCCCGAATGGCAGCGAGAAAAGCCCATATTAAATCAAGGGAGAGCAGTGCACTGACCGACTGTAATTTCTATAATTATCTTCAGGTAGCCGCATTCATACTGGAAACAGTGGTTTTTAGCTGTCGGACCATGAGATCCGAGTACGATTTTAGAGGTGCCGCTAAGCTGGTGTGGCTGAACTGTCAAACTGGTACGGTTTCAAAAACGCAATAATCTGTTTACCTCTCTGTGACTGCTTCTAGGCAACTGTCTTAAATATGGGCATGGGTGGGGTACTCCTCAATACAGTGGAAGGGGCGTTAGGCCCAGTGTCATTGTTCTCTTGTTTATGAGGCTGAATCAAGCCCTTCAACAAGTCTTCAGTAAACAACGTTTCTCCTTCAGGAAGGTACTGCTGAGTCACCATTGGAATGATTAACAAGGCCAAAAAGAATGCCAAATTAAGAGTGTATAGAAAAAAATACATTCTCACTATTGACAACCTCTTCTTCTTTAGTTTGGTAGAATGTATTGTTGTTCTTGAAAGAAAGGAACCTGGTCTAAGCCAGAAAAGCATGCTGCTATGCCAATAATCGATAAAGGGTATCAAAATAATTGGAATCTGTGCGAAAAGTAGAAAATGGCATAGAATATAATCTGCCGCGAAAAGGCTTGACTCGATGATTTTCACAATGAACTCTCTACCGGGCTGAAATACTACTGACCACCCAATTTTGGTGTTGTACCATTTACCAGACCACCATGCCAAATGCGATCTATTGTTCAAATATTCTCTTGATAGTGCCATTATAGTAATCACCTTGAATATTAGATCTTGGATATTTATGACGGCAATTACCATTAACAATGTTCGTGTGAAGTTCCAACCTTCTAAGAACCACATTATTTCAAAATCAAGAAAGTAAAGAATGACCGACATTGCGTGGGCGACTGCTGCAGTCGTTCCACTTGACTGAATACAGCAGCATGATAGTATAGGTCCTGCAAAGCATGACAACATGAAAAGACACGACAAAATTAAAATGTTACCCACGATGGGGAACAAAGTTGCAAGTGTTAATCTTACTAGAACCTGCGTTGGTTGTGCTGTTTTCACTCCAGTCTGCGAATTGATATAAAAATAAGCACTGGAACTGAAAAATACAAGAAACAATGGAACTAATATTTCCGAAATGAAAGCATTAGTGAAAGAAGGGCGCCTTTGACTTTTATTTTTCGCTTCACTTTTGTCATGTATCATTTTCCTCTTATATCCGGTGTACCTACTTCGATTGTCTTTAACAAAGTTTGCCCAAGAGTTGGATTGATAAGTAGAATTACCACTTGAAAACCAATGAATTACGTTCCTATAGTCAACGAAGAAACTAGTGAATGAGAACTGATGTGGGTTGAATATGAATGGTGCCAAGCACAAAGAAATTACAGTAATCCAAAACCATAATAAAGCCGGTTGCCATATTGATAATGTGGCAAACAATAGCATCAAAAAAACCATCGATCCAGAATAGATGGATGAGACTGCAAATCTAGAATAAAGATCGTGGAAATCCAACCGGGTTATTGCAAATCCTCTTCCCGTTGGAATGTACTTGGCGTTTCCAAAGGTGACATCAGTTGATAGAGAATTCGAATAAATTTGGCATACAAACACTTCAAATACCGGAGCCAAAGAAACCAAGTGGTGGTTGAACCTGGAAAATGCCTTCCATATCCCCTTTTCGAGAAGCTCCTGTATCAATAGTGGCGCAAAGGCAATGAAGAATACAATGAAAATAGACAAGACAAAAATAGTTACCCAATGCAAAACTGGTTTCAACTGATAACAACCAATCGGATGGGGTAAGTCGGTTATTGGTGTGTTACTATTGTACATGCATGATGTGACTTCATGATTTAATGACCCTAAATTCAACAATAGCACAAAGAACAACTGAACTGACAGAGTTATAAATAAATTGTTAAGGTGAAAGCCTGGATGAGCATAGAAAAATGACAAAAATCTGTCGATTGGAAGTTGAGTTCCTAAATAATAATATTCGCGTGACAAAAGCTGTTCTCCCATTCCAGCTCCTATCTTAGTGGTGAAATTCAAGATTGAATTGAATCCAAGGTCACGGCCTTTGCCACACTGAAAGTAATCACTGTGCTTAATTCTCCCGCCTCTGCAAAGGACAGTCATTCCGGCAAAAATATCTTCATTTAAATGCAACCCCTTTTGAGCCTTCGATATACCACCTCTTGTCGTCATGAATATCGCATTTAGGAAATCTGGATGGCCATAATGTAGCTTCCCCCCAATTTCAGAAAGTGTTCTTGCAAACAACGTTCCAAAAGTCTGCTCCTTACCTGCAGCAATATCTCCGAGAACACCAATATTTTCAGAAAAAATATACTCTCGAGCACCTACAATACCGACTGGCGGAGGCTGTTCGCTGTATTCGATTCCTGGTATATATGGCATGAAATTTTCCATCTCTAACTCCTCGAATTCGCTTAAAATTGACCGTATCTTCAAACACTCCTCTAAATAGTTGTCTTGATTGGCATCGATGACCTGAATATATTCACCACGGTAGAAGATGATAGAATGGTTTTGATTATCTGATTTGCCATCTCCAAGTATCGGGTTACCCGATAATCTAATTTTGAACTTGGGCTTTCGTAATCCTGTTGTCTCATCAACGTCGCACAACCCATCGCATAAACAAGAAAAGAATATTGGCTCCCCGGTAACATTATTTGGATCCTTTTCTTTTGCTAAGTAGGATATGGATAAAGAAGGGAAAACCTTGAAAATAAAATCTACCGCTTCGCTTTCGCTTTTATTGAACTCGGCATACCTTTGCATGGCAACCACCATCTTAAATTTCCTTCTTGCCATGAATTCTAATTCGTTTTCTAGGCCATCGATATTATCGGCATACATGTGTACCATGGACGGATTTTCAATCCTATAGAGCAACTTAATTGCCTTAGCATAGTTCATAAATCCAGATATCGTTCGATAAAGAGTTTGGGTTCTCAAAGATGCCCATATCCGGGTACGTAAAGTATATCTGGGGTTCGAATCGTTAAACCCGACAGAGTAAAATGGTAAGTCGCTGATCTTTTCTTGGATGAAAGAGTCGTCCTTCTTGTGACTGTTACTGTCTATTTCTTCTGCCTCCTTTGTTAGGTGGCCGTTTTCTATTGCCAATAGTTTAGAATCTCGTACAAAGCATTCCCATTCTGCTGGATGTAATTGTTTCAAATACTCGAGAAGTGTTATTTTGTTGTTCGGTGATTCTTCTCTGATTATTTCTCTTAAGCTTAATAGAATCTTTTCAGCATAGTGTGGTATTAGAACTGTAAACGTTGGCATGCATTCCACTGGTATCGGTTCGGTAATGGGTGTTGACAAAGACTGTGCGAAAAATGAAATACGTCTTTTGGCCTCAGAATTCCTTGGGAAGAATTCCATAGACTTGAAATTGGAATCATCCTGAGCAAGGAAAAATGTCGGAGATTTCAACGCTCTTCCCTCGTGGAACGTTGATTCCACTTGTTGAAATAATAACCTCTGGACGTGGTCAATTGAAATTAAATGTTCACGATACATGGAAATTACAACAGCATTCCATATTTGAGAAACCAATATTTTCGGTTTAAACTTCGTATCCATTTCAGCTGTCGCGAGTATTTTCGTGTAAATTCTTCTGGGCAATCTTGAGTAGATATTTTTCCAAGGTGTCAATATCGATGTTCCTAGCGAGAACGATAGCATGATAGAGAATAAGCAGTTACAGATAATGTACCAAAGGTAAGTGTCAAGGAAAAATAAAACCAAATCCGTGATTAACATCAAAAATAGGGTGATGGTAGATTGCCATTGACAGACTACTCTACCCAATACTTTGTCACCAATACATCGGGTCATGTCCATCGTTGATAACGCACGTATTGGATCTCTTAAACTTAATGTCAAGAAAAAATAAGATTCAACAAACTTGCAAACGAAAACGCAGATCCAAAGACCCCTTGAAAACCATTTACTTCTACCCATCAACTCTGTAAATGATGCAGTGAACGTTTGCGATGAAACATACTTTCTTTTCAGCTTTCCCCTTTGCAAATATGATACAAACAAACCTCCCAAAGGTTTGACTGAAAAGAAAATTGTGGTGATAATGGCGACAGTTAATTGAATAATTGATACAATATGTGCACTTTTTGAATGTACGTCTAAATCAAAGAACCCAAAAACGTACACTGATGGTAAAAAGTTGATCATAAAGCACAGTACCAATCCAATCATCCTTTTGGTGAGGTGTTGAGCGCCTGGCCAATCCCTCGGAACAAAAGTCCATTCTGCAAGGGTGGCCATTATTTGTACAACACAAGTGACACTCCCGCCCAACGCTATTGCAGAGAACCTACTTTGTGGTGTTGGAGGGTTGTCCAAAGTTTGAATGTAATTTTTGCTGTATAACGTGGGAGAGTTGAAAGACGTGAAGAACCAAAAAGTGGCAAAGTGGATAATCCAAATTCTGTTAAAATTCGTTAACGAATGCAACCAAGTTCTCGTTTCATAGTACGTCTTGTAGAAAACAGCCTCCCACTGAACATCTTTCAACAAGAGGAACCTATTCTCAATGGAACTGTCCACTAACCTCTTCCCCGTTTTCAAAACAATACGTTCAATTCCTTCTGGATACCAAAACAACTGATTAACATCATCATAGCCTATTATATCCTTGTGGTCCTTCTCCTTCCTTATTAGTTTACCTTGTGAGTCTACCGTATAAATTTGGTCCCTAATGAATTTGTAAATCGGGGTGATAACATTATTCAAGAATGTAAACTCCGACTGTGGCGCACTTTCGACGTCCTGAAGGCTAAAATCATAGTCTAATGCACACTTGAAGATAAAGCAAAGGCATTCTGGCGTGAATCTCAACTGATTCGCTTCACCCCAAATCAAGAGATATAAAGCTAGTTGTCTTGTCATCTCAGAAGATGAAAGGGAATTCATTTTCATCTTCCATTTGTAGTCGGCGGCTTTGAAAGAGGAGCCTGTTTTCCTCTCATTTTCCGACATTGTGATCTTTGGATAATTTTCTAAAAATTCGTCCTGTCTCTGCTTCCACTGCAGCTGTTGCTCTTTGATCGAAACGCCCTTCTCTGTTGCAAACTTCACGTTCCTCTTTTTTGATTTCCCATGAAGTTTCATGTAACGAAATCCGATCTCCTCATCCAAATCTAGCTGGGCGGCAAAATACCACTTCTTATAGTTGGCACAGTCACCCCCAATATACGACGCATGGAGCGATATCAAAGCCTGCTGAGCGGTTGTCCTACAAGCCCTCGAATCAAGCTGCGTTAGAAGGTGTATATAGACGTTTTCCTTCGACGACTGTTGGAACCCAAACTTTCTAGTCAAATCGTTGAAAATATCTTTGATTTCCTGTTTTGTGACCGGCACTTCTTCGTCCTGATACCATGCAGGGAATTCCAACTCAGACAAAGAAGCCTGTGGACTGTTCATGGCAATCTTTGAAGCCTTACTAGTTTGATAAAGACCTGTTTATGTTAGCCTTTAGCATCTAATATCACATATTGAAAGAACACCAGGATCTAGATCTGCTGTGACAATTTTGAGGGTGACAAGTTTAGCCGCCACCACCAACTTATATAGTCGCGGCTCAAGCAAAACAAAAAAACATAAAGGGGAATTCAAAGATATCCGGTAGTTTTTTTAAAGCGGCTTTACTCAACTCTGCGCATTTGTACCAGGACACATTATAACGGAATGAATTCACACAGTCCAAAGGGGGCAACCCCGGGCCTAGACTTTCCCACAAGGCTCAAAATACTTCCCCTCGCTAACTGCGTGTATCGCTCTCTATTTTACACTCTATTCGGCAAGTGTTTCATTTTCTGCTGTAGTTCAAAATGTTTTCTACGGAAAGAGGAAGATCACCCGCCGAAGTCAAACGATATCCTTATTGGCACAAAATACATAACAACAGAGTTTGTATGGAAGAATGCCTCACCAATGCGCGTGCAAAGTATTTATATGAAAAAAAACGAACGAGTTCAGTCACGTGATATTTACATTGTGCGTGCGTGTGTTTTTTTTCCACAGACACCAACTTGCAAGGAAAGGATTCACGTGATCGACTTCGTTCCAAATGACCCTCGTCGATTCACGTGCCCCATGGCCACCGAGCGGAATGAAGCTTTGCGCTGTTTATTTTTTGTAGGTTCTTTTCTGACATGGACATTTTGTGTTTGTTTCTTTTCCGAGTTTAATCCACGGCACTTTCGTCGCAGAGAACATAGGAAGTGTGAAATGCCTATCCACGGTTCCCAGTTTGGAAAGAGGGTCTTCGAGAAAAAAGCCCGAAATGGGTGAAATGTATACAAACCACTCGAAACAAACTAGGAAAAATGCACTTTGGAAAACGATTAACCATCGTGGTTTAACAGGAAACACACTTCTAGACACGCTTTTTTCGACAGCGCTTCGCCCCTTGCAATGACGAGCGAGAGCGAACGCTCCAGCACGCTCCCCTTATCTTCCGTTTCGCATAACTGGACCGAACTCGACAGCAACAATTTTGGTTTCACGACCAGTACAGAAGCCCATCAATCGCAGACCACGGGTCTTTATTCGAGTGTGTGTCGGGCCCACCCGATTCGGATAACTGTGAACTGCTCCACCCTTGTCTTGAGACCCTGTAGCTGCTACGCTTTCTGAGCCAGTGGTAGTGTGGATTTCTTTCCTGCGAGATCTAAGATTTTACCATGTTGCCTTTTCAGTATTTTTTCACTTCAAATTTTTTCAAATGCGTTTTTTTTCTGTAATCGAATTGTTTCATGAACATGAGATCAGATCCTTTATAAGAAATAAGAACTTCGTTTGGGAGTAAACATCTCTTAGATTTGGGTTCCAAGTTTTTGTTGTACAGAGGTTTATTTATTATGTTTTTGTTATTAACAGACTTGTTTAATTCTTGACTATTTCTTGTTTAACATATTTTATCTTGTCGTTCATTTCTCCAGATCTCATAGCTTAGCTTTCGAAAATATCGATCCAACTACTCGTCATTCCTTTCCACCCGGTGTTCTTTACCCCATAGTTCAGAATAAATCTCAAGTCAAATTTAACTGATCCAATTATAGATTCGTTACTTTCAATTCCCAGATTTATCTCAAACAAGCAAAAGTATAAGACCCATTTGTTGCCATTTCGAAATAGCCTAAATATCAGATTATTCAAAGATGCGTTTCACTAACTTCATTGCCGGTGCCAGTATTTTGGGTGCCGCTGTTGCTTCTCCAATTCATGGTCACAAGGACAACAAGAGAGACCTTGTTGTCGTTACTAACCGTTTGACCAGCACAGTTGTTGTCTACGGTGATGCTCCAATGACTTTCGCCGGTGCTTCCACCACCGTCGCTTTGGATGCAGACCACATTCCAACTGAGACTGCTTCTTCAATCTCCTACGCTGATGTTACCAGAGGTGAAGCTGCTCCAACTGAAGCTGTTACCACAACTGCTGATGCTCCATCCACTTCTTCTTCAACCTCCGCTTCTACTGCGTCTTCTGCTGCTAGCTCTTCTTCCTCTCCAGACAGCACCGACTTCGGTTCTGGCTTCAAGGGTATCACTTACAGTCCATACACCGACACTGGTTTGTGTAAGTCTGCTGAAGAAGTTGCCTCTGACTTGAAGTCTTTGTCCAGCTACGGTGTCCTTAGATTGTACGGTGTCGACTGTAACCAAGTTGAAAACGTCTTCAAGGCCAAGGCTTCCGGCCAAAAGTTGTTCTTGGGTGTTTACTTCATGGACCAAATTGAAGCTGGCGTTAAGCAAATTGCTGCTGCTGTCAGCTCTTACGGTTCTTGGGATGACGTCGTTGCCGTCTCTATCGGTAACGAATTGGTCAACTCAGGTGCCGCTTCTGTTGAAACCGTTGCTTCTTACGTTTCCACTGGTAGAGCTGCTTTGACTAGTGCTGGTTACTCCGGCCCAGTCGTTTCAGTTGAAACCTTCACTGCTTTGATCAACAACCCAGGTTTGTGTGACTGTAATGACTTCGTTGCTGTTAACGCACATGCTTACTTTGACCAAAACACCGCCGCTGAAGATGCAGGCTCTTGGTTGATAAACCAAATTGAAAGAGTCTGGGGTACCTGTAACGGTAACAAGGAAGTCGTTATCACCGAATCCGGATGGCCATCTCAAGGTCAAACCTACGGTAAGGCTGTCCCATCAAAGGAAAACCAAGTTATCGCCATTGAATCTATCAAGAAGAGCTGTGGTGATGCTACTATTGTCTTCACTGCTTTCAACGACTACTGGAAGGCTGATGGTGCTTGGGGTGTTGAAAAGTACTGGGGTGTTCTTTCCAACTAAAAGGTTCTCTCTAACCGTTTACTAAGGTGATGATGGATTCATGATGAGGGCCTTCTTCATATTCCCTATAAATCAACTTCACTTGACATCTTTTATGCGTTTGCGTTAAACTTTTTCTTTCGTATTCTGTACTCCGCAATGATCCATTGTCGGATTTCTATTATTACTATTCTATTATACCCTTATATCCTTTTATTTTTCCTTCAATTTTAAACCATATCCTTTTTTGGCTTCGGCTGCTGCCACTGTCGGTTTTCTTTATCAACATAGAAATTTGTGGTTTATTACCGGTGGCCGTATTGTTGATGAGCTTTTTTTTTTTGGACCAACAACTATACAATAACGGTTAAGACTGACGTTTCTGATTCTTTAGTAACTACTCCATTCGAAAAATCAAAAGTCAGGGTCCCTAGTCTATTTGAACATGAAATGAATCCCCGCATGTATACATCTTTATCTAACAGATTTGTATTTTATACTTTGCCTTCTTTCAGTCAGGATTTCATGAAAACACTAGAATTATATTACTCTGCTCTACAGCACTGGTATATCCATACATTTTCCGAGTCTTTTGAGACGCCATAGGCTATGTTATATAAATTGTATTGGGAATTCTTGAAATAATACAGTTGATATGCAAATTTATATACGTATCGCATCTTTCTGCTCTGATGCCTCTCTTCTTTGCAAAAAAATAGAGCTTTGATTAGTAAATCCAGTGTTCGAAAAGGCATTTGCCAATTTTTTTTAGCGTCTCCTGGGCGGTGTCCGGGATCTGTTACGACGAGATATTGGTGACCTTGATCTGTTTCTACGGAGTCTGTCGGGATGCATCCTGGGTACCCTTGGATTGTCCTTTTCTTCCATTTCACTATTTTTAATAGCAGCTAAATGTCTAGTCCTTTGTTGTTCTTCGACTTTCGCAAGTACATTTCTCATGCCTTCTGTTAGAGCACCTAGTCCGATCGCAGTAAAATAATTGATTGAAAACATAACATCGTCGTGATCTTCTTTAGGAAATAAGTTCTTCAAGAAAGGTTGCAACTCAGCTGCTTCAAATCTGTTTTTGAGATTGTCAATGCCAAGGTCGACAACAATTTCCTGGAAGAGAAACTTCAAAAACACTCTACTAGCTGCATTGCTATCTCTTTCATTCATATGCACTATACCGAAAACTTCGAAGGAGATGCATTGAGTAGCAAGGGCATGGCCCCAGAACTTCCCCAGGTTACGAATATTTGAAGGATCATAATCTGTAATGGTTTCGTAATTTTCTTTGAAGACTGTAGAAAAACTGTCTTCCCATGAAGTGTGAAATGATGTTAACCGCTCGGCCAAAATCCCGTAGTACTTTGAATATGTTGATTCTTGTGCACACGCTTTTGATACGATATTCGCAACGTCCGGCTTTTTGTTATCGTTGACCTTAAGTTTTAGTAGTTTGTGTGCAGCTTCGTCACCAGAAAGCGAGCCCTTGAGGATGAGGTAGATTTTTTTTTTGAAGGCCATATTCTCGGTATCCGTCATGTCCTTTATCGCGTTTGCTTTGTCTTCTGTTTTGAAAAGTTCTTCTAGTATGTTCTGTTTTATTTCATCATATTGTTCATCAATTAATTCAGGGTTGTCTTGAACACGGAAAGTATCCAAGTCCACGCATGGTTGGTCTTTCGAAAAGTCAATAACGACTTCGTGAAAGGTGTTCTCCACTGTTGGTATCTCGATATTTTTACGCTGATCTTCATAGTACAGACGTCTTGAATTGAAAAGTCTGTCTAACGCTAGATAAACATTCTTGTCTGTGTAATTGTCTTGATATACCAGCCTTAATTTCTCGGCAATGTCGGCCTCAGATTCTTTGTCGAACGTTTGAAGTTGCCTACCTGTAAGGGATAGGATGTGGCAGATAAGGATGATTTTGTCGTCTGTCTTATCTTTTAAAAGAGAGTATATTAGTGCAAACGCAGTTCCTTCATCTATGACTTCATCTCTTATTAAGAATGAAAGTAGAGTAGACATGTTAAAGTAAACTCGTTTATCTGTTCGATACACCGCATCAGTTAACCGTAAAATGCATTCCCTTCCGGTCAAAAATCCTATGGAAGGAATATAGTGATCAACTATTTTGACGATCCCAGCTAAAACAGAGCCTTTATCCTCTTTACACTGAATGGAAAGCAGTACTGCTACGAACAGGCGGCGATATTGAAGCAAATTGACCTCGATGAGGTCTCGCAGTTTATCCAGAATATTACTTGGGTCACAGCTTGCAATGGCATTTGATAGTATAAGTCTAGAATTATCCCATTCACGTTTTTGTTCCGCCTCTGAGATCATGTTCGATTGAGTCTTACGTATTTGCAGGAATTCCTTGTTTCTTTATTGCTCAATGAGTAACTCTTATGTTCACCGCTTGAACTAATTATAAAATCAATCCTCAGTTTTTTAAGTTCTTTAAGCTATCAACATATTCAGAAGCAAGGCCTTGGGAAGACATGAGAAGCGTGAAGGCAGCATCCATAGAACTGCGCATTTCCGGTTGTAAGATGGGTTCAAGAGTTGGTATCGTTCTCAATGAGCTGGATGGAATAGATTTCAGTGACCAGTTTTCTGATGTTGTGAAAGAAACTCTTCCCTATTTGCAAGACTCGACAGATTACAACTTAGATATTATCCTTGAAGAAGAATTTGACAACGCATATCGCTTAGATTCTTATCTGGGACAAATATATAGTATATCAAGGGATGTACTTATCACTAAAGGGCTTTACTTCACCAGCATCAATGTATTATTTAATATACCGGACAACAATGTAATATACGATGTGATTTTCGTGCATGAACTAATTATTCCAAACCAGTACAAATTTAAAGAAGCTAAAACCTTCAAACTATCATCGACCGGAAAACCGAGTTACGATTCATCAGGATCGCTGAGTAAAAATTATTACAGAGTTAGCGCTGTCGGGGGCACTTTTGATCACATTCATGATGGCCATAAAATTCTATTAAGCGTGGCGTCTTTTGTTACAAATGAAAAGCTAATAATTGGTCTAACGGATCAGGAGCTATTAGCGAACAAAAAACATAAAGCGCTTCTAGAACCTTTCAATGTCAGATCGAAAAATGTGGAGGGCTTCATTAAATTGTTGAAGCCAATGCTCAAACTCGAAATTATCGCAATACGAGATGTGTGCGGACCAACAGGGAGCGTACCTGACATCCAAGCATTAGTAGTCAGCCGCGAAACCATGAGCGGAGGTAACATAGTTAATAGAACTCGAGTGGAGAGGGGACTTTCCGAACTAGATATTGTTGTAGTGAATGTTCTCGGTGGAAGAGAAGAAGATGGTTGGAAGGAGAAGATGAGTAGTACTGAGTTAAGAGACCGTCACTCCAAGAAAACAAGTAACTGAGGGTTTCTGTAGTAGTAAACAAATAAATATACTGATATCAGTTTTTGATCACCATTGGTCTGTCAGAATATGTGTTTTGTGCTCTTGATCTGTCAGGGTGATCCATGCATAAATGATCTAGGTTATTCAGTTTTTCATAAAGAATCAAATTGTTGGTTGAAGCATCGTCTTCTAGTGGCATAAAGGTGGCGCCTTTCTCGGACTGGAAATAGGCACCGAGTTTGATCTTGGAGAACTCCTTCCTACCAAGTCCAAATCTTTCGTGTAAACGTGCTCTGGTTTCTTCGAATCTCTCCTCGGGGAATAATACAAAGAGGAAAGAAATACCATGAGAATTCTCTAGCTCGCGAAAGTACTGATTAACAATTACTATTTTACCGCTTTTTGGTAAAGTAGAACTGTCGAGATTAACCGAATCGCTATTCTCGATCTCTTCGTCGTCATACCCTGAATCGACTTCGATCTGTTTGATAACGTTAAGTTCTTCCGGTAATACTCTACCAAAAACTACTAAAGAAGATTTCATTGATTCAAATATCATGTTCGGCGTAAGTATTCCCTCAAATTCAAACGACGAGTTAGTCCATAGTAAAATGTTTTGCTTGTCTTCATCTGAAAATCCAACTCTGGCCTGCAGCTTCTCGATGAACTCGCGAACGGTGGACGAATTTGGAACTCTGAATTCAGAGCATTGGAAATGAACATAGCTATCAGTTAACCAGATGAATTTGATACTACGTAAATGTTCCAGTTGATGAAGTTCAATAGACAGCACCTCATATTCGAAATGTGGAATGGTTTCTTTAGTGAAATTTTTAATCAAGTAGTCAGTCAAAACGGAATTCGAGTTCATAACAAACTTACGACTAGGGTAAACAGCATATAAGCGAAGGTATTCTGGTTTTACTTTAGCATGTTTTGATATCACCTTTGTAAGCTCGTTATATGTGCTCTTCGATGACAACCAGAATGAAAATGTTTCACGATCTTCATCGTTGGTGATAACGAAATCTTCATCAGAGTCCGCTGATCTCGTGAAAGTCAGTTTGATTCGGCTGCTCAAATAATTATAATACGCCGGTATGTCAGGGTAGTAAGGAACCTTTGTGGTAGGGTTTGAAGTGTTTGTGCAAAACGACAGTATATCACCATTTTTTATTTCACTTTTTATCAATTCATCGGATGAAGAGAGCTGGACCACCTCGCTAGGATTTGACTCCTCATAAATGTTGTCAGGATTGAGTTCAGGTGACAAGGTAGATAGTAGATCTGTAATCCGGCTAACTTTGTCCCACAGATCCAACTTTGCGTGGCAGAAACCTGAAAGGGTTTGCGTCTGAACATCAAAATGTTTCAGTAGTACCATAACACTTGAATTTGAATCTTCTTTGATAGCAGGAGAGGGTAATACTTTATTAGCCACACCATCTTCAATGTGACTCAAAAATTGATCATCCATGGCGGTGAACTTTATGCTCTCATTTCTTTCCAATTCAGCAAGATAGGAGAGTTCAAAATATGGTTCCTCCAAATAGAAATCAAATGCAGTTGTCCTGCCCTTTGACTTCATCAATTCATCTATAGTCAGTTCAAGAAACCTGTCAGGAATTTTCTCGTCTACTCTCAAGGTATCATTTAGTCTGTATGTCATGTCCCAGTATTGAACTAAATCCGGATTTTTTATATGGAGATCAGTGGTGAATGATGCAAACAAATCTTTTAGTTTTGTAGACTTAAGTACTCTTTTCTCAAGTGCATACTCCTTTTTGGTGTACAATTCGGGAGAAAATTCTGGTGCTCTTTTGTTTGGAGATATATCATGAGCGGATGTATGGATGAAGTTTCGGGCAGTATGTAGGTGGACATTAGCGTATAGATGCATGTCTTCCATCTCCTTCCTCCTCAATTGTCTAACTTCTAATTCCTGGTCAATGCTGGAAACAACGTGAGCGGGTACATCAGTCTGTTCGACCTCCTTCAAAATCGACTTCTCCATATCTTTTCTGATGTATACAAGCATGTAGGCACTTGTTTGTCTTGCAAGTAGATAGTTTTGATAGTCGTCCTTCGTAAAACCTTGTATTTCTTCATCAGAAGCCTTTGCTTTGCCGAAATTTTCTTCAAACACCTGTGTGTCAGTGGCTTTTATCACTCTATCGTCGTCGAATCGGTACCATGAGCCGTGGGCATCGGGTTGGATCATGGCGTAATAATGGCCAGTAGATATATCTCCAGAATGCACCAAGACTCCATGCAAGATATACTCAGCTGGTGTGTCCTTTGAAACGCTAGAATCAAGATATGGCGACAGATCGATCGATTCTGGAAACTCATATCTATCATTGATTTTAATGAGTTGATCATAATTAAAATCATACTCAAACCGTTTTAATTGTAGATGTAACACTGGTGGGAATGATTCGAAAACAACACCCTTTTGGGCGTCTTGTAAACCATGATCTTGTGCTGCGTATTGATTTTCCCCGTTCATGAGCTCTACTTCGATATATTGCTCAAAAGATTGCTGAAGGTTTTTGATATCTTTAACGTTCAGTTGTATATCCCAATAGTCTTCAACCCTAGATGATTCGTAGTCGACGTTTATGCACTTGATGTAACTTTTCATTTTACCCACAAATAGCTCGTTGATCTTGCCCTCAACTGC
Organism: Kluyveromyces dobzhanskii; assembly: GCA_003705805.3. NCBI lineage: Eukaryota > Fungi > Ascomycota > Saccharomycetes > Saccharomycetales > Saccharomycetaceae > Kluyveromyces > Kluyveromyces dobzhanskii. Next base: position 543,648 of record PPJP03000001.1, on the reverse strand, counting down.
TGTACCCTTCATTCTTTGTTCAAGGCGATCCATCAATATTCTGTTCAACTCTTGAACATCGTGCTGAGTAAAAGCATCACCAGTGTCCCAGCCAAATGATTTGGTTAGTTCAGTTGTATCGAGAGGTTCATTCGATGTTTGCAACAAATAGAATGCTCTTTGTAACGCTAATGCTACCGAATCAGTTGGATTCTCATTCTCAGTGGGAATGTGATACACCAAATTTCTAAACAATTTGGTAAAATGGTATGATTGCAATAAACTATTCAAGTAGCAGGTCGCGCCTTGGTTTTTGAACCCAACAAACCCTGTCATTTTTTTGGAGTCGTAGTTCAAAAAATTGTGCCAAAGTACGCCAGTGGAATCTTCAATAGTTCTAACAAAGACGGTTATATTTAACGCTCCTTGGTTCAAAAGCCCGGAAGGTTTATTCCTTGAATAATGTTTCAAATAGTCGAGCTCAATGAAGTTTGAAAATCCCCAGTCCTTGTCTGTTGCTGTAAATCTATGAGATGCTTTGTTGCTCAGTTGTACCTTAGCATCATCCTCGGGTTTTGAAAATACTATAGCAAATTGCGCACAAACGTGCCAATCATTGATGTTATAATCCTCTGAAATAAGCTCTGGATCGGGATGTGGTGCAATATATATAGAAACACCTCTAGAATGATTCCCCTGGGGGAATATAAGTAAATCCCACTCTAACCCATCGAACTTATACCTTCCAGAGCGATATTTATCATTTATCAATTCGTGCCAGTTATCAATTCTCCACGTAAAAGACCCCACAGCTCGTGTTTTGAGACCCTTAGATTCTGGTAGAAATTCATTCAAATCCTTACCCAGATCTAAAGAGTCTAGGATGCGTCCTACAACTTGAATATCGGTCATTGATAGTACTTAAAAAGGGGAAAACTGGTGCCTTCGCGATCAAAAGTCTTTGGAAATGCAACCAGGTCAATTTTCAATCGTCAATATCTGCGATTTGAATATGTGATCAATGTTGGTTCTGCCCCCAAATTCCGATGTCTATCGTGAATATATACTATGAGATTTGAAAGGTTCAGAAGTGAATATAAATGTTGATTCACCAAAACCCCTTCAAATTGCAATTATACCTTTTTTATAGCATGCTCTATTTTTTTGACTTAAAGTTCACGTGACTCTATTTTGATTACCCGGGGCCTTGTCAATGGCAAAACAGTTACTGTAATGCAAATGCTTGTTTGCTAGGTACCTTTTCAAACCCCGATAAAGAACAGAAGACGATAAGGGAAAAGGTTTCTTGATCTGTTGTCTGTAAGTGCAAAGAGGACCGACCGACGAGCCTAATACTTTATCTATCTCTCAAGATCGTTTCTCTGTTCCTTCTCTGATTGATTACTTGGTTGAGTAACTCCTAAAAGTTCCTTGAAAATATCATATCAAAGATTCTGCGCTGCTGAACCTTCGGACAACATTTAGGTCACAGGTAATTCCTACAGATAGAAGGATCTGCCAGTTAAATCAATAACTTCTTTGGAGCATCATGATACTTTTGCCAAGAAATACTGCAGTAGGGATTTCAAAGCTGCGTTTTCCGAGGAATTATGCTTACTTCAAGCCACGTTTTAGTAAGCGGTTTGTATCAAGCGAAATTCAGCAGAAAGATGAACAAGCTGGAGAATCAAACACAGCAACAGCAACCGGTATAATCCATAAGACTGAACAGGAGACTTTGGTATATTTCGACAATGTTTATCCAAGAGCGATGTCCCTGTGGAATCCTACACAATGGTATAACTTACTGATCTCAAACCAAACTAGAAATGCCGTTCGCTCTAAGATCTTCAATTATGCTAGTCCTCCGGACAATCCTATACACAATCTAGAACTACGGTCTACGATTCCAATCAAAAGAGATGGTGGTGTTTTTGCCACTTTCTTGGTCCCGCCCAACTATACCAAAGCTGAAGTAAACACGATAATCCAAAAAAACACCCAAGAGGAATCATCAAAATCGTGGTTTCCTTACTTTACCGAAGTAACAGCATTCCCTGTCAAAGGTTCTCCTTGGATAGAAGACTTGAGGAGGCTTCCAAGCCATCAGATTCGCGTAAAATTTGAAGGGGGCTATTTGACAGAAGAAGAAGTATACGCATTATTCAGAAGGTATGGGACTATTATAAATATTCTTCCAAACCCTAAGGAGATGACATACTTAATAATTTACAGATCTTTCAGAGGTGCCATATGTGCTAAGAACTGTGTGTCAGGTATGGAGGTTCATAATAGCATAATACACGTACAGTATGAACAGATTACTCAAGGGCATGTGTTTAAGGACTTTTTTGTTAATCACACAAGAATAGCAGTTCCTTTGATGCTTGCTTTATTATCAATTTTTGCAGTTATCATCTTCGATCCGATAAGAGAATTTACCGTTGAACAGAAAATTACCCACAAGTACTCACTTTCGTGGGATAATCACTTCTTGAAAAAGATCCTATCACTTACTTCCTCTACCATGTCTTCGGTGAAAGAATATTGGGGCATTGCAGACAGACACGTACAAAAGAGGCAGCTATGGGAAGAACGCCTAGAGAAAGTCGCTGACCTAAAATTATGGCTACAAGAGAATAATAACACTTTCGTAGTGTTGAGAGGGCCTAGAGGATCGGGTAAGCATGAATTAGTAATGCAGCATACCCTTCACGACCGCCCAAATGTTCTTTATTTGGACTGTGATAAGTTGATCAAATCGAGAACTGACGCAAAGTTTTTGAGAAATGCAGCCAGCCAACTTGGATACTTTCCAATTTTCCCATGGGTCAATTCTGTTACCAACTTGTTAGATTTGGCTGTTCAAGGTCTGACTGGACAAAAGTCAGGTCTATCTGAATCGAAAGAACTGCAGTTTAGAAACATGTTATCCACTGCTATGATGTCTATAAGACATATCGCCTTAAAAGGATACAAACCTGTTATTGGAGATGGGGACTCCGTCATCAACGTTAAAGAAGAAGATTACTTACAACAACATCCCGAAAAGAAGCCAGTCATTGTTATTGATCGTTTCACCAACAGGGCAGAAATGAACGGTTTTGTCTATAAGGAACTATCTGACTGGGCAGCTATGCTAGTCCAAATGAATTTGGCTCATGTGATTTTCTTGACGGAAACAGTTTCCCCGAATCAATTACTTGGAGAATCGCTTCCTAATCAAGTGTTCAAAATGATGACTCTATCGGATGCTTCTAAAAAGAGTGCTAGGCGTTATGTTTTAACACAGTTGCAAGAAACTATTGAGGATGAAGACGAGAATGTTTCTTCGAAACCTATTGATCTAAATGAAAAGTTTGTTCACGAAATCGACGACTCCTTGGATCCAATTGGTGGCAGGATGTTAGATTTGCAAGCCTTTGTCAGAAGAGTGAAATCAGGGGAGGAACCAAATGAGGCACTTGAAAAAATGGTTGAACAAGCGTCTGAGCAAATAACGCAAATCTTCTTAAGTGGTTCAGCTGACCCTCTGAGAGGTGCACAAGCTTGGGAATTAATTGAATTGCTAAGCGCTAATGGAGCGATTCGATTCAGAGATATAATCTTCCGTCCCTTGTTCAAAGCAGCCCCGGAAGAAGCACTTTTAGATTTAGAAAAGAACGGTTTCGTTAGTATGACAAGGGATAGAGGTGTATTGACCGAGATTTATCCTGCAAAGCCACTATTTTGTGCCGCTTTCAAATACATTCTTAACAACAAAGAGATCTTTAACGTTCTTCGGACCTCATACCTGTTGAGAATGATCTCTTTTGAAACAGGAAGAATCAAGAAATGGGAGGAAGAATTAAGGGCATTAGGAAAAGTAAGTGACCAGAAAATGTTCAAAAGCAGATTAGGATATTTAGCAGCTAAAATCGACGCCAGCAGTGCTGTGATTGACAACTGTGAGTCAGAAGTAAAGGAGCTATCCAAGAAATAGATAAGGATCATGTAAATACATATATTTCACCTACTTCTATAATGCTTATGAGTGGAACCACATTAATAACTCATTCATATCTTTAGTCGATCAGAGAATCTCGACTATTACATTGTTGCATTTTAAATTAAATATTACATTTGAGTTGCTAATGAAAAAAAAAATTAAGAAGGGAAGGTAAAACCGGTCACACTTTTGTAAAAAAATAAGAGATTGTGTATACGGGGTTCTCATTTCTGGTCGTTTTGGATTACTGTTACTTAAAACTAGGTTTAACTATACAGCCACTCACAAAAATTTTCATTTGATATACGTGTCCAAGATGAATCTATATGCCTTTTCGTAGATTTCTAATTCATCTTGTTCAATTAGCTCAAGCTCTGCCATTCTGGCACAAACTGTACCAAATTGTTCGATTAGTTCGAATGATTTACTGAACTCTTCTTCCAACTTTGGAACCGACTTATATGCAGAGAATGTGACGGATATCAAATTCATTGCATCCTCTTTATCATGTCCATTGTGTAACCATTTTTGCAGGTAAAATTCCCACATCATTGCCATAATAGTATTTGAGGAAGACAGTTTAAACGGCATCACCTTTACAACGGAATATATCCAACCTTCGTTATCTAAACTTAGTCTATCAAATTCCCCCGAAACCAAAGAACTGACAGTCACACTTTCAAATAGTTGACATAGATTCTTTTTCACCAAATCTACATGATCTCTGAAGATCAAAGCCTTTTTGTCAATTGGTCCGTAATAGTTACCAGGTCTTTGGGATAACTGGTACAAAGTCAAAACACGGGTTAGAACCATGATGTAAAGCGATTCCTTGGGATATGTGTGAAGAGTTGCTGCTGATAAGGCGGACGGAGTTGCTGGCTGGACCTCTTCAGACAAGGATAGGACTCCAAGTTTCATGAAAACTATCAGAACAACGATCGCCTCCGCGTTTTGAGCAGAAACGTCTAGTTCATTCAATTCGGCCAGCAAAATACCATATTTAGTTGGAGTCAATTTATTGGAATTGACATCAAGTTCATAAAAACCTAGTAGGATCAACATTCTCAAAAAGTTGGTAGCTAGAAGATCGAACGGGGTCGTTAACTTTTCATCGTCAGGAACCGATGCAGGAAACAATACGCTGCCTGAAATGAAAGATGAGAGATCTTTTGTACCCGACAATAGATTGATAAATGATGCAATGCTAAATTCCTGAGTATTTTTAGTCCGGACTGCGATCCTGTTTATTGTTTCGAAGATTGTTGGAGACATTCTGTTTGCTAATGGAGTTTCTGTACCTGGAGAAAACCAAGTGACGTACTTCATTTGTTTGATTTGGTAGTATCTGTTGATTGGGCTTGTCAACAAGTTGATCTCCTTATTCTTGAAAGTGTCTACTGTTTTTCTAACAAGAGCCTTGTAAGAGTCTGAAGTCCCACCATCCAATGGTGCATACTCCGCATATATACCTGTAGTTAGCGTGGTCAGCAAGTCATTCCCTATCAAACCGATGGATCTGTAGAAGTTATACTCATGAGGTAACCTCTGTTGAATGAAGTCATGCACATCGTTTGGAATAGGGTTTGGGGACGAAGATTTTGAACTGCTTGACTCTGCCGCAATGGAGTTCTCAGAATCTGGAGAGTAAATCTCGACTTTACCATTTTCTGTCAACACCGGCATATACTTAAGGGAAGATATACCCTTTTGGTAGGCTTCTATTTCCTTCGACATGTCAATCTGAACCGGGTTTGTCAACAAGTAAGTGTAGTAGTTGGTACCACCATTGACAGACATATCCAAAGCTGTTTCAAACAACTGCACTGAGGGGTAAACCTGTAATGGGGGTAAAGTTCTTGGTTGCAAGTCGTTACCGATTGCCATGCATATATCGATAAAATCTTCCAGACCGCAATTCAATTCACTCAACACACGATGAGAGTCAACGAATCTAAATTCTTTATTGGGGAACTCCATGCCAACTATAAACTTTGGCACGTTTTTGAGCATCAGTAATTCGGTTGGACCATAAATGGCATCAATATATTCCAACTCGTACAAATGCGCCAATTGCATCCAACTGCAGTACGGCGCGACTTGGAACTGGATGTTCTTCTCGATGAAATATTGGATCAGATCAGCCTGGAACCTTTTCAAGTCAATTGGAACCCCATATCTGAACGCTTCGTTGGGTACCAAAGGCTGGTCAATGTACGTCGATTTACTCTGGTTCAACATGTTGGTCCATTGGGCCCAGGCACGGTTTCTATGCGACATGGCTGAAGCCAGCGGGCTTTTTCCACCGCTGGAACTGCCATACTGCGACCCGATTGAGTTCAGGAATTCGGCCCCTGCAGAAGAATACGACTGGTACTCCAATTGGTTCGAAGTTAAAGAACCGGGAAACAAAAACAAAGGTGTCACATTGTTCTCGCGGAAAACCTCCAAATCTGAATCGATGTACATCCGCAAACTCGTAGGAGGACCCCCAATCGCATCCAAATACTGCTCGCGCTTGTTGGTTAGCAACCGCGAAACATAATGGTTAACATCAATACCAAGCGTCACGTTCTGTAAGATATCAATGGAAGCTGAACCAACCACACCTCTCTCAAATAGATACGCTTCTAAAGATCTCACTGGCATCCTTCCCCGCAGTGATAGTTTTTCAATCCTTCGCTATGTTATTCTTTCCAAAGAACTGCTTCTTTACCTATATCTTCCACGTCTCTCCCCTTAGTCGCCACCCTCTCTTTTAACGACTCCTGTCTTTCCGAGTTGTTCAGATTCCTACATTTTACGTTTTCCGTTTTCAATTGTTTTTAGTCTGTTTTTTCTGTCCTTTCTAAAGGAATCCAGTTTTCAAGAACAAATCTAAGCTGTTTTTGGTGTGAAAGTATGGATGTCAAGAAATCATGTGTGAGTATGCAGGAGAAAACAGCGGGAAAGATACGGCAGAGCAGCCATTGACCTTCCAAAAGTGGGTCGGTCGGTTGGCATCATCTGGCAACTACTTCTATAATATCTTTCCGTCTCCTAGCGTAGCGCGGCTCCTCGCTGTCACGTATACAACGCTGGTTCTGTTGCAAAAAAACCCTAAGCATAAATTCGCTGCGAGTTTATGTCCACGTGACACATATTTCATTTTCAGACTGAACCTATCGCTAGAGCTCTAAGCCAATTTCAATATATATATATATATTGAAATATATAAACGTGATACGTGTATGAATTCGCATTGGGTAAGGTGGATCAATTGCAAGAACATAGAGGTTCAATTGTTGGAAGCGGCGTAGCAATACATAAAGATTGAGGCATCAGGTATAGGGAAACCGAATTTAGCAGTTGAGAATGAGATTTGGCACGATTTTTGCTGCACTTTTCGTGTGGTACATGACGTTCGTCAATGCAATTTCCAATAAGAAGTTGCTTGAGTTGTCGAAAAAGGGCGGGAATGTGATTCGTTTGAACTCCAAGAACTATGAGAAGATTTTGAACACTCCAAGGAAATCGGATATTGTTGTTTTCTTCACAGCCACTTCTCCACAATTCTCATGTACATTATGTTTGGAAATGGGTCCAAGTTACGATGTTGTTGCCAACTCATGGTTTTCTGACCATGCCAATGGTATTTCCAAGCAGCTCGAAGAGCACGGAGTGTTCTTTGCTAAAGCTGATTTTGACACCGAAAGCAAACAATTGTTCTCTCAGTTTCAATTGAATAGTGTGCCAGCCTTTTTTGTTTTAAAGGCGGGTGGTAAATCCATAAGCGATGTAGAGAGAATCACCGTTGCAACCGAATTAGGTGCCAATCATTTGCACTTCCTTGCAGACACTATCAAACAGGTAGTGCAGGTCCCGGATTTGATTGTGTATGAGCCCATCAACTGGGGTTCTTCAATTACCACGATCGTCGTGGTCGCTGTTGTCACTGTCATCTTCAAGAAGTACTCTTCAACGGTTTTCAATATACTGACATTGAGACCTCTATGGGGTATAGTATGCTCATTTTCCATCATCACTTTGGTTGCAGGTGCTATGTTTATTAGAATTCGTGGGACGCCGTACTCCGGTGTATCATCTGATAGGAAATCAATTGTCTATTTCCTTGAGGGACAACTTCAGAATCAATACGCCATCGAGTCCCAGATTATGACCGTGCTTTACAGCGTCCTAGCATCATCTTTTATTGGACTAATATGCGTAGCTCCTTACATTCAAAAGTGGTACAAAAACAAGAAGCAGTACAACAGGGCCGCTATGGTGAATTTCTCATTGGCGTTATTTTTCACCGCGTCGATCTACATCTTTTACAGTGCTTTGATTGCTGTATTTGCATTGAAGAACACTGGATATCCATTCAAATTGTTCAAGAATCCATTGAAATAGCTATAAAAAGTACATAATTTTGTAGAAGTTCATTCCGGAATAAGATATGCAGTCATTTGAAGTGTACCAACGCAATGCCGTTCTAAAAGTTGTTATTCAGTAACGGACGATACCATTTTTTCGTACCGCTTCAGTACTGCATCAACTTTCATCTCAATTTTATTCAGCCTTGCAATCTCATTATTAAGAGACCCCTCCTTGTTGATTTGGTCTTGTCCCTCCTTGCATGTTTCTCTCAACTGCTTAAGCCGAAGTATGAGTACAGCTTGTGATTCCCTTAATTCGTTGATTGATTGGTATATGTTTTCCAAGTTACTGCTCAGTAGAGAGTACACACATAGCTCTATAGGATGTACACCAGATTTCGTGGCATCTTCAGGATCAATGTCCATAAGTAAGTGATCGATATAAGGGTGACTGTACCGGTAGTCTTGCCTTCATCATGACAATCTATGTGTTTCATGGCCACCTCTGGTAATGGCTAATTGGTTCACGGGTTTTTGAAGTTTACCTATTTTTAATTGAAATAATATTATTGAAAGTGCTTTTAACGTTATTTGACAAGGCTCGTAGTGAAACGAATAAACGAATTGATTAAAAATATAGTACACATTGGTTACAAAGTTGTTTGAGTTTAGAGGAAGGGTCTTTTCGTAAATGGGAAAATGGTTTAGAAAAAGCTCACAAGATCGTAGTGTATTATTCCGCTTCGTCTTCCTTCTTCTTACCACCACCAAATATACCTTTCTTTAGTTTGCCAACAGATCCCAGACCACCACCAATTACCGATGTACCGGCCTTTAACCCAGCAGAGAGTCCCTTACCAGCAAGATCACCAATCTTTGTCTCTTTTCTAGAAACAGATAAGACATATCTTGGTTCAAACTCAAATGATAAGTGAATGACACCGGCATCCTCTTTTTTGACGGTTGGCAATGATAATGGAATATCCATTTCACTTGGGTTTTCTGGATCGATCTTAGATAGGGGAATGATCGCTTCACCAATGTTGTCATCTCTGTTGCCTGCATCCCAATCCATGACTTTAACCTTCAAGTAATTATTAACACGATTGGAAACCTGAACAGTGCATGATTCGTTCCAAGTGGGATCCAAAGTCTTCTTAATTGTTTTTGTCTTGTAAAATGGATTGCTATTGTCGTTCATGTATAACTTGACAAATGGGTCAGATTTTCCGTTTCTGTCAGCGGAAATCAAGTTTTCGGCACTTTTGATATTAACCTTCAAATCACCACAATTTGTAATCAAATCAGATTGAGGCAGTTTACTAACTGTGATTGGGAACCACGAGACTTGGACCATTACCTTAGCATTATCTTGCCCAGTCAAAGATAATATAGATGGCTTGTAGTAACAGTTCTTCAATAATTCAATAGTGGGGATGGTTACTTCGCACAAACAATCTGATGCTTTGTTCAGATCTCTGTCCTTAGTTACTCTGAACGTTGTGACGGACCATTCTAGTTCTTTAATCATAACATCGCCTACCAACGCGTTTCTGAAAGATCTTGTAGATGTCTTTTGCGATACGAAACGCGGGTAGCCACCAGAGTCGAAAAATGCTTGTAAATAACACCCTGGTTGAGGCAGTTCACCACTTAGAACGTAAATGGAGAGAATACCGCTGTTGTACTGCAATAGTTCATCCAAGTCGAGTTTCATCTTCGAACTGTACATATCCTCAAGTTCCTTCAATTCTTCTTCTTCTTCATCTAACTTTTTCTTCTGTACAGCGTTCTTCTTGGCATTGCCCTCATCGAATTCTGCCTTGGACTTGGTCCATGAAGCTTTTTTCTTGGCAATTTCATCCACTTCTTGTATTTCTTCTAGGGATAAAACAGGAACAGAAGGGTAGAAAGATGCGTAGTATGTGACAACACCTCTAGCACCCTTCTTCGTGATTAGATTACCTGTCTTGGGTTCATCGTCAATGTGTGGGATATATTTGTCGTCTGGTCCTTTCTGAAACATTTCGGAAATTGGGATATCAAATTTACCCAATGAACGATCTTCCCCAGCGTATTCCACATCAAGACACTCAATGGAGATTTTTTGGTTTGGGGAACTTACTGCCACATAAATCGCTTCATTCCATACTGGATTCAAGGTCGATTCAACTACATTAGTTCTACCTTTGGGTAAGCCATTGACTAACACCCTAGCATATGGATCTATGGTACCGAACTTTTCGAGGTTCTTCAAAGCGGTTGCCTTATTCAGCAAAACACGAACGACACCAACTGGAGGAGTATATGCTACCGCATTTGAACCAATGTCCAATGAAACGGGTTTCCATTGGGTGGATACCTTCAAAGAGCTCTTTCCATTCTTCAGTGGAATCCATTCCTTCTTGACGAGTGTTCTGTCGATTAAATCATTTAGTGTCTGAACAGTGCTTGAAATTATCTCACCCTTATTGTTCTTGACGACCAGCTTTGCTCTGGTTTTTCTACGATCAGCCACGACAGCCTCATAAGGAGCATTCCAAGAAGGAGTTTCGCTTCCTTTTACAGTCGATGTTGTTAAAACCAACTTCGAATTGACGAAGAGCTCAACATATGAGTTAACGGGTTTGCCACTCTCATCCAAGTCCTTAGCCTCTTCAACAGTAATCTTTGTGATACCAGTATTGAGATCAGGAACTTCTTCAACCGTACCGTCTGGTAATTTCTTGGGTTCAAGAGTAGGGTAGAACTTCATATCGAAGAAGAGCTCTCCAACAGGTTTAGCGTTTCTAATAAATTGGGAAGACACATTCTTTTGAAGTGAAGTGTCGTGAAGAGAGCTCAGATTGTAGTATATTCTACCCAACACTCTATCCTTCAAATGTTCTCTCTTGTCATAAACAGTGATTTCCAAAGGATCAGTGAAGGAACCCAACAATAAGAACATTGATTCATTCCAGATAGGATTCAGAGTGTCTTTAACGGTTCTAGTGGTTCCTAAAATTTTGTCTGCAATAGAAATTTCAAGGTATGGATCAACAGAAATATTCAATGAATTGGAACGTTTGAGATCTTTTGCGTTCTTCACAGTCAACTCCAATATACCAATTGAAACGGCAGAACCAGATAATAGCTGTGGAACGTTTAATTGCAGAGAAAATGGAGGTAGAAAAATCGGTCCGATATACTTTTTTGCTAGTTCTCTTGCCAATGGAAGAAGACCAGGAATGCTCATAATTTCCCAATTGAAAACAGTGTCGCCGAATAACTTGCATACGAAGTCAATGTCAGGAACTTCTAAAAATTGGATGTTGACAGTCTCAATATGAGGGAAAGGTGTCATTAACTTCATGCGCACTCTCACACGAGCCTTAAATGCAATATTAGACACATAAACGGGCACGGTTAGACCAAAAAGTTTAGCCTTAACGACCACCGTTTGGTTAACGTAGTTGCGCAATTGCTTCGATGTCATATCGGATAAGTCATGTGGAGTGAATGACATACCAAAATCCATCACAACAACATCCGTATCGGTGTTCTGAAAGGTTTTCACCAAATCAACCCTAGGAGGCTTGATACCCAAAGTGAAACGGTCAATCCACAGAGCCTTGACGAAAGCAGGAATTGCCTCGTTTACGGCTATTAGCTCGTTTACTTGTTCCACAACAATTTGAGACACAGAAGGTTCTAATAATGGCCAGTATTTGTCGAGGAAGCTATTGAGCCATTCCATTGATTCGTAATCGTCCTCCACTTTTTGCACGATGAATTCTTTTTGGGCCAATTCTTTTATAGTAGCTCTGTATTTCTTTATTGAGGTTCTGTAGAAGATAGCTGTTCCCACAATCACGAAGAAGACGGGCGCTAGCGTAAACTTGAATTTACCCAGCAGGAAGGAAAGGAACCCTCCCACGAAGAGTACGCCAACCGCATGGTACCAATCGCCATAAGCTTTATCGGGAATGACGCTATCCAAGAAAGTTTCCTCGTTGACGCCAGACAGCTCATCTTCAAGGGTCAATACGTCTCGCTCTTCCCAGCCACCAATTTGTTTCCACCCCACGTAAGTTGCGTCCATCACAGGTCTAGCTTCGCTGGTTGTGTTGGAAGCATCAGTTTGTTTGTTTGCAGAAACTTCACCTTCTTCACTGACGAGCCCCGAGGTTGGAGCCAATCTGTCGACACCATCAACAACAGCCACTTCTGCACCGGCAGGCGCTTTCACAACGTCTGTTCCTGCACTAGCCATCTTATTTTAAAGAAAGAAACACCAAACACACAGCACAAACGAATCGGTGATTGGATCGTATGGTTATCACCAGTTGTACCTATTTGCCGAAGAATAGTTTTCTTTACGCTGATAAACCAAAACCTTGGGAAAACGGTTCGGGCTCAGGATATAGGTACCTACTTCCTCGAATCGTTAAGGATCAAAAGCAGATCAACTGTATAAACCGTCTTACCTAAAGAAAGACTTTATACCCTAAAGTTTTAAATTCACACTGGCACAAACTAACACACCGAAAGATGAGTATCTAAGAGTTTTGCACCTTAAAACTAGCAGATTTATGACAAACGAGATCGAGATTCACTCAATTGTTACACCTGATTCCTACAATTACCGTTAAAACTATTGCATTCGTCTCTGAAAATGACTACTTTTGTTAGGATGCTTAGACATTGATGGCTGATTTTGAAATATTTTGCCCTTTAATACTTTTTTTTCCGTTCCTTCTTTTTCTTTGCAAAAAGCGAAAAAAAAGAAGATTAGGTATACACTATTTACGGAACTTTGCAACAAAACAACCGGTAGTGGAATACTGAAGACACCTTAATTGCATTTTGTACTGCGATTGTTCTGCCTAAAGAAAAAAAATAATTCTTGAAACACAGCTAAGTGTCTGACCAGCGCCGAAAATTGCCGCGAGCAAACCCCACATAAATTTCCTGCTGCCGAACCAAACACAGTTGCTTTCGCCAATTGACCTGGCTGAGCATCCGTTTCTACAGATCATCTGCAGGGAACGAATTTTAGCATTTTTTTACTATCCTGCACGCCTATTTAGCCGTTGCTATTTCTATACATATTTTCGATACGAAAACTAGCCCAAATTTCTCAGTAAAGACTATTTGGAAGAAATTAATACGAAGCGAAAAATAGTCAGAAAGGGAAAAAGGCTGGATTGCGGCCGAAGAAGGGAAACGAAAAGAACGAGCAACTTGGATGAGAGGTGCGGGATCTGGGATGTAGCAGTGAGGGAGAGTTGCAAAAGAACTTCGTTCTTTGATTAGATAGCTAGGTACTGGTATACGTTGTTGGTTATATATTGATTACAGTGTTTAGTCCGATTCTTGGAAAGACGCGTCAGAGTTTGCGTCTTCTTCAGCATCTAGGAAATCGTCATCTGACAAATCGTCGCTGTAAGTAGATTTCTTGGTTTGTTTTAATCTTGAGCTTCTCTTTCTTGGCTCAGAAGGGAAGTTTTCTAAAGCATCAAGGTCACTTTCGTCAGACAGTGAGACTAGGTTAGCTGATTGTGATGCTTGTCTCTTCACGGGCTTTCCCTTTTCCGGTACCAGGATTTTCTCGTCATCGTCGTCGTCATCGTCATCGTCTTCAAGGGTGATTGTCTTCGAGCCTCCTTCAGGTTTTGGTGCTATTGAAGGAATGGCGGAGCCGGGAGTGGAATCGTCTTCGCCGTTGAAAGCTGAGTTTATCTTTTTGAACTTACTGGAAAATACGCTGAATTCGTCTTTTTCGTCTTCATCTTCTTTGGGGACGGTGTTTTCCTTCTTTGAAAAGATTGTACTTGTATCTGTACTTGCAGGTGTGGACGCCTTTTCCAAGTCTCCGTTCGTATCAGGTGTAGATTGCTTGCTCGTCTTGGCCTTCGAAAGACTCTTAACGATATCGCCGTTTTCGGTTTTGATCTTTGGAATTCTCTTGACCTTTTCGATTATCTTTGGTTCAATCAACACCCTTTCGAAATCTATATATTCACGTTTCACTGATTTTCTTGCTCTCTTCTTCGGTTTCGCATCTTCTGCATCTTGGCCCAGCTTTCTTCTTTTACCCTTTTTCTTGGTAGCTGCATCAGGAACTATACTATTACGAACCTCTTCGTCATATTCGATGAACTTTTCGTATTGTTCCACAAAGTCCTCAAGATCGATAGTCCACAGGTCTTTGGCAGAAAGTTTCATTAGCGTTTCCAATTCTGCTTCCTTCTCTTGCATTTGCTTCATCAACTTCTCGTACCTTTCCTTGGTCAATGCCCAAATTTTCATGCCTAATAAGTAGTCAAAATTACCGAATTTTTCCTCTGGTCCATTTACAGTATCCTCCTCATCATTATCAATATCATTCTCTGCTTCACTTTTATCCTCATCGTCAGAATCCTCATCGTCGTCAAGTTCTTGAATCTTTGGTTGCTCTTCAGTCTTACCGTAAGTTGGTTTACCCTCTTTATTGATTTTAGGAAATCCTAACGACGTTAATTCTTCGAACAACACTGGACGTGGTTTATTACTGACTGAAAGCTTTTTTTCAACGATCATTTTGATGAATTTGACTTGGTGCGATAGCTTTTCTACTTCCCATTTCAACCTTTCACCAATATAATCTTTCCTCTTTTGATAATACGTGAGTCTGGTGTAGTAAAAGTCTGACAAAATGTTACGAACATCGTCATACTTTTTGATTTTTCCTTGAGGATCAAATGCTACCATGTTACTCAAACTAACAGTGGAAACCAACTTGAATCTTTCGTAGAAACCCATTTTCCTGGTCTTTTCCATTTCCTCGGAAGTTAGAGTAATGATAAACTTGATTGTAGCTCCGTGTTGTTCCTGCATATCCTTGATCCAAGGTTTGACCTTGTCACTACCACTTAAGCCGAGTAGTAAATGTTCTTTGATAACAGATGTCCATGTCTTTGGTGGCATTTCGGTGATTTCCAACGTGTTTTCATCAATTTGTTCGATTCTACCGTACGTGCGATACTTTTGTGAATCAATTTTTTCAAGAGAACCTTTCCATCCTCTGTACCATGGTGCCATTTGCTCCATTTCTTCTCCTTTCATTAGACGTTTAACGTTATTAACGATATCGAGAGGGTTGAATGGTGGAATATTTGTACTCCAACCGGTACCGATACCTTCTGTACCATTAACCAAAACCATTGGGATAACTGGTAAATACCAGTCAGGTTCCACAGTTTGCTCGTCATCCTGAATGTAGTTTAAAAGCGGATCGTCAAGAGAGTTAAAGATTTTTCTTGTAAGCTTGTTCAGTTCGGTGAAAATATATCTTGGTGCAGCAGAATCTTTACCACCTGTCGCTCTTGTACCAAAGGCACCATTAGGCTTCAAAAGGTAGATGTTATTAGAACCAACAAAATCCTGAGCTAGACCGATGATAGTTTGATACAACGATTGTTCACCATGGTGGTATCCGGTGTGCTCTGACACATACCCACCTAACTGGGCCACTTTAATTTCGCTTTTTAAATTACGTTTGAAGCAAGCGTAAATAACCTTCCTTTGGCCAGGTTTTAGTCCATCTAATACAGAAGGAATAGACCTTATATTATCTGCAAGAGAAAAGAGAATTAGTTCCTTATTGATAAAGTCACTTATTGGAATTTCTGCCAATTTTGGATCCAATACAGTACCAGGTTCATAGAGTTTTAGCCATTCTTTACGATCGTCTGCCTTCTTTTTTGAAAAGGCCAAATCAATTAACTGAGAATCATCACCCTGCAAGGCATGGAATTTCTTTAAGTGCTTGTCCAAACCAGAGAAATATTCCCGCGCTTCTTGCTGCGTTGAAGTACCCAAACCCTTATAATACTTTTGTTTCCAAGTGTAATTGTGGGATTCTTCTTCTCTCCATTGTTCATAGTCCGGCATATTATAAAAGGAGATAATTTCTCTCTTGGGTCTGGTGATTGTTATCTTGATAATTGGAGTAATAAACTCAATCAAAAAGCCGGGAATGTCGAGCAGACCGGGGAAGGAGCTTTCCAAGAAATTGATAATCAAACCTTTAATATGCGAACCATCGTGATCTTGATCTGTCATGATCATAATGTGACCATATCTTAGAGAAGTGGTATCCTCATAGCGCTTTTTATGTTGCAGGCCCATAATTTTCTTGACAGCCTGAATTTCTGCGTTCTTACTTATTTGATCAGGAGTCGCTTCTCTGACATTTAACATCTTACCTCTTAGAGGGAAGCAACCATAATAGTCTCTTCCAACAACCGCCAAACCAGCTACAGCTAGAGATAAGGCGGAGTCACCTTCCGTCAACACCAAAGTGCATTTATGACCTTCTTTAGTTCCTGCTAAATTAGCATCTTCAAGTTTTGGATATTCTGTGATTCTGTTCTTTCTCGAACCGTCAGTTTTCTTCAACTGCTTATGAGCGTTCTCATCAGCAATTTCGAAAATTTTAGTCGCAAGGTCAGTTTTCATGACTTTCTTGATAAAGTCTTGAGATATTTCACACTTGGAGCCAAAATCTCTAACTCTGGTCGTCAACTGTTCTTTTGTTTGAGACGTAAATGCTGGATTTTCGATCAAACAGTTGATGAAAATGAACATATTATTCTTGATTTGAAACGGTTTGATTGTCTTTTTCTGTTTCTTCAAACGATCTGATACCATCTTTATAATTTGATCCGTAACATAGTTGGTATGAGTACCACCAGAGGTAGTTGCAATCGAATTGACAAAGGAGATCTGCTGGAATGAGTTTTCCGACACGGCAAATGCAACTTCCCAACGATCATTTAATCTTTCGTAAATGATAGTTGGAATAGTGGTAGGCTCTTTCATTGGTTCATCTGGGGTGCTTGACTCTATAAGCCTATTCAGCTTGATCTTTTCAAGAGACTTTAAGTACAACTCAACATAGTTTTTGAAATTACGAATTTTCAAAGCTTTACCATTCAAAGAAACATTAACATCACGCACAGAACCGTTAATATCAAAGACACGACGACGCATAATACCAACAATATCATCGTCGAGTTTTTCCATTCCAAATCTTTGAAGATCAGGCTTGAAAGTGACTTTTGTGTAGGACGGACCTTTCTTGTAAGTGGTGATCGTTGGTGGATGACACATAGACATGTTGTTTTCCCACCGCTGAATATATTTGTGCCCCCTGGATGGATCTGCAGTCTCCAAAATAAACTCTGTGGAGAAAATGTTACAAAGTTTAGCACCGTAACCGTTTCTACCACCTGTAACTTTTTTTTCATCATCATCGTAGTTCGATGAAGTCAAAAGTTGGCCAAAAATCAACTCGGGGATGTAGATCCCTTCTTTGTCATGAATTTCGACGGGTATACCCTTACCATCATTCTTCACTTCAATGGTATTTTCTTCTTGGTTGATATCAACGTCAATTTTCTTCATACTGGCATCACGAACCTTGTTATCAGCAGCATTCACCAAGATCTCATCGAAAATTTTGAAAAGACCTGGAACGATATTTACAGTCTTCTCGATCATACAATCGGTCGCTTCATCGTGAATCCATTGCTGAGATTCCTGAACTTCAACAGAACCGATATACGTATCGGGTCTTTTTAGGATATGCTCCAATTGCGATATCTTCTGATACCGATCGGAAACACTCTTTGATTTTGTCATTGGTGGTATATAACACGTTCAAGAGAAAGTATCCAAAACTCACGCCTGACTGCTTGCCACCGAAGTAAACAGTTTCGCTTGATGGGAGCTTGGAACAGTAACTATCCTCAGCTTTCTGAAACGATACAGGTCTTTTGCAGCTGTTAGATGTCTTTGTTAAGGTTATCGATTTGAATGTAATATGTCTTAAACATATAAATGTTTTTTTCTCTTTATTTGTTTTTTTTTGGCCTTTGGTATTTCAGAACGCGTCAGATAGTCGGATCAACCAGTGAGTTAGTAATGGGACCTAAAACACCGAATTTAGAATTCAAGAGGCCAGCTGTCATTGCAGATGGCATCGGGTCATCGCAAATGTATTAGGTGCTATTTTAATCGAAAATGATAGCCACAGTCGAAAAGTTCTGCATTTATCATATGTTCATTATCTTACAAATTACATACTGACATAATATGATTATTGTAAATTAGTATGATGACGGTAGTTTGAGAATGGTAAAGCTTGATTATTCACATAGTCGCGATGCCGCTCTTTCCTATTGAACCAACCGGGGTGAATGTAGTTTATTTGTGGTTCAAAGACTTGGGAGAAACATTGAATAGTAAGTGGTGATTTGTATATTATTTTTATGTACTCCAGGATATTATATGTACGCATCAGCATATTACACAACAGCCGTGTCCAGGTTGTTTGTTCACCAATAAACTTGTTCTGGTTGCTACTTCGAAGACGTCATCGACGTTTTCCCCGGTCAATGCACTGCACTCAATATATTTTTTAGCACCTATTGCCTTAGCGACTTGTTCAGCCTGTTCCCGTGTTACCATCAAGTGTTCGTTCTCTGGAGATCTGAGATCTTTCTTCAACCCGACTAGTACGACTGGAGCCGCTGGGCAATATCTAAGAACTTCCTCTGACCACTTGTTTCTTGCATTTCCTAATGATTCTGGATCATCAATTGCAAAACCGATGATGATTATATCTGCCTTCGAATATGAGAACGGCCTTAGCCTTTCATATTCTTCTTGACCAGCTGTGTCCCATAGTGTCAATTGAACCTTGATACCGTCCACTCGACAATCGGTTACATAATTTTCGAAAACAGTGGGATGATACTCTTCTGGAAATTGTCCTAATGTGAAAACGTATAACAAGGAAGTTTTGCCACAGGCTCCATCACCGATTATCACTAGTTTTCTTTTGACTGGATTGGTAGACATGTTTAGATATAAACTCAATGGCTAGTAGGCTGTGTTCTAACGTTTTACTTTTTGTTGATAATAAGCTATAACTGAAAAATGGATCGGCCTTAAGAATCCGAATATAGTGCCAGAAATGAAGGAGGAGTAGAATTGAAAGACAGCTCAATCGTAGATCGATAACAAGCGCAGCTCGTGTATGATAGAAATGTATTATATGGGTTTGTCGCTAATTATGATACAGAACACATTCTCATGAAATCAGTATTCTTTGCAACCCAAACAGCAAACCTTGTTAGTTTCTGTTTTTCATATTTTGAATTTTCTAGCCTTTTTGATGGAGCCTGTTTTTAGAATAGCATCGTATTAATGTCTGCACAGGCAAATTTACTTGGATGTAGACAGTATTGCATAGAAAACACCATCGAAGAAGATTGCGAAGTTAAACTGAGCGATGAGGGCGCATGGATCATGAAGGATGTTTAAGGAAAGGCTCAGTGAAAGGAATCTAACTTTTTGAAAGTGCTCATGCCATCTTTCGTTATCTAGTATTAAACTGGTGTAGCATAAAGGTCGCTTTTAATGTAATTACATGCATTGAAGTATATACGATATAAGCAAAACGCGTGTGTACCAGCAAGAACATCCCCATCTAGATAATCATTTTACTTATCAAACTAGACTTGACCCATCTGACCATATGGTGCTTAGCCCCAGATATTGCTGGACTGATATGAGTTCGGAAAAGATTGTGCGAAGTTCATAAAGCTAGAAGTATCTGATGCGGTCGCCGGAGCAGAGTTCTGTGTTGGGTTCCCTTGGATCGGAGTACCGGTAGGTGCTTGGTTATATTGGATATCGTTGAAGACAGACGCCGATGATTGTGTGAGATGATTAGATACCGGGTCTAATATCGGATTCATAGGCTGCGAGTCCAAATTGACCTGAGTAGCTGGGTGAGGAGGATATGAATTTTGCCCGTAAGAAGGTAGTCCCGCAGATACAGGAATTGAGCCCATTCTACAATACGCTAGTAAGCCTGTATTATCATTCAAAAGCTCAGTGTTGTACGTGTTCTTCATTGCAACCAAAGTGGAGACAAATTGGGGGTACGAAAACACAGATTTGGCATTGATTTGAGTCAAAGACGCTTGATATAGTTTGTCTAATGGAACGAAGCTGTTATCTGGAGAGAGGAGTTTGTAGCTTTTTACCAAGACATCTTCGTATGATTCAACACTGACTTCCGGAAGTTGTGCAGACAATAGAGTGCTAGGAGCACTTGGGGTAGAAGTTGGTGTATCCCAAATATTAGGTGCGAAATTGTTTGCTGGATTATTACCGAAAGCTGTTTCTGCCCCAGTATCCCAAATGGATCTTCTCGGTTGAGATTGTGGGGGCAGCTGGTTCTGTTGCACATGTTGTTGACCAAAGTTCGAAAGTCTCTGACTTGGATCGTTACTCCAAAGACTAGGTTGATTGTAGGCAACGGGTTGCGGACACGCAGCAGCACTCACAGGATCCATGGATTGTACTGGACCGTTGCTATTTGTGCGTACTGATAGGTCGTTCAGAGTGGTGTCTTTCAAAAAGTTAGTTAAACTATTAACGTCATCTGATGGATCCACCGTTGTGTTCGCAAAGGACGAGAATTTTGATGGCCCAGTTTGAGACAGCGGAAGTAGCCCTGGGGCTTCTATCGAGGCATGTTGATTAGAGCCGTAGTATGGTTGGGCGGAAGGTGGTTGATCCCACCCGCCAAATGCATTTGGTTGTAATGACGAAACTAATGGGGCGAACGCCGGTTGAGATTGAGGAGACATATCCGACATCGATAAAGAAGTGGGTGAGACGAAAACATTATTGCTGGATAAGTTGTTCTGGTTGTGCACGTTTGGCAAAACTGATGAGCCAAGAAGATCGTTTTGATGATGGGAAGGTGACGAGGAAAGGGATTTGGATACCTCATTAATCATATTGAAAATATCGTCATTCAGACTTGAATTGTGCTGCATTGAGTTGTTTGAAGCAGCACCATAAGGTACGCCCTCAATAGTTGTTTCCTTATTTTGTGGTACCGACTGCGCTTGTCTTTTCAGGCTTTCTTTTTGTTTGTGAAGTTCTTCAGACTCTTTTTTCTTGAGTAGACGCTGTTCGTCCAACTCACGTTGTTTTCTTTCCTTTTCCTTCTTCTTTTGTTTTTGCTCTTCTTCACGTAGTCTCTTTTGCTCTTCCTTTTCTTTACGTATCCGCTCTTGCTCCTCTTCTCGGCGCCTCTGCTCTGCTAGCTTCTTCTTACGTTTTTCGTCGTTTTTACGTTTAGCCTCTTCAACCTTCTGCCTTTGCGTTTCTCTACGGGCAATTTCCTTTTCTTCTGCCTCTTTCTTCAATCTTATAGCCTCTTCCTCTTGCCTTTTCTTCTCTTCCTCCTTTGCAAGTTGCTGTTGGCGTTTCTTCTCCTTTTCTTTCTCCTTTTTCTTTAGCTTTTTCTTCTCTTTCTCCTTCTTTTGGTTCTCTTCAGCTTCAAGTTCCATCAAAAGTCGTTCCCTATTCTTTTCGGCTTCTTTTTCCTGGTACGAAGCAATGAGCTTCTTTTGGAGTAATTTCGTTATCGCGATCTGTATGAGCCTTCTTCCTTCCTCTAAACGTTCAGCATGGTCCAGTTCGCTATCGTAATCATCATCTATATCGTCTTCAGAAGCGTTAGAGACAGCAGAATTCTCGTGTTGAGCCAATTTAGATTGTCTTTGGGCAATAGTAGAATGATCTCCTTCAATTTTGGCGTTCTCATGTAAATCATCGTATATAGCGTCCTCGTCCTCATTATCTTCATTGTAGTCTGATTCGAGATGATGATCATCGATACACTCATCGTCAATACACTCTTCTGTACCCACATTATGATAATTGCTTTCTTCGTATTCATCATTCGACCATTCATATGATTCTTGGTCTTCGTCTGCAGAGATTTCGTTCCGTAGTCGTTCCAATTCTTCGTTGTACTCTTTGTCATCTTGGTCTATTTCGGAACGTTTTGACTTATTGGTAAAAATGTCATAAAACGCATTTTTAAGCGAAGTGATAGCAGTAGGATCTTTAACAAATTCAAATGCCATACTATCTATCAGAGAGTCTAGTTGGGCATTTTCCAAGGAAGAATTTTTGTCTAGAGTTTCTAGACCGGAGACTGCACCCTGTTCTTCCTGTGGTATATCTTTAAGCCGATCAGCGTCACCATTTTCGGAAGTATTAGCTGCTGTAGGGTTATTGGAAGGATGGTCATTCTCAACCTCGTAAATCTTCTTTTCAATCGGAGAGTTACGGTTCTCATTCTCCTCTTGGTTTTGTTGCTGTAATACTAGACTTTCCATGGCTCTCTTAAGGCCTTCACCTTCATTGTTCATCATATCCTCAGTTATGGCCTTGATGTGGGGGTACATCATAGCTCTGTTTATAAACTCCTCTGCGATGTGCGGATGAGATGATACCAGAGTCTTTGCAAAACGTAAAAGTTTCGAATCAACTTCGTCATACTCCGGGACAGCTTCGTTAATATCGTCAGGCTCATTGAGCTGAGAAGGATTAACCGATCCCGTTGCAGACTCAGACAGTTGTCTTTGCTTGCTATTTTTGAACTGTTCGATTTCGTGCTTCCAATTTAAGGCACTCGGAGCCTTGTGTCCTATAGGTGTAACACTGCCAGTGTTTTCGTCCACTTCTTCTCTACCCAGAAAATCAACCTGATACGATTTCTCTGGTTCAATGGCACCCTCTGAAAGACAGTACTTTATCGCCGGATCATCACTGAGCGAGTTGTAAAAATCGTTTTTACATTTGTTTTCTGTGTTTTCTGCGCTTATGTCTCTCGGAAGAATACCTGGTATGAAATCGTTTTTATTCGTAGAATCATTAGGGTTGTTATCATTCTGCACAGAGTTTCCCGGAAGGCCATTCGAGCTCATTGTGTCTCCATGATGACGGGTATGATGATGATTGCTGTACGTACCATTTTGATACTCTTTTATCAACTTCAAATGAAATTGCACAAAGTCTGTAGCTGCATCCTCTTCCCTAGCACTATCGTAAAGTTCGCAGTATATTTGTTCGATCTCTTGCTCTATGTTCAAGTTGTTGTGGCGACCACACATGCTGCAATCACAATTGTGCATATTCTTATAAGACTTGATCATTTGAAACAGTTCGTCTTTGCTTATCCGTAGAATGTTTCGTCTATCCTCCAAGGATAACGACTCCCAATGTGTGTCCAACTTTATTGGCCATTTTGTATCCTCCAGGTCTTCGCCTAGTTGACCATGATTATCAACTGTGTCGTTATCGTCGACAGCGCTAGCAGCACCAGCGGCGCCTGTGAAACCACTATTACTACCGCTGCTGCTGCTGCTGCTGCCAGCGCGATTCTTCTGGTGCATATCTATAGCATCCACTGACTCCTCGTCCGGAAGCGATTCCACTATAACGTCCCCATTTGGAGCTCTTTTGATCACCCTAGAAGTAGGGTATTCGGACTCTTCATCGATGATCTCCGCATGAATTGACGTTTCATGCATGCCCTGGCCCGCAGCAGAGCCTTGCTGTCTCCTAACCTTCTTCTTGCCCTTTTTATGCGCCACCATTTAGAAGCCCAATCAGTTACTGAAATCCTTTCACCTAATGTCGAAGCAACTAAACCAAAACTAAACGAAAAAAATATTCGCCGAAAATAGTATTTCCAATTGACGCCTATCGTATTCTTGGCCTTTAAATTCTTCTTTCCACCGCACCTGCTTCTTGTACTGGCTTGGCGTTGCTGTGCTAAGATCCTCTTCCGCTCTTTCTTTTCCTTAAACGCACACTATACAAATTTTCGTTTTATATACATTTTATTCCAATTGCCAAATTTCAAATTTCAATTCCTAAATTTTCCATATACAATTTTCTCAAAGCCAAAGAAAGATGGAGATAGATACCCTTCATTATCTTGAAGTTATTTTTTTTTTTCAGCATTACCATTTTCCTTGCGCACTTCTTATTCTGCTAAAACCTCCCTTTACAATTGAAGCTTTACTATGAAAGGTTGGTGAAAGTCTGTAGTCGCCGAACCTTCTGGTTGGGCAATACGTCAAGCGACAAGGCGTAATGAGGAAACAAACACGGACATATCGGAGCCAGTTGGGAAGGCTGCGGTGCAAACTGCGGGTAAGTTATCACGTGGTCCATATCCTCTCTACGGTGGCAGGTTAGCTTTTTTTCTTCAATTCTGCCAGAGACACGGAAAGAAGACGGGGTTACTGTCATTCCTGTTTGCAAGTATATTATAGTATGTACTATCAGGGAGAAAAGGGTTTTCGCCTAAAGATCTTAAAGTTCGGCGGCTAATTTTTTTTTCTTGTATTTATAAGAACACTATCGGCGATTTCGTATGTATTGGTGGGTCGTTATTACAACATTGCTTGCTGCTCAGGGAAGAGCTTAACATCAGGTGTGTGTTGGAATAATGGCCACAAACAAGCCAAGGGACCCTTTAGGTAAGAGCAGTTTTTGCTGTAATTGAGTGAAACCTGGTTTATTCATAGGCGGTTTCAAAACTGACACTTTTTGGTATCTGCTGTATTATACAGCTGTGGTCGGCAATTTGGGCGCGCCTCACCGTTTTGGACGGAGGCACTTGTGATCACGTGCACCGGTTTCTTGCGGGGATTCGAGAAGGCTGAACTTTGGAGGTGTTCAAACTTTTTGTTCCTTTTTTTTTTTTTTTTTTTTTCTCTGTTTTTTAAAAAAAAAGAGGATTGCTGCCATGCTGATATCTTTCATAAAAATATTCTGTGCATCAACTTCGACGTTTGGAGCACGCGGATAGTTCTCACACCCTTGTTTGACTGAGGGCAAGGCTTTAGTGCATCATCTCAAGCTGGTATACGATCATGGAACAAGCTGTGCTTCCAAGTACTGCACAACAGTACTGGAACGATCCGGCAAACACGCCAAATTATACTTCCCCTAATCCGAGACAAGTTCTTCGCATTGCGACTAATTTGAAGTATCTCATAGACGAAGTAATTCCAATTGCATATGATGAAAACATACTTACGTGTGAACACTCGAGGATCCTCAATGCCAAAGTTATCAAATTGGCTCGTGAAGCCTGTGGTGGTGACAGGAATGACTTTGCGTCTGTTAGAAAGTACGAGTCGGTTATTATCTTTGCGTTGCTAAAAGTATGCGAATGGTACTGGGACCTAGCTGAATCTGAACTTCACAACTCCGAAGTTTACAATGCCAGGGCCATTGCTGCTCAACAGCTCTCGAAGTTGATAATTGAGGAAGCTGAAGCTGAGGATCACCATTACACGTTTATGCAGTTACTTCTCCGTCGATACGTCATTAACGAAAGGGACGAGGATTCTTCCCCAGCCTCGGCCCTCGAGTTAGCGATGGACATGCACTGTACCACTGTCATCGGCTCTTCTGGATACCAACGGTGCCTTAAGTGGTTATGGAGAGGTTGGATTGTGCAAAACCAGTACGACCCGCAAACATATGTCCTTTCACGAACTGTTCCATCATGCGAGGTTTCTAAACATTTCACGCCAGAAAGGTTACGTGCACCAATGTATCAAAATATGCTTCAAATAATCTTCTCGCTATTCTACTTGATTCTATACACCGTGGTCTTGAACCAAAAGGACTCTGTGCATGTTCAAGCAATTGGATTTTGGGAATCGTTGTTTTATGTGTTCACTCTGGGCCAAACAATCGATGAAGTAGTGAAGTGCTACCATGTTGGATGGGCATACGTCGGGTTCTGGAATGTCTACCACGACTTCATGTTCTCAATTATCATATGCTCAATATTCATTCGTATTTTGAGCGTCTGTCCTTGGAGGACCGAATTACCTCCGGAATATTGGGATATTGTTTCTTATAGAATCTTAGCATGCGCAGCCCCATTAATTTGGTGTCGATTATTGTTGTACTTGGAATCCGAACGATTTGTGGGAGCATTACTTGTTGTGTTGGCACATATGATGCGAGAATCTATTTACTTTTTCTTCTTGTTAGTGTTGATGATGATTGGATTCTTGCAAGGGTTCTTGGGATTAGATTCTGCAGACGGTACGCGTGAAATTACTTGGCCTATACTAAGCAATCTTCTGACCACAATTTTAGGTGGTGGTGGATTCGACATGTTCGAGAATTTTGCGCCTCCATACGCAGGAATTCTATACTACAGTTACTGCTTCATTGTTACCATTATTCTTTTGAACATATTGATTGCGTTGTATTCGAGTGCATATGAGAAGGTTATCGATAATGCTACGGACGAATATCTAGCACTGATGGCTCAGAAGACTTTGAGGTACATTAGAGCACCTGACGAGGATGTTTACGTTCCACCATTGAATTTGATCGAAATATGTATCACCCCGATCATGTGGGTCCTGCCTAGATCACAAGGGAAAGCTTTATCGAATTTTGTGATGGCTATAATATACTCCCCTCTATTGTGCTATGTTGCTATCTTCGAAACTATGCAAGCAAGGAGGATCATGTATAATAGACTCAACAGGCTACCCGATGACGCCAACGAAAAGGATGTGGCTTGGGATTTAACTGACGGATTTTTAGAAGATGATATTAACGTGCTGGACTCTGATCTAAGCAGCATGTGCAGAGGTGCTCAAAAGAAAAATGAAAGAGCTCTATTGCTTCAGCGAGAAGCAGAAGAAGCAGACTCTAGATTCCCTGTTAAGAAATCTTGGTACAAAGAAGTCAAAAACGTTGTACAACCAGTAAATGAAGGATTCGAGACTGGTATAGGTTGGGAGTCTTACAGAATTTTCAAAGACTTGTCTGACAAACAAGAGAAAGCTGAAGAAAAGATAGAAAGGCTTACAGACACCATAAGCCAATTGACGGATTTAATCAAAGAACTGAAGATTAAAAACGACTGAAAAGCTCTGTATGTGCAAATTACTTAATTGAAACTTTTTGTAGAATCCAAAATGAACACTGGTAGCCCAGCATTGATATATCATTCACATCTGTACCATACGTTGACGGGATACCAGCCTTTTGTTTTATTGGTTTAAAGGGAAAGTACGTAGTTGCTGTTTGTATGACGTCTTCGTGGCTTAATTCAATTCCCTTTAACGGAGTGTTCAACTCATTTGATACTTCCCCAGTGCAAGGGTCGAAATCGGCTGTTAATTCTGTCTGATGATCTTGTTCGAAATGGTACATAAACGGTCCGAAGTTTATCCAATACCCCCCATCTTTCAATACATGAGAAATTGTTTCCAAATAATCTAAAATATTGGAACTTGTATCCATAAAGAAATTCGTGACTACAACGTCCTTACTGTTTCTATTTTCTGCTCTAATCTCTCTGATAGCAGCAGAATTCGAATAAGACTCGGATTGCTTGATATTTATATTAGGTCCGTATATATCTGGAAATGATCCTGATACCATGGAAAGAAGATTTTCGCCCACCACTCTCTCTGAGATATTTAAATCAGGGATGTGTATCTGCCGCAACTGCTGTGCTCTATTAATATGATGAGAGAAGGAGTGCACGAATGGATGAAGGGCAATTCCCTCTTCTTGAAGGTCACTGTTTAAAATGAACTGACCAACCATCAGCATATGATAAGAAACCTCATTGGCTTCAGTATTGAATCCTAGTTGGACCATATCTACAGCCAAGCGACATAAACCTGCACCAGGGATCAGAATTTTGACAGTATCTCGACCACTGGGGAAACTTTCCTCTAGAAATTCCCTTACTAGAGGCAGAAATTTATCTCTTTCTTCAGCACAGATTGATGACCATTCTCTTGCAATTTGATTCAGAATTGAGACGGTTTTGCTCAT
Source organism: Kluyveromyces dobzhanskii (assembly GCA_003705805.3). Classification (NCBI taxonomy): domain Eukaryota; kingdom Fungi; phylum Ascomycota; class Saccharomycetes; order Saccharomycetales; family Saccharomycetaceae; genus Kluyveromyces; species Kluyveromyces dobzhanskii. The sequence continues at coordinate 515,583 of PPJP03000001.1, read as the reverse complement.
GTCAACAGCACTTGGTATAGGCCATGACCTTGGATCTGTATTCAGTCCCCACATTTCTACGGATTGTTCCAGCAGGTTCAAATAAAATATCGAATTAGTTTCAATTCCATTACGTACATCCTTCAAATATGATTCGTACCACGGTAGCATTCGTTTTTGGTGTTCGGACAAGGACTCCCATTTTAACACTCTTGGCCTCCAAAATTCATCTAAGGCGTATTGTTTGTAGCACAAGAAAGAATTGGCGGTGCGCTCTAGTAAGATTTTGTCGTCCTCCTTCTCAGTGTCCATCGCAGTCTGTACACCTGGTATATCTGATAAACCTTTTGGGGATAACTTTTGTGCACATAGCTGCTGGTCTTGCAATTGTGATTCTATTTCAAGTCAACGATTTGCGAAGGTGCCTTGTTTAAATGGTTATCCTGAATAAGTCATGTTAAAGTTAGCCATTTTTTACAAAAATAAGTAGTATATATGAAAAATTGCGAATCTGATCCTGGTATTTTAGCCCTAAATTAGGTTAATTTAATGGCGTATTGGTCCTGTCGTTGAGAAACTATATGAATTGGTTATATATATTCCTTGTAAGCCTTTTAACAACTGCGATCGAATAATTCCTTTGCAGGTGTCTTATCCTGAGAGACAAAAAACAAAAAAAAGTTTGCCAAATTTAACAAGCACATCCGCTTGAGTTCGCGACATCATCAGATCTGTTAAGATCAATCCTTCCATCTTCTGTTGTACGCAAACCATCATTATTGGAGCCATCGTTTTTCTTCAGTGGGATCTTTTCGCCGATCGCCAAAAACACTTCGTTGACGTTGTCACCACTCTTCGCACTAGTTTCAAAGAATAAGAGATTCTTTTCTTCAGAGAGCTTTTCAGCCTCCTCTCTAGCTACCTTTCTGTCTTCTTCGGATTCTAGTAAATCCATCTTATTGCCGACTAAGGCAATGATAATTCCCTTACTGGCTTGCTCATGTAGTTCTTTTACCCAGTGGCGAGCCTTAATGAAAGATTGCGGTTTCGTCACGTCATATACGACTAATGCAGCTTGTGCATTTCTGTAATACATTGGAGCCAATGATGCAAACCTTTCCTGACCAGCAGTATCCCAGATTTCAAACTTTATTGTGTGATCGGCCATATTTACTCGTTGTGTTAGAAAGGCTGCACCGATAGTCGGTTCTTTATTCTCTGCAAAATCATTTGACACAAATCTTAAAACGATAGATGATTTCCCCACAGCGGCTTCACCTAGAAGTACTAATTTAATAGATGTAACGTTTGAATTCATTCTCCCAGACTTTTTGGTATTCGGCAATGACTATATCAATAACTGTTGAACGCAAATTCACTTGTATGTTTACTACTTTTGAAGCAGATTTTCCAGCTTATTAGCGTTCTAAACTTTTATGAAACTTCCCCGCAAAGTTGAAACGTTCTGGTCTTAGATTAGCTTTGCAAATACTGGTGCTCGTTAAACCGCCTTAAAAGTTCCGTAAAGTAAGGAGCATCGTTATTCCTTTTCTGGTTTTAGATGTTTTAATATCATATCTTTCCTATATCTAGAAGAGGGCTTTTCCTGAAGGGAAAAAACATGTTGATATCGATCACGTGCATTTACCAGAATTATGGCATACGTATGTATGATAGGATAAGTATTGAATAGACACGGTAATGAAATGTGAGTTACGTATGTGTTGTATAGCGTTCAAAGTTTTGGTTCTTCTGGCTTAGTGGCCTTGTGGTTGAGCTCCAATTTACCATTTATGCCTTCAGTTTCTTCTCCAAAGAAGACAACAGTAACGGTCAAATCATCTCTGTAACGTCTACTCTTCGAGGGCGGAATGCTGACCAACGTTGATACATATTCCTTGTTGCCGCCTCCACTTAGAGCATTTCTAATCAAGTGAGTAGCGACGTTTTCGTCTTCCATGAGATACTCGCTTTTAGAATCGGATTTATTTGTGTTTTGGTACCTAAATGCAGGCCTTTGTGCTTCTTTATCGGGTGATATGTCTTCCAGTTTTGGTAGTTTTCCATATGGGGATTGTTGCTTTATAGTTTTATGGTTTTTAACGACCTGATGTGATTCCATCCATTTTACGACCAAACCGGCGATTTCATCGTTGCTCAATAGCTCAAATAGTCCGTCGGATCCTAAAACCATAAACTTGGTATTAGAATCCACGCTGGTTGTTGTTAGTTCTGGTTTTGCTGTGACATATGGAGGGGTCAACAGATCTTTGGGTTCTCTTCTGAAATAAATTTTCAAGTGGTCTGGAAGATCATATACCGTTTTGCCGTTTACTTCTTTCACTTTGTATCTATAGTCACCGAATGCTCTTGAAGGTTGCAACGATCCCAGCACTCTACCTTGACGGACGCAATTGGGTTCATCTGGATGTTCTTGGCGAATTCTTTCCACTTCTTGCGCGTTGTCTCCGGTCTGGTCAGTACTCAACGACTTTACCGTCCAAGCACCATCATCAGATTGCTTTACCAAAATTGCACGTGAATCTCCAGTGACTGCCACCTTTAACGTGCAGTTATTCGAATCAAACATGGACAAAAGAGAACATGCGCCTGACACAGCAGGCAGCGATTCGATCAAATTTTCTTTGGTTGGATCTTCGAATAGCTTTCCAAGACTGCCATAAACAATATCGTTATCCAATTGAAGGTATCCCTGAGTAATGGCTTCGTCAATGGCTTCGGATGTCAAGAAATCTGCGCCTTTACCGTATATTTGTCCCAATCGATGAGCGACGTAAGGGACTAAATCCTGCGATAATTTGGCAGCTGTGTATGGCCCGCCATGGCCGTCGAAGATTCCGAAAAAGTACAAATCTTCCAAAGTCTCAGACGAATCGCTTGGTACAGTGATTATTTGCTCAACCCTATTGTCCTCGATTGGTGCGTTCGATGGAAGCTGGGAAACGTCATAACGAAGAATACCTTTCCCTCTGTTTACAAAATAGGATTCTTCAGACTTGTGCAAAATGCTTTCCACTTGGCTATCATTCAATAGAGATATCATATTTGTGTTCGGATTGGAGGTTGAGCTAGACTCAGGTTTCCCCGTCTTAAAGCCTTCACCGGAAGAATAATATTTGATACCGTTTATCGTATCAGAGCTCACATAGTTTGTCAAATAAGAGTACCCTAGTACTAAAGCACCACCTATAACAGCGTACTTCCATTCGTTGGACCTCAAAATTCCAGGTCGTCTCTTCTGAGAGGAGGATGATACCTGTCGACGCTGACTTAGGAAGAGCATTTTCGATAGATCTTTCTTGGAAAGACACCTTGAAAGAGTTCTGGCAGCACGGGACTGCAGTAGCGACGGTAGAGGCATGAAAGTTAAGATCCAAAAATGTCCTCAATTCTCGAAATTCGACGCTCTGAACGGATAGGTAATAATGTACTTTTCAGTTGCACTTTCCCCTTGTTGTATTCACAAACGAAATTAAGTATATTTATTGATTTCTCTGTCAAAACCGTTAATACAAAGCTGACGAATATTTAAATTTAAGGCAATTAACAGGTGAGCATAGAAACAAAGATACGATGCGATTGTCTCTATTGGTTTCAGGGGAGGTATGTACCTGATAGCTATAGTATTCATAAACATCTCTAGTACAACTACTAGTAGCCATGGGTTGAATTATGGATTTCAGTTGACAGATTGTATGTTATCCTCGTAAACATAATTTTCAGGTATAAATCGAAGCGTAAAAGCTCCAGCACATCTAAAACTCGGAATTCATGGTCTGCTGAACCATAGGTGCGCTGATTCTTTGCTAATGGATTCGGTTTACAATACGAAGTCCTATGAGTTGTTGCCTTAATGATCACATGATCTTCCAGGTGTCACAATCGTTTGTAGTGATGGAAAATTTTTGACGTCGAAAGACAATACGAATCAGAGATGAGCTGAAGATAAATTAACATCGAACCCGTCAAGTTGATCAAATTTGCCAGTTAAACCAGTGAGACAGTTGAGAAAGCATATAAGATAGCTATCAGGTACTCTCTGTACACGGAAGATAGAAGAAAAATTTCAAGTTAGCCCAAGATGCCACCAAAGAAGAAGCAACAACAACAACCTGTTAAAAAGAAGGACAATGTCGATAAGACATTTGGTATGAAGAACAAGAACAAATCTACCAAGGTCCAAAAGTTTATCCAACATGTGAACTCGCAACACGATCCTTCAAAGGATGAATTGAAACGTAAAAAGCTCGAAGAGAAGAAGATGAAGGAAGCTGCGGAGGCCGAAAGGAAAGCTTTGTTCAATCCAGTATTGGACCAGAGGGTGAAAGCTGGTGTGGATCCAAAGACCGTGCTCTGTGCGCTATTCAAGATCGGTAACTGTAACAAGGGTATTCGTTGTAAGTTCTCTCATGATATCAATGTCGGACGTAGAGTTGAAAAGAGAGATTTGTACCAGGACACAAGAAGTGAGAAGGAAGCGGACACCATGGATAATTGGGATGAAGAAAAATTGAGAAGTGTTATTTCCTCCAAGCACGGTAATCCTAAGACAACCACCGATAAAGTCTGCAAATTTTTCATCGAGGCTGTTGAAAACGGTAAATATGGTTGGTTCTGGATCTGTCCTAATGGTGGTGATAAATGTATGTACAGACATTCTTTACCTGAAGGGTTTGTTCTAAAGACCAAAGAGCAGAAGAGATTGGAAAGAGAAGCGCTGGATAAAAAACCTAAAATCACATTAGAAGAATTTATTGAAACTGAAAGGGAGCGTTTGGACAGAGGTCATTTGACCCCAATAACAATGGCAAACTTTGCCGAATGGAAGAAGAATCACAGAATTGAAAGACTCAATCTAGAGAAAGAAAACGGATTGAAAAGAAAGCCAAGTGGGCGTGAAGTTGTGCTGAAGAAATACACAGAAAACACGAAGTTCGATGTAACCGACGAATCTGATGAGCTGAATGGCTCAGCATGGGATTTGACCGAGTTCACAGCTGCTCTGAAAGAAGTTGACAACACAGACTCAAGTGGCATCAAAGATTATGGTGACGGTAGTAATCCTACTTTTGATATCCCTGGCAAGGCGGAAAATTCTAGCCACACAGCCACACTTACTGCATGAGAAATATAACAGCACTTGCATACTCGCTACATATATCGATTGTGAGTGTTTTCCTTTTACTTTTCTCCTTGTCATTTCATACATAGATTATTTAACTTATAGTTAATATTCAATCACAAATATTAGAGTATCTATGGTTTCATTCATTGATTTCATTTCTTTGCGACAGTGAATCGATTTTATTTATACTGTCCTCTAAGCATACTAAAGGATCCATAAAGAACATAAATTTGGTATTGAGGTTATTCGCCTTCAATTTTTCAACTGCAGCTTTGACTCTTTCGTTCCAGCCTTCAGCTCTTTTGTCAAAGAATTCAGAATACGTTCCGTAGTCATTCTGGGAAGATGGGATTGAATATACTTCATTTTCGATAAATCCCTTTTTCAGTTGTGTTGGCTTTCCGTGAGGCAAAGGTCTTCTTGTAGGAGCCGATTTTGATTCATAGATTTCACGCTGCATATCGCTACTCAAAATCGGCTTTTGTTTTGGGACCTGTGGCGCTATTTTTGGATGGTTATTGTGATGCTTGATTTTGGCAACAGTTTCAGAATCTGAGTCTGAGTCAAAGGAAATCAAGTCTGGTATAGTTTTTTCATGCGGCATTTTGTCAATATAAAACTTGCCGATGTATTCATTCAAAGTTTTCATAACCCTTACGTCATTCTCGGGCTCGTCACTCATAGAATTCTTACAACATCTGATGTAGATTCCTATTATTTGATTTGGAAATTGGCAGGCTGTTGATATGTATGCTTCAAGGTCTTGTTCACCAGAATCGCCTACAAGAATGAATTTTTTCTTGGGGAAATCTTTACATATTTTCAAAATGGATGCAAGTTTTCTTTGGGCACTTGACTTCATAATGCTTGATAATAAATTGCCAGAGTATTGTTTGAGGAAGATAGGTCCTACTGGATAATTCTGGGCAATATATTCTGATAATATTGGGTATATTTGTGCAGGTGCATTTGAAACGTAAAAGAAATCGACGTTTTTGCTGTCTTTTAAAGTCTTGTACCAAATGGGCATGTCTTGAATCATCCAATGTTCAAAACCGTTCACGAAAACATTTAAAAAAATGGACCTTTTGTCCCCTGCAACTCCTGTATGTTTAATGGTATCGTCGATGTCACTGATAAGCGCCACACCGCTATTCTCCACATAGAAAATAGGGCATTCCTGGACCAGGCCCGTGTCCAGGCATTTAACTTTTGCGCCAAAGGGTTTGAAATCGCTTTCGAATAACAGATTGAAGCCACCAGAGCTATCAGATATTGTCATTCGATCCACCATTTCATTCGATTCGTTGAAAAGAGATGTTTGAAGGTGAACATTCGGGAGGTTCTTATTCATGAAACCTGCGATTCTTTCTTTCAAAACCTGCTCTTGGGTTAAAGGAACAGCCCCTTCTGCAATAGAGGACAGGTCGGAGCCGGTAGACGATGAAGCAGTGGATGTGCTTTCCAATGAGATGGTTGAATCGTTCTGCAACGATTCTAACCGTTGCTCAACGTTCGGAGGAGGATCGTTCCTCAAAAACTGTTTGCATATGGACATCAATATGCTATTTCTCTTACTTCGATGTCCTGTAGAGTAAAGCAGTCCCCTCAGTTCTGTCAGGTAAACGCTATCCGATAGTTTCCTGGCATATGAGGGATAACATAGCAACTTAGGTGGGAACATCTGGAATTCCACTGCTCTTGCCTCTGCTGGAGACATATCGTTCCCATAGTAGTTCTTTATGGAATTTTTGGCAGCATTGAAGTATGTATCCTTCGTATGCTTCACCATGTTGTATATCCGTTGCCGTTTACCTGGCGGCACGTTCGACCCCCACGATAATCCATCGGTATCGAATGCAGGGTCCATGGATTTCTTCAGTTTCGACTTCAGTGCCCTAAGGGTTTTCCTTTTGCGCAGTTTCTTATAAATCGAGACAGACCTTCGCTGATCTTTCAGAATACTGTTCAAACACAACAAAACGGCAAGATCTAACAGTAGGTGGGGTGATGTTTTTTTTTAAGGGCTGAGTACACTTTCAAGCTTTTACACGATCAAATCAAACGGTACAATTGCTAAAAGCACTGCGTATAATTAACTCGAAACAAATCTAGCGTGAAATTAAAAATAGAACTAGAACAGAAAAACTAAAATCGAAAAAGATGAAATAATGATGCCGACACCTCGATTTGTTCTGCGTATATTGGTGATCAATTCAAACCATGCAACCTCCTCCTCCTTCTTCTTCTTGGTCTCCTCTACCTTTTTGAGTCAGTTGTCAGTCTTCTTTTTGTATATGATTTTATAATTTAATATGTGATGGGCATAAAGAATACCAAAAAAACCTTAAAAAAAAAATTATAATAACAGATTCCCAACAGTTGGTCCAGGAGACTGGACTAGATAAACAGTACACGTTGGGGGGAATAAAGCACGCCTCGTATCTGCGTAGTACTTTGGATTAATATATGCTCTTTCGCTTCAGTTGCAACTTAGACTAACCGCGCTTCTCAGCTCAAACTCGGTCACGTGCTTGGCACGTGATCAAAGTGCCCCCCTCATCGTTTGGCCACTTCTTCCGTCTTTACCCACGCCCTGCTGTCGCCCTCCCCCCACGCTGTACCCGCAAGCGTGGGTTGCAAAGCCAGGTTTCATTCGGTGAAAGCATGTCGCTTATGTCCAGCTTCATTCTTGATGTCATACAAAAACCGCATAAGCGAAGCTTGTAGATCCTTACACTCTCACCGGAAAAATCACCTGTGTCGGTGGCTAGTTTGTCAGGCGTTTAAGCGTGAGCATTGTTTATGCATCCAATTCTCAGGCTGATATTCTATCTTTTTTTTCGTTCTCGAGGGAAAGTCGGAAAAACTAAGGCAACTTAGGCTACATCATATGCGATGAGATAGCAAATGATAGAGCGGTGTGAAGCACAGGCACAAATTCAACTGATTAGAATTAGTAGAGAGGGTGGGGGCGGGGTTTCATTGTTTACGATATATATAAGAAGAATGTACAAGTTCACAGACACTTGGAATAACTTTGCCAACGTATCTGAAATTAAGGTAAAAAACTTGGTTGTCGTCTCTCTACATATTTTATCATCTCGGTTTTAAAGGTTGTTTTTTCTTCAGTTAAGATTAAGCGATTATCGACTTTATCGTAATAGCCTGAGCTTCCTAAACTAGTACAGTACATCGACCGAAGTCAAATAGTAAGTGGCTAGGAAAGGGTTCTCTTTTTTTTTCTAAGAAAATATAGCAGCATTATAAGCTATTAGTATTGAAGGTGTGTGCTTTCCATTCATAGTGCTCTATAAAAGATACACACTTCTCAAAAGACGTTTAACCGACAGAATCTTCCATTGAGTGTGATACTGTTTGTTGGCATCAGGAACTGTTGACGGAATCAGATCTGAACGAGTGGGTTAACAAGCGGTTTTCCCGAAGCTATCATCGATATAGATAAAATACATTTCTTGTAGAGCAAGGCCAGCTTTCGGGTAAAAAAAAAAAATATGGGTTTAACTATTGGACAGGCTATCTGGTCTTCCGTGAAGCCCATCATTAAGATATATTTGATTATAGGTACAGGGTTTGCTTTGGCCAGAGGGAATATTCTTACAGTGGCAGCAACCAGAACCCTGTCTGATATCGTGCTTACGGTACTTCTTCCCTCTTTATCGTTTAACAAAATTGTTACAAGCATCGACGATGGAGATGCCAAGGATGTCGGAATCATTTGCTTAACATCTGTCATGATATTCGGTACCGGATTGTTCTTTGCATTTGTAGTAAGGAGGTTTTTACCAGTACCGAAACAATGGCGTGGAGGTATATTGGCTGGTGGGATGTTCCCCAACATCAGTGACTTGCCAATCGCCATTTTACAGACTATGGATCAAGGTTTATTGTTCACAGAAGAAGAAGGGAATAAGGGAATTGCGTCAGTGATCATTTTCTTGGCTATGTTCATGATTTGCGTCTTCAACTTAGGAGGCTTCAGACTTATAGAAAACGACTTCAAATATGCAGATGAAGAGAATGCTTCTCCACCATCCGTAACTCCCGAAGTTCCGGTACGAACAAACGTTTCTCAGTTCAACATCAATACAGACTCACAGTCATTCTCTTCCAAAGAAAACCAACATGGTCCCAACTCCGTTAATTCGAATGAGGCCGCTATTTCACCAATACAACTTGCAGAAGATAGCGTCATTTCGAGAAACTTTACAAACGGAACAATGTCTAGTGCTGCTAATTCGCTTCCTTCGTCGATAAGGTCGATAGATCTTAGAAGTATGCCCGCAGAAAGCGTTACCGATTTGATAAGAGAATATACCAACGTAGACCAGTACGGAGGTCGCAGGGATTCCGTGGCTTCTGTAGTAAGGAACAGATCGGATAGCCAAAGTCAAAACAACATCAAAAGAGAAATGACAGATTTGAAAAGAATTGTAACATCGGATGCCACTGTTACTGGGAAAGACATCAAGGACTCGGCAAATTTCCTACCTTCAAAGCTGAAAAAGATTCCAGGTGTGAGCGTGCTCCTGTTTTTTCTCAAAAATTTCTTGAGACCATGTTCAATGGCTGTCTTTAGCGGTTTAATCATTGCTTTCGTCCCATGGCTCAAAGCGTTATTTGTCCAAAATAGTACTACTCCTTATATGCCATCTGCGCCAGATGGTCAGCCGCCATTGAATTTTTTGATGGATTATACAGGCTACTTAGGAAACGCATCTGTGCCCTTCGGGTTGATGCTACTAGGTGCTACATTGGGAAGACTCAAACTTACAAAACTTTACCCAGGCTTTTGGAAATCAGCGGTTTGCTTAGTTATTGTAAGATTGTGTATCATGCCGATTTTTGGTGTTCTTTGGTGTGATAGATTAGTCAAAGCTGGTTGGTTGAGCTGGGAGCACGACTCGATGTTACTGCTAGTCATCGTTCTCGACTGGGGATTACCTACTATGACCACGATCATATTTTTCACCGCCAGTTTTACACCACCAAACTCAGAAGACACTACACAAATGGATTGTGTTGCATTCTTTTTGATTCTACAGTACCCTGTATTGATTATAAGTATGCCATTCTTGCTAACTTATTTCCTATTGGTACAGATGAAGGTCTGACGAATGAACATTTAACTTTCATACATTCACTCACTAAAGACCACACTCGTTCATGAAGAAAAGTCCTTTAAAGATTAATTAATTTCTAATGTTACATAACCGTTTTATGCATAAAGCTCGAACTTTAAATTCGAAAAATAAGTTGCCAAGGTATTGTATATAACTGCTTTCAAATTATGGTGTTTAAAGCTGCACTGTTATTTCTCAGTTTTTTTCGAAGTCGGATAGCAAATAAATTGAATTGTTTTCCCCTAGACCGACGCAAAACTGTGAGTCTATAGTTATCTTTTTGTTCAACCAATCGCTTAAAATTTGTTTCCTGCATTTATACCAATCGCGATACACTTTTTTTAGTGATCCAGGTTTGATGAAAGTGCACATATCTATTACAATTCCATAATTCTTCAATAAGGCACTGACAATTAAAGGCGTGAGATTTGAATATTCCATATCAACTTTACCAGTACACTCCACAAAACAAGTCACTAACCCTCCTGTTTTCACAAGGATGCAATTGTTGATAGCTGCATGGCACCTACGAACGGTCATTTCAAGATCAGTTACGAAATGGGTCAACCCTAATACTTCAATTGTCTCACTTATGCTTCCAAGAATATAGAGAAGTGATAGAGTTATATTATTGCCGTGTGAATCAATCCTTGAAACCGTCTTAATGAAGCCTAAATCCCCTGTTCTCAAATAGGTCAATCCATTATTGATATTATTATTGATTTTGGCCTTGAATTGTTCCGAGATGAATGGGTCCTTTTTCAACTTCGATTTCGAAGACTTATTGAAAATCTGCTGAACGTTTGAAAGCTTTGAACGAGTACTTGCTGTAGACAGATAATGATCCAAAGCGGTAGCTTCCGAGCAGCACCATATTTCTCCTATCTCTGTTTCATAGCATGGTTCAAGAGTCTCTGGGTTAATTATAGATACGTCAGTGCATACAGGAACAATGCCAGAATCCTGAAGATGAACATATTTTTCCAATTGTGCTGGTGGGATGGTTTCCGGGTCAACCTCATTCATTATTCCTTCTCTGAGAGAAATTGGTTCCAAGTACAGGTCGACAGGAGGAATTCCAAGATATGATCGCATGGAAACAAAAGGGTTGAAATGATGCTCATATACGTAATTCACTTGGGACGGTGAAACTCCTAAGTGAGGGTATTTTGCTAGTAATGCTTCAATTGTGATAAATTTAGGACGGCCGTTAAAAGGAACCATTATATTTTGAACGCTGGCCATGAACCCAGCAGAGATGGTGGATCCGTTTTTTAGAAGAGCCTCTTTCTTTGGATTTGCAGTCTGCTTCAACTGTGATTTTAGTAAAGTGTCAGCTTTATCCATAACCATATATAATAACTCTGGCGTTAAGTAAAGGTCTTTGACACCTAAGTTTTGAATTCCTAACAAAAAATCTTTAGGATCAGAAAATAAACTGCTAGAGTTGAAGAGACTTGTTGTTGCGCCAGAATAAATTCCTATCAAGCAAGCCTGTAAAAATCCGAGGCCATGAGTATAGTTTGCTATGGAAAAGATACGGTTTGATGGACTTAATTGCAAAGTTTCTTTGAGTACTTTACACTGATTGAGTAACAACGAATGGTTCATGACTATGTGTAAGTCTTTGAAAGAATCACGATCTTTATTGATCCATATCATACATGCAGTATCTGGTTTTGAAGCTGTTGTCCCAAATTTGCTTCTTATGATAGACTTGAATTGAGACACACTAATATTTCCTTTCATTTTGATCTTACTTATGATCGTTGTCTTCGGAATACTGTTTTTAAAGGGCTTTAGGGCCTGTGATATACGGGTATTCTGCTCCAATGTGAGATGTGCTTTGCTGTCAACAAATATTCTTTTAGCGTCATAAGATTCAATAACATTGAGAAGAAATGCTACCTCTTGTTCAGCATCGGAATCAACTAAAAGGGGGAGTGGGATGATAATTAAATTGCAAATGAGGCATGTCATAACTATCGCAACGTACTCCACTGAATTTTGACACATGATAATTACGCGATCTCCCTTTTTTAATGGTGTTTTTGAGTCAACAATTTTTTTGATATAGGCGGCAATTATACTGTCAAACGATTTCCAAGACTGTCTCACATTCGCAGTATTTGGCGAAGAGCCACCTCCAGTGCTAAACGCAAAATCATTGGGTTGTAATTTGACTCTAAATTCTAGAATGTCAATAATCGACTTAAAAGTACTCAAGCTCTTACCTGTTCTTGAATCTGTGGAAGTATGACGATAATCAATACCTGATGTTTGCCAAGTTTGTGTAGGAGAAATTCTGTAGTTCAGCTGAATACTATCACCGACACTTTTATGACGCAGGTTTGATAAGTGTTCAGAAAAAATGCTTTCATTGTAGTACCAGGAATGGGGCACGAAATCTAATATAACGTTGTCCAATTGAAACTTGACAAATTTACTTTTAAGATTTCCTTCCGAAAACTGCCTCTCTACAGTACTATTTGCAATTTCCAATGAGCAGTACCTTCTTGGCAAAGAACCGGGAGCCACGACTATCACACAGAATGGTTGAATCTTATGGAAAATCCACAGCATTTTATAAACTTGCTCCGTGAGCAAATTCATTTTCTTCTCCATAGCTAGGTAATTCGACTTGTTAGTGTTCATAGCTCCGGGATTCATCGACGTGCTACTTGCTGCTGTGCTTTCAACAACGACCACCAAAAAGTGTTCATCTCTATTATGAGGGAGTTCGAATGCGGCAACTTCTGAGACTGTATCCACAGTTCTGACAATGTTTTCAGTAATATGCTGGAGATAAAATGACTGCAGAATTCTGTTTGATTGAACCTCGTTAGAAGAGTTTTTCGTTATCACGTCATCAACACCTTGTACCTTTCTATTCTTGGCCCTACTCACATCAGAAGTATGCGACCAATTGGGTAGTCTTATCAATTGGTTTTGTAAAAACATGTCCTCTATCAAAGAGAGAATGAAAATTTTCCCATTATGAACAAACCCCATTAGCTTTGTTCTGGTGAAGGTTGTTTCAGCCGGACACATATTCATAATCATGCTCAACTTCTCAGAAGATTGTTTACCGTTGTTAAATTCATCTTTAAGAATTGAAAGCATACGTTTGTAATTTATTCTGGCCTGGAAAACAAAATCGTTCACACGTTCCATTTGGTAAAACTCATCGGTAATACTGGGAGAACTGACCCATAATTCTCCTACGGTAAGATCCGGTACCAATGTGTTATTATCAGGGTTCACAATACAAACTGTACTGTCCGGTAATGGGAAACCGAAAGATGCGACTCGAAGAAAGTCTTTCTTGGAGCTGGAAGAATTCATCATCGCCAATATGCTTGGTTTAATGAAATTTAGTTTCAACATTTCTTTGTCGATAAATAGTTCATCTTGCAGTTTAAGTTTCGTATCATGTAGTGGGAAGTTTTGTAGGTTACCAAGTTGGTCCCTGGTTGAGATAAAGATGCCCCCAAAATCCAACATAGTCAGTAATGGTGTGTAGCACTGCGAAGCGTCCATGCACCCCAAATTTTTTAGCCATTTATGAACTACCATGTCTGTCACATCGGTATCAACGGTCGTACATGATGTTAAACAGTGCCTCACATGCGTGAAGTCAATCTTTGCTCTCTTTGAAGTAGCAAATTCCGGATTTTCCAAATAGTTTATGACGACTTGCTTTAGTTGAAGTTGATCATTCAAAAGAATGTTAACCCTATACTTGCTAATCAAGCTTTCGTAAAAGCCTGGCATTTTCAAAACGTTACTATGCACGTTTATCAAGGTGTTACCAGAAAAAATGTTGAAGAGAACACCAAAAACCAAACCAGTTGATCGAGTTGGATCTAAACTGTTTAGAATAACGTGTTTACTTGGAGTCCTTTTGCCAGAAATATTTCTAATGATTTTGGACTTCCTTTTTGTTGTAGTTTCCCTTGAATCGATGATGCGGGCCATATTATCAAATTGGCCAGCCAACACTTTATGCTTCATAATTACACCGGAGAGTCGTCCCAGAGGAGTTCTAGTGAATTCTATGTAGGAGACGTTGGGTATATCGAAAGTAGGTACAGCCTTCTTGGCTTTTGTGTAAGTACCGAGATCGTCAGTTTTGAAGAACGTTATCTTGGAAAAAAATTCACTCTTGGTCAACTTCAACTTTGTACTTTGATTAGCATAGAGGTTATCCAAATTCGTATAGCACTGTTCCGAGATTAATATGAACTTAGAATTCGTTGATTTGATTATTTGAATGATCTCATTTAGAGTGTAAGTAGAGAACGACACAGGTACAGCAATCATACCAGCAATGAAGCAGCCCAATAAACATACGGTGAACTCGATGGATTCATCTGGGTCGTACCACAGTAGAACCTTGTCCATCTTGTACAATTTGTGCTTGCCAGCTGAGAGTTCGTGTGCAACTTTTTCGGCCCTTAAATACAACCTCTCCCAGGTAATGGACAGTTCTTTCCCCTTACTATTGATTTTGATCATAGCCGTATCCCTTTCATACAGCTGAAATCGTGCTCTCAGTATTGATGGAATCGAATCCCAATCCTTAGAAGCCGTATTGTTGTATCGAGGCATTAGCGGAATCATAGGATTGAACTCACCCAAACTCGTTTCATCGGATGACCCTGCATCGGTATGTCTTACCGGCAGAGAGATTATCGTAGGCGAAGAATCATTTATAAGGTTGTGCGAGTGAGTTGTGGTAACTTTGTACAGCGAGGAAGTGTCCTTATAGTGGAACGCGGTAGATGACGTGATAGATTGATTGTCCATAGCAGAAGATCGTCCCGCCATCGAGGCTATTGATCTTGTATGTCTATGTTTTCTTGGCGTTTCCATTGATGATCTGGGGGAGGCTACCAGCGCGTTGTGTGTAGTCGTCGCATACCGCTCTAACAATTCTTGCCTCTTTTTCTGATATCCCTTTGCTGTTAAGTTCTCTTCTTGATAGTCCAATACCAAACCCTCAAGTTCAAACCGAAGAGAGGGCGGCAGGTTTTCAGGTACGCCAAAATCAAGCGAAGCAGATGTATCGGACATCACCGGAATAATTTAGATTATCGACCGAATAGCACGACCGTCGAATGTGTTGTCTTCCGAATCTGAGGGTTGTACAACAGCTGCAGGTGGCATCATAACTAATGTTCACCGATATAATTGATGTTATCACAATATCTAGTTAATATTTATATGGTTGAAACAATACGCAGAAGAAATTGAGGGTTCTGGACCTTTTTTCGCTGGAACAGCAGGTTTTAGAGGGAACAATTTTTTTTTTGGGGGGATCAAACTGAGCCAAAACAATATGTGAAATTCCCGGAAGACGAAGAGATGGTGCTCGAGCAAGTCTTGCAACCGTCATTGCGCCAAGCAAGTACGGTTATGGGCGTTCGAGTCCAGCCAAAAACTAAAAACTTCACGGGGCGCATTGACGTCGCCAAATTTCATGAATAACAGCAAAAATAATCTAATTTCAAGATTGGTATTTAGCTAGCAACATTTCAAACCCAAAACCCACTGTGTGCAGCTCGAACCTCGTCCAGAGAAAACTGCGTCAAAGCGTTTGATTTTTCACGGAACATCACTCCGGCTGACAACGGGCAAATTTGCACTACGTCAAAAATCAATCACCCTCGCTCTGTGGATTTGATTGACCATTTTAAGAACTCTGGTTCCTAGGGTTTCGAAATGATTTACGACCCCGTGACCAAAAGTAAAAAAAAAAAGGACGCGCTCTATTCATATTACGTTGTAGCCCACAAACCAGAATGTGGACAAGCACGTTTTAATTGACCCATTAACGACAGGGTCGTTCCTCGTTCCCAGTACCGCTGTTCAAGAGGAAAATGCATCGGACATTGCAACGAGATTTTCCGAACAATGGCAGTGTGCAGGGATTTTCAACGTAGAACAATTTCCGACTGTTTTGTACGAGTCTTTAACAGTGTTTCAGTATTACCTTCGAGAGCTGAAAAAAATAAATAAAAACAAAGCACCCTTGGCTGCACCGCTTTGGTTTGGTACTTATACGTTGCAGTGTAATAGTATTGCACGATAAGCTTAACGAGAGTAACGGTTACTTATTCTTGATCTATTTTTTTTGCAAGTTTGTGTAGGGACGGACCAAAAATGTAGGTTTCTGTGCTGGAGAAATCATACGTTTTGTTAAGCACAAGAGGCATTTATATACGATGGTGTTTGTAAATTGGAAGTGGCTGTCAAGGCTTTACAATTGAGGCCAGCGAAAAAAGCAAGTCAACCCCGATCTTTCCATTAGTGCCAAGTTGCAGTATCTCCCGTTGTTGAGGATTGTGTCTCTGTTTCCATTATTTCTGTTCTTTCTTGGTTTTTGATATTGAATTGAAAGCACCATCCCATAGAAAACAGACCACCTTATAAAAACACATAGGTTTTGCTGTAGGTGCGATTGTATAACGAAACTTAATCAGAAGGAAACTGCTATTGAAGCTCGCCAAGTGGCAGACCATCGGGTAAAGCGTAAGTGAGAGGAGGTATAATTAACAGCAAATCATGGGTAATTCTGTTTCCAAAGTGCTCGGGAAGCTTTTCGGTACCCGAGAAATGAAGATATTGATGTTAGGTTTGGATAACGCTGGTAAGACGACAATTCTATACAAATTGAAGTTGAACAAGATAAAGACCTCTGCACCTACGGTAGGGTTCAATGTCGAGACTTTATCTTTCAAGAACGTCAAGTTCAATATGTGGGACGTGGGTGGCCAAGCTCGTTTAAGACCTTTGTGGAGACATTATTTCCCCGCCACAAGCGCATTGATCTTCGTTATCGATTCGAGCGATACTGAAAGACTGGATCAAGCAAAGGAGGAGTTGTTCAGTATAATCGGGGAGAAGGAAATGGAAAACGTGGTACTATTGGTATTGGCTAATAAGCAGGATCTGCCAGGTGCCTTGGGCCCTAATGAAGTTTCGGATTTCTTACAGCTAGGTGAAAGTTTGAAAAACCAACTATGGTGCGTCATCGGTTCGAACGCATTGACAGGTCAAGGTTTGATTGAAGGTCTGTCGTGGATCTCGAAGAATACTTCCAGCTCGCACTGATTAACTGACAGAACTCCCTTCTTTTACGGACTCGAACCTAAATACACTTACACACCAAAGGTCAAGAACAGCAATTCTAATTTCAAATTCTCCCTTAGTCAGTGAAAAGTGCGCGTTCCAGTCTATTGACTTACAATCCTAATTCGTTTTCTTCCTACCCTTCAAACTACCCACGGTCCATTGTAATTCTTTAACAGAGTATCTTATTCACGAGCGTAGTTCCACCAATTCTGTGAATCTTCCATGCACCAGAGCTCTTAAGTAAGTTGTAATACTATACACAAATTATAAATTAGTTGATTCTTCACCAGCAAACAGGATATACCGCAGCAGGCAGTGCCAGGCTGATCCAAAGGCTTCTAAATTTCCTTGATAATACTAAAAGCTATTATGTAAATTCATAGGTAGTTACAGTTTAGAAGCTGTTTGAAACGAGAAAGTCATTATTTATGGGGTATTACTTACTGTGTATGTAATTGATGGAAGAGCGTCAATAAGTTATTGATACCTACACTTTTATAACTGTTGAATTTGTACAGTTCCATCAGAATTGCCAAAGTAAGCTTTTTCGGCGTTGTCGATGAACAAACCGGTTTCAACAACACCAACTAGCAATTTGATGTCTTGATGTAGTTTTCTTGGATCGGCGATTTCGCCAAAGTCGGCATCGATGATGAAGTTGCTGTTATCTGTAACAACAGGTCCGGCCTTAGCAGAACCACCTTCTCTTACACTGGCAGATTTACATTGCAATTTGTTCTGTAAATCCGCGAGCACACGGACGTAGGAACTTGGAACCACTTCAATTGGAACACCCTTCTTCCAATTGTAACCCAAATACTTTGGAGACTTCTTTCTTGAGTCAGCCACAATGATGAATTTCTTCGCACTGGAACTGACCAACTTTTCTTGGAACAAACATGCACCACCACCCTTAATTAACTGTAAACTTTCATCAACTTCGTCAGCACCATCAAAGGCAATATCGACCTCTGGGTATTGTTCAATGGAACCAAGTTGCAACTTGTTAGAAACGATCAACTGTTTAGATTGAAATCCAGTTGGAATACAGACGAAGTTTGTGTTTTTATCGACGTATTCGCCGAGTCTTTCGGCAACGTAGACTACAGTGGTACCACTGCCTACACCAACGACTTTATGAGTTTTCACGTCAAAGTTCTCATCAACTGCACGGTATGCAGCGATTCTCTTGGCTTGCTCTAACGGGATAGGCAATGGAGGAAGTTTCGATAGATCGGTTAGTGGCATTTTCGAGATGAGATGAGTTCTAGACAGTGGAACAAGTGGCCTCAGAATATGTTTATTCAACAAGCAATACATATAAACATGATAATAGTACCAACCACACAAAAATAAACGAAACTCCGAAACAACTACTACTATATATCAACAATATCTGCAAGGGTTTGAAGAAAGGTGTGTGAAGTCTTTGTCAGATAGAAGCTGCTTCATTTAAGCCTCGTAGCTCACTATGGCGTTGACAGGCTCATTTGAAAATCACAAAAGACAAAAAAAGCAAGAACAAAAAAGCCGGATCACAACTGGATATCATACGCCCGCACATATGGAATACCGAATGCGGGGAGAACTCTTATGAGCCGAATGCCCTTACAGACGACCCATGCTGCAAAAGATACATCCCTCCTGTTTTCCAAAGCACCTGTCTTAAGACAGTGTATATGAGAGTTGTATACCCTAAAGATTGGTGCTAGACTAAATGCAAAATATACCTCGAAAACGTGACTCCAACCTCCGACTAATCTACAACCTATCTAACTGATCCACCTTCTTTTAATGTAAGAAAAGAACGAAAAAACGAATACGGCTGAAGAACCCCCCAACAAAAGTTGGGTATACTGCTGTTAGGCTCTCCAGTGACTGTTACACCCGTACCTTTTCTTCTTTTAACATCCGTACATTTTGTAAAATTCGGAACAAAAGCGCTGGAATACGCTTTGGGTATATTGCTGCTGTATGTCGTGTTCTTTGTAAAAATCTTAGTCGCCAGTGCGATGGCTCGATATCGTGCGCACCAACGGACGCGAAACTCTCTCTGCACCAATTCTCGTTCCCGGTACGATCACGCACACACTGGCCTGGATTCCCCCCCCACTGGCGAGCGGCCTGTAGTTTCGAGGTCAGCCTGGGCTAACGTAATGCTCTGCCTAATCCGCAGCCTATGCTTCTTGCCTGGTAACTCCATCGTAGGCAGCACCTTGTCTACTGGTTCGACCTGTAGGCTCAGCACTCTCGCTGTACTGTGAGAATGTGGACTGGGAGATTGTACGGACCACCCAGTCCAGCTGTAGGTTTCTCTCACCGTGATATGCCAATCTCATCAACTTTTTCACAATTGGAGGTTTACAGTTTAAACTATTGAAATGAGGTGTATAGTTAATGTTATTCAAGATTGGTGTTATACCGTACATATTCAGTGTTATTGATTATATATCATCAGAGGAGTTCTTTACATAGCCAAGCAAGGAAACATAAGCCACGATGTCTGACCCACAAGCTAAGATTTTGTCCCAAGCTCCAACTGAATTGGAATTGCAAGTTGCTCAAGCTTTCATTGACTTGGAAAACAACTCTCCAGAATTGAAGGCTGATTTGAGAGCTTTGCAATTCAAGTCCATCAGAGAAGTATGTGAGAATTAAACAACCCCATGATTTAACCGATGACAGTACCATCAATAGGAGAAGGAAGAAGTATTTTATGTGAGCTTTTTCAGTTAGTGCAATTGATTGCAAAAATGTGGAAGTAGTAAGAAACAGTTATACCTTTGAGACGTCAAGTAGCGCACCCAGGGAAATGAATCAGTGATGTTGCATATTAAGGAAGTGTTGAAAATCGTAACTTATGAACCTATCAAGACCGTTTGACAAAATACCTACAACAACTAGAATTCGAAAGAAATATTAGTGCGCACCTATTTGATACTTCATTTACAAGACGAGAATCGGAACTACTGATTGAACACAACATTCTTTTTGATCCGCCAATTGTGGAACTTGATAATTTCCGAATGAACTTGATTAACGTACCAAATTTGGTAACCTATTGATTAGCAGCACGCTGAACGAGCACTTGCATTCTTGATATCTCCCTCCTGTCCTGGTATTGTGAACCCCCTTTCGAGTGTATTTTTACTAACAGTTTTCATCCCATAATTTTTTTTTATTACAGATCGAAGTCGCTGGTGGTAAGAAAGCTTTGGCTATCTTTGTTCCAGTCCCATCTTTGGCTGCCTACCACAAGGTCCAAATCAAGTTGACCAGAGAATTGGAAAAGAAGTTCCAAGACCGTCACGTCATCTTCTTGGCTGAAAGAAGAATCTTGCCAAAGCCATCTAGAAAGTCCAGACAAACTCAAAAGAGACCAAGATCCAGAACCTTGACTGCTGTTCACGACAAGATCTTGGAAGATTTGGTTTTCCCAACCGAAATTGTTGGTAAGAGAGTCAGATACTTGGTCGGTGGTAACAAGATCCAAAAGATCTTGTTGAACTCCAAGGACGTCCAACACATCGACAACAAGTTGGAATCTTTCCAAGCCGTCTACAACAAGTTGACCGGTAAGCAAATTGTTTTCGAAATCCCAAGTGAAACCCACTAAATCAGTTGATAGTTTATTTGTCAATAATCATCTATTAATCTAACAAAGAAATTTAAGTTCTATTTCCATCGAGTCTTACTTCTCTTATACTTTTTGTATTGTATTTTAGTGTGAGCTTACTCATTTCAAATTGAGATGAAGATCTTCCATATTTAAACATAAGCTCTTGGGTCTATATCACGAATCTTATTCATTGGGTCAAACCAAGGGTCGTCATTCATTGTCGTGAATATATATACGTTATATCAAGTTGTATGCTATATCTGTCAATAAATTTCAAAGTCATTACTTCAGCCGGTTACTGTAGAACACTTGCCATAAACAAATCGAAACTATCCAGCCCTTCTAATGAATGATTCATAGGCCGCACTTGTTCCATTCGTCACATGTGGAGTTTCTGGTGTATGGCTAGATTTTTTGTTATGTCTAACAGTAGTTTCCAAGGAATCTATTCCCATTGGCTTGAAATCATCTTTCAAATGTTCACGCTGTTGTGGTGTCGATGAGGGAACGTCTTGCTTGAGCTGATTGGAAGTCAAAACCATTATTATCAGCACCACACCACCAATGATAACTGAATATTTGATCAATCGTAGAACGCCTATTAACACGCTACCCAGTAATGATTTAAATAAGGGCTGTAAAGACGAGATCATGATAACAACAAAGCACCCTAGAAGGAAAGAAGGAATATGAAGGACATCATAGGGTTTTGTATGGACACTCCTTTGAAGATGGGTAAGATATGGTAGTACTTGTTCGGGAATTGCCATAATCGTTCAGCGTCTTCATTTGAGATTCTTTTGCTTGATTTACGTTCGCGCTGTACATTCTAACCTCTGCCCTTTTTCGATATCATTTTGTTCACTATGGAACGAAAGAATTTGGCAGACAAATATACACATTTCAACTTCGGAAGGGAATGCATAACACGTGATGTATACTTTCCCCTGAAGAACATCTCTATATAATTACTAGGCGCACATAGTGTTGTTAGCAGCAACGTTATTCTCATAAGTGTCAAACACTGACGTTTTTGAAGCCACAATTTACAAAGGGAACGAACGGATAGGCTACTTAAGGAAAGAAATAGTTTTCCAATGCTCTACGGCATCAAACCCTAAAAAAATTCTGTAAACAGATGATTTATCATTCCTGAGCAGTAACTTAACATCAACGTACCTCAATAACGTGTGACTATTATTTCTTTCAGTATTAAGCTAGTTCTTCAGAAACCTTGCTAAGTACTGAGTAAATGATATTACAATATATAAAGATGAAAGGCTGGTGAAAATGTCTGAAAGACGAATGGGATGCAATAAATGTTACAAATAAGGTATATAGTATGGATAAACACCATGTTTCACCCCCTCCTCCTTCTTCTACCAGGCATAGCAATTCTACGTTCAGGTGGAAACTGACCACCTCCTTGAGGGGTTGACGCCTGAGCATTGAATATAGTGGATGGGTTCTGTGTACCAGACGAAAACATGGATGGTGGGTTTGGTTGCGGCGTTTGTGATCCGAAAACTAAAGACGGAGTTTGCGATGGCTGGCCACCGAAATTGAAATTGGCAGCTGTGGAAGGGTGGAAAGTGTTGGACTGCATTGTAGAGCCGAAGCCACCACCTAATGGAGGGACCTGAGGGGTAGACGAAGCGGAGCTTCCACCGAACGTAAATGGCACATTCGGTTGATTGGAGCTTGCTCCGAAGGCAGGTGAGTTATTAGTCGTACTTGGACCACTTCCAGTAAATGCGAACGGTTTTTGGTTTTGTTCTGTGAAATTGAACCCGTTTTGAGTAGGTTGCGTAGAAGTTATTTTGTTTTGTGCAGATTGAGGGGGGTTGCCAAACGAGAAGCCGACTGAAGCATTGCTCCCGCCCACAGATCCAGCGTTTGAATTGTCTGAAAATGGGGTAGGTGTAGTTTGTCTGTTTTCGCTTTTGAAACCACCCAAGTCAAATTTAAACTTTCCCTTGTCTTGTTGACTATTGCTGGTTTGACTTCCAAGCATTGGAGTAATACTGGCAGGTTTTTCGTCGGCAGGTTTTGCAACTGCAGCAGATCCTCCAAAGGAGAAAGTTGGTTTCGAATTAGCATCAGAATGTAGAGTTTTATTTGCTGTGCCGAATGAAAATGAAGGAACGGCGTCTTTGCCGTCAGTATTCGAATTTATAGCAGCAGGATTGCCTCCGAAAGTAAATGAAGGTTTCACGTCGGGGGCAGAAGTAGAGCTGCCAGAAAATTGGAGTGGTTTTGTTGATTCTGAAGAAGTCGCCTCACCAGAACCAAAAGAGAAGGCTGGTTTTACGGAACCTCCGAGAGTATCATTCTTGATTTTTTTAGTCTCACTGCTTTCCTCAAGTGCTTTTTTATTTTCTATAGGCGGCAAGCTGAAAGGGAACGAAGGTTTGTTCAAACTGTTCTCATCACTTGGACGGTCATTATTGCTGCTTTTGAAGTTTTCAGTTGATTTCTCTGATACTGGTTTAGCACCAAAACTAAAAGATGGCAGTACGTTTCCCTCAGTTTTCTTTTCATGTGGGTCTGCTTTGGCAGGTGCAATATCGGCACTGGCGCCAAACTGGAATAACGGTTTCGAGCTATCGGCCTCTTGAGACGTGCTCAACGGAGTTGGCTCTGAGGTAGATGATTTTGCACCATTGAAACTGAATGCAGGCGCTGGTGTACCGTTGGCATTTTCCACCTTTTTTGTTTCTTGGGAATTTCCAAAACTAAAGGCAGGAGCCGTTTTGGACACGCCACTTGTATTTCCGAACTTAATGGGATTGGAAGCCTCTTGACTCAGTGATCCGATTTTGTCTGTTCCTGAGAAGCGGAATGATGGAAGAGCTTTCTCGGATGATTTTTCAGAGGTTGGATTTAACTTACCAAACAAAGTTTTGGAGGTACTATTGTTCTCTTCTTTGCTACCTTTATTGGTACTCAAAACGCTGCCAAATGAAAACGCTGGAGAGCCGATAGCGGGTTTCTTTTCTTTATTAGCTGAAATATGTGAATCATCAGCTTTCACTTTGTTTTCATTAGCACCAAAAGAAAAGCCTATCTTTGGTAAAGCAGTCTTTGCGACGTTCTGGTCTGAATTGCCGATGGAAAACTGTTTAGCAGAATCTCCCGAGTTATCGAAGTCTCTCTTCTTTCTCGGTAGTTCTTCAGACTCTGCAGAGGAATCGGTTGTCACATTTTGAACTTTTTTGCTGCCGAACAGACCACCTTGAGGGTTTCCAAACGGTAAACTCTTCGATGCGGCTGGTTTACTAGGGGTATCCGTATTATCTGGAATAGCAGCGGTGTTATCGTTGTTGATAAAGTCAAAACCAAGACTTGGTTCGTTGACATGTATTGCTTTGTCTTCGAAAATCGATTCCTTCACTACTGGTTTAAGTGACAACGCTGCCGTACTTGCTACCTGTTTCGTCTCTGAGTCCTTTGAAAATGCTTTACCTTGTAATAGTTTCTTTTGAACGTCAGTTAGGCCAGATCCGGTAGGCGTTACTGATTGATCAGACGCAGTGATCTGCTTTTTAGAGGACGCGCTCCGCTTGAGCAATGGGTGTGCCAACTTAGGCGAATCCAGGGAATTCATTGAAGAGGACAAGGGTTTTACCTTGTTGTCATTTTTCAACAGTTCGTACTCTGATAAATCGTATTGGAAGTCAGCTTTCCATCTCTTTGCCTTCGGTTTATCGGAGGCGTGAAGATTAACTTTGTTACTCTGCAGCCTGCTAGTAAATTTTTCCCGTGCAGAAGTTGTCTTACCGTCAGTTAGACGACACAGTTCGTTCTCCGCTGACTGGATATATCTTTGTAATAGCGGAAATTGGCGAGCACGACGTAGCTGCTGCATCCTAAGCAGCCGTAACCTCTGTTTAGGTTCTATTGTCAGTACTGGCGGCCTTAAGTCATACTCGGAATCTCCTTCATACAAGAAAATATTTGGTCTGTTATCGTTGTCATCGTGGTTTGGTAAATGATCTGGAATTCTTTCGTCATTCCAAACTAACTCTTCGTAATTGGTAGCACAACCTTTTTGTCTCTTTATCACCACAGATCCTGAGTCGCTGATATCACCGTCTCCCGGTCCTCTTCCATCGAGGTCTTCGTTGTTCTCATCGGCATTCTTGGAAAATAACGAAGCCAAAGTCGATGAGATTGATCTTTTCGGCTTCCCCGTATATGCTGCTGACATGCTTCTATAATTTATACGTCCTGTGCAGTCTTGAAGACGAAGGGTAATACACGCTGCACGTCTGTGATTGGATGTCTTGAATGCGAATCTTTCGCGGGAACCTTTGCAAATCTCTCTAAAATCTATAATAAAGGTCAGATTGATTTCGGTATTTTTTTTGTTATTTACAAATGCCTTACATCCAAGATCATGTTTCACGGAGCAAAGTTGTAACTAGACGCTAGTCAATTAAATAATCATCAAGCACTAGGATAGTAGACAATATTTAAATACGCAACTATCACTGGATTTTCGGTGTAGGTAAAACGTCAAATCTAATTTTTGAGTGCATAAAGGTTCTAAAGTAATTCCAAAGGCTACAATAAATGTCTATCACATCAAGTCATCTGGTAACAAATGTTATTCTTATAAATATTATTTTACAATTGGAAACATGAAGTGAGTTTCGAGGCTCAAAGGTAGTTCTAATAACAAAAATAACTAATGTTTTGCATACAACGCTGAGATCTTTACAAAAACACAAAGGGTGAATACCAATCATAAGAGAGTACATACTTGTGGCTGCCATTGTCCGATTACCAGACAAACCTGTCTACAGTTACTGCAACCAATGCCACGTGATCAACAATCTCGAGCAGGATTTTCGTTTCCCTGTCCTGCCTCGATTTAGTCCTAACATTCTGTTCAGAAGAAGAAAGGACGGAACTGAAAATTCGGTACGCATGAACGAAGAGTCGACTGTGACGACGAGAGCAAGCCACCCAGTTACTACGAGAAAACCCAGAACCGTTTGCAAAACTGGAAAAAACCTTACATAAATGAGGCACAGCGTTGTATAGAACACTTGTTATTATGTTCAGTAGCGATTTGACGATGACACTGGGTGAAGATAAGCCACCCAATCTGATATATCTTCTGCTAACTAGAGTAATTGATAGTGTCAGCGGAAGTATGATCAGGCAGTGTCGCTCTTTCCCCTGTGTAGTTGGTCTCTTAACCGTCTTTAATCACGTAAATTTTTTGCTTCTTTCGCACCGTTTTCAGGTTTAATTTTTATCGCGAGAAAAATGTGTGTACTAGAACACCGTGTATCTTTTTTATTAAATATAAAGATAGAATATACCTTTCCTTTAGGTGCTGTTAATTATGGAAGCCTGATATATGTCAGACGCAGATCCCAGCTTCTGGTATTACTCAAGCACTTAACATTGGCTTTGTTTACTAGTTCCTTTATCGTGCTTTTGGTCACAACTGTTCAAACAATTGAAAGCAGGGTGGAACTGAGCGTGAAATACATCTAGCAAGCCATGAGCGAGACTAAACTCAATAAGGAACGTACCGCGCGTTTGCTTGGAATTTTAATCGTAGCTGCGGTCACGGTATATTTGCTGTTCCATGGGGCTTCTTATAATGGTGGAAACGGTAGCAGTGTTTCTTCATCTCAGGGAAAGAACCAGTATGAAACTGTTCGTATGAAGAACGATCATCGTGAAGTTGTGGACCCGAACACAGGGTTGAAGTACTCATACGTTGATTCTGGTAAGTACAACGGCTCAAAGGTTAAGGCTACCTTCGTGACTTTGGCACGTAACAGTGACATTACGGAATTATTGGATTCCATCAGATCCGTCGAAGACAGATTCAACAAAAAGTTCCAATACGATTGGGTGTTCTTGAACGACGAAGAGTTCACCAACGATTTCAAAAACACCGTTGCCTCAATGATCAGTGGTAACGTCAAATTTGGATTGATTCCAGCCGAGCATTGGTCCTATCCAGAATGGATTGATCAGGATAGGGCAGCCCAAGTGAGAGCTGATATGAGAGCAAAGAAGATTATTTACGGTCATTCTGAGTCCTATAGGCACATGTGTCGTTTTGAATCCGGGTTCTTCTACAGACACAAATTGATGGACGAGTACGAGTACTACTGGCGTGTTGAACCTGGTGTCAAGATCTACTGTGACATCGACTACGATATCTTCAAGTTCATGAAGGATAACGACAAGAAGTACGGGTTTACCATTTCTTTGAGAGAATACGAAGCCACCATTGAAACGTTGTGGAAGTCTGTGCACGAATTCAACAAGGAGAATCCGCAATACTTGCATAAGAACAACATGATGAAATTCATCTCTGACGACAAAGGTGAATCGTACAACTTGTGCCATTTCTGGTCCAACTTCGAGGTCGCTTCCTTGGATCTATGGAGAAGCGAAGCTTACAGTAAGTTCTTTGACCATTTGGACCATGCTGGTGGATTCTTCTACGAGAGATGGGGTGACGCTCCTGTTCATTCTATTGCTGCTGCTTTGTTCTTGGACAAGAAACAAATCCATCATTTCAACGATGTCGGATACTACCACGTTCCATTCCACTCCTGTCCAGTTTCCAACGAATTCAGACAAAAACACAAATGTGTCTGTTCCCCAGGAGACGATTTCACTTGGAAGTCGTACTCTTGTACCACGCAATTCTACAACGTCAACAATTTGAAGAAACCAGATGACTGGCAAAACTTCACTTAAGCTTGCAACTTAAATGAAAAAAAAAATTAAATAAAATAAAAACAGACACTGTTGTGAATTCACATATCCCACCAATCGAACCAATGTATAAGAATTATGGGAATTGCGCAACATAACAACCGTACACTTGCCGTTGCACTCTTCTCCATTTTTAAATAACAATAAATACTATATGATTACATCTTTTCGAAGCTAGGAAGAGGCAAGGCACACATGTTGGTATCGTACATCAAATATGAAATTCGTCAGCAGGCTCTAAATTGAGCTGGGTTTCTTCTCCTCAAACTTCTTGAACAACGAATGCGTCAATTCCACACCCAAGAAGGTGGCTGCGTTGGCCGGGAAGGATCTCAACATCGCTGGCCCAATACCGGGGAAAAACCCTTTGATACCACCTCTGGTCTTGTAAATCTTCTTGGTCACTTCGAGCATCGATTGACGTTCCGAAGACGATTGCAACTGCGTCTTCACTGTGTCGATAGGGAACACGACTGCCCACATAGAAACACCCGCAACACCACCACTGATACACACGTTTGTGATCGACAACTCTCCAGAAGTGTGCCCGCTAGCTTTGTTCAAATAATCCTTGCACAACTCGTAACTGGCAAAATACAACGCGCTTCCAGGCCCGTCACGGGACAAAGTCGCTAAAGAGCCCTTGAAAAGGGACTGGAACCCTTGTGTGCGCACTATCTGTTTGGCAGCGTCCAAAAAGGACGTCTTACCCTGAGTGGTCTGCAAGACCACTTTAACACGCTCTGTTGGGGCCGTGACTAACGTTGTGGGAATGGCGCTGATGAACCCGGCAGCAGCCATCTGCTGCAAGCTCAACTCCGGCTCTGTAACTCCGGGAGCCGCCGAAGATGGCCACTTGGTCACCAACTTCTTCCCCACGTCATAACCCCAGAAGGACACCGCGAAAATCGGTGTAACTCCTAATAATGGTGGCACAACACCTTTGTAAAACCCGCGCACCGCGTTCAACGAGGTGGGCCCCGCGGCTTGCCGCGCAGCCTTCAAAATGTGCGATACCGCGTCCGTGGCGTTACGCGCCTGGTTTGACTGACATCTGACTTTCACCAAATCGAACGGATGCCCAGTCAACACCGCACATACACCTCCAACACCGCCAGCGGTTAGAGATTCCAAGTTCTCGGCCAACCCGGACCTAGCCTGGGAGGAGCCGCCGTTGTCATGTGATTTCTCGAAATCGACTTCAATAGACGCGTCACTCATCCTGATAAATAGTTCGTTGTGTTATGTTTTTAAGTGTCTGTGAAACGTAAACCTGTGTCAGTAATAATAGTATACTACTGTAAATAAAAGGGACAAAAAAAGCACGTGAGCGGCGAATTTTGATAGATGCTCTCTGACCTAAGTTATACTGTATGCACCCAACGCTGTCTCTGGCCTGAATTATCCTTTTATCTCCTTCTTCCGCTGCTTTTTCATCATTGCATCGCTAGGCTATCCAGTTTATATATGAAATTAAGTGCAAAACGAATGCTTCACGGTTCAATGACCATTGCTGCGTTTTCTTCTTTTTCATCGGTGGATAATCACCGGACCTGTTTGAGATCCCTTTGATGATCATCGAAATCTTCGTTATCGAGCTGTGCAGGCTGGTGTGTTTTTTTTTTTTTTTCTTTTGGCCCATGAACCATATACCTACTACAGAAATGAAACGATAGCGGTTTACAGACTAAAGTGAAGTAACTTTCCGCCGTGTCATATAGTACGCACTGCGTCGCATATCAGCTAGATGCGAAAAAGTTAGGGGATTGGATTGTAAACGCACCGGAGTTTAACATCTTGTGTGACTAAGGAGCATCCAGCAAAGCGTACAAACTACCATTGTCGTCATTAGTCCATGAGTGACAGCGCAAGAATCAAAATCAAAAACAAAAAAACGCACGCAGCCTACGGCGCGCAAGCGCGCCGTATGGTTTCCGTTTGGTGATTCGATTCACTGCAAAGTCATGTGCATTCAAAACTCTCCTCATTCGCCGAATCCTCAGCGTTTTTCTGTGCGCGCGTTGCATTGGGCATATTTTACCCGAAACGCTTGCTGACAGGGTTTAATGTCAGCGATTTTTTTTCTTTCATTTATCGCCTTTGGCGAGCGGGGCAAATGGTGAAGAAAAAAAAGAGGGGGCGCAAGGAAACGGAAGACCGGAGAAGAGGGAGGAAGACAAAAAAAACAACAACAAACACAGAAATGGGTCACGTGCTGGCTTGGTATGGCACGTGATACAAATACGGGCTGTCCTTTTTTTTTTTTTTTTTTTTTTTTTTTCTTTCCGTGCTAGCATCTCTTGATATATCCAACTAATGGAATCAGTGACGAGTATTATATGATACTAAGCGAATGATAGGGTTGTTTCCTGTTTAATTGTACACTTTGTTGTTCTCCCAATTTGCCCAGATATTCGAAGGAACACGTCAAGTTTCGAATCAGACGACAAATGTCAGCACCAGCGAATCTGTTCCCGGGGCTCAACGACATCAGCGATGTGTTGGAGGAGGTACCGTTAGAGGTTTCTCGGTACATGACGCTTCTGTACGAGATCGATGCTAAATGCGTGAATATAGTACCTGAGCTAAACAAGTGTATTCAGGGGTTTCTCAGTGGGAAGGACGTACCTGATGAGTCCAAGGTCTCATTACGTGTGATCAATCAGTGGTTCCAAGAGTTGATTCCATCGTTGGAGGAGAAGATGCATGTTTCGTCGATAGCGGACGATACTTTGGAAAGGTTGACCGATCGATTGGAACTCGCGTATGAAGTGGCGATTGCTAACCAGGAGATTCCCGAGAAGTTGAGACTGGGCAATGACAACCATCCAGCAATGCATTTGCATCGGGAGCTTATGGCTAAAGTCGAGTCCAATGCCGTGACCAAGTCACAACAGGCTCTGAAGAGTGAGTCGCGTAGAGAAGCAATGGCAGCGAAGAAGACAACGGGCGGTGCTGCAGCTCCAGTCGGAAATGGAGCAGGCACTGGTGCTGCTGCTTCAGCGGCTGCAGTGTCCACAGCAGGTTCTTCTTCGACATCTGGATTAGGCAATGCGACGAGGGCCGGAGCGTCTGCGTCGTCCACAAGCGCTCTCAAACACAGCACAGCGCCCTCTCACCATTCTGGAAATGCTCACACAAATTCTCACAACAGCGCCTTGGCTGCCGCTGGCATTAAACACAACCACGTACACAACCAAAATGTCAACGACAACGGCCAAGCTCACCGAGACGAAGAACAACCTACAAACGCCAAGAAGAGAAGAAACAATAACGGCACAACCACGACAACAGTATCCAATGCTGGCATCAATAGCCCTGCAGCCAATAATGCGCCTGCGCAAAGAAGAAACAAGAAAAGAGTGGGCGTTACGACTACTACCGCTACCACGACCAATACCGGCGCTACTATCCCCATCACAGGTACCCATGCGTCTTCCAAATATCAAAACAGACCAAAGACCAACGAATACGGCGAGGCTCTGTACTGCTACTGCAACCAAGTCGCATACGGTGAGATGGTTGGATGTGACGGCGAAGAGTGCCAGTTGGAATGGTTCCATCTTCCATGCATTGGCTTGGAAACTCTCCCTAAGGGGAAATGGTACTGCGATGATTGCTTGAAGAAGATTTAGAACCGTCCCTTCTGCAACCACTGCTCGCGTGCGACACTAAAATGTAATATTTACCACCGGAAGCTAAATATATATATATGTACTTCCCATCATCTAATGAAAAACTGAACACCTCGGAAATCTAAGATATGCTTATTTTTGACCCAGGATATCTGAAAAAAAAACAGGCTCGAAACAAAATGACCCTATCTACGTATTCAGAAGCCCAATACAGACCCGCGAAACCGTGGCATTCCCACCCACACATGAATCCAACCTCTTCACACAATCACTGCGTTATAGGATTTGCCATTCTATTTATTGGCCATAGAAGTACATATACAAAAACAAAGCTGCGCTTGTCTGTAGGTCTTATCCAGTTGCAACGTATTTTCTTGGCCTTTCCCCATGGCAACCGAAATGAAACCACGATAGAAATCGCATCCCAGTAATAATTCCGGCTTCTACGATTCACGATTTACGTCGTCGCCTGAAGGCTATTGTTTTTTTTCTGGTCTAAGCAACCTACTTTAGGGCCTTACACACGATATCCAAAAAACAACACATCACATTACTTAATTTTTAAAGGGTTTCTGTTCTCTCCAGTATGGCAACAAATGGCATACGCCTGCCTGCTTCTCTACCTTCTTTGTCTTCCATTGAATTTGAAAACAAAATGTAAAATGAAAAATAAAAAAAAATTCAACATACATAATATGGCTTTCTGAAAGTTTTCAATGTACATTTCCCTTTGTAATGTTGTGATGTCGACGAATTGTTGACGGTAGAGGAGCAAGAGACGTTTTTGTGAATTGCGAAAGTTCGAAATCGGTGCGAGTACCCCGTAAAGATGTCGTTAAATAAAGTATGTGAGCAAGCCGCGTTTGTGGGTT
Organism: Kluyveromyces dobzhanskii; assembly: GCA_003705805.3. NCBI lineage: Eukaryota > Fungi > Ascomycota > Saccharomycetes > Saccharomycetales > Saccharomycetaceae > Kluyveromyces > Kluyveromyces dobzhanskii. Next base: position 483,295 of record PPJP03000001.1, on the reverse strand, counting down.
GAATTGAAGTGTTTCAAATCATTTCCACGAGTTTTATATGGGCCTATAAGGTTTTTGCAAAATACTAACTGTACATTCTGATCGATGTTCGATAATTTATTGTGGTGGCGGTCATGATGATTGCGATGGCATTTGAAGCCGGCCGGGGTGTGTTTCGGTGTTTGAAAAGAGGGCGACTCTCAGAAATAACCGAAATTCATGTACCGGTAACGAGGGCTTCAGATCGTTGTTGTCAGTGTCCATCCACACACATTACAGTTATTAAATGTTGAAAAACTCTCCCTCGAATTGAATGTGTTCAGAGCAATATAAGAGAGTATAAACTTGTTGTCGTTGGTGGCGGCGGTGTTGGTAAATCCGCGTTGACCATTCAGTTGATCCAGTCACATTTCGTTGACGAATATGACCCTACCATCGAGGATTCGTATAGGAAACAGGCTGTTATCGACGACAAAGTCTCGATTTTGGATATTTTAGATACTGCGGGCCAAGAAGAATATTCAGCTATGAGAGAACAGTACATGAGAACCGGGGAAGGGTTCTTGTTGGTGTACTCCGTCACGTCCAGAACGTCGTTTGAGGAGTTGATGACATACTACCAACAGATTTTAAGAGTCAAGGATGCTGATTACGTTCCTGTCTTTGTGATTGGTAACAAATCTGATCTTGAGGACGAGAGACAAGTCTCATACGAAGAAGGCCAGACCCTGGCTAAGCAGTTCAATGCGCCATTTGCAGAAACATCTGCAAAGCAAAATATTAATGTGGAGGAATCTTTCTACGGACTCGTCCGTCTTATCAGAGACGAGGGGAAGGGTTTCAGCAGTAGTAGCGCTAGAGCAGCGGAAGAGGACAGCCGTGCCAAACAAAAGAATCAACACCAGACATCTGCTGATACGAATCAAAGTGCCGCTAGTGACCCCATTAATAATGTCACAGGTAGCGAGGCCTATGCTTCCAATTCAGCAGCTGGCGCTAATACTGCAGCTGGCGCTGCCCAAAATTCCAAACTGAACAAATCTTCTAACAAGCAAAACGGTAATTCTTCTAAACAAAAGGAATCTCAAACCACTGGTAACCAAAGAAAGATTCAGGCTGGCTCTAAAAACTCTGAGAAGAACAGCAGTGGTTCAGGATGTTGTGTTATTTGTTAGTTCGTAATGAACCCCCTCTTTTTCTATGAATCACTCTGTCAGTTAGCCGTCTATCGAGCAAATAAATCCTTTCATACTCGATAGAAAAGAAGAAGGTTCAGTTTAAGCAGAGTGGGAGTGCAAGACGAATTGCTTATGACAAAAGCGAAGCTTTCTAACGATCTGCTTTTTCTCAAAACTTCGTCTCTACTTCGTTGCCTGTTACTGAAAAAGATTTTCAACCTAATGTCGTTTCCAAACCCAGCTGCTCCGATAGTATGCGGACCAACGTGACTTTCCTGTAGTTCCTTTCTTCTTTCTTTTAGACTAACCCAACCCTTTTTGTCGCATGTTACGTTGCTATCCAAGCACTAATTTTTAATCATTCCAGGTATCGGCATAATAGTCTCATTACGTTAAAAAGGCTTCCAAAAGTGTATTAATTATTTAATAAAAACCTCCATCACTGAACCTGTTAACTATGATACATAAAAAAAAAAAATTTAGCTTATTATTGTTTTACCATCTGAATTTCAACATCCAAAGAAGCTGTCGTGTCTAATGTCTATCAAGCCGCGTAACTTGAAATTGTTTCGCATATAGCATTAGATATATCGTATTCACCTTTTTTTCTATTACATACGCAAGTACAGACGAGGGATTACCGGTCCTGAAAAACTTACAATGGTCCAACCCTTCAATTGACGAAATGAATGCCAATGAAATGGAGAAGCAAACTTGCTATAATAAACTCACCAAATGCTCTTTGCTTGGAAATGCCTGGGAATGGCGATATCAATTGTAATCTCAGCGATACTAGCAACACAAATTGACCAACGCACATAATGAACCCTGATAAAAAGGCATTAAATGGGAAATTGTCCCTAATTAATACCACAAACAGAAACTGTGTGATACCTAGAACAACTAGAAATGCTAGAAATGAGTCAATTAGTAACAGTTGATTGTTACTCTTTACATTTTTCAAATATGAAGAATAGGCTGTTCCTAGTGATTCTGAGAATTGAACAAACTTAGATGTGTTGACATTACTACCAGTGCTTTGTTTCTTAGCCATCTTTTGGTGTACAACGAAGAAGTATGAGTCTCTGGTGCTTATGAGACTCTGAAAACTACCGCTGACCGGATTAGACGCGTATCTGTAACAATACACGTTTTGTTACTTAGCCTATTTATGTCTTGGGAACTTCAAATATATATATTTTTTAAAACCTTTGGAAAGTGATATTTTAAAGTTGCAACTTCCAAATGAAGATATTGAATGCATATTATTTTAAAGATGTGTTAATTTGAAGGCGAAAGGGTTGAAATTGAGTTGTATGTGGGCTCTGATAGACGGGTAAAATCACGGCATATATTAACCAAACTAAGTCTCTGGTTGGGTTTGTGGACTGGCTTCTTTTTTTTAACCTGCCAATAAATACAGTAAATCAACCTAACAGTAGGTTAAAGGTTTGCGGTGTATCAAATACAATGTCTATCACGGAGAACCGCCAAGACGATGATGATGAAGATGTTATTTGCCTTGACGAAGAAATAGAAACAGGGCACTCTAAGCTAACGATTCTACACCCGCCTAACGAACGGATTGTTCCTCCATTGAACTTCTGTCCAGTAGAGCGTTATTTATACAGATCAGGACAACCTTCGAACGTCAATTTCCCATTCCTTTTAAATTTGAAGTTAAAGACCATTATCTGGCTTGCAAATGAAGAGCCCCAGGATGCACTACTAGAGTTCTGCGACGAGCATAATATACAGTTACAATTTGCGGCTATAAATCCCGACGGGGGGGAAGACGATAATCCGTGGGACGGACTTACCGAGCACTCCATCAGAAATGCTCTGCAGAGTATTGTTAATTCAGAAAACTACCCGCTTCTAGTTTGCTGTGGTATGGGACGGCATAGAACAGGAACCGTTGTCGGGTGCTTGAGGCGGTTGATGGGATGGAACTTAGCCAGTGTATCTGAAGAGTATAGGAGATTTACGGGGAGTCGTGGTGGCAGAATCCTTGTTGAACTACTCATAGAAGCCTTCGATATAAAATCGGTCGAAATTGATCGGGAGAAAGCACCAAATTGGCTTCTTACCGCGTTGTCGTAGCAGGTGTACTTGTCTCTAAACTCTTTTGGCCTTGACTTTTAAAATACCTTTCTAAAAGATCAGCTGCGTATTTTATATCATATGCTGTAGCTCATGCAACATACGACAATTCAAGACACCTTTGAGCGAAACTTCCTAGGAATCTTCAAAAGCATGTTGACTTTCCTGCGTATTGTTCAGGTCCAGTGCAAACAACGCTTATGCACTGATCAAAATCACGTGATACCTTCTTCTACTGTCAAAACGTTTTTTTCTATCTTTAGCTACGATTTCAACTCAAAGAGGGCTTTTTGAGTTTTGTTGTCATTCGGACGATATATATGTACATAGAACAAACGGGACGAGGAAATGATTCAGCTCCAAAAGACACGCTCTCTGCCATAATAGTAAATCCAATCCCAACTGGGGGAAGAGGAATTGACCACCAAACTCGAAAACTCTGCCATAGGGGCCTTCAGTTAAAGAATAACGATGGATCAAAAAAAGTTGGGTCTACTAGCTAGTAGACAACTGTACTCTCGAGAATGGACCAGCAGTGTGAAAAGCACTGCAGAGAGTTTCAAAACATGGGACACCTGTATGGATAACAAGGCGTGTAAAATTATTGCAATTGTTGGTATAGTGCTAGCTTCAATTTTAGCTCTCTACCTAGTAGGTGGTATCCTTTATTGCTTTAAATCTGGTGTCACAAATATTTCGGAATTCTTCTGTTGGTGCTGTTCATGCAGAAGAAGGTCAAATAACCCGACAAATCAGAACTATCAACAGCAGCAACCGCCAATGGTGGTCTATCAGCCTATTCAAAATCCGGATCCCGGTTACGGAGGCTATAGGGACGTCAGAGGCAACGGCTATTATGACGAACGTTTGTCTACGAAGTCAATTGATTTGGAAGAGAGTTTTGACCTGGAAGCTCAAAGAAATCCGTGGAGAAATAACAACAAGAATGCGATGGTACGAGACGACGAAATAGAGTTGGAAACGTATCATCCTAACATGACAAAGCCCTCGTATGTTGACTATCAAAAACCTACCCCTTCCCAATCCCCTTCTAAGGACAGGTACTATCATGGTGGAAATCAATACGTTTCTACCCCAAATGAAAATCCATTTTACCAAAATACAGGATATTATCCAGATGAAACCTCTGGCCAACGTGAGTATCATAGATACTCGTAAGAACCTAACAACATTTTATTCTACTGATGGTCCCAATTATTCTTTAGTTAGGATGAATATGGATGCGTCTTTTTGTTATATATACTTTTATATGTTACACTTTTCGGTATACTTTCGAAGGCTTTATTACTGCAGTTTTATTTGATATTTTCAGCAATGGTTTCTCTTATCGAGCATATGGTTGCTTGCAAGTTTTCGTGAGCGGACTGATTCAATGACTTAGCATGGACTTTAAAACCCCTCTCAATCAAGTCGTCATAGAGTGCCGAAGATTGCTCCACTACATCTTTAGGCAAAACGTCTCTTTTCAAGGTTTGCAAAGCGTTATTCCAAGTGTTGGGAGCCAACTTGCTGAAAGTTACACCAGCAGCAATCCAAGGTAGAGTCATTCTGACAGGCAAACTCGTTAAAATTCTGGAGAAAGCAGTTGGTGTTCTTTTCAGTACACCCGCCTGATCGCTATTCCAAAGAGACTGGAATCCCCAATTATTTTTGCATGATAGAACAGAGCCAAAGCACCAGGCTCCTAAGGCAAACACGCCGGCGGTAACCACTTGTGAATCAAGTTCCTTTTTGTCGGCAAACACATTCTGGCTCCAGTATTGCTTAATTGTCTCGAGTTCGTTGCGAGCGGCAGATTTTTGAGTCTCAATTTCTGCTTCAACATATTCCTTCTTATCGATGACATTTCTCCTCAGCTTATTGACCCATCCTGTAACAACTACAGGTTCCAAAACGCTGTTACCATTAGGAAGCGTGCTATTTTTTATTTCCGAATTGTTCTTGATAAATTCAGGAACAAGAGGCTCACCCCTCTTAATCACTTCTTCACGAACTTCTCCATAAAAGTCTCTGCCCATTGTGTTATATACGGACACCCTATGGAGTTCCTAAGACTTGGTGAACTTACCGGAGGTAGCACTCTGCTCAAGCGTAAATTGTGACTGCTATACAATGTAATTAATGAAACATAAACCAATCAGACATCCAAACTTTTTGTTACTGGGGATATGTGTCCGGGTAACATTCATATACCATTATTCGATATTATGATTGAATAAGATCACGGTTCGATAGATATTGCAAAGAAGGAATCAGCTCACACACGATTGAAAGCTCAGAATAGTGAGTTGCAGGATTCAAAGTTTATAAAATTGGTAAATTAATCTATGTAATTGTAAAATATTTCTGAATGTTGAATTGAACAGAATGGCCTGCAAAAGCAAGGCGCAGTCATGTCACTTCGCTTATTTTATGGTTAACCTATTATACACTGATAGGATGTGTACAACATACTGACACCTCCGAACAAGATGAGAACGTAGTCCAACACTAGCATACTCCTGTTTTTGAAGTTTTGGTTTGCTTTGAACGCTGGAAGAGCGCAGCTCTTTAAGTGAAGCAGTGGAGGGTACATGTACACCAACGGTATACATGCGAAACATCCAACAAAAGAGACAAAAACGTCCAATTTGCTGCTGCCGAAGTATGCGAGACATATCACGAACACGACAATAATCGACCGTAAAAAGTTTTTAGTCCATTTGACTTTCCAGTTGAGCTTGCCCGAGTTTGGACTCAAGTGAACGTCATTTTTATTAGTCGGAGACACAGTTTTCGTGAATTTTGGAATAAGCTTACTTTCGATAATAGCGATTGCTGGGAAAAGTTGCAATGGTGTGGACAACAATATTGCGAGCGAATAGAAAAATTGAACCAAATTCACAAAAATATTATCCTGAGGTAAGTTTAACAAAACGACAGTTTCAACGTATTTTCCAAAAGCTAGGTAACCCAAAGTTGCAACGGAAACGAAGGCAACTGTGGCCGTCAAAATCACTAAACCTAATACCAGTGGGAATTTTTCAGGCTTTTTCATAGAATCCTGAATTGGAATGATTAGGCCTATACCTTCGAATGCGAAAATTGCGGTACCGATAAATAGGGACCATTTTGAGGAGTTGAAACCATATACAATTCCATCTTCTGGTTTAAAGTTCAACTCAAAGACCAAGTGTTTGACTATGAAAAACACAATGATTATGAGGCCAGCCATAGTGAAGAAATTAGCCAATAATGATGTCAATGAAAGCTTTGAAACATTTCTAATAAAAGCCAATGGTATGAATATGACTGCTTGTAAAACCAATAAATGTTCAATGCGGAGGGAACGGAATTGGAAAACGTTTTGAAAGAAAGCCAAAAGATTTTTACACGTGAACACAACGTAAGCGGCGGAAAATCCTAATTGTGTTAAGATCAAGGAAAAGAGAATCGCGTATCTCATGAAGGGCCCATATAGTTTGCTTCCAATGTCACCAAAAGAAGAAACACCAGTCGCAACCTTCGAGCGAATGAGGATGTAGTAGCACCAGTAGGAATAAATCCCGAAAAATGAGAGCATCAAAACTGAAAATGTCAATCCCCCATTAGAGAAAGCGCTAGGTAAGAATAGAATACCAGTTCCAATAAACGATTTCAGCATTAGCAAGAAAGCTTTCGAGGTGGAAGTTTTCACCTGAGATGGTGTTGCGATGGCAGATTTCTTACGACCAAGACGTCCACCCCTGCGACTTCCCAGGAGGGGCATGCCAGACTCGTCAAATTCGACACCGTCGTCGTCTACCGCAAAATCATCGTCGAATTCTTCACCGGCGAAATGCCCGTAAACGTATAAAAATTCCAAGAAGTTTCTTGTGAGAAATGGAACTTTGTCCACAGCGCCCGAATCTTCCATGTTTGAAGACCCAAGTGACCCATAAGATGGCTCGGTGTTATGTGATTCCGCATCTGCACTACTGTATTGTTTAGAAACATCATTCCGTATTTTCTGTACTATGTACTCTCTTCTGAACCCACCAGGAACATTTAAAGCACTTGCAGTAGATCCTTTTCGCCTATGTGAGTCAGCTAAACTTAAATCATCGGCTGACTTATTCTTGTTGTTCTTAAGGTTATTATCAAAACTGGAAGATAATTTGTACAAGTCTCTTACGATATCACCACCTTCAGTATTAAGATTGGAGTCGTACTCTGGAATGCTTGTTTCAGTTTCGCTATGAACGTCGCTATGAGCATCGCTATCCTGTAAGACCGATGAACGAGACTTTTTGCTCAATTGAGAGACAGAAGTCGACTTGACGATATGTTCCCGTAAATAATTTTGCTTCAATGATTGGATAATCTCTGCTTCATGCTCCAAGTTGGGAGATTTGAAGCTAGGTGATCCAACGTCAATCAGGGCACTTGATTCAATACTCCTCCCCATAGGAGGGGTAGGGGCAACGTGCATGGACCTTGAATGACTCCTCATTGATCTACGGCCCAGCACACTTTCTGACAGCATCATTGTAGATTGTCTTCGAGATTTATTCTCAGCAGGAATCGCAATACCTGACGGCTTTCTACCATGAGACATATCAAATTCGCCAACCATCGTATCAATCCCTATTATAGATTTATGTGACAAATATGCTTCTGTATCTTTATTATAAGTGATGAGAACTTTTGTATTTCACGACAAACCAAGAAGCAGCACACTTCACTCAACTTGATGATTGCGGTCAATAACCGAAATTTCTCGACACTAGTATCTGAACCTGCAGACTGTTTTCAACGCTTCCCTGATACATCCTTAGTAGCAAATCACTGAATCTCCTCGTAAGTAGATCATGTGTCCCAAATGACCAAACCGAAAACTGCTACAAAACTTATTTTTGTTATCAACAAATCCGATAATCCATTGAAAACAGACCAAAACAAACAAATTTACATCGCTAGTTTAACCGTAGAAACGGCCGTGAACAAGATGTACCTTAGAGAACGGAACTACGCGCAACAGCTATTCAATGACCCACAATAGCTCCGGTGCCAGTTCACTGTACCCTCGCTCCCCCCATCGGGCTTCCGAAACTGGTACCCCTATGAGGAAAAGAGATGCCGAGAACGACCGAAAAGAAAGAAATAGGACCCGCGTGGTTGCCCCTGTTCTGTATGTCACGTGCTACAAGAAGAATCTGACGCGCGCCAGTGCGTTTGTATAACTGTTAAGTATATAAATATAAAACGAAGGTTGGTCACTAAGATCACTCACAGACAATCATGTTTGCATGAAATCGAAGATGCTTCCCATATCGACATAAGCACGGCCACAGTCACTTAGATACTTTTGCACCACCTGTTTTGAGGTTTCAAAAAGAGGTCTGTTTTGTTCGGCTAGTGCTTGAACTTCAGAGTTGGAAAGAGGTTTCTCTGGCTCGTTCTTGTCACCGGAGTGATATAACGGTTTCAGCGTTTGCAATTTATTTTTCTGTAGGTCGAAAAGTGATTGGAAATAGAGCATTTGGTTGTATAGTTGTTTGTCAGAATATTTGTAACTCATGATACCCGTGCATCCATCCATCAAACATCTCTTACCGTACACAGAAATTTGTCGGGTGACATTGCCGCATGTTGTGTCATCACAGGTGACCCAGCCGGCGTAATAGAGTGAAATGTGAGCCCTTATAACTCGTTCTACTTGGGAAGTGACTTGAATGGGAGTCATGATATGGTCACAGTTTGAACATTGAATGCCAGAATAAACACACCTATAATATCTGGAGGCGACGATACCGCCAAAGGCGAATTTGGTAATGCAATTAGGGCAGGAGAGTTCCAGCGGAACACTATCTCTGAACCTCTCTTTGTCAGAAATGGTGGTTTCAAGTGGTTGCAACGTGTCCATGCCATTACCATTCAACTCTCCGTTAGCACCACCGCTGTTGATGAATTTTCTGCTGTCGAGCCCAAGTGCGTCACTCAATCTTACAATATCGAAACTCTCAATCCTCTCTAGCAGTCTTTGAACTGGAGAAAATATTTGTTTTGATAAATAGTAATCTGGGTCTGGTTGTAGTCCATTTTTTTTATTCATCACTTCGTTTAGGGCTCTTGCCTTATCAGCGATATTCGTTTGATCAGAATCTTGGTTGGAATTATCGTTGCCCTTAGTAATAACAAATGTTATAACAGAGCCTGCTTTCACTACCCTCCCAGCCTCTCTCATTCTTAAAGCAACCTGAACCGCTGGCATATTCTTTCCACCGGGATATGCTTTGGGATCTTTGGAAAGTCTAGTGTTGATTTTGTATTTATCCATTCTTATTTCGTTATTCTCGATTTTTCGACGTATGTCTTCGAGGTATTTGTAGATTTCTTGTAGAGCTGTTTCGGAATCCTCGTCAGACAAAATAATGTTCAATACATGCGTAGATACCTCTTTTGACAGTGGGCAAAATTCACGACGTTTCATATCCAAGCCTTTAACATCAAGAGTCGTTTTTTCGTTGTTTTGTTTGTCGAAAGTAACATTCAATGCTGCATACTTCTTTTTGGCATGCAACAACAATCTTTTGAAAATGTTATCAATGTCGATTTCTAATAAGCTGTATCTTTCGTTGACAAGTTTTTTGAAGTTTTCACCGATTTTGATCGCATCCATGTAATTCTCACAACCTGTACTGATCATAACCGAATCAGTATCGCCATAAACAACTGTAAGACCTAGACTTTCTGCCAACTGTCTCGTATTCATAAGAATCTCTCTACCCTTGTTAGTCACAAGCATTGCCAGTGGTTTTGCATAAAATCTACTGTGCACATAACCTAAACAACCGTACATTGAATTTGCGGTGAGCTTCAATGCTTGTTGCCTAATGTCGTACTGGGCCATTTTACTTGAATCATTCTCTGTCTTCATCAAATTTTTGACTTCTCTACGTCTTTGAACGAGGTTTGCCAAAAGTTTGGGTAGAACACCTTGCAATTTGTCCCGTGAAGGAACGTCTGGTAGTTCATCAATGTCTTCTGGATTTCTTTCGACAGTAGTGAAGCAGATGTTAAATTCTTGAATAATCGATGGGTACAATGAATTAAAATCCATGACCAGGATATAGTTTTTGTGCAAACCTTTTTCTGGTTCAAAAACCAACCCACCTTGATATTTGGATTTTTTGCTGGAAACTTGCGGTTCCATGGGATCTTCACTTTTTTGTTGTCTATATTGCTTCATTTGTCTTGTTTCCTTATCCGGGACAATGTAGTTATTTCTGTTAAACTCATGAAGTAAAATATACTCGTTTCTACCGGCTCGTGTACCACCCAGTGTTTGCCTCCAACCATTACCGGCTAAATTGGTCAATTGCTTAGTCAAAGATAAAATCTGGATTCTAAACGCAATTTCCGCTGTTATCATTGAATTTTCGATATTCTCACCTAATGCCAAGAGCATTTGGGATTCGTCTTCCTGGTACAGAGGATTCAAATAGTTAATTTCAAGAGATTTTCTGTCTTTTCCACATGACACTTGATACATTTCATTTAGTTCCCAATTTTGACATTTTGGAGTCAGGGATTGACCCATTTCATTCGAAATGTCACATAATAGTCTCCCTGCGAATAGATCTCTAATCGTGAACTGCGCTATGTTATTGTTTTGTTTACCAAATTTATCTGGCCAACTTTTCCGTAGCCTTCTACCAAAGACACTAAACTGAGAGATATCTAATTCATGAGCTCTATGTGCTAGAACGTCTAAAATGACACCTTCCAAGCGATGTCCGATTATGACGTCAGGATCGTTAACTTTCAAGAGAGCACAGAAGCAGTTCAATAGCGTTTTTTCGTTGTTGAAGAGACGTACATTACCAGGGAGTTCCTTCTTGGATTTGGGTCCAAGAAGAGGTGGAAATGTCGACCCTTGCGGCGGTCTCACCAGTGTTACTATCTCATTAGGTTTGACATTTTGTGGAATTGATGAATCCTGTGGAAGATTTTTAAAAACTGCCATACTGATTGATACAATTTCCTGTTTGTTCTCCTTTGAATTCATGACAGTTTGAATAGCAACGGATATACAGTTTAAGTTTGGAGAAGATTTATCGTTTGTCGGTACAATATTATTTGGTGTATCAACTTGAACGTCAATAGCACAATGGGAAGCTCCCTGAATTGAGTCAAAGTCACCGCCGGATATTTCAAGCCAGCAAGGTCCCATGATTTTTCTTTGCACTACAAAACTTTCGAAAACGTTTTGGTTACCACCGAATACATGATTGAATGTATCTCCCTCCAACTCAGGAGGAATTGTGCTGTTCTTGCATTTGGGGGGGTCAAACGGTATAAGAACTTTTAAGTATTCTGCTTCTTGTGGAATTCCTGGAAGTTCAAAGGCATATTTTTTAGTTTCCGGTTTAGCACGTAGGGACTTCAACCCATACTTATCCAATAGCAAAGGAGTTACTTCGTGATGGACATCAGCCGGTGTTTTGCCCTCTTTTGGTAAAAAAAAGAGCTCTCTTTCAAAATTATTTATTTGTAACATTGCCGAAACCAATTGATTCTTCTTTGTTTTAACTTTACCGAAGAGAATCAAACAAGAATTGATTTCAGAGAAATCTGTCCAGAAGAACTTAAAGCTATCGGATTCCGTATCTATCACGTCCTCTTTTGGGATCCTTTGTCTTAGAGATCCAGAGAGTGACTCAATAGCCGGAGACGGTTTAACAGAATGCGATAACGGCGTATTTGGAGCCGTGACATACGTAGGTGAAGATGTTACTGGTGCTGCTTGTGCGTTGACATTCATTTGCCTTTGAGCGGCAATTGACTTCAGTTTTTTTCTACCAAAACTGATGCCCTCTTCTTCATCTTCGCTCTCATCCTCACTTTCGTAAGCTTTTTGCTTGCTCATTGTCGGTGAGCTGGCCACGTCGTTTATCAATGAATGAATATCTTGATCGTCTTCTATGGTATCCGAACCAATAGGGTCCAGTGTGCGTGTTTTAGAAATTACATTGTCTTTTCCTTTCAGTGGAGATGTGTCTACTTCAGGCGTGTGGTATCCTCTATGATTAGTACTTTCAGGTTGTTTTCTAGGTATAACTAGTTTTGGTTTCTTAATCATTGGCTCTGAATCGAATTCATTCAAAATGTCATCGAACTCGTCAAGTGATACCTTCTTACGTTTTTCTGTAGGTAATGCCAAATGTCTCTTGACATTTTGCTGCTTTATAATATCTTTTATAGTGTCTTTACCTTCATCCTTTTTGACCAGCTTACCATTCTTCGCGGTTCTCTTATCATCTTGTTCATCTTCTTCGTCAGAATAAATACCGCCGCTCTCTTCCCATTCATCCACACCACGATCAACGTATCCACTCCCATCATCATCATCGACAAAGTCGTCTCTAAGCAGCTCTTGTCTTTTCTTATTTCTATACTGATCCTCATCAATCAAGTCATACACATTTTCTTCTTCCAGTTGCTCATCTAAAACGTCCCTGTTCGATTTTTTGCTTCTGGCCTGCTGCAGCTTTTTGAGCAACTCCAGTTTGTTCTTACCGCTCATTTCGCCCTGCTGTCTATCAGTACAATGTCGAGAGTTAGTCTCTTCTACAATAGTTCTTTTCGACTTTGACTAATACTTGAATAGAGTTATTGCATTAGATGGATCTAATTTTTACGCGTGCTCTTTTTTTCACAAAAGATCTTCAAATTACGCGTGGTCTATCACGAGGGTAGAAGGAACATATTCTTATTAAATGCACAGTCGGAAGTGGGCCAGGAGATGTACTTACACTGAGCGAAGCCGCAGCAAACGGTAGTTAGAACAAAAGTATAATGTGTAATTACGGTCAAGTTTCTGAATCGCTTTTCGACATGCACAGTTTTCAACTAACCATCGCAGTGAATCTAAGCACGTGACCATATATTCAATCATCCTTTTCATTTAAAACTCATCAAATCGAAGTTTGTGAACATGGGTTGAAGGGGAAAGTCGTGTGTCGTACAAGAAGAAGATCAAGCAGCCAGCATCAATAGTTGCGTCTTCAATCCGATGTCCCTTTATCAGAATGCCCCTTCAAAGAAGGATGCGAAACTTCCTTCGTCTGGCGGGACGGATACAGTTCCGTTGTTAATAACTTTAGAACAAAACATCCAGCTATTAAAGCGTAAAACGCATTTGGTGGGCACAAGCAAAGACGGCAAAACGTTAAGAGCTGATATAAACGGCGAAATAATACCTGAAATCCAGGCAATAAGCCGAAAACTGGCTGACTCCACTTCATTAGATTCACAAGACAAGTTTGCCCGAGATCTTCAATCATTAACTAGACAATTCAATAGTATAAAGGCTGACTACGAAAGTAAAACAATACAAAATCCAATACCTGAAAGTGAAAGTAATGATGAAGCAGAGCACCTTGAATCACAATATGAGAGCATGCCAATACAGGAAGAAATCGAAAGGAAGGACTATGCCTCAGAACAAACCCCTTTGCTTGTATCAGCTCAACAGCAAGAACTTTTATTGAACCAAGAAGAGTTGGATTTCCACACGATAATTCAAAATGAAAGATCCCAAGATATATCGAAGATTCACTCCGCTGTACAAGAGGTAAATGCAATTTTTAAACAACTAGGAAGTCTAGTACAAGAACAAGGAGATCAGGTGGATACGATCGGAGAGAATGTCACAGGGTTATCTCATAATTTGCAAACAGCAAACAAAGAACTACAGAAGGCAAATGAGTACCAGAAAAAGAAGAACAGGTGTGGCACTATCTTTTTAGTGGCTGTTGTAATAGTCACTCTAATAACGCTACTGGCAGTTCTATCATAGGACTGAGTTTCGAAAGGATGTAACTATATATATACTAATACAATTTGTCTATTTCTGACGGTTCACAATAATGAACATTACATTAAAAATAGACGCCAACGCACCGGAGAAATACACTTGATATTCAGAACTGTCATCAAACGTTCTTAACAAGTTAATTGTCGGTTTCTTTTTTGGTGTTCTCTGAGGAGGCCTTCTTTGAGTTTTCGAATGGCTGAAGATTTTTAAGATCACCACGTTCAATTACAAGGTTTTTGAGCAGTTTATTTTCCATTTCAAGTGTATTTATTCTCTGCTTTAGATCACAGGCTAGTTGTGAGAGGTCTTTAACCCAAGTTTCCATTTCTTTTTCCTTCAATTTCTTGGTTTGATCGAGGTTAGGCAGCTTAGGTCTTGAGGGAAGGGAAGATGAGGGCGAAGATGATTTTTCACCATCGTCGAAAGAGCTTAGTTTACTTTTTGCAATTTCGTTATCTTTCTTACTGCCTGATATCTCGCCAACATCTTTTGAATTATCCTCTTTGCCATTAACGCCGACATCTTTCGACCGTCCAGTTGATTCTTTTAGATCATCAACTGAATTCGCCGCGAAAGAAGAAGTGGACGCGCCCTTATTCTTAATTAATTTCGATTGAGCGTTAACATCATCCACACTTTTTCCGCTGAAAACGTTTTCATCTTCGTCTTTAACCTGTTTTGTTGATGCATCTGCGCGGGCATTTAGCGAGCTTTTCACATATGAATCAGTATCATTAGTCAGAATTTTATCAATGAGCGAGTCTTTTTGTTCAGGCGCTTTCTTTATTCTTTTCGGCTGAGGTTCGACTGCACTCGATTGTGTCTGTTGCTCTGGTTTTTCATGCAAGAAGTCAAGTAGCATGCTTACTGAACTCTGTACACGTTCTTGAGGTTCCGGTGGCACTTGGGTGTGCGTGTTTGCATTGGCGGCAGACTCTACGTGGAAGGACGTTGAAGGGGGTCTAATTGATGAACTATTGTTCTCGCGACCCGATCTTCTCATTGGGGGATCAAACTTTTCTCTTTCTCTTTCATAGTACGCCATGATTGCTGCAATAGCATCTATTTGCTCTGGTTTGAACCCCACGTTACGCAAAGAATGATAAGCTCCTCTTGGGACATTGAATATGGGTAACAAAGATACCAGAGTTGCTGTTTGTATCGTGGAATAATCCGGCATTTGAATGCTAGAGTCAAATCCCGAAGATGCAGCAGTGTTAGAGCGGTATGCATTATCGTTACCGTTGACGTGGTTATTATGATTGTTTACGGTGTTCACAATCGAAGATGCTGAAGACACGCTAGTATTAGAAGGATATGACATGGCGGTTAAATCATGTGCGGCTAATAAGTTAGTTAGTGGGGATGTAACAAAGGGCACATCACGTTGACGAGTTACGTTCGACCCACTCGGGTGATCACTCGGATTGCTGGTATTATGATTACCGGACTGGTCTTGGACTTCGAAGTTGGTGAACCCTCCATGATCGGGAACCGGGGAATTATGTGTTAAAGATCTTTTCCTCGAAAACCGTTGTCGCGTATGATCGTACTGGTTTCCCAGCAGGTTAGATTTACGATCGAACAGATTTCTCTTTTCCGAAGAGTTTCTGATACCGTTATTACTATTATTATTATTATTATTACTGTTATTGTTGTTATTGGTATTGTTACTAATGTTATTATGCGCATTCGGTCCAGGGGGATCATTGTTGCCGAAATTATTACCATTGCCATCGCTGTCATTCATGTCAGCTTTGTCCTCATCAGGAAATATGAAAGTCTCATCCGCGAAAACACTCAATTCTGCAGCTAAACGTTCGTCCATCGCTAGTTGATTTTCGGCACTCATGGCACCAACATGGTTCTCCACGTTCATTCCACCAAAACTCCCGACGAAATCGCCATGCGAACCATCGTTCGTGTTGTACAAAGAGTTTGTCACGTTGGGTCCAAAGTCGGAATTGAAATCAGTCATAAAATTATCGACAAACGCTAGTTGTTCCAAAAGGATACTAGGAGTAGCGTTGCTGTTTACATCGGTAGGAGGGTTGATCAACGAGTGGAGATGGTTAGAAGCCGTAGAAGGGGAGTGACTGGAGAACTCCGGACTGTTGCCCCAAATGTTGTCGATGCCTTGGCCAGGATGACTATGGTTATTCGTATTGCCTGAGCCACCACCAGCACTGCTACCAGTATGATTGTGATTATAAGTCGATCCACTATTCATAATGGAAGAGGAGAGGCAAAGCAGACCTGCTGGATGAGTACTAACTGCTGCTTTCGTTGCTTGCTATGACCTTTTTCTTTGACGTTTTCACCGTAACATCCATCGAAAGAGATTATCACATATCAGTAATATTCAAAACTACCAAAACCAAACGATGGAAAAATGCTTTATTTTCCTTGTAAACTATCCCATTTCACCGCATATAAGGCCATATCGAGCAAACTTGCGGGTCTCGTGCGATTTTGCCATCGAAGAAAGACAGAAAAAAACTGTGGCACAAGAACAGGAACGGTTACCCGCCCTGAGACACAGGACAGAGCCACACTTCGGGAGATCACGTGACTCACAAAAGAAGATCCCGTGTGTGTGTGTGTGTGTGTGTGTGTTGGTCAAATCGGCGCGCGGGCCGATTCCATTATCGTTCGTTTCGTTTTGTTTCGCCTTTGTTCCTTTTTGTTTTCTCGTTTTTCTACTGTGTGTGCGCTGCGTTGTGTATACTATACTGTTCTTTCTACTCCTCCACACAAAACAAGAATGGCCAGCCGTTTGGGAAAGACACAAAGTTCTTGGCGATCGTACGATTTTTTTTCCAAACGACACCCGGCTACACCCGCCGGCCTGCATCTTGCGGAACGGCTATAGCATTGGAGAGAGAGAAAAAAAAACACCCAGCATTGCGTAGTTGTATCTGTAAATTGTTATTGCCCAGACAAATTGTGTGCATAACTCAGTGTAATAGCTTGGAAAGCTTGCGAGAACCTATAAGGCAAAGCAAAGAGAACTGTTTCGCTCGGCGTTGAGTTGCCCCAGACAATTGTCGGGTTGGGAACGGAAGGCACATCAGACGTGAATCATTTCAACCCGTCCACCAATCCGCATCCAACCGTGGCCACTTCGATGGTTTTCCAACCCGCGTTTGCTATTGCCCGTGTTAATCCGGCTGGTGCAGGGCTCTTAGGTCCGACACGCAGCCCCAGCCGAAGCCTTAGGCTCTTCGCTTAACGCTTAACGTTACGGATAACGGTTTACGTCTGTATACATAGGGCCAGGCTGCGGCCTGAACGGCGAGCTTCCTGCAAGCCAACTAACTGCACACACATACATAATTGATTTCCCCAAGAATCCGGCGCAGTGAAAGAACAAGCATTGTTGACAAAATAGAGAAGCAGATACATGATGCGAACAAAAGAAACAACAGAAAAAAATAAAAAGCCGCAGATATGGCTTAAGAACCGCAGTCCAAAAGTCCCTTTGGGAAAGCCGTGCCACTGCCACTGCCACTGCCATTGCAACTGCTTAGGGGCGGGCGAGCATCCCGCCTAACATTTGGTCCCACTACCTGCTATGCTACGCCAAGATATACGGACCGCTTCGTGTGCCAACAGAAAGACCGTTCAGCTTAACTCCAGGGATCATCGCTAAGATCAGTTCTGCATTTTTTTCTGCCAATCCAGTGCTGAACAGCAAACAAGAAAAACAAAACTTCCAGCTCAATCTATCACAAATCGGGCAGATCGACTACGATGTGTCACATTAACGTACATGAGACGCATATCCACTACGGCTATGCCCACCCCCCCTCACGGATGTAAGAGGATTTCTCTTTTTCCTTTTTATTTCTCATGTAGCTTCAACTGCCAGTTACGAAGTTTTTGTGCAAAAAGCATGGAAAAAGCTGTGGAAACAGCGATACAAGAAAGGAAAAAAACTAAAAGAAAAAGAACAAATGGTATATACATGAAAAAAAAAAAAGTTTCGATATGCCCGTATCAGCAGGGAGAGGTGGCAGTTTGGCGCAGTTGACGTCTCAAATTCCAGTGGTAAAGTATAAGAACCACTCACAAGTAGGATGGAAATGAAAGTTTAAACTTTGGATCCTGGGGCAAGTGCCATCCCATCCGATCTGTGTAATTTTATTTAATTTTATTTTATTTTATTTTATTTTGTTTAATTTTTTTTCTGTGAAATATCCGGTTGTTAAAGTTTCGCTTCAGCAACTAGTAGGTGCGTGTTCAGATATATCTTACAGCTTGTGCTTTTGTTTAGAGTTCTGGCTTTATTACGGAGTATTTCTTTTCTTTTTTGGTCTCATTTCGATATTTTCACAAAAGGTTTTGGATTGTGATTTTTCCAGAGACACGGTATTAAAAAACGAACAAGCAGTGCTAATCTTCAGACACATTGAGAGCTTGCCAAACGATCAGTAATTGGTATCTGCAAGACTATACTCGCTCGTATCCAGAACAAGGACTCGTCAGTTTCATAGGAAGATTTTTTTGGAGAGGGTGAAGGAGATCTTCAGTTGTCATTCATCACATCAGTGGTTAAGGAGTATAGCATGAAAGTGAAAGTCTTTTGAATACAAAAAGCGAAACTGTCATATACAACCACAACGCACGGAGAAAGACAGAGGGGAAAAAGAGATAGAGAAACTATTGAAACGTAGTATTTTCCCAACTGCCAAGACACAATTCAGTGAGTGCTCGTCTTTTCTCAGTGGCATAATCGAATATTTCATTCACCATCAATTCCTTTTTCTTTTTTTCTTTTTTTTTTCTTTGTTTGTTAATCATCATCAGCATAATCATCATCAGCATAACGTTATTTCATTACATTTACGTTCCAATTGGCATTGATAGATAGATCTTCAACGGAACCTTTTCTAAAAAACATAAAAACAAAAAATCAACACATAATGCTTCCACTAGAGGAGCTATTAGATGAAGAGCTTTTCTGTGTCCATAATGAAGAGCTCCTGCGAGAGTTTAACGATTTCCTGGCGAAGTCACACTGTGACGAGAATCTACTGTTCGTTAAGGCCACGAACCCTTTCATGAAACAGGACTCAGAACTGCTGTTTGAACAATGGTGTGAGGTTTACCACCGTTACATCGAGGAGGATTCGCCGAAAGAATGCAACTTCCCAGCGTCAATTAGATCTGGATTCGATAAATCGTTCCATGAACAAACTTTACCGTTAAAGGAACAGATAGAGCAGGCGAGGTTGCATATAATGACCTTGCTACAGGACGCATATACTAAGTTCCAAAGACACTCCGATACGAAGAACTTGAACTGTTATTGTCGGAAGGACCATGATTATTTCCACCGTTCTCACCGAGACGTAAGGCACACCAACAGTGGGATTACCGTCAACATTCCGCTGACGCAGGAAGATATAGCTCTCGTCAGTCCGATGCTCGATAAGTTTAGTGAATGCGCTTTAGACGAAAACGATGACGAGGGAGATGACGAAGAAGAAGAAGAAGAAGAGGAAGGAGACGACGAGGCAAGCAACAGCGGACCTTTGGAATATCAAAAAGCTGGTCTTGATGTTAAGCTGAGGCCGCGAACGAAGTCGTCACCTCCCCCACCACCTTCATCGTCTTTTCGACCGAGAACTCCACCTTCACCTTCGGTTGCCTCTTCTTCTTCAACTCAGCGATTTTTTGAACCTTCGCGCACTCCACTAGAACGGACTCAGCACAATCAGCAACAACAAATAATACCTCCCTCGTTAACACCATCCCTTCCTTCGGCCCAACGACTGAACAAACTGCACAGGTATTCTGTTTCATCTTCGTCAAAGGGATCCACCGCTTCTTCTTCGTCCTCGGTTTCCTCCCAGTCGCCAACTGTCAATTCATCACAAAAATTCTCAAAATTGGTCCACCGTTTGAAGTTTGGTAGAAGTAGTAGTAGCAGTGGCGGACAAAGCGGTCCTCAGTCATGGCAACCGTGAACAGATTATGTCGCATGGTCTTTCCACAGCTACTAGTAAGCCCATTTACATCTCGAACTCCATCCAAACAAGCACTTCAAATCGGGAAGGTGCGTGTTCCTCAACATCAATACAACTGACAAATTCATAGACAGTCATTTTAGCTTCTCTTTTCCCACGAAAAATTGCTACCAACTAACTAACTTCCAAATGTCCTCTTACATTTTTATCGGAAAAAACTCTTAAATCTTTGTTCCTTAATAATATTATAAAATAGTAAACTATCCTGCTGAACTCGTTTAAATTTAACAACTAACGTTACTCTGCTCATACCACAAAAGTTTAGCTGGTCCTACCGACATGCTTGGTGGCTTTTGTCACTCTTTTCTGTTTGCATTTTCAGCTTATCGATTAAGTAACACAATTTGATCGCTATCAATAATTCAATGCTTCTTGGCTCAAGAGCTGCAATCCCAACTTAAGTACTACAAAATTCAAATATGTAAGCATTTGACTGTAAATCTAATATATAAATGAAGTTTCACTGTTAACCATTCACCACAAAAGGCTCTGAAAATCCCTCCATGTGAGTTGCCTGTTCTTCTAACAAAAAATGGTGTTATCTGCAAACGAATATCATTTTTATGTTACATAATGAAAAGTAAAATCGAAAGGTATGTGGGGAAAATCTAACAGCAAACACTTAAGGTAAATCCCGGATATTTCACAGTATTCTCGAAAGTAGAGGCAAAGCGCAAGAACAATTTAATAAGGGTGTAAACAAGTTTTACACACATCGTGAAAGAATAGTTTCCATTTTTTTTTAACAGCTGAAGAGAAGTGTAATTCGTACTAAGACTCGAGGCATTTTTTACAGGTACTATTACAAAAAAACAGATAGCGTTACATGGAATCATGACGTCTTCGATCCCAACACCTACAACACCTACTGCACAAGCTGCTGATGAGCATGAAATAAACGAAATAAGCGAGGATGAAATGCAGCAATTAGATTTGAATCCAGATTTAGATGACGTGGAGGATATAAAAATGGAGGAAGAAGATGGCACAACATCCTCCTCTATGAAACGTAGTTTCATCGATGACGAGAGGAACAATTACGGGTTTGATAATATGGAAGACTTCAAGCCTGCTTTAGATTTAAAGTCTCCATTTGATTCACATACAAATTTATCACATTTATCCAGCACTGAACAACCTCCCGACACTAGTAATGCTAGAAGGCTTTCACTATCTCAACAATCCAAATTTGTGTCATATATTGACGAGCAACTCTTACAAATCCAACGGAGGTTTGTTCAGAGCAGAGGTTTGAACAAAGAGCATGGATACAAAAATCTTTCGGAAGTTCTACGTGATTTAAAAAAGTTGATAGACTTTATATGGTATTCAGTGGACGAAGTCAGTAATACTGATTTAATTTTACGGGAAAATTTGGACGACTCTGCTCTTTACCAAAAATATCAAGGATCTAAATCAACTAATATTGGCCAGTCATATTATTTTATTAGAATTGCGGATGATCTTCTAGATTATCTTGGAAAATTTCCGTTAACCGAGGAAGACGAAGGTGACGGAAACGGCGATGAGATAACCATCTCATCTCTCGACAATGCTATAGCTGCAGTAGATGACCAAGCGAATCTTGAACAAAAAAATGGAAATACAATACCTACTCATGGGTCACTGCGCAAGCTATTTAAAGTATTATCTATCTTAGACACTATATTCGCTAGACTTATTGACGGCAAAGTTCCAGGAAATTTCAGGATAAGCGCAACAGAGATTGTCAGATTAACTGGTATCGCCGAACGTACTAGAATATTACTACCGGCGTTAATGGAGGAAAACAATATTCATGGTTACCATTATGAAATTTCTAGGGTGTATCAAGAAACATTGGAAAGAGGTACATAGTATATAACTCACAATAAATGTAGGCTTTTAAATCACGAAAGCTGGTCGAATGGATTAATATTGTGAGAAGTGACCAGCGAAGGTGTAGATAATGGGGTGATTATATTTGAAGATGCAAAATCCAAATTATCGCCGTACTGACCGGACGGCGATCCTTGAGTTGTCGAATGACTTTGATGCTGTGCTGTGTGGTCTGTCATAACTGTATTGGCACCATATGAGGTATTTGAAGATGACTGCTGATTAGCAATGGAGACACTTTTGTAAGAGCTCAAGTCCAGTATCACAGTAACGTCCTTGGTGATTTTTGCTAAGGAAGCTAAGTTTGGCCTTACGTCATTTAACGTCGGCAGATCGCTCATAATTTCTTTGGTATTAGCCAAAATCGCTATGATTGATTTCAAAAATGCATTAATATGTTCCCATGTTTTGAGTTTCTCTTTCGTTGCCGAATACTCGTCGACATCACCATTAGAAATCACAAGAAGCCGTTCTTTTAGGACTTTAGAGAGCTCCATGGATTGGAAACAAGTATCTGTTAGTTCCTTTGTTTTGGCTGCGACGGTTGGTGTAATTGATGGTTGATCTGATGTGGTGCTCGCAATAGCCGACTTTGTTATAGCTTGTGTCAGCTGCGAATAGACTACGTTCACCATATCAATAACCGTATTTAGAGTGTGATATAGCTGTAGGTCAATGTCCGTATCCGCGACAGTCGGAGTTTGACTCGAGGTGCTCGAGATATCAACGGGTGCAGCCACTTGCGCAGTGACCAAATTATTCGGTTGATCACAGTGAGGCAAATTACGGATCGGTTTAGGTGAAGAATCCGATACAGGAGGAGTTATTGAAGATTTCGAGATAGGAGTGCTTGAAAAGGAGGATGGATGAGTTAGAGGAGCGACCAGTTGGCTGTTTTGATTTCCTGAAGGAATACCATTATCTTGAACAGCAACAGCAGTTGCGGCAGTGGTAGCAGGAGCTACTGCTGTGACAGATTGCTGAGAGGACGCACCACTCAATGACGAGGATCGATTCAAAGCAGACGACTTTTGCTTACTGTTAAGATATTTCTGGTATTGACTCATGTTCATAGAATGAACAGAATGTGTTCTTGCTATCTTCTTCTTCTTCATCATTTCTCGATTGTCCAAAACGAGTAGTTTCCATGCATTAAAAATCTCAGTATAGGAACATAAGGTATTCATGTAAAAAACCCTTAAGAAAAACACGTCATTATTCCCGAAGAAAGCGTTGAAGTTCTTTCGAAGTTGAATAAAGATTTTCTTGAATATCGAAAGTATTGTCAAACATAGTCGTATCAGAACATCATGATGAAGGAACTGAGTTTGTGTAACAGAAGGGTCACCTAGTTGAGTATTGGTTTCAAATTGTTCCAGTACTTCAACTAAGTTGTCGATGTGAGATTTGAGACTATAAAGTTGCGATACGACGTTGACCGAAATGGTCTTCTCAGAACAAAGGGACGTTATTTTTCTGATGTTTTGTTGACATTCAGTGAAAGTAAATAAAAGCTTTCTGCAAGCTAGAACCACATTTTCCATGGATTTTCTTTTCTTTTCATGATGCGTTTGTAATAATTCCTTATAGTTTTGTTCGTCTATCTCTTCGTCTACTTCTTGAAGATTAGGTTCCTCAGGCAGAACAGATAATCTTTTGAAATATTCATTGAATTTCGAGTGAGAATACAGGTCAAGGTCACTTTGAGGAGACGACAGTTTATTTTCATTGTCTTCAGAAGTGTGTGAATTTCCGATGAATCCCATTCTTTTGGCAGCACGCGTTATTTTTTGCTGCGTATCTGATGCTGTCGATGTAGCGCTCTGAGCGACAAGATTATCACTGAAGTATTTTCTCAACGCCATGATCCAATACTCTTCAGCTGAACATTTGGAACCATTGAAACCTTGGAGGACTTTCTCAATAACATCATTTGGAAAATTATTACCATCTAGCTCGAGGACACGTAGATTTTTTAGCTGCGAAACGATAGGAAATAAAGCCTTTATCGATATTAGCTTGTTGTTTCTCAAAGAAAGAAATACAAGACTCTCACACCATTTCTCAGGGAACTCTTGGGGTATCTGTGATATGCTATTGTTAGAGAGATCAACACTTTCCAATCGAAGACAGCGAGTTAAAGGTAACGGTATTTCACTGAACTTGTTGTCTGAAAGATCGATGTTTCGTAGATGTGTCAACTTTTTGAATGATCCTGGAAGCTGTGTTAAGTTATTATGATGCAACGAAAGATTTTCTACCCTGAGAAGCAACTCAATAGCGTCCTCAGTGATGGTTGATAGGCCAAGTTCATTTAAAGAGAAGGTGGTACTATCCTTTTGATAGTTTTCTTTGTTGGAAGGGTTCAACAGAGGATTTCCATTCTGACCCTGTCTGAGTGATGTCAGTAGTTCCGTATGATTATCCATGGCCTCGTATCGAAACTTGCTGGAGTTACCGCGAAAGATCTTCCGGTATCTGGCTGCTGCTTCGTGAAGGTTGGTAATGCCTATTTCGAACTAATAAACTCTCTAAATATCATATTTGGAGAGTTTATTTCGATTTGACTGGGGATTCTTTTTCGATTCTCGTTTTTCTAAGGATTCATGTTAGTGAAATAATATAGATGCATGTGGCCGAGAAGAAGGGGATTTTAAATCTAAAGGAGCAAGCCCCACATTTCAAAAGGTACGTACGAGTTGGCCAATCCAGTTAGGGAGATGGTGATTACTATCAGAAAACGTTGGACGCTTCATGGTGGACATTTCTGTGGCTGTTGCTCACAGTTTCAGCGGAATAATCGATGCTATCCTAGCTTCGTCGGATCCGGGTAACATAAATTTCCGTCATTTTTCGGCTTTGATATAACTTGAAAAGAAATTTGGATATGGGATATTAAAGCATTACCAATCAATCAATGATACCTCATCACAACAAATCTGAAAGCCCCCAAAATCATCGAAAATGGGTTGGTTCTGGGCAGACAAGCCAGTAACGGGTTTCAAAGATGTGGCTTCCAAATCGGGAGATATTTCAGCATGCCCTGTGATGCACGACAAACAGCAGAGGAAAGAAGTCTTGGCATGCCCTGTTACTCATGATAAGAATACTGCAGCTAAAATCACTGGTTCAGAGGGAGGTTGTCCTGTACTATCTGATCATAATAACCACGGGCTGAACCCTCTGAACAATATTCCAGTTGCCTTAACCGATGCGAAACAGTCAGATCAAAAACTGGATCTTCCAACGGAGCGTACTGTTAGTTCAATCCCAAAGGGTAAAACGGCCGGTGATGAATTTTGGGAGTATCCTTCTCCACAACAAATGTACAACGCAATGATCAGAAAGGGTAAGATTGACCCATTTACCGGCGAGGAAATTCCTGAAGATGCTGTAGAATCTATGGTCTTTGTTCATAACTTCCTCAATGAAGGTTGTTGGCAAGAGATTCTGGACTGGGAAAAAAAGTACACCGAAATGACACATACATACCCCAAGTTGCTACAGTTCATGGGTAAACCAGACCAGCTTTCACCAAGAGCAAGATTTTTCAACATCTTTGGAACCTTATTTCCAGGACAGTTTTCCTCTGAATTGCCTTTTGATAGACATGATTGGATTGTTCTGAGACCTGATCCTACTTCGTCTGACACGGAAAACCCTGGTTACAGCAAAGTTCGTTATGTAATTGACTTCTATGGAGGTCCCGATGATGACGATGGGCTACCAACTTTCAATCTTGATGTCAGACCTGCTTTAGATAGTTTTGGAAACGCTAAGGACAGATTCCAAAGATGGATGGCACCCACTTTGGAAAAATACTTCAACGAGAAAGATCAGAAATGATTCAGCTCGAATTGCAGCCGCACTTCAATTCTCAACGAAGAATCACCGGTGTACACCAAATGCAATCCAGTGTTATCAATTGATTTTTTTAGAGCAATCTTCGTCAATATATATTTATACCACATTTTTCTGTTTAATGAAATACCCAATGGCTTATTAACTTTTTAATAAATGGTTGTCAACCGTTCTTCGATCAAATGGCAAAACTCACTGTAATAGAACTGATGCGTTTTTTACATCGATGGGATCTGCTATTTACATTGTTATATATATACAGGTAGGTTGCATTCATAACAACTCTTGAGGTATGTGAATCTTGTCATTAGATTTGATATTCTGGAGATATCTTGGATTTTGTAGCTTGAAGGTATTTTCAATTTTTAGCTTCACTAGGTAAGGTAAGACAGTGTTATTGATGAAATCAAGTTCGTTTTCACTGAATTCGGCGTTTCTTCTCGACAAAACAGATACCGATTTCAGAGTTGAAATAACACATTCATGAAAGACTCTGCGATGGATTTTTTGACAGAGTTCCCAATATACCTGTTGTTTTGTCACAAAACCAGTGTCGTTCTTTGCGATACTCAATTCTGAAAAACCCTTGAACATTGAGTTAAATAATTTGTAGTTAACTTGAGAAGGGGCTTTTACATTGGCTGTCAAATATTCTTTGAAAAGTTTTTCTGCGTATTCCCAATTTCCGTGTTGTAGGTAATAGTCCAAGAAGTTGCTGAATTTTTTGGCGGAGTCTTTTGAGCTATTGTCAAGACGAAGGGCTTTCATGAAGGCAGTGGCAACTTCTTGATTATCACAAATTTTCAAGAATTCCTCGATAACTAAAGCTGCTATAGCGGAGTTAGCAGATAATCCTACAGTACCCAAAATTCCTGTGCCATTAGTTTCATCAAAAGTCTTCATATTTGCAAGCAATTTGATTGCTAAAGTTTGGTTATTTGGTTTGATTCCTGTTGAGGATTGGAATGTACGAACGTAGAAGGCATCAATGTCTCCGACAGAGGCGTCAGAATGAGCCAGTGCTAGAAGAATGGTGTTTGCCAATTTCAAGTTTTGAAGTTCGTTCGGGATTTTAGATTTTAGCTTAGAGAAGGGAACTTTTTCAACCGAGGCAAAATAGTTTCTTAAGTAAATCTCGGAAAGTTCAGAATTATTTCTGACATCTGCAGGAACGTCTAAAGTCCAAAATGTTTCCACAGTTTTAAAATGCCCGGCAGTTATCAATGCTTCAAGCATAGCTTTATAACTATCTACGCCGATAGGTTCGTTAGATTTTTTGATGTATGAGTTCCAAACAGCTTGTATTCTATCTAGTCTGGTTGATTGGGCTTCCTTACCGAATGCGGGTATATGGGCTACAGCTTGAAGCAGGGAGTTGTACAATAAAACGGTTGGTTGAAAGTTGGTAGATGCCTCTTTAAGTTGTCCAACTATCTTAACTGCATCTAAACTTCTACCCAACTGGGCTAATCTTATCATGAAAGCACCTGGAATCTCCTGATTTGTTGATGTATAGTCCTCGACTGCTAACGCCAGATACTTTTTCCATAAAAATCCAAGGAGCTTAGTATCATTAGATTCTTTGAGGAATTCGTCAACGAAGGCGGTTTTATCAGCAGTAAACCATTGTAGTAACAACTCGTCGTACGATTTTAATAATTCATCCTTAGATGTGGCTTTCAACCCTAGCGATTTGATTTCTTGTTCAATTGCATGGAATGGTATTTTATCAGCAGAAACGCTGAGGATTTGACTCAGAACTTTAACGTCTGGCTTGACATTACTTTCCCTGGACAACATCAAATAGCCGATGGAAGTGAGGGCCTGAATTTGAGAAGTACCAGTTGAATTTAGAGGCATTTCCTTAGAGTGCTCGAGGAAAGAAACCCACAGGTTGATAGCTTCTTTAGGTTGAAGGTCAACTAAAAATTGTTTCAATACCAGAACAAAATGCTGATGACGTGCTAGGTTGTATTTCAGGTAAGTCTGTAGAATCTCAAAAGGCGTAGGTGGAATAGTTGCCGATTCACCGATGTTTAGACCATTCAATTCCAAGTTACTCTGCAGAATCAATTTTGTCAAAACTGAGTTGCATATGGAACTGTTCATAAAGTACTTTGGGTTTACTCTTTGCTCGGATGTGAGTTTTTGTAGATCTGATTGGAATTGACTATAAATTTTCTGCGCAGGTTGGTTCTTGTCGAAATCGTTGGATAGATTTGATCTTACCGTATTCAAAGCTGCAAATGGTTGGATTCTTGGACGCTTAACTTTACCATCTTCACCGGCAGGTTTCGTTTTGTTGGTATTAGCACCATCAGGCTTACTTGGTTGAGAAACATGATTAGGTTGGGTTGCAAGCCCACGTACGCAGCATTGTCTAACAGAGAATCTGGCAGAGAGCATCGTCAAATGACTTCACAAGTAGCAGTTTTGATTGAAGGCACAACGATGGTCAATTGTATTTATTTCTACTGCCCAGCACGATTGATCATGTACAGATCATCACATTACGATTACCACTGTTGAATTATTATATTCACATAATATTACGCTTTCAGTGTACTAACAAATTTAAAATTTTCTAGATCACTGCACACGTAATATATTTTTCAGTAAATGTAGAAATCTTTACTTGACACTCGCGCATAATGTAAAGTGACCCGGACATTAGGTACAGCAGCCAATGCTAGGACGTAAGATGAGTGCTAAACTCTTTATAGGATCGAGAACCTGTAGTTGGTGTGAGAAGGAAAAAAGTAGCAACTTGTTAGTAGACTTGTTAGTAGACTGCAAGGTGTAATAACGCTAATAGTTTCCTTTGAAAAATGCTAAGGTTGTGGAACGATTTCTTGCATTGTCTACTCAACTGGCGGAGTCCGCTCCTCCCGCAAGAAAACCACAACTGTATAAAGAAAAGCTCACCACCGTAGATGAAGCGGTATAATTTTCGATATCTGTTCCTGAAATGTTATCGTATAACTGCGTAAAAAACAAACAACTACCTAGACAAGGTGATAATTTTCCACGTTCAGTTGTGTAACGTCTTTGCAAGAATGTACGGTAGAAGTTGGCGTACAAAAACAGTATTTCAACTGGGTTTGGAATCATATGCTCGAATCACCGCTTTTACTTCTCTCTCGATTGTTTAATATGATGCAAGATCTCGATAGAAGATTGATGTCATACAGCCGCAATTTCGCATTTTCGCATTTACTTGGGTTTAAACTTGAGCGAGTAGTACGGATTACTTTCGCAAAAGCAACCTGTAAAAATTTAAAGCTCCAGTGGGGTTCATGGAAAGTAAACACGAACCGTAGTGCTGGTTGGCGAATTCAGTGCGCCACGCATTCAACAATGGCTAAAAGCAAAAGTATCATAAAATATAAAAGATTCTTATGTCCAGACAGCGAATGCCTTGTGTGGAATTCACAAGTCAACTAAAGAGCAAAGTTTTGTAGCTAGCTGGTCACCTACGTTATGCACAATGCATTGCAGGTACTACGCAACGGCTGTATAAGTAAATATCCGTTGTGATTCTCTGATTCAAAAGCTCAAAAAAAAAAAAACACTAAAAAACAGAGTGGTAAAATCGCCGTAAGGGGAAATGGAACGAAAATAATTTTCTGTAAAGGGTATCGGTTGAAAAAAAAAACTGAATTTTTATCTAACGCACTGTGTGCATATATACCGCGTGATTCTCCTGCATGAGGTAACGTTCGTGTTAGATTTTTTTTGTCTTTATGCAGGTCGATTAGATAAAATATAGTATGAGTCAAACACACTAATATAGATAATGGAGGACATGAATTGCGAGTAGAGTTTGAAGGCGGGGAGAGGTTCTGCAATACTCTTGAACCAAGCCAGAATCCCCGAACCAAGCATTAGCTTTTGTTCTGCAGATAGAGATCGGAAGAGAGCACCTCGTTATGTTTCAGATCGAGTCTAATATTTTCGGTGTGAAAAATTTCGGTTGTGCGTTTTACAACAGAATTTGCAACTGCATGTATGCAGCGTAAATAAAAGTGGGAAGATAGGCTCACGTTTTGATAGCTTGGAGTGGCTCCTCAAGCCCATCCTCGGGAGAATCAATACAATAAACCCTCATCCTATGTAAAAAAAAAATGGATTCGATTTACTAGGGGAGCACGACTCTGCAAAAATTCCAGTACATGGTTTAGCACTTGTAGTACCCCCGGTTTAATTGATTATGTTAGGCCATTTCTTTCCTCTGGGAATTGTACCGCGGAGAGGCTCGAGTAGGGATCCAATACAATCTGAGGTGAGAAAGCTTTTATTGCAGAACAAATATTTCGCCCCTAGCTGTCGACTGAACATCATCAATTCAAGTCTCATAAGGGGTGCATGAACAACGCAAATTTGGCTGCGGGTGCACCGGTTGCCCACTTCAGATTGCTATTACAACCTAAGGGGAACAAAGAGGTTTTTCGACAGAGAAAAAACTTCTCTGCAGGCGTGCTACACCCCTAGACACACCCGCGAAGCTATGAGGTGCTGAATTTTTTTTTTTGTTTATGGGCATGATCTGGGATCGTCCGATAACGTGGTGAGAATCATAGTTCTTCTTAGCAATAATAACGAATACGGCAGACCACCGGCATATACATCTAAGGTACGAGGGTATGCTCCTAGATGCAGCCAGAGATTTACTCTTGGACACGGTCGGGTTCTTTCGCTTCTTTGCCGATAACTGTATTACCTATCACCTGTCCGTCCAGCTTCCTGCTCGGCCTTCAATGAACCGAAACAAAAAAAAAAAAACTTTGGGCCAGCCGATAAGCATTCACGTTTTGTCGTCGAAAACCAAAAACCCAAAAATGAAAAATACTCAAAATATATGCGCACGCACTGATGAAAATCGTTAGGATCTAAAATAGCACACTACAGGTGGGTCACAATGATTGTCCGACACCGATACAAGAGGGTTTCCGCAAATGTAAACCCTCTATAGCAAATTGATGCTAATTTTGCTCAATTGAACTCAGCCAGTGCCCGTTAACGGGGAAGCAGATCACCGATCTGTCGCCACGTTCGTTTTTTCCAAAATGACACTCTCCGTCGGTTTTTTGCCCTATAATCTATTTTAGTTTGAGTAATTACTTAGAAAGAAATGAAAACTGTGCCGTCACAATTGCAAACACCACCGGGAATAGATCTCACACGCATGCCAATGGGTAAGAGGGCTCCATACGCTAGCTTTGTGTAGTCATTACGACCATACTCCAATCGAACCAGTGTCTAGACAGAAGAACAGTCAGCTCACACGATTCGTTATTTTCGAATGGAATCGAAATCAAAAACAAAATAAAAAAAAAAAAAAGGCACACACACACACTCACAGATCCGAACCACCCAACTTGTTCTATCTTGCAACTTGAGCCCGTTGCCAACTCACAACTGCTTCTTTTTTTTTGGTTTTTCCCCTTTGGGTTCGAGAAGCTTTTTTTCTACATAGAAAAACTGGCAAAAACAGCTTTTTTTGCCATGGGGACGAGGCCAGATAATTTTTTTTTTTTGCCTTCATTTGGCGTAGCCTTTGGTGAGAGAATTCAGGTGGCTATGGAAGTGTGCGTGACAGTGTACTCCGCTGGTGGCCTTTCTAACGGGCGATAGACACACCAGCTGCGGGCTGGATAGCATTTAAGCTGAATTGGGTAAGCCAAGGGCATCCCGCCCTATTTTGTATTCTGGATTAGGTCTGAGGAGAGATATCCGTGCTTTTCCAAATTTGAAAAACGTTCTCCCCCGGTGTAGTTTAGGGTTATAACCTTTTTCGATTATTTTCAGGGTTAGGTGAAATCGTGAAGTGTCTTGTTATCGCCTTGAATGATGCATTTGTATGTAAAATCCGGATTTATTATTATAAACGGTTGCACCCCCCCCGCCCGTAGAAACAGCTGCCAGTGGATTTTTGTTTTTGTGCAGTGGGCATGATTCTTTTTATTTTCAATTTTGCTTAGGCGTGTGGGTCCTGTTGCTATTCCAGTGTGGCCATATTTCGGGCCTAGCGAGTATTTTGCACGCGCGCATTCCCAGCTAATCGCTCGCTACCTGCACCGTTACCATTTCTCACTGGTAGAAGCTCCCAGGCTGCCTCTCTCTCTTTTTTTTTTTTTTTTTTGACTTTTGCATTTTAGCATTCTTTCATTCTTCCTACTAACGGATAGGGCCATCTGAAGCTTTACTCTTTCGGTAAACTTATGGGTACTTTCTTTTTGATGGTGGTATTATCCACTATGCTTCCACATTTCGTATTTGCATTGATTAGCAGGCTTTTGCAGTTGGCCAATGCTGTGCTACGAGTTTCTCTTGGTGGGTATGTACGATTTCTATTATCGGTTTGTAGGTACACCGCTACCATTCACAGTTTTCATACTCTTTTCGAATTTTGTAGTGCGCAGTTTCCGAAAGACATACCGTTAGATAGAGAAAGACAGCCCAGGCGACCCACTTACTCTCATCAATTTTTTGTTACTGTATAATTGATACCTTTATTTAATATTCTTTTATATATTGGATCGAAGAAAGTCGGTTTTCCGTTTTACCTGTGTTTTAGCAGTGCAATTCAACTTCTTCGATTCTTCCAATTAGTTGTTTCGGTTCATATCATCCTCAGTTAGATCAGTGACCAAGAAAAACATAGTTGTAGGAAGCCAATCGTCAATCAGGTTATTGCTGCCCTTCCTTCCCTCTTTGTTTTACTTTTTTTTTCTGGCTGTTTCTGCTGTTCTTTTGCATTTTCTTCCTCCAGTTTTTAGGGCTTTATTCCAAGATTTGTGAGTGGTAAGTTTCGTAAGTTTCGAAATTGAAGAACTTGAAAAGTATCACAGAGTTGAACTGTTCTTCCCAGTGTCCCATTCTTTGTTCTAGTCGAGAAAATATATCTTCATCAGGAGTGTTTCTGCTTGAATCAGCGACTCTCGAAAGGTACTGTTTTTTTTTTAATCAAGAGATCTTTGATACACAAGCTGTTTTCCCTCGTGCGTTAACTATCCAACTCACTGCTTTTGCTGGCACAGAAGGGTCTTGATATCAACTTTTGAAGAACCCATTGGCATTCAACTTTGTTGTTCCTTCAAGAGCTTTTCCATCTGCTTGTTGCACTGTTTCTTCCGATATTCACTATCGCCAAAACCATCATTTTTGCATACTCCGGTACTTGAATAATCTCTTCTTCATTTACTGTATCATCGATAAGACTTCTGTTTTCAATACGTTCAATCGTCACGGTATCTCGCTCGTTCTATATAAGTTTGATACTCTATCCAACCTGCCTACTTGAAAAGCCTTAATCTTTTCACTTTGAAGAATTTTTTCATTCTTCCACTCCGATTTAGAAGAGCTTCATCACGACTACGTGTAAAGATCACGTAAGACACACTGATTGTCTAGAAGTCTGTCGCATTAACTTGCTGTCTTCTTTTGGCTTGACCCTCTTGAACTGAAGTTCAATACAACAACACTCTGCATTTTTACAGCCAAGCGCTTCACCACGTTTGAGCTTTTCAGCTGGTCTGTCCCAAATTATTAACAACCTCAAGCAACCATCCGTGTCTACACTCATCTTTGTGCTGAATCTATTGTCCACACAACCGTTATCCAAACACACCTCTCCCTAATATGATGATGTCCAAACCAACAACAGTCGATTCCAATCACTTGGGCTGCATCAGAAGATCAGTGTGGAATGAAAAGGCTTCCAATTCTAGCCTGGTTGAAATGGAGCTAAAATCACACAAAGCTACGATTAACGAAAATGCATCCACAATTTTTACCTGCTTGATAGAGAACGATAACAACACAAGAACTTCAATGAAGTGTTTCAAATCTCAGCCTGAAATCAATCTTCAAATGAGATCTTTGATCTTCGACTTCATAATGTGCTGCCACATAAGATTAAAGCTTTCTACACCAACCCTTTTCTTATGTTTCAACATCATCGATAGGTATTGCTCTAAAATTATTGTCAAGTCATCTACTTACCAACTCTTAGGTTTATGTTCTCTTTGGTTGGCCTCCAAGTACACCGACAAGAAACAAAAGATCCCATCTTTGCCCATTCTACAAAGCCTATGTTGCAACCAGTATACCAAGGAACAATTTAAGGAAATGGAGCTTCACATTTGTCAAAGTCTAAATTGGACAATGTGCCATGGTCCAAGCTTAGACTCTTTCCTAGATATCTTGATTAGATCAAACACCTTCGACAACGGCAACACTGACTATTCAGCAATGAAGCTTGGGGCCCTGATTTTATGCCAGCTGACTTGTTTCAGTCCATCGATATCTTTTAGCAACTCCGCCAGCTCTATTGCTCTGGCGTGCTTGTTCATCACTAAGTTCTCGTTGCTGTCTTCAAAGTTCAATACCTTTGCCAATTTTGAAACAACGGTGTCCGGTGACCAACTTGATCCAAAGATAATCAACTTGATGAAATCTATCTTAGAATCTGTGAACGGCGAAGATATTCCTTCCAGTTTCAAGCTAAGATACTACATCAACGACGTCCAGCATCCAATTTTGAAGAGTTTACTCTCCTACAAAAGTTCTTGGAAGGAACACTTATCAAGAAGTGTGTATTCTACGCTTTTGTCTCCTCTTGTACCAGATTATAACCAGAAAGATCTATCATCTCCTAAGGCGCAACAAACGGAGTCAATAAGATGGATGCAGATTCCTCCAACTCCAACCACCACCCCTTCCACACCCACTCTATCCAAGTCTGGTAGGCGGTTGTTATCAACATCATCGCATCATCAAACTGGGGGGTTCAGAAGACACTTCAAGAGAGATTCTTCCACAATGGAAATCGATTTCTTTGAACAAGAACCAATTCAGCATGTCAAACGAGGCAAGGTAGGTGAATGCTAACATAGTTGCAACCAGTGACCCGTGCCCCACAGCAGCCGTGTCTATATAGATAGATATATAGTCTTCCACATCTTTAGCATACAAAATTGACACTTATCCAACTCAAACTTGGCTCTGGAATGCCCATCAAGAAGTTCCTGTCTACTGAAAATCAAGTTCCGATATATCTAAATAAGCAACACTCATCAACCGCTAGGAGGTCTCTCTATTAGGTACTGGTTTGTCGGTTGTAGCACATGCTCCCTAAGAGTTCAAAGGTATCCATCAAATTGGCCAAAAGCAGTGAAGTAAGACTCTCCGAATCAGACCCTGCGTCTTAAAAAATTTACTGAGCTTTCGAACTACAACTAAGTAAGAGATTTAGTTATACGTGAAGTCTGTTCCTCATTTTTTGGTTGACCAAAAAGTTTAGCCGCAGTCCCAGTGAGAAGCAACCGGTGGAAGCGTTTATTAACATTCCTTGATATAAAAGTTCAGCTGCCTGTATTTTGTAATGTGATCTGACTGGACCGAAATATCCACTTTTCTGGTATGTGGCTAATCATCAGATTATCTCCTATTTCTCATAATATTTATATTTTACCAGAATAGAAGTATTCCCAAAAGAGACAAACTTTTGAAATTTTACGCCCAAAACAGTCTACATGGTTGTTCCGTGATTTTCATGTAAGGTTACAGTATGCAGTATTATACATGTAAAAAACCTTATTTTTTCTGCGAGCCCGTGTGTGGAGTCCCCATGTGCATTTTTAGATAAGAGTCGTACGTATGATTCTGAGTCAAATTTTTTCTTCAATGTGTCATCCACGTAGAGTTTCGAATACCCGTCTGACGCACGATACAAAAGAGGATGCTTAAACAGGTATCACTGTATGGTAAATCGCACTAAGCGACAGCAAATTGTTAATACTTTTTGGTGGGTTTTCTTTTTTGAGGCCTAAACGTTGAAAAACATGATAGTTCATATGGTTACCGTAGTTTCGGGTCATTGTCAGCCCCTACAGCCTAACCTTGTAGTGTAGACAATGTCCTGCTTCTTTTCCATCAAAAAGTTCTTAGTTAGAGTACAAACTGATGTACGGATTTCTCTTTATTGATTTTCTGTCCGATAACAAGATTTTCAAAAGGTAAATTTTTCAATTTTTCAATTTTTCAATTGTTCATACGGTGCTTAATTCGGATAAGTTAATGAAAGCATCTAGTTTGTTAAAACATGTGACAACGCAAGAAGACATAACGAAATTCGATAATACTGTGTGTGTGCGTGTGCTATGCCTAGTAAAAGATCTGAACCTGTAGATGATCCGCCTTTGTCTAAAAGGTCAAAAGATGCACCTACTAGTGGTGAATTACAGTACCCTGGGTATAAGATACCAAAGGACGGACTGAAATTAGATACTATACGTATTCCCACGACATCAGAAGAGAAAAGATACTTCTTTGAGAATTATGTGAGTGCAAGAAAGCCTTGCAAGTTTACAGAGGCGTCTGGTAGCTTTAACTGGGATCTTTTGAGGCCTAATAGGATAAAGAAAACGCTCGGAAATGAAGTGCTGCAAATAGAGAAGAAATCGGATGGTGGGTTTGGATCGGGAAGTAAAAGGGTTTCTATGAAGTTCCATGATTTCATAAATGAACTATTGAATGGTAATAAAGACCTTTATTTGACTACTCAGTATGCCGAGCACGATATCGAAGGGCAACAGACAGAGGATGAAGATGGCACCTTTTCAGAAAATGAGGACTATGAGGAGGAACATTCCACCGACGAAGGTGAAACTGCTTTCCCAGAGAATGTCTCGGAAGCCGGATCTATGGACTCTATAAATTTCGATGATCTGCACGACGATTTTGAAGATATGAATGATGATGAGAACGACCTCGAGGGAGAAGAGTCTAATTATCTTGAAGACAATATATCTACTGTCAAAGAATTGTATCAACCACCACTTGATACTTTGATTTCTGATATACCAGAACAATTAGATTTCCTGAAGTTAGTTCCTCAGCAGATTAACTTATGGGTAGGGTCTGCTAGTGAAAAGGATGACAATCAAAGTTTCCTTCTCGATTTCGATCCAAAAGACAATAAATTAGGCCTGGGACGAAACGTTCCAGGGGGCGGGTCTTCGTCTGGTCTTCATCATGACCATGCTGACAACATATACATCCCAGTGAATGGTCACAAAAGGTTCACTCTCTTTGGACCATCTGACGTAGACAAGATGTACACCGTGGGAAACGTTGATGAGCTTTATGATACTGGTATCATCAACTATATCCGTGATGAAATGGCACCCAAATGGAGTAAACTAAGACCTGACGGTGCTATCCAAACACAATACCTTCAATACGTTCTCGACAAACATGATTTACCGGAGGAAGCCAAAAAATCATACAGGAAGTTACTAAATTGTGAATTACAAAAGGAAAATGTTTCATGTTCCGATGACAACGCGATACTAGATCCTCCTTCCTTTTCAAAAATTCCACCAACAGTGGTTCATTTGGACAAAGTTCATGATAAGGATTTGAGGCAAAGCATTGAATCAATTGCAAGAGAAAAATGGCCAAAATTCTTTTCGGCACATCGAGTGTCAGTCGACTTGAAACCTGGCGAAATGCTATATCTTCCCACCGGCTGGTTTCACGAAGTTACTTCGTTTGGATCTAACGACAATAACAAACAAGGCCAAGATATTCACGTAGCTGTTAACTATTGGCTCATGCCACCCACAGGAGGTTCAGTTGATCAAATGTATATCGATGATTACTGGAACCACTACTTTAAGGGCGTATCTAATGCACTTCGTCAAGTAAGGGAAACAGAGTGAGCGGACGTTAATGTAGATTTTTACGTTGTGACTGTTTTCCCAATGTGGAAACTTTTGTTTTCGTTATCGAAAATATCGATTAGAAACCCTGACTAACGACGACATTGCATGTGGTGCATGGGTTTATATAAGTGGTTGTAACATGCATTTTGAGTATTTAGAGCTTTGAGAACACCAGTGTGGTACATGTACTATATCAAAGAACCAGCAGGAGACACATACTATGCAATTCCATCTGAACGGCTCACATTAGACTTATCTCTTCGTTTGTCAATAGGATTGTTGTAGCTCTTCATCATACCCACGCAGTTTTTTTCTTCAATTCTTGTATTTGGTGATGTTTTTTTTTTTTTTTTCGGATCTGAAACATCTAACTTAATCATTCTGTGCGTAATTTGTCACTTGCGGGGGAATCAATTTATAGATGGACATACATACATTAGACTTGACGTTAATTTGTTATTGCACATTTAGTGCTCAAACCCCAAAGGGATAGTGAATTAAACTAGTGAAAGTTGATATTGTTGGAACGCAGAACTGCAGGCTTTACTCTTTGTTTGTGCATCCTCTATATTTCAGCCTTTTTTTTTTTTTCTGTTTGAATCAGAAGAAGTTTGTTAAATTTTGAAAAATAAATCTTAACTAGACCGCAGCAGTGTAGTTGCTTCTCGATTAAGCAGGAACT
This sequence comes from Kluyveromyces dobzhanskii, assembly GCA_003705805.3. Classification (NCBI taxonomy): domain Eukaryota; kingdom Fungi; phylum Ascomycota; class Saccharomycetes; order Saccharomycetales; family Saccharomycetaceae; genus Kluyveromyces; species Kluyveromyces dobzhanskii. The sequence goes on along the minus strand of PPJP03000001.1, from coordinate 444,992 downwards.
ATAGTGTTACCAGTTGTCAGCTTAGCGTACCAAAAAAGTCGCATAGGTTCGTTTTACCATTCTGTTCTGTGTTAGTTATTGATTTTCGACTAGATCATTCCAACTTTATTCTGTCCAGTGTCAGCGTCAGTTTTTTGAGGTTAGTATCTTTTCTCTCAACCAACTTACACGCTATAAACCCAAAGCAATTGGTGAACATAGCAGCTGATTTTCATCATAATTGGAAATTCCGTTCTTGCTCGATTTCCTTATACGGTTCTTGTTAATTGTTCTAAGAGATTTTAATTAATTATTCTGGGCATTGTTTACATTTTTATGGAACTGGCATAAAGGTATCTGATTCAAAACATCTATACTTTACTTCATTTATTTCAAGCTTTGCAGCATTGTTTTATTTGAACCATTTTGTTAACACTTCGTTGACATTATTATTCTTTCATTTATTTTGACATTGTTGTTTCGATAGACAGTTTTAAACTGCAAAACACCTAATTCCAACATGGCATTGGCAAACTCAAGGCCATTGAACATTCCAACCATGGACGATGAAGTTATCGCGAACTCCAAGTCCCCGTTGTTCGATGCAAGTACTTTAGTCAGCGGTAACAAATCGGGTTCTGAGTCAGAGTCCGGGAAAGCCAAATCCAATGGTAAAAATGATTCAAAACCAAAAAAGAACTCAACGGCATCATTTGCCTCTTCTCAACTGTCTGAAATTGTTTCCATTTCAAAGACTATTCCGGTAACTGGAGAGAGGCCAAAACCAGGAAACGAGGGACCTATATTGAGCGAAGACGATGTGTTATACGCTATTTTCGTAATTCTATGGGAGAATGATCCTAGTCAACAAGGTATGACCGTCAAACAGTTATGTGATCTGTTGCTAGAGAAACACCCTGACATGAATAATCTCTCCACCAAACTTTCCAATTTAATATCCGCCAAATTGAATGCATACGTGAAAAAAGTAGAGAAAGGTGAAAGAGGTCTTTCCTATGCGCTTTCTCGTGAATGGTCAGATGCTTCACCAAGAAGAATGGTGTATATTTATCGTGGTATACTTGCAGCTGATTACGAGAAGCACGCTCAAGCTGCTGCTGCTTTAGCAGCCTCCTCATTAAGCTCTAGTGAGCAAGGCTCTAATTCAGCGGGGAAGAATAAAACAAAATCTAAGAAGCAAATGAATAAAAGTTCTTCAGACTTAGGCTTGGAAGCTGATGCAGCCCAAAGTGCTGACTTGAAGGATGGTGCAATTCCTAGAAGTGCTAGCGCTATGGGTGGTATGAAATCAAGTACTTTTTCTGCAGGCAATATCGTAAACGATTTCAACATTCCTTATATGTCATCACCTGTCTCAGTGAGTTTGACACCTAAATTGGGAGATCTATCCCTGTCGAATTTGTCCACTGAGCTTGACGCTGATTCTCATATTATTCATACCGGAAAGAGATTATCTATGAGCCAAGATCGTCCTGGCAAGAGGTTGAAGATGGATCCTAGCGCAAACACCCAAGAGTCACACATGAGTCAAGCCAATCAGCAACAACAGCAGCCGGTATATGTGACGATTGCTAGCTCCACACCAAGACTCTCTAGAAACCCGTCAAAGCAACATGAATCCAATAACGCAGCAGCATCCGAGGCTGCGCATACAGTAGCAGAAATTCTCAAGACAGTTGTGACACAAAACCCTATTGTAATTTCCCCAAGGTCATCCAAGGCTTCATCCCCTCTTGCTTCTGCTGCCAGTAGTCAAGAACAAACGAAACCGACTAAGGAAAACAATTGCCAATGGTTGCGTACATTGAGAGATGGTTTTCTGTTGGAAGATATTCCTACCCCAGAATCTCTGTCTCCAGATGAGCTTGACGAATTTTTCGCATAAAGCTGACCTGCCTGACCAAAGACTCATCTCTCAATATCAAATGGAAATAAGGTGGAACTGTCTGTTCTGTTAAATTCGAATCAGGTTCCTCAATCGCTAAAAGTCTATCTTTACGATTCGTTTATCTTGTATTATTATCATCTCATTGTTTCAACTACGCTTTGCCCTACTGCAAATGTGAAAATTCACCTGCTACCAGTATCCACAAAATCATAATGATTAACACACCAAATCTATTTCCCAACTTCATGTCATGTTACGTTATTCTTCAGCTCATACGTCGCTTCCTTTTTCTCTGCAGTATGACTTATATATTGGTATTTTTTTTTTATATGAAAGTAATTAGGTTTTATTATGTCGCTTTTCGAACCAGCAAACACGTCCGGGTGCGAGGTCGTAACAATCGTAATTGATTCCCAACTTTGTGAACAGTGTGACTGGAAAGTTGGCACCTGTAATATGGGTATCTGTAAAGTACTTTGTTGGTTGATTGTCCTACTCAATTATTACGCCCGATATTATAAACTTGGAAAGCTTGAAATTATATTATCTAATTTCAATGAAAAAAACAGAGTCATCGAAAAATTTCGGATTCAGTAAAGAATTTACCAAATAGCATTAAGCGCAGGTCATCTCAATAAATGTTTATTAAAATAAAACATTTTGTGATCACTTTGTTCTTTTGAGAACAGTGATACGGAAGACTGCGGTACGGATAGCGACTGTTATAGCAAAAATCTGCAATACAGGTAAGCGTTTAACATTTTCGCAATGTTGTACAGGCATGCTTTGAAAAAGCCGCTATCAGGTCATAGACATCTGGGCAAACTGCTATCCAATGGGATTATAAAGTACGGAGAATCGACACCACAAATGCTGAAGATGAAGAATGTTAGTAGAAGGATTAAAACGTTTGATGTCATTACTCGTCGTTGTTTTTCGACTACTTGTCGCAAATGGCAGTCTACAGAAGTTCCATTTGCTAAAATGTCAGAGGATCAGCAAGAAATCCTTACATCGGAAAGGCCAGTGGATAAAGTCGATCTGTGCATCGTTGGAGGTGGTCCAGCCGGACTAGCAGCTGCTATCAAATTTAAACAACTAGATATTGAAAATGGTAGTGGAGAACTGCGCGTGGTGGTGTTGGAGAAGGCACCGGACATGGGTTCTCACATTGTCTCTGGTGTCATTTTGGAGCCTAAAGCTTTGAGAGAATTGTTCCCTGAAAGTGAATACTATGACGAAAATGGTAACGGTATTCCGCTACCTCCAGATCTAGTCACCAAAGTTGAAAGCGAAGACTTGAAATATTTAGTAGGAAATGTGGCATTACCGGTGCCTGAACCTCCACAGATGATTAACAAAAACAAAAATTACATATCTTCTCTTTCGCAAGTGGTAAGGTATTTGGCAGAGCAGGCAGAAGAACTAGGAATTGAAGTATTTCCTGGTATTTCAGTTTCGGAAGTGATTTACAGCGAGGACGGAGAATCAGTTATTGGTGTTGCTACTAAAGACATGGGTATTTCAAAAACTGGAGAACCAAAGGATACTTTTGAGAGAGGAATGGAATTCCATGCTAGACAAACAATGTTTGCTGAAGGATGTCATGGCTCATTGTGTAAAGAACTCATAAAAAAGTTCAAATTGAGAGAAAACAGGGATAACCAAACGTACGGCCTCGGAATTAAAGAAGTGTGGGAAGTTAAACCTGAGAATTTCAACAAAGGTTTCGTCGCTCATACCATGGGCTACCCTTTGACTAATGATGTATACGGTGGTGGTTTTATGTACCATTTTGGTGAAGGATTAGTCACTGTCGGATTAGTTGTGGGTTTAGATTACAAGAATCCGTACGTTTCTCCATATCAAGAGTTCCAAAAAATGAAACATCATCCTTACTACGAAAAAGTACTGGCTGGAGGAACCTGCATTTCATACGCAGCTAGAGCTTTGAATGAGGGTGGCTTACAATCAGTTCCCAAATTGAACTTTCCAGGTGGATGCTTAATCGGTGCATCCGCCGGTTTTATGAATGTCCCGAAAATCAAGGGTACGCATACTGCAATGAAAAGTGGTATGCTAGCTGCAGAGAAGACTTTTGAAGAAGTTTCTAAGTTACCTACCTTGGAAGAGTTGGAAGAAAGTGGAATTGAGAAACTTGTAGAACAACCTATCAACCTCGAGTCCTATGAGGCAGCATTCAAAGAGTCATGGATATACAAGGAACTTAACGAGGTACGTAACATCAGGCCATCATTCGGAGCTACTCCACTTGGAGGCTACGGTGGTATGATATACTCCGGTATTGAATCGTTTGTATTCAAAGGCAGAGTTCCGTGGACATTACATCACCATGAATCAGATGCCACACTAACAAAGCCTGCCAGCCAATACAAACCAATCGATTATCTAAAACCAGATGGCAAAATATCCTTTGATATTTTGACGTCAGTTTCACGTACCGGAACACACCACGACGATGACGAAAAATGCCACCTAAGAGTTCCTGAGCAAGATCTAGAGAAACATGCTGCCAAGGCGTATCCAAAGTGGAAGGGAATCGAATCAAGATTCTGTCCTGCTGGTGTTTACGAATACGTGGAGGATGAATCTTCCCCACTTGGTGTGAAATTCCAAATAAATTCACAGAACTGTATTCACTGTAAAACTTGTGATATCAAAGTTCCAACACAGGACATTAACTGGGAAGTTCCAGAGGGAGGTGACGGTCCTAAATATTCACTAACCTAATTAGTCATCAACTGCTTTAGAGAAAACTACCCTAAAGCAGTTGATTATTAAATAGACTTTATTTATTGATTTATGAAGATCATAAAATTTCATGCTAATAGTAACTAAAATCGATTCTACCTAACGTATATGATCAACTTGAATGTGACTTGCTCACCTTTAAAAAAACGACAAAAAAAGGAAATCTATGTATAATACAATCAAGAGGCAGAGCAGCGCCCAATAGAGGATCAATTCGTATACGCCCATACATTCAGTAGCCTTTCGTTACTCTCTTTAAGCATATCTTTCACGACATACCAATCGTCATCACTTTCTAACATGACAAAATCTCCGTCCTCATCCTGATATTTAACCTTGGTAATTATTCCCAAGTGAGATAATTTTTTCTTTATCGCAAGCAATATTTCTTCTGCAGAAGAATCCAGAGTCACCAAAACGGTGTAAAAATCGCTGTTGAATGATACTCTCAGTAGAAGCATGGTATCAGGAATTGAATTTTTATAGCTTTCAGAGATGGACCTATATTCGCTGGCAAATGATTGGCGTGCATTGGACATGTGACTTTTCGGAAGAACCTCGGAGATCTGTCTTGTTAATGTGCTTCCGATGGAGGCAACACTATTGTGCGAATAATGAACAGGAGATGATAGAGACGATACGTCGCTGTTAGTATTTGTGCTTTTATAGGACTCGCTACGAATTTGACGGAGCAATTGGTGAACACAGCTTTCCCAGTTATTACGTGTCTCTTCATTTCTGAATTTAAGAATGAAGTTACCTTTTTCTTTGGCAGACTCCCAGATTATATTCAAGGAATGGTTTTCAATTGGAGAAACTTGTGTTAAATTCACAATCATAATCCTACCTCTTAAATCAAGTTTACCTGAATTTTTTGAAAAGTCGTTCATATTTGCGTTTGATGAATTTGGAAGATGCAGCATAGAAGAAGAGTTAGTTTTCTTTTTTAAACTTATTGAACTACCTTTCTTCTGGTTCACCTCGCTGAATAACAGTATGATCTTTTCAAAAAGGTATACTTCGAAATCCTTCTCTGGTTCATTGGAATTGCTAGTCGATATCGATATTCTATCGAAATACAGTAACTCTCCAAGTTTAGCAATTCGATAGCCCTTCCAGTTGATCACTCGACCGTATAATCGTTTAACGACTTCATAATTTTCTGTCCTTCTTTGGTTTTCGTTTATGTTTCTTGCGATGCTTTTAGCAATACCTAAGGCAACTTCAAGCTCCTTAGAATCACCATCAGCATGTTGTAAAAGGTCTTTAATAAGAAGAGGGTACCGACATAGTCTTTGAACAGGTTTTAACAGAAAAGATTGCAGTTCCATTTTGTTACCGATAACAAAACTGGCAGTACCTGGGTTCATTTTAGTGAAACTAGATGAGATAAAATCGATAGCAGCATTTTGACCAATCGACCAAGGTTCATACAATTTGAAGAAATATTTAGAGTGCATGAATAGTGCACCAATCCTTTGTTTTTGAGGTGGAACTTGACCGTTCACCTCTAATGACACCAAAAATCGTCTCTGGAAATCGATAATATCGTTCAAGTTAGGGAACAGCATGTATAGTTCTTCTGAGTTAATAATCTGGTTTTCAAGTAGTTGCTTTCTGTATTTATTCAGGATTTCCAAATCGTGAACGTATTTTCGTTCAGTTTCAATAAATTCTTTTACGATTTTATCATATTCTGTCTGTGGCTTTGACAAACGCTGCTGTTCCAACTGAGAGCTCATATCAATTTGAGGAAATACTTCTGGGGCAGCATTCAGCAGTGTATCGACTACGTCCAATACTTTCAAAAAATGATCCGTTGAATTAGAGAACACATCGGATATTGTGAAGAGCTCTTCATCGTTAAATGCAAAATGCTGTTTCAAACCAAGAATGAAATCGTAGATAGATTTCTTGCAGATCTTCATATCATCAGATGAGACTACCGTTAATTTAGACTGCGGTCTTACTGCGTTGAATATTATGCATAGTGGCGAGCCTTGTTGAAACAATTTGGAAAGTTGTGTTACTGGATCACAATCCACTGAAATTGGCGTGATGCCGACAGAAAAGGTCAATAAAGTATCTTCCATATTGAACGATTGGGATTGTTCTGAATCTTCCCCAAAACTCGTTGCAGAGAAACTGGAATCTCTGTGCAAGGTGCTTGAAGAGGATAGTCTGCCGTTGGAACTTCGCGTTATACTTCCCTCATAGTGTGAACCACGCTGCCCTTGCTGCTGCTGCTGCATCTGCTGCTTTTGTGATAACAGTAGAGCTTGGTGCTCTGTAAGGATTTCCGAGCTAGAGTGTGCCAGATTCAAATACGGCTGAAGTTGTGGCAAGCACTTCAATCTCATCTTAACCATCAAGCACATATGGTATAGAGAATCTTCTGCTGTCACTTTTTTATTCATCACTAAATGCGTGCCACTTGAACGCACACTTGTTAGTGAAACATCGGATACTGATAGATTCACTGCCATGACGGCAACTTTCAATTGAAACTTATTGTTTTCGGTGAGTGTTTTTCACGTTACACTTGTACTCTACAGTACCGGGACGCAACCTACTACCTAACTACCTTATTTATACATGCCTACTTCAAAGAGACTTAGAGATTCCATAAATCAATAACGTTTTATTATTTTTTTTCTTAAAGGTGAAGTTAATGCTTGACATTCTGTGGGCTACAAAAATCTGGGCCAGAAAAAGAACTGTTTTAGACCTTGTTCCCCGATTGGAATGTTAGCCATGCCAGACAATTGAGGGATACACTCTCGAAAGAGATGTACCACATCGAGCCACGAAGATGTTATTTAGCCCAATGAGTATTTGGGAAGCGATTGGTGAATCGATGATATATCATTGGTTTTCGATTGGAAAGATATATATGGGAATAATTTTTACAAAGTGACACATATGTATAACTTTTGGAGAGACATCGTACTTTATTGAAATGTCGACAATTGATTGATACAACCAGAATCTTAACCAGAAAGTTGTAAGGTGTGAACTTTTATGATATTTGCCTTTTCAAGAGGATTTTTTGCCCCAAATGGATCTTTGTGCTGTGTATGTGATTTTGTCGATGACAGTACCAACTGCTAAAACACCACCAATACTGGTGATACAGTTCAATAAGAACCCCGACCATGACGTAGCGTGCTGTTCTTTATTTATTACTTTCAATGGGGACATCTCAAAGTTGAAAAAGACACCTGGGACCCCGCCAGTAGAATGTAGCGTATCCGGATGATCATCGTCTCTACCACCTTTCAAAGGTCTGTCATGGTAAGTTGCGCTGAATTGCGTGGTTTCGACCTTCATTCCGCTCAAAAACTCGAATCTTGTTGGGATGATCTTGCAGAAGTACGAAAACTCGTGGAAATGGGTGTCACGATCTGGGATCACTTTACGACCGTCCAAAGGTGAAATTGATGCCTGTTCAACTAACTCACTTTCAGACTCCTTTGGTTTTTCTCCGAAAGTCAATGTATTGATTACATGGTTGAAGCTCAAATGTGGGAAAGCGTCATATAATGAGGTATCATGGAAGTGGCCACGTCTGTTACGCATAGAGCTACCAGGGCCGAAATGAATAGTACCTTGGATTCTGTTCAATTGAGCGCGTCCCTGAATACGACACCCCTCATGAATTCTATTGTTGACAGTTTCAACGTATCCTTCACGTTCGCATTGTTCAACGCCCTTACCATCCTTAAAAGCCCAGCCCTTTTGTCCGTAAGCGGCACGCACCTCCTCACAAGTTTGACAGCACACGCGTTGATCTTGAGGTAGTTCTTCGTTCTTTGCTTGATCGCGTGCACCGTAACATGGTCCACAGTATCCTTCTTCAGTAGGATCCTGTTTTGGCGACTTGTCACCTACTTCAAACTTCTCCTTCTCAAGTTCTTTACCCTCTGAAGAGAGTCTGATTCTGGTGAATCCTGATTCTAGCAGATCGATTTGGAATTCTCCAGAATCATCTAATATATCTAGATTTAGAACGTTGCAAGGCATCGAAGGGAAAGTTATGTCCATGTTAAGATCTAATTTCAAATGGCGATCCCTGTCCACAACCAAGTCTGGCCTGGTGACAATAGTGTTGAATTGGTTCCACTCGCTGATTAATAACAGCATTGTTATAACAATACAAGACACGGTAATCAATCCACCAGTTCTTGTGCGGACACGAACATCTTCCTCTGTCTTACCAAAAGCATCAATGGAAAGCAACGGTGACTTTTTCATCTTGACAGGACAATATACACCGTGTTTCTGGTAGCTGGGTTGGATGTTTATCTCTGAGTATCCTCTCTGACTCGAAATTGATCATCTGTGCTTTTAATATTAAATGCATGCAAACATTAAAAATATTGTGATATTTTTCACTTTTTTCATCTTCAAGAGAAAAGCATTGCAAAACCCGACAACTCATCAAATCAACATGGCACATTGGAGATCGAACAAGATAAAATGAATTTAAGCTCTGTCAGCAGGCCAGTAGAACTCAGAAGATTTGATGAAGCGTTGGTACATTTAGGTGGGTATATACTAGTTTACATAGATAAGGTGATTTTGTGCGTGTTACTACAGCACGGGACGAACGGTGTTGCATACGGTCTGGGCAGAATAAATCATACTATGTGAAGAACAGAATATTGTGTCGCTCGCAAAACAACTGCCAAAAAATGGAAGTGAATGCTATGAATGCGTGCATTTCATTATATTTCTATTATTACATGGTTATGATAGGTGTGAGTTAAAGAAACATGGAAGAATCACAAAGATAGAAATAAAATGAGTATAATATAGATATGATTCAGTTCTATCAAATGAGGATCTCAAGTTTCTCTTTAACCAGAGGCTGAAGAGTTTTTTTTTACGTTTTCATTTTAGACGTGAATTACCTTGCGTATGGGTGATATCCGCGTCTGTCTCTGCCTCCGTTGCCGTAACCACTGCCGCTACCGCCACGGCGTGAATCACGATCACGACTACCGCCTCCACGATAGTTGGATGAAGGACCACGACGACTATCCCTATCACGGTTAGAAGAGCCGTAACCACTACGATCGGATCCACGATCGTATGATCTTTGACCCGAACGACGGGAATCATCGCGGTTAGAAGAGTTATCATATCTGGTATCTTCTCCGGAGTTCATCCCACTGTTGTTACGGTTGCCATTGTTTGAGCTTCCAATAGTAGTGACACCGTTGCTGTCATCGTTATGCTGAGGAGTAGAGGAATGACTTGGTGGGGATCCTGCACCACTTTGAGCGGGTTGTTGTTGACCTGCTGGAAGACCACCCATCATACCCATCATCTGCTGCATTTGTTGCATTTGTTGTTGGAACATTTGAGTGTAGTCGATACCAGTTTGTTGTTGCATTTGTTGGTAGTACTCTTGCATCTTGGTGTAGTATTCGTTCATTGAGTTTGGGTTGAAACCTCCAGCCATCATTGGATTGAAACCACCGGCCATCATAGGGTTTTGGAACATTTGATACTGTTGCATTGGGTTGCTTACACCTTGGCCCATTGGAGGAGTTATTTGTGGTTGCTTTTGCTTTTGTAGTTGCCTTGGCTCAGCTCTCTTGATTTCAATTTGTTTACCCTTGAATTCAATGAACTTATTCTGGCAAACTCTGTCAACGGCGTCAGGTGTATCATAAGTAATGAAACCAAACCCTCTAGATCTACCAGTATCTTTATCCAACATCAATTGGGCATCGATGATTGAACCCCATTGTGAGAAAAATTCTTCAAATTCTTTTGGTCTAACGTCTGGACCAATACCACCGACGAAAATTTTACCAGTCTTGTCCTGTTCTTCTCTAGGAATGGCTCTCTTTGGATCGATGACTTTACCATCTAAGATATGCTGTGTCTTGACAACTTCATCCACACTTGAAGCACTTTCGAATGTCAAGAACCCGAAACCTCTTGATCTACCAGTGGCAGTGTCCTTCATGATTTTAACTTCAGCGACAGCACCGTATTTGCTAAAGTAGTCACGTAAACCGTCTTCAGTGGTCTCCCAATTCAAACCACCAATGAACATCTTGTTGATGTCACGAGACAAGTCAGCTTTGATTGCCTTTGGTTCATGTTGAGACGCAGTTTGCTGCAATTGGGACATAGTTTGCTGCAATTGCTGCAATTGAGACATGTCTGGCATACCGGGCATCTGTGGCATTTGAGGCATCTGTGGCATTTCAGGAACCGGAGCAGAATGGTTACTGTTTGCGTTGTCCTCAGGCTTATCGTTGGTAGTTGCTAGATCAGAATCTGGTTTAGTGTTAGAAGAGGCTACTTGTTGCTGCAATTGTGACAGGTTGGATGACAACGCTTGCAAAGCTGCTAGTTGATCTAGTTGAGAAGTAGCTGCAACGGTGTCTCCTTCTTTTTCATTATTGAAAGCTGAGGTATGATCAGTTTGATCGTCTTTCGAGCTATTACTAACGATATTTTGATTATTACTTTGAGTATTATTATTTTGATTATCTGTAGAAGTAGAAGTGGACGACTGGTTCTCATTGTTGTTCACGGTGGTTTGAGTGGTATTTTCATCACCATAGATGTCGTTGAAATCTTCTTCGTCAGACAAACTCATCTTGAATATATTGTTGTTGGTTTTCGGTACTTCTTGGTTTTCTGGATGTATTCCCACTTCGTTTAGTTTTGTACACTAAATATGATAAATCTGCAGTAAACGTTGTAAATATAAGTACGGTACGCGCTCAAATTGGTTTTGCGTATTGTATTTCTCCTTTGCTGGCTTTCCGTTACTTGAACTTTACCTTTTTGTCCGTTATGGAATATGATTCTCAGCTTAAACACAACACACAGCAATAATTTACAGTATACGTTGAAAGTAGTAGAAGATAATAATCCGATAATTGGAATCTAATACGATGCAAAAATAAATCAATGGAACTACTTCCGATATGATAATTTTCCTTCTAGTTTCCTGTTCTTTTATTACCGAAAACAATACTTTATGAAGAAAATAAATTAAACAATACGTTATAACGTCTTTCTTCCGTCTATTATTTCAATTTTCTAATGATATACGGGTACTTCTATACTTTGAATGCTATATCGTTCCCTAACTCGCAAAAGTGAATTACTTATTCTCTTTTGAACACTTCTCTTATAGAGAAAAGAGCTAACAATGGCTTAATAATAACGCCCCTTCCATATGTCTCAAGCACTGCTTTTATATTGTTGAATACTGGTGTTTTTATTTTTTTTTTTTGCCATTTCAGCAACCCTGCAAAATTTGCCCCAAATTCCTGTTCGTTGTTGCGCCAGAAAATCAATGGCTAGTATGGGACCTCCGCCATTTGTATGCTCCAAAACCTAAAACACATAAAAGAAGCGAGAAAAAGAAACGTGTGACCCCCGGAACCGTTCCTCCGTCCCCCGAAAAGAGAGGCTGGCCCAAAAAATTGCAGGCCGGGTAATGATGGAATGTCGTACTTTTTTTTTTTTTTTTTCTTTTGGCCAATTTTCGGTTTCTGCCTGTAAGCTGTAAGAACAAAGTGAAATCCAAAATATTTGAAAAATGCGATGAGATGCGATGAGATGAGATGAGATGGTATTATATGATTACATATTATTGACCAGTGGTTCGAAGACAGCACATCTGTAACCGTTTTCTGATCATAAATTGTAGGTTAGAGAAATAGCGTTCACTCCTTTTTTTCCAATGTCTGGTAAAAAGTACCTTTTGTTTATGGTGCAGGTGCACTTGAACTTTCGTCTGGCTGAACTGGAGTCCTTGGCGGACCTGCACGGTATAGATGTGGACTTCTCAGGATATTCGGTGGATTCGCCTTTTATGGTGGTTACGCTGAAGAATGATAAGGACGCCAGTGACTGGATCAAACGATCTGTGTTGACTAGGGCTATTTATGAATACTGGGGCGAAGGTACCGACTACGAGAGTTTGCATAAAAGCATTCAGTCGCTGCCCGAATTGGAAGCATATAAGAGTGCCAATGATCAGAAAAGTTTCAAGTTCGAGTTTGAAAAGTACGGGGGCAATGCGAGACAAGACACTTCAGCCAGGGTGTCGACCATTGAGTCGTTCAAGTACCTTGACTTGAAGGGACCGATTAGAATGAAGAATCCAGATGAAGTGTTCACTGTCATTGAGGAATACAAAGCCATCAGTGACAACGTCGGGGGCGAATGTCCTGTGAAATTGTACTTCGGTAGACAGGTTCAATTGAGCGATCGAGCCACAGGAGCGGTGGAAAAGTACGATTTGAAGAAAAGACCTTATAAGGGAACCACGTCCTTTGAAGCGGAGTTGTCCTTGGCAAGTGCAAACATCGCTCAGGTGAAACCAGGAAGTATTATGTACGATCCATTCGTTGGTACTGGATCCTTTTTAGTGGCTGGCGGTCACTATGGTGCGCTGGTCCTGGGGTCTGATATTGACGGAAGGATGATCCGAGGCAAAGGACAGCAAACTATCGGAGCCAATTTCAAACATTATAAAGAGGCTATCCAGTATTTAGACGTCGTGACCATGGATTTCACACATAATGCAATAAGAGATACTCTGGCCATTGACACCATTCTTTGCGATCCCCCATACGGTATAAGAGAGTCGATTAAAGTACTTGGAGCCAAGGATCCAGAAAAGTTTATTGGGAAAGAAGACGTCGAAATAAACGGACAAAAGGCATACCTGCTAAGAGACTACATCCCGACAAAAAAACCATATTCTTTGGATTCTCTTCTGGACGACTTACTGGATTATGCAAGTCGCAGGCTTCCTGTTAACGGACGACTAGCTTTCTGGATGCCCACTGCTAACGACGAGAATATTGCAACTATTATTCCGTTAAATTCCAAGTTGGAGTTAAAATACAACTGTGTACAGGATTTCAACAAATGGTCTAGAAGGCTACTAGTGTACATCAACAGGGGACCGGATTTCAATGGACCCAGCAATTCAGGTTTAGATAGAACGAGTAACTTCAGAGATAGATACTTTAGTGGATTCAATTAGACTAGTCTATAATGGATAAATGTTGCAACGAGTTTTCACATAACATATAATATATATATGCCAAAACGTAAGCAACCCGTAGTTTGAATAAAACCAAAGTTTCGGAAGTCGATATTATTACATTTATTATACACAAGGGTGAGGCTATACATATGATTGTATATTCTATATACTTAACCTTTGGATGCTAACATTCAGCAGATATTAGAATGACTACTAGGTGCAACACGTATTATTATATTCTGGGGTGGGATTGTTAACATTTCCATCATGCAATGGCTTAGTCAAGTCCACAGTTTTCGATTTGTTTTCGATAAGTCTTTGTCGCACGTTTTTTGGAGGGCCTGGGATATTTTCCATACTACTTTCACTTTCTTCTGATTGATTTGAAGGAATAACTCTGAGTTCTCTATCATCTTCATAACATCCACTCTCTACTAGATCTTTTATAATGATGTTGAAGGTTCTCTCTACTACATTTTCCCATTTACAACTTACTTCGAAATTCCCACAAATGTTTATGTTGTAATCCTTTTCAATTCTAGAGATAAAGTTGAGTACATCCTCGTGTGTCACATTTCTCTCCTTGTAAAGATCTAGCTTGTTACCAACTAGATAAAATCGTGTTTTACTCAAGTCAGAAATATTTTCGATAGATTCAACAAGCCAAAAGTTTAAGCAGTTCAGAAAGCTGTTAAAATCACATATATCATAGCTTAAAATAACACCGTTGGACCCTTTGTACAACGAAGAGATCATTGCGTTTCTGTATCTTTCTTGACCTGCAGTGTCCCACATAATGACCCTGAAGAACCTGTTGTCTATATTAACCAAATTTGTCTTGATATCTATCCCAATGGTTGAAGTAGTGTTGATTTCGAAGTCAGAATCATCTGTCGTGTGAGAGTTTTCAAAATCGTTCAAAGAGTACCTTTTACGTTTGGCAATGTTCTTTACCCTGTTGAGCTCAGATTTTGTTGCATTTCGATTCTCTGTTGTTCTATCAACATTATTTTTGAGCGCGTGTGTGCTTACTCTGGATAATTCATTGCAATAAGATAAAATCATGGCTGTTTTACCTACGCCAGCATCACCTATTAGCAATAGCTTGATGTTCGAAGAGTCTGTTAACGAATCGAAAGAAATATTTCTATCATCACCGGAATTGATTCTGAAAAACGAGTGTCTGGACTGCTGGCCTGTACCATTGCTATTGTTTAAACCTAAGCCAAGAGAAGTCGTTGGAGGCGCTGAAGAGAAGAACCTGGATTCTTCAGGAATGGTCGGTGATGAAGGTGCACTTATAATTAGAGAGCGACGTTTGCGGGTTGCCATAGCTTATACATCCATGAAAACAGAGCCCTTTTTTTCCCTTGCTTACAATGGAGACTGATTCTACTCTGTGGCGTAATGTTATAGCCCGGATTGTAACTCGTCGCCGCTTGACTGAAGAACAAAAAAGGTAGAACTTATTTCGATTGGAATCCAACTTACTTAGCGCGTGCAGATATTATTAGCAAAAATATTATAATAGACAATTAAGGGGCAGTGACAGATCCACTATGGAAAACTCAATTTGTATGATAATACAGTTTCGTATACCAGTGAAAAGCACTGTTTTGAGACCCCTTTCACCACCTGCTGCTCAATCCTTAACACACCTTATCAAGCCAATTACGGTGATCTCTTTATTTAAGTAACTTATGTCTTGAAAGTACACTATTTTTTGAAAAATTACCAGAGAGAGACTGCAGAGATAGCACGATAAAAGGATAAGAAATTGAAATCGTTTCATGGTGAGAATGGTGGTACGTAAATCGTTACCCTTTAAAGTTTGAAGGGCTAATAAATCACAGCTTCAGAACTATATGTCGAAATGTCTGCCGTGCTATACGCCATTACTAAGTCATCCACAGGCTCTCTATTTAGTAATGTTACTAGGTATTTTACTACGTGGGAAGGTTTTGTAGAGGACAGTACACCTCAATTGAAGAAAAAAAAAAGCCAACCAACACCTTCGGGAATTGCTCATAACCGAATTTCTGTCAAGTCTCAGAAGTAAATTATCGGTGCTTGTTGGCCCCGATTAGAAGGTATTCAAGCCGCTTTTTTTTTTTTAAACTTTCATTGCAATGTGCTGTCCGAAATGATTTAACAATCCGTACAGGTCACACTACGTTTTTCCGAGGCAAACTGAAAGAGTAAATAGTTTTTCCTGGAAGTGTATATAAAACGAAAGGCAATTCAAGACTCCAGAATTTAAACATGGCATCATTGGGTTCAAATAGTACGTCTTGAGATGATAAGGTAGTCTCAATCGATTACCGTTTGTTTCAATCAGAGTGGACATTGATCACTTTGTTTTTTTTTCAAACTACATTTCCCGCTATCTGGACTTAGTTTTGATATATACATAATGAGCGAGCTGCAAACTGGAATTCCAAGAGTTTACTCCACTGGCGATAAGGGGACGTTCGGTGAATTTACTGCAGCCGTTCGTTGGCCCGCCATCTTGCAAAATGCATCAGATGATCTAGAATTGGCAATTAACCAAGCTGAGACCCAATTGAAAAAAGAACAAGGCAAGATCATTAGCGAACAGATTGTTCAATTGAAACAGGATGTTGAGACAAATTCCAAACCAGCTCTTTTACCAGAAGAGTATGAGGTTTTCAACAAGTTTTTGAAGGAAAACGATACAGAAACTTGGAAGAATGGTGACTGGTTATTCCTGGAGATTCTTCTCTACAGAAAAGTCAATTTGTTCTTTAAGGGACAATCGGAATGGGCCAACTTCGATATCTTTGACCGTTTGAAGACATCTACTTTCGAATCTTCTAAGGCAGGGGTTCTTGATCTGGCAACCTACTACCATGGTGTCGTTGATAAGTTCAACGGCAACGAAGATGCAATTCCACTTTTGTTCCAAGAGTTTATTGAAATCTCTCTTTGGGGCAACGCAACCGATTTGTCATTGTTGGCCACTGCTACAGTAGATGATATCAGTGCCATTCAGGATTCTGCTAACAGGTTGAAGCAAAAGTCGAACATCTTAATCGATGACACTGCCAACGCGTACAAACATCTGGTTTCGCAGAACGGTGATGCCCGCGTTGATTTTATTTTGGATAACTCTGGTTTTGAGTTGTATACCGATCTGTTGTTCGCTGCGTTCATGTTGGACTCCAAATTGGCCTCGTCTGTTGTTTTACACGGTAAAGACATCCCATATATGGTTAGTGACGTAATGATTAAAGATTTTGAAGATATTATCAAGCAATTGGAAGATCCAAAGTTCTTCGTAGTCAAGGATAGAACTCATCTGGACTTCATCACTCAAAAAATCAAAAACTACGCTGCTGAAGGGAAAATTTCAATCAAGGCGCACCCCTTCTGGACAGGCCCGTTGGACTTTTGGCATATAGACCCTACAGAAACCCAATTTGGAGGGGCAGAATGCCATAAAGACCTAAGCAATTCTAAGTTGTGTATCTTTAAAGGTGATTTGAATTACAGAAAACTAACTGGAGACCGTATTTGGCCAAGAACAACACCATGGGCTACTAGTATTGGACCTTTGAAGGACAATGGGTTGGTGACTTTATCTTTAAGAACAGCTAAAGCTGATGTTATTGTTGGTCTTAAAGAAGGTGAAGACGAAAAATTGTCGAAATATTGGGGCGAACAAGGCAATGAAAACGGTTCCTGGTGGACTAGCTCTGGTAAATGGGCTGTTATATGTTTCAATGATGGAAATAACTGAAACTCATGACTTATGGAAAGAAAAAGGACATCATCACTCAATTATAAAATACATTGGTCCTACATAAAAATGTAGCTATTTCAAGGTACAGTAAGCTGAATTACCATGTTTAAAATGCTGAGATACAAATATACACAATTACGTGCACATATGTATATACTGATGTATATGTCTGTATATATTCATCAATGTATCATGATTTGCTGACACAGTCTTGACCAAATGCTATAGGGTTGTGATCGACTATGTAGCATGCGAATGTCCATTTGAAATAACTTGTAGTGTAATCATTCAATTCTTGGATTGTGAAGCAGACTCTTGTTGATTCTGAGATGGAGCTTGTTGAGTCGTTGAAGAAACTCCAAAGAAAGGTGCCATAGGGAACATAAATGGCATGAATGGTACTGGCGGAGGAGCAATGATTTTTTGCTTTTTGCTTTCCGGTTCGACACCAGAAGATGCGGCTGTTGTGGGTTCGTCATCCAACAGTCTTTTCTTATTTTCTTTGATAAATTCGTCAATCTTTTCCTTCAGTTCTTCAACGGGTTCCAAGGAATCTAAAAGGGCATCATGTGCCTGGCAGAGAGGACACACAAAGTCTGAATCTAACAATGCATCTTCCATTGCCAGTCTAGATACGACTTTCCCGCAGCATTTGGTACATTTAACTGGATCTCTAAGCAAACCTCCGGTAAGCGGACATGTTAATTCCTTCGGCAGGTCTGTGAATTGTCCTTTCATGTATAATCTATCCTCCTGAGAAATCATATAGCTCTGTTGTTGCTGTCTTCTCTGATAATCCTCCCAAGACGTTTGATCCGCCATGTGGACCACGAATTTTCCCTCGTCTGTGACCATGATTTTCTTTTCTGCCATTTCTTCGGGGGTCATGGATGATGGATCTATTTCAATGCTTTTCAAGAATTTCTTAGGAATACCAGTAGTACGTTTAATTCTTTTACCCTCAAAGTTAGGATTATTGTTTGTAGGACAGTTTTTTATCCAGTGGCCCCTTCCACCACATCTGTAACACGTATATCCTGGTGGTGGCGGTTCTTGATCTTGCCCTGGTGCAGCCCCTGTGTTTCTCTGCTGAAAGACAGGTTGCGCCTGAGACATCTCTTGCTGTGTTTGTTCCCATTGGGTTTCCTGATTTGCAAACATATTAGCGATTCGCTCCTCTTCAGTTTGACCCTCCACCCTAGAGCTCGTAGCTGACTGAGTATTGGGAACCATTGCCCTTTTGCTCATAACTCTGGGCTTACCCATCACGTACCGAGTTGCATTACCAATAACACTTTTCCCATTTACAGAAAGTTTAACACTCGGACATCGTTTGGCAATCACCATACTAGACCTTCCTATTACCGCAGTATCATCCTCGTACTCTTCCATCGTGTCAGGGTTGTATACCTTCAACTGAAAGTCTGTGCCATCTCCCAGCCTATTGTCATTAATAATGTCTCTCTTCAAATCGAACACAGTTATACCAGTACCATCGAACCCAACACGAAATGTATCCCTCTGTGAACGGAATTTGTAGTAGATCGTACTAGACATTATGAACTAGATGCGTAATACTGTTTGATGGCGTCTCGGAGTGGAAATATAAGGATGTCAAAGAATTGACCTTTAGCTATCTATAATCAACTTGTTTCCTTTTAGGATGTTTACTTCACTTTCAGGTATTGAAAAATATTCAAAAAAATTGGAAAGTTAAGATTTAAAACCTTTAAACAATGGAAGGTATTATTAAAACTAAGCGGAGAGTGAGTCCCGAGTATATGTGGAGCGAAGAGGGTTTGTTGTCAACAGGTCTGTGTGGGTTAAATAAGCAGCAGTGAAAGCTAAAGAATCATGAGTACGTCAACTTATTATGAGCTATATCGTAGAAGTACACTTGGGGCTACCTTGATGGACTCTTTAGATACATTAATCAGTGATGGACGAATCGAGGCATCGCTAGCAATGACCATACTAGAGACCTTCGACAGAGTTATATCGGATTCATTACGAGATAAGACGGCTTCCAAGTTGACTTTTAAAGGACATCTCGATACTTATCGTTTCTGTGATGACGTTTGGACTTTCATCGTCAAGGATTGCTTAGTGAAATTGGACGGACAAGACCAACAGACAGAATTAAAATGCGACAAGCTCCATATAGTTGCATGTAACGCGAAAAAGAATACCGAATAATAAGGCTTGCGGTGCTTTGCGGATTTCCCCGCATTGATAGTGTATAGTAACCGTTTCTATGTATCAATCTTGCATATCAATGCACTGTTTTTATACCTATAAATGTATTATTAATTTTTACTATTGGATAATTTTCAAAGGGTAATACCACTTACATAACGGTTCTACAACTGGAATCAGAGTTAGTTGCAGTATTAATCTTGGACCGCCGTAGTAGAGTTGGGTCTTTCAAAATAGTTGCACCCCATTTTTAAGATTACGACTTTTCACCAAGACATTTGCATTACTAGCTTCACGCCAAAATTATGAACTCATCTCTTGAATACGATAAGTTTCTCAAAGAAGTTGCACTAATCAAAGAATCCCCTAGCAGACAGGACTCGAAAGACTATCAAGAACAATTGACCAAATGCTTGGCACACGGGTTGAACCTGAAGACTTTCATACAAACGAAATCGCATCTTTTTAGCACTAATGAAACGCTAGATGATGTTTCCACCAGATCATTGAGGTTTTTATCTTTAGATTATTATCTCGCTCAAATGATGGTAAGAAAGCAAGTTTTGACTGAGTCGCCAACACAGAGAAACGCTTTAAGGCTCAAATTCCTGCAGAAGACCATTCAGCTACTTGCTCAATTCTTAGTTTCGCTTCAAGATTATTCAATACTTCAAGACTCGCTTTCGAAGAAGCTAGATAAATTTGAATCAGTATCAGAACCCAAATTGGAAGAACTTTATTCAAGTTCAAAAGATGATGAGCTAAAAGATGCAACACTGAAAAGACAGGAGAAGATTGAACTGTATAGAGCTGGGAAAGATATGGAAACTCAAATAAAATTCTTGGAAAATAAACTGAATGATGATAAAGAAGATGATAATGAGGAGGTATTGCGTGAATTATATTTGACTCAACTGAAGCAACTTGCCTCTGAATCTTGGAACCAATTGGAACAGATCTTGATGGAGATGGAGCTGTTGAAAAATTTTGGAAATTCCACTATACAAGACACACCCGAAAGAGAAGCACCAAACTCCAAAGATTCCGAAAAAGATCCCACGAGGTATACTGAGAAACTTGAATCTTTGAATAAACCTTTGATTTCTAAATCCGGAAAAGTTCTAAGAAACTTCACCTTACTAAATAAAAAGGACCAACTTAAGTCCCAAGTATTCGGTTATGGTCAGTATGGACCAACGATGACTGTAGAGGAATTTTTAGAGAAGGAATTCGAAGAGAACAAAGTTCTGCAGGGCGGTCCAGAGGTTGAAGAGGAGGCAAATGAAGATGACAATGAGACAAATGATCTCGCTACCTACAAAGCGAGGGCCTGGGATGACTTCACAGAGTCAAACCCAAAAGGAAGCGGGAATACCATGAATAGAGGTTGAATTGCTCACTGAAATAATTCTTTATAAGTTTATGTAAATTTAATCACTTGTTTAACTTACTATCCAACTCGTACAAATGAATTATCTGTCCAGTGGAACTGATAAACCATTGATCACTTGCATCGCTGAAGGTTTTGAGAACATTGGAAATCAAAAGTAAACTTTTTTCTTTGACTTCATTATCTGGACCGAAAAGTACATAGTCAAATAACACTTCGCAAGCCTTTCTCTCGTGCTGGTTCAATATTCTGAATGAGAATAGCTTCTTGTAAGAGTTCCAGTTAGACAAAGTTACCTGAGATAACAGGATTGAAGCAATGATTTTGTAGTCCGTTACGGATAATAGTATTGAATCGTTGGAAACGTTAGCTTCGTAGCAACTCTGGAATAAAGTAGCAGTAAACATTTCGGAACATTTTTGATCAGTTAACATTCTTTTATAGTATTTTTCTCTTAGTTCAGTTTCCAACAGTTCTTGCTCCAATCTCAATACATCTAGCACCTCGTTGTAGTCGCCAAACACAATCAAGGTGTCTATATATTGCAACAAGTGATGTGCGCGACTGCCGTCGAGTGAAATTGACTTTTTAATGGTTTGCAAAGCGTTGGCGTATGAGGACGCCTTTGAGTACAAAACAGAAAGTTCGTAATAATATGCTGATTTGTCTTTGCTTCCTATGGTGCGGAAGAGACTGTGCCATACGTGGTCTTCAGGAACCTCTAAGCACTTAGGCAGATATAATTCATCAGAAAAGTCGTGTTTGAAGAATATTTCCATTGAGGTATCGTATTCGGCACATTTGAGAAGGGAAAGAGCATATAATAATTCTTCTATTGGATTGTTAGATATATGGTATGGTCTTGCAACGTAATGAAGGAATTGATTGGCGTACGTCAGATCATCATTATTCAAAATGAATTCACAAAAAGCCTTTGTTAGAAGTGGTGGCTCATTGATAGAGAAACTTCTTACGGTATCGACCATCAAGGTGGTATAATTCGTAACATCTTCGTATGATCCCAATTGGACACCATGTCCGTATTTACTGGTGTATTTGAAAATCTCGGATATCGCTAAAGCTTTATCAATTTGATATACCTGAATCCATAATGAGATGTTGAAATGCAGCTCCATAAGCACGTTGAGTTTCTCGGTAAACATTTCGTAGTTTATATCTACTATTGTAAACACCAATAATATGTCCATGATAAATTTGTCCATAACCAACAGAGTTTGTTTCAAGGACTCCATAGATATTACTGATGAGAAGACATCTGTGTCTAGCAGATCAATTACCGAAGATGACCTGATGTTCAAGTCACCGGTTATGAAGTCAGATAACACTTCCAAAACATCGATGGAGTTAAGATTTTCTAATAGTTTTGACAGATTTACACTTTGAAATCCGTTCAACAAACAGTCTTGGAACACTACAGTCATTTTTTCTTTTAGAGACAGAGCAGGGTCAATAGAGCCATTCACTAAATCCAGAAATTTTGCTGATACTTTGATAAGCGTATCTGATGATATCGTAGTGGAAAAGCCATGCAGAACATTCAAAAATGACTCCAATTGGGTTGATGGTTCTTTCCTTTCAGAAATTTTGAAGAAAATGCTTTCAAGTTTTGAATCCAGCTTGTACGTCGAATGATGATACATTTGTAAGCTGTTTATAACAACTATTCCATCACCAATGACTGTTAATGTAGACGGTTCCTGGTATTGCTTATGAAGCTCTTTCAAAAGCGCCTCCAGATTGGTCAAGTATTCCTGATTTTGTAAATCATTCATTTGAATAACGACATTATTTTGATTTAGAATGCTTTGTGCATCGATATAGGTCGATTGTGAGTAGTGTGCCTTCAGGTTGAGAAGAGACTTTTCCATATTTCCATTCGTTAGTAGATCTGAGTCCTCCATTAAATCTGGAAGATATGTGTTGTTACAATCAATCCAGTTGTAATTGTTGAACGATGAATCTTGGAACGAAAGGAGTTGCAATTTAGTGACGGTGTTGCTTTTCCATAACAGAACAAGATTGAGTTCCGGTTGTTCAATCGAGGAAGATCTGATCAACTCGATATCAATCAACGACCATACCGTGTATGATGAAAGATTGACAGGAATATTAACATTCAATGGTTTGAAATTTATTTTAGCAGAGGGGTCGTTCTGAAGTTGAATTATTTGAAAAGAACCGTTACCAGCAGGTATGTAGACAATAAGTAAATTTTCGCGGATTGCCATATATTTTCCTACCACTCCATAGTTCACTTGCTTGTTCTTTTCTTTGAGGTCAAAATGAACGCTCAACTGGTAGGTAATTAAGTCCCAAATCTTGATGGTTGCATCGTTTGTTAGGGTGACAAGATATCTTTCATTTAACAACTCCGCAGAGACGACCGCAGAGTTGTGATTGTCATACCTTGAAAACATTCTTGTGAAACTCTGGAAGTATGAACTGTCATTGAAAAGAACTGGTTGTAATTCAAAGTCATTAAGTACTTCCAACGGTATGCGCTTCAAGCCCAAAAGTCCACCATCTTTCAAAAACACTACACTAAATTCGTCATTAACATGGAATAGACACTGTGGTGGGCGTACAGAAAAATCGTAAGCATTTAAGACCTTCAGCCAGTTGTCAGGATATTCATCACGAGGATTTTTTGAAATGATGAAGTCAATTGGCAATGAAATATTGATAAAAATCCCATCTTTGAGGATAAGGTCAAAGCACAGAGAGTTGCAACCATTATTGGATTGATACGCTACAGCGGTGAAGTTTTTGTTCAGAAGAGGTTGTGGAAAATGAATGTAGAGCGTTTTTCTCGAGAAAGTCTTTTTCATTGAATAGATACTCAAAACGGTGTAATTATTACACCATTGGATGGACAACTCCTCATCAACTTCCTTGAGTTGTAGTAATTTGTTGTATTCTACAGAAGATATCTTTTCATTGGATGTTCTACCGTCACCGTCGATGTATAAATGCTGGGCATTTTCTGATGAGCGTTTCGGTTTCAATTGTAGCAAATTGATGTTTAAACGAGAGAAGCTTGTCATTTTGAGAAAACTTTCCCTCTTGCTTATAGCCTGTAAACTACCGCTAGAGATATTTGGTTAACGAATCTGCGCAATCTCAATTCTTACCTTTTTGTGCCTCTCTGTTTATATGTTTGATGTTAACTTCGATTCGATTGAAGATGATGTCTTCAAAGATTGTTGATTCAGCGAAAATTATTTGTTCGGGTAACAAAATAAACATATAGAGCCATTTGAGCAGTAAATTCTATGTAATAAATGACAGTAAATACATACGATTTGACTATGATGTGGTCACAACATATGGTCCGCAGAAGGCCAGGGTATCAGTTCATCTGGCTGGTTGGGCGAATTTTTCTAGAAACGCACTGCTCGCCTTTCCTAGCGTGGTTCTTGGGTTGCGACTGTACCTCTGATTGTCGATAAAGTGTGTTCATAGATTTATAATCTTCTCTAGTCGTATCACTCCGTTGTATCCCCCTGATACTATTACGGGCGTATCGTCTATTACTGTAGATGAGATTGTGATTGGTTGAGCCTCAGCCGGTATCTTCTCTGGATTTTCGTAATGATTGTATTTCGTGATTTGTTTGCCATCTTCCCTAATTGATTTTACTATTATAGACCCATCTTTCAATGCGGTGACGGTGTATTCTAAATCGTTCAGGAAAATTGAAGAAACCACCGGCTCTGTGAAAGAAAACACCAAAATTGTTTTCTTCTGATCGAAAGAGTAAATCAAAATTTCTGTGTCAAACCTTACTAGCAACTCAGACGTAAATCTGTTCAAAGCTACTTCATTATTAGTCGCATGGAATCGTGTCAAACCGTGGGAGATATCAATCTGTTGAAGAAGAGAACCTTGGAAATCGAAGATGGAAACTTTCACATTTTGTTTTGAGCTACCGTTTAGCACTATTAAAGACTTCTCAGTCAACCCCAGTAAGCAAATGATAATTTTATTAGGAACTGAAATAGTATATTCGCTCACTTTCTCGACAGTGGATTCGCCGATTTTGATTTCCCACACTCGAATTTCATTTGCAAAGGTCAAAATTAGCCATTTATTTTTGAAATCAACGGACTGTAATGATTCCAAGTCTTTGAGCCCATCCCATGACACAAGGGGTTCACTATGGTTGACATTCCATAGTTTGATGGATGTTTCGTCCACGGTCATAAATTTCATCTTACTTAACCAAAAGATCCCCAAGAGACTAGATACGCAATGAAAGGCCTTTGTTGCATTTTCGTTAGAGTTCAAACTTGGTTCAATCAACCAGTGCTTCAGTAACCCATCTGAGCCAAATGACAACATGCTATTTCCAAAAAGTTTGAACTTACTAATTGGAGATAGATGGTATTGTAAAAAGCGGTAGGTGTGGAATTTGAGGTTCTCATTGGGTCTCGTTGAGAATAGCGAAGACGATCTCGATCTTCTGGTGTTAATTACTGTCTCAGCATCGGATACATTTTCTTTCGTGGGTGAACTTGGGATGTCCTTCCAGTCCCCATTTAAGTTCAGATTCGAAACATTCGTGTTGGCATTTGTAGACTCGACTGTATCATTGATTATGAGATCACCGTCGTCTGAACTGGAACATTCATCTTTAAGGTTGCTCTTATTATCCGCATCAATGTCAGCACCGGTCTTTAGAATTTTTGAATTGTTTGTTTTGAATAAATTTAGGGATTCTATCTTCTTAACTGGATCATCTTTATCGTTCAATGCTTCCAATTGATCTGTTACAGGCGGGCTTTTCAGCAAATAGACTATTTCTTTTATATTTTCTTGCACCGATAGTTTCGAGTTCAATAGCTCTTCTTCTTGATCCCATGACTCTAGCGGTAAGGACGTCCCGTTCCTGTCAGAATCTTCTCCAATTGAGGAGTCTACCAGTTTGTTCTGCAATTTTACCAGCTCAGATTTCAAATCTCTGTTTTCGCCTTCCAATTGTGCAATTCTAGATTTCATTTCACATCTCTCTAACTCCCAATTGATCCTATCCCTTTCACTTTTAGTGTATTCTGTTTGCAAATAGTGCATTACACCAGGCAATGTATAATGAGCTGAAGGCGGGTTCATGATGGTTAAAAGTAGTAACAGAGGACCAAAAAGGTGATAGAGAACCAGATAAATGATTTGTGGCACCAGCCTTCTCCCAAGTGAAAGTTTTATCGAGTTTCGTGAGATTATGATTCTGATGGATACTGGCAAGTCTTACTTTAAATAGTGATGTATTGATATATAATCTCTTGATAATGCTTGTTTTTTCTGATATATACATGAAACTTAAAAAAAAAAAAAAAAAATTACACAGTATACACAAGGCAGAGCGAGACAGAAACAAAGCTAAAATTGCCTGCAGTAGTAGATATGGACTGCGTTAAACCTAGATCAAAGACAACATAGACAACTGTGAGAAAATTCATGATGTACTGAAAAACAGTGTTTAGGATGTTGTATTATTATTTGTATATACATATATGATACGATAATAGATGATCGAGAAACAGAAAAGGATGGAAAAAAAAAAACAACGGATGCATAGTTTCATGAAACCGTTTAAATCTTTTCAGCCTTGACACCGTGCTTCCAGATAGCAACGTATGGAGTGGTACCATCCTCACGGTAGTTCAACAAAATCAACATTCCATCTGGGTCCATGGATTCACCAGTGTAGAAGTCCCAGTCCTTGAAAGAACCAATAACCTTCTTGACGTAAGCTTGAGCACCCTTTTCGAAGATTGGGACTTCGTCTGGGTTGGTTTCTTGTAGCTTGGACTTGATTTCCTTCATGTAACCCTTGATGTAAGTCAAGAAGGACTTTTTGTCGAATGCAGTTTGTTGCAAACGGAAAGAGTGGACAACGTTGTTTACTAATTCAACACCTTCTTCTAGGTCGTTGTCACCATCTTCAGCAGATGGGTTGGCACCAATGTCGATGTTGTCACCACCAACCTTGACCATGTCACAGTTAGCTTCATAGATGACACCGTCAACCAATTGTAGGTCGTAGGCATCAGACAAAAGTTCGTCACCAGAGATGATATCAGTGTAAATAATCATGTTGCTATGTATCAGGGATTGATTGATGGGCTCTTCACAGGTCCTAAATCTGAAAGCAAAGCAAAAAGCTGTAACAAAGCAAACGTAACAGATAAATAAAAGATCTTGAAACAAGACTAGTTATCTAATAATGAAGATAGTAAAGAGAAAAGAGGAAAGAGTGTTTATATTGAAAAAAATTGAAAATTAAATTGAAGATACCTGAAAAAGCATGCACAAACAACAAAGAAAGTAAGTCAAAGCATCGCAACAGGCCAGAAGTACGCCTGAATTACAACGCACAACTTTCAATGTTCATCATGTGCACTCATCGAAATTTCATCCTTTATATAACAAGCCTTCCATTAGAATAAAAAAAAAAGAGTTTAAAAAAATTTTAAAAAAAAATTTTCGCTGCAAAAGAAAAAAACGAAAATTATTTGGCGATGAGCTGAAAGTTGGAAAGTGGAAAGTGGAAAGTGGAAAGTGGAAAAGAAACCAACAAAGTGTACGATGGGAGATTACTGTTGGTACCCGGCC
This sequence comes from Kluyveromyces dobzhanskii, assembly GCA_003705805.3. Lineage (NCBI taxonomy): Eukaryota > Fungi > Ascomycota > Saccharomycetes > Saccharomycetales > Saccharomycetaceae > Kluyveromyces > Kluyveromyces dobzhanskii. The sequence continues at coordinate 417,313 of PPJP03000001.1, read as the reverse complement.
AGTGTCCGCTCAGCTTTTTCTGGGGAAATCCGTTTGTTTTACATCAAAAATTGGTGTGTGGGTGTAAAGAGTCGCAGAAAAACATGCAGAATTGATCACGTGTAATATTTCTGTTTTCTTAAAGGTATGTCATATATATATATATATATATATATACTAGCTTGGCTATAAGAGGAACTATTCTTGGGAAAGTCCCATCTCGGCTAGTATACCTTGGATCGTAGTAAGCCTTCCGTTGCCAACTCTTTGGCGAAGTTTTTGCAATGTCTCATGGTCCAAAGTTTGGATCATATCGGTACTCTCGACTAGTGCTGGCGAGATCGTTTGAACGTCGATTTTCCAACGGGCTAGTTCTTCCGATAGCACACGATTGTACTGGATTACGGCCGCTTTCGAAGCGCTGTAGATGGCTGTCCCCGGTACAGTGACATCGGCTCTAATATCTCCCAGTATCGATGCGATATTCACAATTCGTCCTCGCTTCCCGTCAACTGTACTATTTCGTATCATTTGTTTTATCACCAGCTGTGTGAGACTTACAGAACTCATGAAATTTACGTTCATAATGCTTGCCATGTCTCCAGGACCGGTTTTGATAGCTGACTTCGTTTGCGTTATTCCTGCGCAGTTTACCAGCGTATCGAGTCTATAGTTCTTCTTGTCTATACCTGCCATTAAGTCATCGGATTGTAACTCAGTAGCTAATTGGCCTGCCTCGCGTATGACTTGGTGCCATGGAGACTTGACCCACGTTGGCCATTCTTGAAAGTTTATTGAGATGCCCTTAACGAATTGGCCTTGGTTCAAGTTGATTTGAGGCTGATTCCTGTTCACGGAATCCTCAGTACTTCCTATGAATATTACAGAATGTCCCCTTCGAAGCAGCTCATCACGAATTTGAGATCCTATTCCTCTGGTTCCTCCACTCACAATTGAAACGAGGTTGCGGTTCATTAATCACAAATTAATATGAATTATTGTGCCTGGCTTTCAAAACAATAGATACTGAGATACCGATCTCTGATGTTGGGCGTACTGTCTTTGGACCATTTCCAGTGCGATACCCACCGAAACGTTATATTTCTGTAGTATTTATTTTTCCTTTAATGTTAAGTTAAACTATTTACGAATTTGAAATACTTTTTAAAAAATTCAATGTAAATAATAGATGAGTGCATTGCTGCTGTTGTACCAACAACGCTGGAGTTACATCTCACAATAGCCCGGACTCCCCAAAAAAATTGATTAGAGCAAAATCAAAATGAAATTCTGTGGTTCTGTTAAAGGTTTATACAGTTTAGTAGAAGCCTCTTGAATTTTGAGAGGAGTAGTCATAGGATGAGTAACCATATGGCACGCCTTGTTGAGATTGCTGTTGTGGTTGGGTTTGAGCTTGTTGATATTGGTAGTATTGTTGGTATTGCTGGGATGCATTAGCAGCATTAGCGTTAGCACTACCTTGTTGACCGTTAGCTTGTTCCTCTTCAGCTTGGGGTTGAGCTGCACCTTGAGCTTGACCACCTTGTTGTTGAGATTGAGGTTGTGGTGGGTAGTAGTTATATCCAGCCTTTGGCATTTGGTATGGGTATTGACCAGCGATTCCATATTGTGGTTGACCGTATGGGAAAGACTGTTGGTAATACATGTATGGCATACCGTAGCCACCGTATTGTTGAGGTTGAACGTGTTGTTGAGCAGGAGATTGTTGTGGAACCTCTTGGGATTGATAACCAGTACCAGTTTGGGGAGCGTAAGCAGAAGCGGTTTGACTTTGTTGAGCAGGTGGAGAGCCAGCAGTTTGAGGTTGGCTTTGTTGTGCTTGTTGACCTTGTTGACCTTGTTGACCTTGAGGAACTTGTGGAGCACCAAATTGTTGACCGTAGCCTAGGTAAGATTGGTTGTCAAACATGCCTGGGTATGAGTACCCAAATTGGTTTTGGTACATGTAGTATTGCTGAGCTTGGGCTTGAGCGGCGGCGGCAGCAGCAGCAGATTGTGGAACTTGCTGTGGAGCGTATTGCTGGTTAGGTTGCTGTTGGTAATAGTTTTGAGATGCGAGGGATTGTTGGGCAGCCTTTTCTTCAGAGCCGAATTGGATGTTAGAAACACCGTTTGCGGCATCGCTTACTTCAGGCAGAGAAACTGGAGCAGTTTCTTGAACTTGGGAAGCTTCTGGTTGAGGAGCTTCGAGTTGTGGTTGCTGTTCTTCAGTGTTTTCCACGACAGTGGCTTCCTCTTGTTGTTGAATAGGTTCCTCGAAAGTGGACCCTGCAACATATGGCTGTTGTTGTTCAGCTTCTTCAGCGACAGGTTGCTGTTCTTGGTTTACGTTTTCTTTTTGATCAGCAGACAATTGTTCAACTTCTTGCTTCAAATCATCCAGGTTTTCTAATGGCTTAGATTTTTGTTGCTTCTTGTTTTGTTGTTGTAACGTTCTTTGTCTACTCTTTGCACTGGCAATATCGGCCCAACTCTTTGGCTTTGAGCCCGCTTCAGAAGCTACAATTGGTTGTTCAGGTTGTGGTACTTCTTCGTTTACAACAGGTTCAAGAGTAGCCTCAGTAGGTTGGACAGATGTATATTCAGCTTCAGTTGGTTCAGCTTGTTCATTATTTTCTGATGGTTCGTTATCAGATTCATGTACAGGTGTATTAGACTTAGAAGGCTCAACCTTCTTATCGTGAGACTTCTTCTTTTCTGCCAATACAGCAGCCCAAGATCCGGCGTTATTGCTTGAGTTAGACTTCGATGGTAATGGCGCTGGCTTCAAACTATCCTTTGAAGGTTGCTTCTTACTATCTTTATTACTTTGTGAGTTTTGTTGTCTTTGTTGCAATGGTTTACCGTTACCGTTGTTAGCACTAAACTTGGCGTTAGATCTTGATTGTCTTTGATGCGAATGATGTTGATTTATTAGATAAGGAGAGTCTTCGGGATCCAGGTGTGAAGCTGCTTGCTGTTGCTGTTGCTGGTGAGAACCAGGGGTTTGGTGTTCCGTATGTGATGCAAGCTTTTCCTTCTTTGAAGGCTTCTTAACTTCGTCCCATTTTGTCACTGCTCCTGTAGTGATCTTATCAATTATAGTTTCTAGATCGTCGTACTCACGAACCAAGTCAATCAAGTCATCGTTTGTCCAATCGGGGAACAATTCTGATAGCGTCTCAAGCTTATGTCTAGTCTCAGAGTCCAGTTTCTTCGAACTGGAATTTCTTTTAAATTGTGACATCTAGATTATTCTTTGTAAAACGCTTGTGGTAACTTTAAGTGGAACGGTAAACGAGTTCGTAATTATACTGTTTTGTAATTGAGTTGAACAAAAGGGAGGAATCCAACTAATTAAGTTCTGATTGCTTGTCGTTAGTCTTCTGGGAGTGGGAGAAAATATGCAAATTTTTATAAAAGCTTTGTTGAAAGTTATTGGTAATATCTTCTTTCCAAACAAGAACAATGCTAGTATCTATTCGCAGCTAGAAAAAGTAGGCCTGATAATGATAGATACAGTATAGGAACTCTTGAATAGTGTTTCTATTCCCGGTTGCTTATTTCAACTTAGTTTTCTTCGAACCTCGATCCGATTCTATGACACTATCTATTCTCCATATTTAAAGATTCTTCTTGCGAAATCAAATTTTAATTTTATCGAAATCGTTCTTATTGTATTTTTTCTATTGGTGGCAATAGGGTAAACCCCGAAGGAGGGTAATGTATCTTCTATTTTGAGTACTGAAATACGTACGCAGTAAGGGACAGCGGGGTAGCCACAGCAGTGGTACAGAACCATAAATCGTTAGAGTGCTACTGCACAGCTGTCCAGTTGGATGCAGAACCCAGTTCTTACCAACTGTCCCAAGACCCTGCAGAAAACTGCGTGTATGTCTGACGTCTTTTATTGGTTTTGCAAAACCGGTTAATGTACAGCTCGAACATCACAACAAACGAGTGTTGCCCTGACTTGCTATACAATGAGTTTCGTACAATGATTAAAGAAAGTACCACTATCGCAGGGCCGTAAATGTTAGTGAAGCCTCCCATGAATGTTAGGGTCGGCCAGTGTTGTATAAACTATGTACAAGGTTTCACTTTGGAACCATTTCGATTTATTCTATATGTAGTCTTGTCTCACAGTCCACAGAGATTCCAAAATTATGTGATCTGGGTTGTCTGTTGTAATCGGAATGCTATCATGGATCGACGGGCTTTCCATCGTTCTCGAATGGGGCCTCTTTGCGGGCTTCGTCTAGGGCCGGTTTGACGCCCTGTGTTACTAAACTCGCTTGCACACATTCCATATATTCGTACCATTCGGTTTGACATTCGTTTTCCACCGAAAGACCTTTTAGAAACTTCTCACTGTACCAGTCGTTAAAGCATTTGTCGTATTTTCCCTTCAGTTCCGTACACTCGGGGGCGAAACTTGCACTCATTACGTTGCCCATGTTATTCGTATCGGTGCGCTACCCGTGGGAATTCGAACCTCAATTACCGTGCTGCAGATCCGTATGGTCAGTATACCAAAGTGAGCGCTACAAATTTCAGATTCAAAAACAAAAAGTTATATAAAGCATTGAAACACGCATAGTACAGGTAAAGCTGCTGTATTAGGGAAAAAAAAATGTCACGTGATGTTCACGTGATTCTCCATATCGAGTGTCACCTACTCGCTCTCATACCCATCGCACAGCGAACGGAAGAGAAACTACGGCAGTAACGCGTCTCAGTCGCGTTTACTGTTGAAATGTATGACGGTACGCGGATTTGCCAGTTGGCCCTGGATCTTGTTGTTCGTTTCTGTTCCAGTTTCCGCGTCAGCAGCAATCATCCTTATAGGGGAACTGTTTGCAGAGATGTCCTTTTCCATCGAAGAATTGGACGACGCCGATGACGACGAATTAAACTGCTGGTGTATTTGCAACGATATTTTCCTTTTTTTCCTCTGTTTTTCGATCGCACTATCCAAGGTCATCTCCTCTGTGTCCTGGTCTTGAAACTGCCCGCGGTTCGTATCTTTATCATCGTTCGCGTTACCGGTCCCAGCCACGCCCAACAGCTGGGCCGTGTGGAACTCATCGGTGCCGTGATCAACCTTGGGGAACAGCGACGCTCTGGGCTCCAAAACCTGTCCTGCAGATTCTACAGACTGATCGGTCACCAACTGAACGTTCGCACTCTGCTGAAACATCTCCTTCAGCCACGCGCTGGAGTTCGTGATTTCCTCACACGTCTGCCCATAACGCGTCACGTACGGTATCACGTCTTTGGTTATCTTATTAAAACAGTACGAAAGATCCGAATCTATCGATTGCAAGTGCAACGTGATTTCCTGATCGATTTGTTCTATGCTCATTGCCTCCATGATCGAGGGAAAACAAAATTTTAAAAGGATACCACCTTCTCTAATTGCTAGCTGAGTCTCAATTTGCAACGCTCCTTCGGTTTTCTGACCCCTTTGTTTCTTACTGTTTACATTGCACCTTCTAACAAAGTCTTGTTTGTTTGACTGTTTTTTCTTCGTTCTGCGTTTTTCGCTTTTGCCCATCTTAACAGTCCGTGGAAACTTTCGAACTCTCAAACTCTCAAAGTGCAACTCTGACAGAATAAACTCGGTGCAGATCAACTTTACGTAGCAGAAAAGTAAAGACGAATCCCGTTGCCAATGGTTAAAATGGGACTTCCATTATCGGAAAAACATTTGGGACTGCCACCATTCCTTTGCTACAAAGCCTGCGCAGGCGCAGGCTTTGTTTTTTTTCTTCGGGGCTAGTGATTACGTAGGTGAAACACCTGCTAGAAGTCTTCTCAGGCCACAGTAGTCCAGAGGTCCAGAGATAAAAGGTCAAAAGTCAAACATTGAAAAGTGCATCCTGGACAGGGCTTTGGAACGGTGCTTTTGCTAATACTACGCAAAGAAAAGGTACGTATGGATTGTGCGTTCTTTGGTTGTTTTCTTGTGCGCCTCGAATGGGATTAGTTAATCATCGAATGAAAAAAAAAAAAAAGAGAAGCCAGTATTGCTGAAGCAAATATCGCACAGGATGAGGCTATTAGTAAGTTCCGTTCGAACAATAGCAAGCCGTAATTAAGGAGAATTGAGTACGCAAAATTTCGTCACGCATCCGTTCGCTAGCCGTTTACCAGTAATTACATAATTCCGTATATTATTGTATATATATATATATATATATACATGGATGAGCTATGGTTAGGTGAACTTGTTATTAACGTACCGGATAACATTTAGGATTATCTTAAAACACATCCGTCTGCACATCATCACATTACATTTTGGAAGACGTAAAGACTACACACAATGTTTCCAGGACCCGGTAACTACTGGTTCATTTTCCCGTGGATAGCATTTATTCCATGGTATGGAATGCTCGTTGCCATGTTGGTGTGTTGGGCAGCGCAGGGTCACCCGATCTACTGGTTTATGCACACGGAACAATTCCCAGTTTACATATCACACATTGGTGCAACAAATCTTAAACCGTTGTTCATTTCATGCGCTGCTTGGCAGGGGCTCGGGTACGTGATCATGGTGGGGCTAGAGTATTTCCAAAGGTCAGGACATTGGCCATTCAAGTTACCGTACAGTTATGAAGATGACATGGAAAAATCTAACGACAGCTCGAGCATGAAGACGAATTACGTCGATGCCTTGATTCACAAACGGTACGTAATGGCTCCTTTTTTCACAAAACATGAACGTAACCTAGTATGGGCCTCGTTTGTTCTAGGGTCCATTGGTGAGTTGGCTTTGCTTATGTGCACCATTTTCTCCACAAACGTTTATCCAAAAGTCCACGGGACAATGGTGGGTATATTCTGTGCGTTTGTTGGGTTGAGCGTCATTTGCCATTCCGCTCAATATTTCACAATGGGTAGACACTACGCTGTCATCCATCCGCTTACAAGTCCAGAAGATTTAGGGAAACAAAGTCGCTGGAATAAATGGTACGGCCATACGTGGAACAAATACACCATCAGCGGAACGGCAAAGGCAATTTGGGTCGCAGCTGCATTCGTATGGGCCATGTGTTTCGCTTGCCTTGACGACAGATCAGTAACCGCTTGTTTTGAATGGTTATTGGCATTTTGGTTTGGGTTATACTTCATTATTGTTTCCATTGATTGGTACATTGGCGGAAGGTATACAAAATCCAAATACTTCCACCAGATTGTGTTGGCAGATAATCTAAACTACTATAAGTATAACCAATTGAGAGTCCAGTAGTAGCTTTTCTCGGGCCCCAATTACTTCGCATACATCTCATGATTATGAAGAATGTTTAGGATATTTGTAGTATCGCATAATGATAATATTCAAACATAAAAGTATAGACTACATAATAGATAGATAGACTAAAAGGAACAGCAACGGCTTGTTAAACCTCGGACAATTCGAACAAGAAGTATTGACAAAAGATAGAGAAAATTAAGTTCATAGTAATACATATAACAACTGCTTGTAATTTTTTTGGGACCCACATGAGAATTGATGGGAAAAGAGAATACCTTTACCTTGATTATTAGTGTGACTACCCTCAACATAGTTTAATTTGATAAATTGGCCGCTATTGAAGCTTTTTATGGTATAGAACAGCTGGGTACATCCCTCGATCCAGAGTTTAAATCAAAAGACTTCTTTGAACAAGGACTTCCTTTTGTCTTTAGCACTGGCCACGTCTTCTCCCTCTATTTCTGAAGCATTGGACTGTTCGACTGTATTACGCACGGATCCCTGACTGAAACCACTAAAACTAGGTTCCAAAGAATTTTTGTTTACTTCAGTAGCAGATTTTGTTTCGGTATTCCCCTTTTTCGCGGTTGATTCGGTTTCAGGTTTTTGGGTTTTGACAGTTTTTGAAACCTCGTTCGATGGAGTTGACTTAGGAGCGTCCACATGTTTAGTTTTGTCAGATTGTTTCAAACCAAAGAACTTCTTAATGGACAATCCTTTTTGTTCTTTATCAGATTTCTTTTTAGACTTCGATGGAGACGTAAATTCGCCTGTGGATTGCTTCTTACTAGCAGACGCAGATTCAGCAGCTTTAGGGTCCACTTTACCTGATACAGCTTCGACCTTGGCAGAACCGGAAGGTTCAGACGATTTTGAATCAGCAGGGTTCTTTGAAACTACTTCGGCTTTTTTTTGACTTGCTAAAAATTCGCCTGATGTTGTTCCCAGGAACGCCTTGGCCTTCTCTTCATCAATTTTATCCTCTTTTTTTACTTCTGCAACTTCTTGCAGTGCACTGATTAAGTTCAGCTTTTCTCTCTTAAGTTGGATTTCTGTGTTTGACAACTCAGCTTCGCGTTCGTTGATTAAAGCATCGACCTCTAATTGCTTCACTCTAGCCTCTTCAGCAGAAGTCTTGCATTCTTCCTTAGCTTTTTCTGCCAAAACGACATAATTCGTTTCAATGTCATCCTTTAATTGTTGATGACTCTCTGATTGAATATTGAAAGCTTCTTCTTCTTCTGCTAATTTCTGATGATGTTCTTCGATTTGAGCGGTCAACTCCTCCATGTGAGTTTTATGATTTTCAATAGATTTGCGGAGCTCCTCAATGCTCTTATTAATTTCAGCACTTTCATTTTTCAAAGAAGTGTGATGCTCCTCAGCTGCAGTGAGATCATTTCTGAAAGGAAGCAGAAGCTCCTCTTGGTCCTTTTTAGCCTGTTCGAAATCTTTTTCGTTACTTTGTTCCAAGTCAGCACACTCAGCTGTTTTCCTCTCATCTGCTTGAACCAGTTCTTCTTCTTGATCCTCTTTTAATTTAGCAAGTTCAGCTTTCTTAGCCTCCAATGCCGCTTCTAATTTGGAAACCTTACTATCCTTTGTTTTACAGAGTTTGTCGAATTTAGCAGCCAACTTCGTTTCTAGATCAGTAGTTTCCTTTTGATGACTTTCGAATGCTTGGCTCTGCAACAAAGAATCGTTGTTTTCTTTTTCGGTTTGAATGGCGACCCAAGCATCATACTGTTGCTTGTAGTCAATGTCTCTTTTCTGAATATCGACATCCATTGCAAGTTGCGCGCCCGTTCTTTGATCGACTTCATCAAGCACTGGAGCAATCAAACCCTTGGCAATGTTGTCAATATCACCTGGAGCGAGCCACAAGCCACCTCCCAAATTGACTTTATTAGCAGTAGCAGCAGAAGCAGAGCGATTCTTTGTTTGGTTTTGTTGAGCAATTAAGACGGCAGCTTTGTTGAAATCCACATTTCTGAATATAGCCTTTTGAGAAGTATCACGGTCAATCGAATCCAAACGTTGTTGAGCATTCAACTTAGCCTTTGATAGCACAGTTTCAGAGGTCAATTGCTTAATGATAATGTTTCTTTTCTCTTCTCTCTCTTTGTTTTCCTTGTCAGCAGCTTCATTTGGATTGAAATCCTTTAATGCAGCAACGGCCTTTTGTGCCCATTCTGTGGCATGCGATTCCTTCTCAGCAGATTGGATATATTCCTTCTTAGTGGGTAGATTAGACACGATATCAGAAGTCAACGAGAAACTGGCACCAGCGGCCTTTCCAGCAGAACGGTTAGGAACACCTTTAACGTAAGAAACCTTTTCAGGGTTGGTACGTAGATGGGCGCTTTCAGCCGCATTTCTTTCGGCACCAGCTAGCACTTTGGTGATATCCATCTTTGGTATCTTAGAGTTTAATGGGGAGCCTGCGCTCGAAGAAACGAACGAAGGTGCAGTGGTGCTTGCACTGCTTGAAGCTCTAGATCTAGCAGCCTTAGGAGCTGCAGATGCAGCTGAAGACGCAGCAAAGGATGGTGTGGAATTACCGGTTGGTTGAACAGCTTTCTTTGGGGTAGTAGCAGCAGAGGCAGCTATCGAAGCATTCGGGTTCAAAAGTCTCTTATAGGCCTCGATGGTGGTCTTGTTGCTGTTTGCCAAGTTGGCAGCAGCATCAGAAGCATGCTTACCGTTAACAACCCCAGAAGGTAGTGTTTGACCTGGAGACTGGTAAACACCGTACTTCAATTTGGCTCTGTAAAGAGCCTCCTTGGAAAGTGGCTTGCCAGAAGTCTGGTAAACAGAGCTTTGCTCTTTACCATTGGATTCATTAGCTTCATCGCCGGTTACAGCGGAAACTAAAGACATATTGGTTGTGATCTTTTTTTTATCTTTTGGCGATTTTCAGTGCACTGATTAAAGAACCGTTTTTAAGTTGATTTAAAACTGAAAGATTTTTTTCTTTGAATGATTGAAGTAAACGTTCAAGTTCCAGCAAGCAGTTTGTTTCGTCCACTCTTGAGTAACTGAATTGCAATTAGTCCCCCTGAAAAATGTGATAACAAAGAAACCTTCGAGCTAATTTAATATCCGGCTTAAAACTTTTTTTTTTGTACCGATACTGTTCTTTACAACAGTCCTCCGTAAATTCGATATTGGCTATAAACGGTAACTAGTTGTTTCCTTATAGCGTCCAATTAATATTGACTGGGCCTAATTGAAAGAGCATCAACTGCTATCCTTTAAAACTCAATCAGCAACGTGAGGTTAAAGTGAGTTGTTGTTCATAAACCCTATATTTAAGGATATATAAATTACTGATATTGAAAATGAGAAAGAGAAAAAAAAAAAAAAAAAAAGACAACCTAATATGACTTTTAGCAATTCTTGGGAGAGAAAAAAACGGGCCAGAAAGGGTAGCAGGAGCAGGAGGAAACTCTAGCTAGATTATAACCACCTTGCCGAGAAAGCTTCGACGCAAGCAACCTGCAGGAGCATGTTCACTCTCTTGAGTCAATTGAGTAGAATTGAAAGTAATACGAGAAATCCCTTTTGAGGGGACAATTGCTATCAGAGTATAGAACACTGAGCGTGCGTGTGTATTGCCTACAAAACGTCTTTCCATGAAAAAGCCATATATGTCGTAATGAAGACGAAAATTGATCGGAGTTACCCTGACATAAGAGCAGTTGTGCAGGTTTCTCTACGGATGTTTCTTAGCATGAAAAGTAGAAACTGAAGCCGTTTTTTGCTAATAATCCTTCCACTATCATGTACGTAAGATATTCAAGATTTACCATACCAGGTCCAAGTCGTTGCGATGGACAGAATGGGTCGACCCGCTCAATGGCCGGTAACTTAAGCCCCTGCTAGTCGTGTGACCCTTTCGAAACCGTAACGTATTAGCTTGGGAGGGGAAGGACTGTTGAGTACAGTGCGGCTCGTCAAAACTCCTTCGATTCCATACTAGATAGTTCCTTCTTTTGCCGTAACCATGGAAGATAAAAACTGCGGGTTGGAAAAGGCGCCCTGTAAAGCGCAATTGCCTTTTTGGGCAATAAGCGGGTTAAGGACAAAACAGAGGAAATGACAAACAAACAAAACAACAAAAGAGCACTTGGCCCCAAAGTCATGTGATCACGTGACTATAAGGGTTTTTCCTCGATTAGGAATAACGTAAACATCATCGAGTCAACACTACATTGACACAGTTACCGTTCTGAATCGTTTACACAACAACATGAGAAAGTGACCTGCGTTGCAGCATTTGGGGTAGAGTTCGGAAAACTATGGGATTACCTTCAGTATGAAGTTTTTGTTGGTCTACAACATTCACCTTTACATTCAGTTTCACTTTGACATATACTTCAGTTCGTATGCATCTTACGTAGGGTATTGTATTGATTGCAAGCAGTGAGTGATTCTTTGGTGCAAGAAGCTCTGGAAGAGAGACGCAACGTTGAAATCCAAACGAATAGATTGAATGGCTCAAATATACAACTATCAGGAAAGTTTCTGGGACGAAGATGACCAAGGCGTCACCATTCTTCTTCAACATGTCGGGAGAGGTATATGCACATGCGAGTTGTTGCTCGACAGTTTCACGAGGAGAAGTGAGCTGGAGCTGGATTATGCAAGAAGATTAGGTGCAATCAGCTCAAAAATAGTAAGCAACCTTGAGCGCTATGCGGATTACAATAGTATGTCTGAATCGCTGAAATATTTCCAATCATCCCAACAAAGAGTGGCCAACGGACATTCGAAGGCTTACGAGAGGCTTAACAGAGAAAACGTTGGTACGATGGGTGACTTTCTGAAGCAATATAGAGCTAGGTGGTCGACTTTGACAAGTAATGTGGAAAATTTGAGGAAATTGAAAGATGAAAAGAAAAAGGCATTGAAAGCTTTGGATCAAGAACTACTAGGTGCTGAGAATAAACTGAGGGAAAACCGGCTAAACAGAGAAACTGCACTAGGAGAATATCAGAGGAAAGAAAACATAAAAGAACTGGAGAAGTGGTCTTCAATTGTGGAAGAATCGCATCGTAGGAAAACTGTTTTGCACCATGAGTACAAAGCTGCCAGAACTCATTGGTTCGAAGAGTGGAGGCATATCAGTGGAGAGCTACAAGATTTAGAGACCCAAAGAATCCAGGTTTCAAGAGAGCTGCTACAGCAGTACGCAGAATTTACTACACAACCATCGGAACTAGAACTTTCATTGATGGAGCAATTGAAGCAGAAACTTTCAAGCTTCACACCTGAACTCGAAATTTCTCACTTTTCGTACCACCATGGTACAGGGAGAATCAAACAGAAAAGCTCCAACTCCGTATCTCACAACAATTCAAGCACCAAATCCAATCCTTCCAGTTCAACTCGTCCAAAACCTTTAAAAAGTGTAGATTTGACCAAAAATGATAGGTACGTCCAAAATGTGAAAAGATTATCCACACAACTTAAAAACACTAGACTCAACTCTATTAATGCATTGAGTGTTAACAAAGAGTTGCCGACACCAAAAAACGATGCTACTGTTGAGAATCATGCTGTGTTGAAGGTAGTTGATGCTGGTTCTGCTTTGAACCCCGCCGAAAATTATTCGGAAGTGGCTAACAAGGACAATCGCCCTACCACTTTGTCAGAGTCCTCGGAGGAAACGTGCTCGAACCCAACAGACTTCACTCATAGAAAAAATAAGTCAAGCTATGATTCAATGTCAACTTCCTTGTCATCAATGGCATCGAGTGTCGATGATTCTCAAAGGTATGCAAAATCTTGGAATTCTCGCAATAGAAGAAAATCAAGACCTTCGTCAATGTATTCGTCGACAGCCGATATCGATACATCCACAAACAGTAAAAGTCATCATTTAGAGGTTCCTTTTGCGAACCGTAGAAAATCTATTGCCTCGGACGTTGAAGGTGCACTGAAAATTTTGGAAAAAAACGATTCTCGTCCTATGACATCGAGAACCAGTTCCTTGGCTTCCAGTAACTTGACTGTCAGTAGAACGGCTTTGCCTCTAAACAGCTCCCTGAACATCACACGTTGTAAAAGAGTGACTGTGGATGGAGAACAGCTAAACCTACCAATCATCGATTCCATGAAAAATCCAGTAATAAGATACGCCAAGGCAACATTTTCCTATACTGAACCAAATGATAACAATATATTACTTTTCAACACTGAGGACATTCTATTATTGGTAGAATGTATCAATGAAGATTGGTATGTAGGTGAAGTATACCAGGGTAACAAGCAGCATGGGCTTGTACCCATGAATTACGTACGGCTGATAAACTGATACGGAGAAACCTTCGTATCGCAAAGACATTCCGATGCATTACTCGTTTGATAGTGAACTGTAACCATACCTAACCAATGTAAGTTTGTATTTACATAAATTCTGCTCTTCAAAGAAATTGTTAAAATATCAATAAAATGACAGTGAGTACCCCAGTGTATATAAAAGTTTGTATATATGTGATTCCTAGTGCAAAGCGAGATCCACCAAGTTTCCTCAACGATGCAACAAAATTGATGTTTTTCAAATAAACTGTCCTCGTATTCTTCTTGCCAATTGCATATCCTTTCTCATTATCGTAATCCTTTTAGCATGAAGAGCCAATAAGTTGGTATGCTCCAATAGGCCAACCAGATACGCTTCACTTGCTTCCTGAAGAGCCATGATTGCCATTGATTGCCATCGCAGGGGTTCACTTTCAGTTGTGAACTGATCAGTGACTTCCTTCACTAATCTTGCAAACGGCATCCTAGATATCAGTAAGTCTGTGGACCTTTGATACTTCCTAATTTCTGCCAAGGCTAGGTCACTAGGTTTATATCTTGTTCCTCGAGCCTTTGATATTCTTTCATGTGCACTGACATGGTGTTGTTGCTCGCTAGTTGGCTCACGCCTCGTGGGTTCCACTGGTTTGATGTATCTTGCTTTGTCCTCACTTCTTTTCAATAGCAAACGTCGCTGTCTATTTCTTTGCAACAACTGCAATGCTCTTTGATTGATCGTTTCACGATCCACAAGCGAAGAACCGACATTACTCAAAGATCTTGCACCCTCGATACTTCTTATAGACTGTTCCATTCTATGCTGGGGTGTATAATGTGAGCACTGTCGTACTCGATGGTCATATTTACCCCTCTTGATTACGCGTCTTCAGTATCAACACTTTTGGTTCTATTCATCTTTAGCGTAAATATTTGTTTTCGTCCTTTGTTAAAAAACAAAAAGCTATAAATATTAACTTCTTCTCACAATTGTATAATGATAGCATCAATACCTTCCACATTGTTGGTTTGTTACTTTACCAGGTTTGGTCTACTGAAGTAACGAAGACTACACTGATAAATATGGCGCCGTTGAGACAAGATAGCTATTTCGTATGTTCAAATCTGTATTATTCTTTACGATAGTCGAAACAACACTCGATATTTGACAAACTCCCAAACGTTCTTACTAACAATTTCAAATGCAATTCCGATGAATGCACTTATGTCCAGATAATATACCCGGGTTCTACGAGAACATTGGTCCAGTTTGGGATTGGGGAAGACACCCTACAACCACCCTCAATCTCGATCCCAACTAAAGTCTACAGAGACGCGAATGGTGAATTCACACCTTCTGTTACTGACGATATCATGTATCCAATTGAGAAGGGATCGATTTCTGATATCGATGCATTCCAATACTTTCTCAAGTTGATTTACAAATCCGTTTTGAAAGAGCAAAGTGATGATAGTCCAATTGCTTGGGACACCACACTTTCAAACATTCCGTTTCTATTGATTTCTCACCATTCCTGGACTCAACAGCAACAAGAGCTGCTATGTAGACATGCGTTCGAAGCAATGAAATTGAATCATTTCGTTGTTCTACCAAGTGCGCTAGCAACCTCCTTTGCTTATGGATCCTTGCAAAACTGCCTAGTTATGGATATTGGAAAGTCACATACGGACATTATTCCCATCGTGGACTATACACCTTTGACGTGTTTCATCAGACAAATTGCGGCAGGTGGGGATTCGATTAATTTGAGTCTGAAGAAACTACTTCCAAATCTAACAGAATCACAGATTGATGCGTTAAAAAAATCAGATATCTACGAAATTTTGTCACAGGATATTTTAGACCAATATGGTGCCAATAACGGCGATGATGACGAAGGTGCTCTAGATGTAGCAACTATAGTAACCAGTGGCCGGGATACCAGAGAAATTTTGGAAGAGCGCGAGCGTAATAAAACCCAAGAAAAGCAGGAAAACAGTAAACTTGAAACGAACGATTTTCTTGATATCGACGGCAATCGTGTCACAGTTGGTAGACAGAGATTTTCAGGTTACGAAGATCTCATAAAATTCGTCTCAAAATCTGCAGGACAAGTGATGAGCCAGATTGATGATATCACCAAGCTAAAGGCCATGTGGGAAAACGTCGTTATAGTCGGAGGAACATCGCATATCAAAGGATTCAGAGAAGCTCTTTTAGCCCAGTTAATCAAAGATCACATTGTTGCCGAACCAGAAGAAGAGCGTAACGAAAGAGAAAGGGAAGCTGCGGTTAAATTAGATTCCAAGCAAAAAAAAATAGGAAAGGTTATCACAGTACCCATCTTGAGCCAAATTGAATATGTACAACCTCCTTCGACTATCTTAACTCCTAAATTCCCTGATTACTTCTCCGAATGGAAAAAAACTGGTTTCTCCGACATCACCTTCCTTGGCGCCCAAATCTTAACTAAGCAAGTGTTCGGACATTCTAATAATTCGTTCTACGTAACAAGAGAAAAATATGATGAGTTAGGCCCGGAAGCAATCTGGGAAGTATCGTTCTAACTAATTTTGATACTCATTAGTGAATACATATCTATTTGTTTATGTATGTAAATATTGTAATTTCAAATTGTCAAAAAAGTCCTTTTTCCATCGACTGCAACACTGATTGTTACCTACAGCACTTAAGCAAAAAGGTACTAAGTAGATTCGACAGGAAAATTGATTTATTTATTTGTTCTGAAAATTTGCTCGCTTCTTGACAGCATCCTTGATCCACTGGAGATTGGTCTCGTAGCTAGCTTTCCGCTAATATTTTGTTTCTGTTTCTGTGATGTGAAACTAGAGCTCCGTTTTGTCAGATAAGGAGAGGTTACTTTATGGTCATTGAGTTGATTTTCAGCTTCATGTTCAGCCAAAAAGGCGGCTTGGTTCGCAATAGGATTGATTGATGGTTCAGTGACGGGGAACCGTTCGTTCTTGATTTTTATTGCAGATACAAGAGACTTTAGCCATAATGGTGTTTCGGATTCCTCTGTCTGGAATACGAAAGATTTAAAAGGTGTCTGTACAACAAACATTTCGTTCGGTTCCGTTTTTTTCTCTAAAACGACCTCCTTTATATGAACACCAAGTTGGGATAGGTCTATCTCATACTCCAAATCATAAAAGAGCTCTGAGTTCATATTGATTTTACTTCTTCTGGCAAACAAAAGACACCTACCGAAAGTAGTTAATACGCACATTCTTTTGACAAAATCTGATTGAGGTATAAATTCGGTTGGTGAATTTGGTGTTTTGGAAAAAAAGTGCTTCAGTTTTGAAATACCTTCACTGGATGCGTTGTCATCCGTGTTTGGTTGTTTCCGAAATTTAGTATCGATATTTTCAGGATCTACGAGATATTCATTATAGTAATCTTGTTCAGTCAAATCGGAGGTATCTTGGCGGAATCCAGTTACATTCCCTCCTCCTCTGACTACCTGTGATAACAGAGTGTTTTTTTTCTGCGTCCTACTGTCAACATCCAAAAGAGCCAGCTTCGATTTGTTGATCTTCAATTCAAGGTTCTGGTTTTTTACTGCAGTAATGGAAAGATCGCCCATTTTCACCACCCGTTCTTGTATATTCTTCAGGTAAAATGACCATAAAATATCAACTTTACTCATTGGAGGGATATCAGACGATGATTTTCTTGTATTGAAAGAGGAGGATGAAACTGTGGATTTAGGTGATGAATAATGAGCACCCGCACTGTAACTGTTTCCGCTAACTTTTCTTTGAATCCTTCCAGAACCAGCAGAAGAAGTTGCGGATTTCGCTGCCATTCCATTTGGCGTTTGTTTGACATGTTGAAGGGCAGCAGCAGCAGCAGCAGCAGGGTTTGGACTGATATCATTGGGTGTAGACGGTGAAGTGAATTGAGGCGACGGTTTCTGAGGTGCTCGTTTTTGATTTCTTTGGTATATTTCTTTCTTGACATTATCTAAAATTCTTTGGGTCCGCGGGTCTACCTCGCGCTTCTTCGTAGTAGACACCGTTTCAGAACCAAACCTGTGTGCTGATGTGGTAGAGCTTTTTGGAGTAAGTTTTGGAGAAGTAGACGTTTGTCTGGCTGTTTCAGTAATTGAATTAGGGACAGGTGACGGGTTTACCTTTGGAACTTGAGACTGCAAAGCTCTGGCAGAAATTTTGTACGGACCTAGTTCTGGAGGATCATTTTCCCAGACTGATCCATCGTTGAAATTGACGTCGGCAAAAAATTGGTGGGCTTTTATTTGCGGTATCAGTATTCTTCTGTCTGGGTCCTTAATAAGAATGTTTTTGACTAAATCTCTAATCCTCACTGGGAACCCTGCAGTGAAAGCAAACTGAACTTTCATTACCTTTTGGAATGTCAGATATTCATTGTTAGCTTTGAATGGCGGTTTTCCGGCGATCATTTGGAACACGATGCAACCAAAGGCCCAAATATCGCATCTGAAATCCACGTAACTGTCGTTCAATAGTTCTGGAGACACGTATTCAGCAGTACCAACAAAAGAATTGGATCTTGTCAGCAGATCGTATTTAATATCCCCAGGAGACGTGCTCTCCAAAAGTCTTGCAGTGCCGAAGTCGGTCAATTTAGCTTTCATATCGGTATCTAACAAGATATTTTCTGGTTTCAAATCCCTGTGTATAACACCTTTTGAATGCATGAAATCCAAGGCATCGATGATTTGTGCAGCGTAGTATTTAGTACACACCTCGTTGACAGAGCCATGTTTTCTCATAAGCGACAGCAAATCACCGTTTGGCGCATATTCCAATAAAAAGTATAAAGATGTTTCGTCCTGGAAAGTGAAGAATAGCGATATAATACCTTTGGTGTTTTTTAGCCGTTGAAGAGTATTCTTTTCAATGTTCACGTATTTAACCTTTTTCTGTTTGATAAGATACTCTTTATTTAGAATCTTTACGGCATACTTCTTGCCACTTTCGATTGAAGTTGCAAGCAACACCGTCGAGTAGGACCCGTCACCCAATGTTTCTCCGAATTTGAAATCGTTTATACCTTTTTTCATAACGTGTTTCGTAACTTTACCAGTCTCTTTGTCTGTGACATCTTTGACTATCATGGCAGCACCACGTTCAGCCCATTCTTTTTGTCTACGCTGCATTGACTCGCTAATAGGTAATTCCTTTGGGATCGACATACTTTCGTCTGGCAGTGATTCAACGGACTCCTCTGAAGTGAGGGAGTCACTTCTCCTGCTTACGTGTTTGGGATCTAGTGATATGAAGTGGTCAACATTTGTCAAGGCTTTACCAAACACTGGTCGATGCGCATCAACGAACGACTCTTCCTCGGTCATCCCAGTTAGGTCATTTGTTGTCTTGATGGTAGGTAGCGCAGGCTTCAGACCAGCAGGAATGGGAGGCGGGGTTGGTCTATGGCTCGTATATGTTGATGCCTCCGATCTAGGTATAATCGGCCTATTGAAAGAGTTATCAGAAGACATGTCACAAGTATTTGTGATATCAATTTCAGATGGTTACGATGGTATTTCGGTAAAGTATTATGGAAACACCAAGTTACCTTTCAACCGTAAAGCAGAATGAATGTTGATTATCGAAACACCGTTACTTTTAAAGTATATGGGTTGTGTTTCAATGCAAAATGAGCAGGCTTTGACCATTAAACCCTATAATATACACAACTTTTGTTGTTGAAGAGAATGCAAATCACAACAAAATAAAATGGCACCTTTTTGAAGAACAGAGACTTTAACTTCTTTCTTTTCAAATCGGGTATGCAAATCCAGGATCAAAAAATTCCTTCACAATCGCCTATTCAACTCGAATGCGATGCTTTTCCTCTCTTCTCTTAGTTTTGTCTACCTGTCTTGTTGTTGCTTTAACTGTTAATTGTCACTGAATTTTAAATGTTCAATTATCTAAATATTGATGTGCCATTCGAAGCACCAGCATTTTCGCTACAATTTTGCTGTTCGACTGAAAAAAAGAGATATTGGGCGCAGAAAGAATGCAATCACTGCGATGGATGACTACAACCGAACCGTACGCTATCGCCGGAATCTGTGCGAGGGCCGTTTACAACCATTCGATGTAATTTCGAGCAATTGCATTGAACTAGTGGTTTTCAATTCGAGAGGGACGAGGGGGGATGGGTTTCCAAAAGACCCGCTGTTGCACGTGACCCTTTTTGGTCCTTTTTTTTTTTTTCTTCCTATTGTTCCTTATTTCCCCTATGGACATATATATATATACATATATATATATATCTATATTCATAAACGTAATATTCTCCTCTGCTGTGATGATGGATATGAATGGGCCTGGCATCCTTCTTGTGACGTTCAGGGGGGTCCGATGTACCATTGCTTCTAGTCGCCTCTTGGGATTGTATGAAGTGTCAAACCTGGTGCGGTGACGCTCTTGAGGCTTGAACATGTCGAGTGTAAAAAAAAAAAAAATTATTCAAACACAAAACAGTCAGCGACTCATTCTGATTTGTTGCATGCATATGTAAAGAATGCGCATAATCAAACGATTTGCAGTTGTAGGTAAGGTAAAAGCCCTTACGGCAGGAAATCAATTTTCGGTTTCGCACGATACATACCATTATAATTAAATACAGTGCATAAGTCTTTGCCAGTTCTGACGTGGGAAGTTCCGATCCATTGCAAAAACAAGTTGAAAGGTACCGTACCGATAAATGGCACACGAGATGTCACATCAAATATTTGCACTACCTGATTTGGAGGCGTACGTCCATGGCGTCAAGTTCAAGAGTAAATTGAGGAAATGGAGCAAATCACAGGGCTTCAAAGAATGCTCCCCTGTCAATTTGAAGGAATGGTGTACCGACAGTTTCGTTCTTGATTCTTTACTAAAATTCAACAAGTACAAGTCAAGTCCGATCGACTCTCCGCTCTCACCGCTAACACCAGAAACCCCCTCGTTGGCTAGGAAGCTACCGCCATGTAGGGGCAACCTTCTAGACGATTACAAACAGTCTAATGTGGTTAAGGGCAAGGACCAGACCGATTTTGAGAAGAATGCCCGTACTGGGGCTCTCGGAATTGGCCGTCAACCCACCAAAATTAAGAGGATTTGGAACAAAATGACAAGGCATAAAGAAGAAACGTCGGCCAACTCTGTGCGAGGCGATACGTCGTTCAGACACAGCCGTGAGCCTACGAAGCGTGATGCAACGAACCTTTTCTATCCATCCAAGATAAACCCACACAAAGGTGGATCGTTCCAATACGACGGAAAGTGTCACGGCTCAACAAATGTGTTGAGATTACTCGAACTAATATAACGCATAAAAAAACGTATAGAAGTAAGGACCGAAAACATAAACACATACACACATACACACAAAACACCGTGACTTAGTAAAAGAGGGGGGGACCGGTGATCCTTTTTCATAGTCACTGGAGCGGAAATACTCGTAAAGCAACTGTGCAAACCCTGTATAACCCTTTAAGAAACCTGCAGACCGAGTTTACGAAAAGAAAACTGTTGAGAAAAAAACAGAATTTCGGCACCTAAAACGTTATGTGATGAGATGAGGTGAGGAATATTTAAGAGAAACGGTATATAACCGTGGTGAGAGAAAAGGACACAGAGAATGAGAGAAAGAGGAGTAGTGCAGTTGCATGATAAGTGCTCGAGTTGCGACAACCAGCGAGGTGTACCAGAGAGGATAGTCATATCAGAATATGAGTGCAACGACTACTATTAGACACAGGAAGTCTATTTCCGCAAAGCTTGATAGCTTAACTCCAGTGGAGATCCCACGTTCAGGGAAACGGTTATACAAGTACAACGAGTTACCTGAATGGCAACAGGACAACGACAAGATCATTTCGGGCTATATCCGTGAGACGAAAAGTGTGAAAGGCTGTTTGAAATCGTTGCTTCAATTCCACAATGAATCGATAAACATTTACACACACTTGGTTCCAACGGTAACGTATTTAGTGCTTCTTGTTGGACTGTCGGATATGTTCCTTGTCCCAAGGTTCCCTAACTCTACTGTGATGCAGTATTTGATGATCAATTTCTTCTTGCTGGGTGCTGTGCTGTGCTTGGGATGCAGCAGTTTTTTCCACTGCTTGAAGCAGCATTCTGAATCGCACAGTCATATCTGGTCCAAGGTGGACTACATGGGGATCATCATCATGATCACGTGCTCGATCATTTCGATGTTGTACTACGGTTTCCACGACCACTATCTTCATTTCAAATGTTTCACGGTGCTCACCATCGTTCTAGGAACCATCTGCACTGTCTTTGCGCTGCATGACAAGTTTAACTCCAAGACATTTAGGCCATTCAGAGCGATGTTTTACGTCACTTTCGGTTTGAGTGGAATTGTCCCAATCGTCACTGGGTTCTGGAAATTCGGCGCCTACGAGGCCGTCCGCAGGGTCCAGTTGAAGTACGTCCTCTTTGAAGCTCTTTTCTACATCGGAGGTGCCGTCATATACGGTTTCAGATTCCCAGAGGTATTGGCTCCGGGGAAATTCGACTTCATTGGACATTCGCATCAAATTTTCCACATCATGGTGGTTTTGGGATCCATCTGCCATTTCAGAGCCATCATTGGCTCTTACATTTTCATGCATACGGGTATGCATCAATCGGGTTTCGTCTTGGTCAGATGAGATCACGGTATTGACGCACTATTTAGCACGTATTTTGGTCCCTCTTTTCTTTCTATAAGCTCAATACATAGGTCTAGAAACAAAAAAATATATACGTTTACGTTAAGTTGTGAAGCTCTCACTCCTTGGAACATCAGCATGACTGGTGCTCGGTCAATACTACAGTCCATCTATTTGTATCTCCGTTAATTCCCACGATTTCTCCAGTGACAGTTCCCAGCTTGAGCTGTGTTGGTTTTCTTTTTCGTTC
The DNA here is from genome assembly GCA_003705805.3 of Kluyveromyces dobzhanskii. NCBI lineage: Eukaryota > Fungi > Ascomycota > Saccharomycetes > Saccharomycetales > Saccharomycetaceae > Kluyveromyces > Kluyveromyces dobzhanskii. The sequence continues at coordinate 394,836 of PPJP03000001.1, read as the reverse complement.
CGATAATGAAACGAAAAAATATCAAACTATGAGTATGAGGAGTAACCGTTGAGACATACAGCACAAGCAGGGTGTTGTAGAATCGTTGCGAAGGACTGCGTTGAAAGACTTCGATCGTTGATTAATAGTCTACTACCCTTACCTCTGTTTCTCTACTATTCAATACGAAATGTCACAAGCTTTAGGAGCTTACAGAAACGGGTTGAGAGCAGCTCGTGTTGCATTCAAAGGCGATATGCGCATGTTGGTGGCAGCCAGACAACAGATGAGAGATGGTATGGTTAACCCACCAAGTCCAGAGCTTCCATCAGAGGAGCAAATCAAGCTAATGAACGATGTTGCGCAATTTCTAAGACAGAATGTTGTTCAGGGCAAGAAAACCAATGATGATAAATACCACTTGAACATTCATAAAGACACCGAGTTAGGAGACAATGAAACCATCAAGACTACTAAAAAGACCCTAGCAGCGCAAGGGGGTGGATGTTGCGGCGGTGGTGCCGGGCTATACAAATGAGTTGTAAAACGAGGTGCCAAGTTACAAATCAGTAAAGAGTAGTGTGTTTTTGCTGTTTACTCGTTGTTACTGTTGTGTTGACTATACTTCCTCTTTTTGAAACTCTTCGGTTGACGACAGGCTAGCGGTAATCTAACTAGCCGAGCCGTCCCCAATAATTTATTCTAATCTTCATTCTCTTTCTCTTTCTCTTTCTTTATACTAGGTCTCATTTAACCAGGTATATAAAGAATATCATGTACATAACGACATATGTCAATTAACGGCTTCCATCATTACCTGAAACTGAAAGGCTCGCACCAATATTAGTTTGTTTTTATTTATGAAAATCCCTACGGTGGCGCTGAATAGCTTGGATGAGTCAACTGACATTATGAAGGCACGCCGTTGTTCATATTTAATCATAAGAAAAAGCTTAGCTCCAAGTGTATTTTTCTTGTCAGAGAAATTATGAGATATTCAATTACTACCTTCATTTGCCAATATACGAAAGAATTGGAGCTCTCACTTCGTCCATCTAATCAGGCAGACAAGCAGCGGTAATTATATCAATGGCTACAGGAAAACAACGTTCTTCCCATCCAAAAGATAGAAGTGTGTCGATCTCAAAGTCATTGTCGTACTTATTGAGACATGGTGCTGTCAAAGAAAAGTTACCTATAGATTCCGATGGATACATACCGGTAGATAAAATCCTGCAGCACAATAGGATCAAGTGTCTGCAAGCTACACGGAAAGATATAGAGGAAATAGTTGCTAACAATGATAAAAAGCGATTCCACCTAAAAGTTGATCCAAGCACCGGATCTTTGTTCATCTGTGCAACACAAGGACATACATTAAAGCACATCGCTCCTTCAGATGACGTTTTGACACCTATTGTCAGTACTGAACAGTTGTCCAGCAAGTTGGTCCATGGAACCAACATCCCCAACTGCATTCTGATACTCGAATCCGGTTTTATCAAGAAAATGTCTAGAAACCATGTACACCTGTCTCCAGGAATAACAGGGAAAGACTCCGACGTCGTCAGCGGAATGAGATATTCCAGTAACGTTTACATATATATCAAAAGGTCTCAGGAAGTAGTGGACAGCCTTAAACTTCTAAATTCCTTGAATAACGTCTACCTTACGTCTCAAGACATACCACTCGAATTCATAGAATCTATTCAAGTGCGGAAAACCAAATCTGCTAGTAGTTCTCAAATAGATCAATTGACTAGTTTATCTGCTGAAAAGAATGTCCCAATCGAACTGATTTGAAGCGAATTTTTATATCGATCAGAATTACCCATTATATACTACCATATAAAAATTATCATTGTACCCTACTTACCACATTACTCGTCTCTAATTTCTATTAATTCTATAACTAAATTCTTATGGACTCACATGTTTGAAATATCTAAGCCGTTGGTAGCTGCTCCCAACTTACCATGCATCTCATCCTCAAGGTACTGGCGTACATTTTTAGCCGTCTAGGATTAGATATACACGTGATATGTCATTTCGAACGTTTTGAAAATTTTTGACCTCTTGTAAGGTATATGAGATTTGCAGATAATTCAATCAATTGAAATCTCTAAGCTCATTACTTACTTGCAGAAGAATCGACTTTGCAGCAGTTGAAAGCCACTTCAGACAACAGATTAATCGGTATTGTTCACATTGCATTGAGCAGAATTTTCGAGATTCACTTCTATACCGACAATGCTCGCCTCTACATTTTCTAAGAGAGCGTATAGCTCCGTCTCTCCAGACTTTTTAGCATCGGTTTTGCAAAGAGTCAAGGAAGTCCCTATAAAGGCAAGGGAACCTCGTAAACAAAGGCCTACTAAGACCTTTTCGCCTACTGACAGGGAAAATAGAAGGCAAGCCGGAAAGTTTGTGAATAAACCCGGAGAGTATAAATCCGGAGAGTACAAACCAAGAGATAATAAACAATTCCGCAATGGTCAAGAGCGTGGTGGGAGGAACTTCAGAGAGAGAACACAACCGTCAGGCAACAGAGTGTCTACTGGACCTGCTTTGCAAACAGGCGCTGCCAAAAGGCAGGCACCTAAAATAAGCGGTTCTGATGAGTATAATGAGATCTCAGGCAAAGTGGATAGCTTCGCTGCTAAACAATCACGTAGAGGTGGTGAAAGAAGAACACGTAAGACAGTTCCAGGGTTGAAGATCGCTGGTAATCTGGCTGCACAGAAAGTTGTACAGAATTCACAAAACTCCTCTGTCTATGTTCCTCAAAACCCAACCCCATTTTCTTTGTTAAAGTACAAGCCAGCTTTAGTTCCAACATTCAGTGCTAGATCCTTCTCGTATGCGCTTTCTACCTTGAAGGAGTCTGACTTCCCGGTTCATCGCCCTTTGAACGACGGAGTCGTCGTGGATGGTAAGAATATCAGCAAGCGCATGACAGCAAGCAAGGAGAACTTTGGAGAGTATTCGCCTGCCTCTGTCTTGAAATTACAGCTGGAGCCATTGACAAAAAACATTAAAGTTTCACCGGATCTTGAAAAGCTCGAGCAATCTGTCAAAGGCAGTTTCCATGTCCTCAAACCATACACAAAAAACGATTTCTCACAGCTTGCTAAAGCAGAGGACAAGAAGGTCGAACTTTTGCAAAATAGCGAGACTGTAAGAAAGAGTTTGGAACAAAGTACATTAAATTCAACTGAAAAGGAATTATTACACAAAGTCTGCTCCGGTTTAGCCCCAGTCTCAGAACTGAGAGTCTGATTCCCAAATCAAACGGCCAAATGCCTCAAACATAACTTAATTCTATCCATCATGTATATATTTTTAAAATGCACTTTATGATATTTTTCAATTTTTTACTGCTCCAGCCTGCTTTGAATATCGTTCATACATTTGTTACTATTCCTGAAAACTCCTTTCTTTATCCTTAGGTTGTGGGATAACTCGTTCTTTTTTCTGAACAAAGGAAACAGAACATCATAGAGTACAGATATGTGAATATCAGAAGGAATCTTCTCAAGAACGGTTACCACTTGTTCAGAGTCATTCATTCTATAAATGTTCCTCGTGAGAAACTGAATGACAATTTTGGGGCAATTAAAGCTTAAGTAATGATCATAAACTCTCAAAAACATCTGTTTGTCAAGCTGTAGTAACCTTTCCACAGTGATGAAGTCATTCCATGATAAGTATATGTCCAGCATCTTTTCGCACCCGAGATTTTCTAGTAGAGCATCGAAGTCCATGATCATAACCCGCAAAATATAAGTGGCGTCTATATCGTCCAAGATAGACCCTTCTTTTGGATTAATATCATGTTCAACTTTCAACAGTTTCTTCCCGAAATCTAAACAAGCTTTATAGTCGGTTTTATCTCCCAACTTTATCTGCAAGTATTCTTTGAAAGAGGGCTTGCTGTATGTCATGTTTGTAACGTATTCTGTTAGTGGCATTCCAAGAGTTTCTATCAATTTGGCGCTCAAGGTGGTAAATTTGGCTTTATAGTATTCATAAAGGAATGTTAAATCTTGTGGAGAATCGGCCCCGAGCCTTTCAAGTAAGATCACCTTAGTTTTAGAATCCTCAAGAGATGAAATAAGCTTTTTTTCATCCATGTTTAGTTTTTTCATCAGCTGCAGCACCTTAACAACAATACTTTCATCACACTCAGTTAAAGCCAGACGAATGTCATCTGCAGCTATTTCTTGGGAGTAGGTATTCGGTAGTTCTGCAAAATTGGAATCAAGGTAATGCATTAATCTTTCTATATCAACCATTCGTAGTAAGTCGAGCAAAGAGGGTATGTCATTGGTCCTTTCATATATTGATATCAAAGTTTCTGAATATTCTTTTTCATATTTTGAAAGTTCTTTTGCTATTTCCTGGTAACTAGTAGGTTCGTAGTCGTCAACACAAACGTTTCCATCTTTAATATTCGATTTGAGTAATATCAGGTCCAAGGATAGAAAAACATTCACGCTATCTTTCAAACCATCCTTGTAATTTTTCTTTAACTGCAATTTCAACGATGTTATGAGTTTGTGAATATCAGTGCACTTGTGAACTAATTTCAGAGAATGCAATTTTTTGGTCAAATCTACTAACCCGTTCTGAATCCATAAGTCTCCGTAAACCTCGTATCCAAGCAAAAACATTAGAATTCTGATATCTACAACATCCGCGTATCTGAGCCAAATTTTGACCAGCTTCCTATCGAGACTTTCTGTATGCAACGTAAGAAGTAACACATAAAGAAGTTGAGCATACTCTTTCTCAAGCCTCTCATAATTGTTTTTTGAGTCTTCATTAATGAAGTTTTCCAATACGGAAATGGTTTCTTCACCATAACTGGAAATAGTGAGTATAAAGGGCTTTCGGCATATAGAGTAAATTCCAGATTTTCCAAACACCACCATTCCACATTCTAAATTCATATTTCGAGCGACGTATGCTCTTTCTTGTTCATCTCTAAATTGAAGGTCTTTAGCGATTAGAGGAGCGAACCTTAGTTTTTCAATTAAATCCTTATTGAATTGTCTGGTAATGAATGGATTTCCTAGCTTTGAAATATGGAAAGGTAACTCGTTCTTTATATACTGCACAACTCGAGGATCTTCATTTTCTTTTATCAGGTGAATTTGAATGGATTTTGGACCACTTAATTCCGTGAGCACATATGGACTATCCACGACAATGGCCGACGGATAACTCTCTATGACGACAGTACCATGTGTGATTTCGCCATCACCGTTTAGTATAAGTCCCATACAGCTTTCGTCGTTTGATATTCCGCAAGTCACGATGAAGTCATTCTTCCCAAATTTCGTCACAATTGGTGAGAGTTCAACATCAGCCGCCTCAGATACTTGGAACAATGGTGTCGTTGATTCTTTTTCGAGGTTAATAACAGCGTATGAGTTTTTGACAGCCGCGATTATATTTTTAATGTCTCTCGATGGGCTTGCTGTTTTTATTCCCTTTATGTTGAATTTTCGCTCCACCTTAATTTCCTTACTTGTGATACTGACTTGTTTCACCAAATTTGGGGTATACAAATAACAGGAGTAGCACTTAGAGGTTTCCACATATCTTAAGACTGAGAGTGCTCTAATATTCATAATGCTGGGCACGTTTGATGCGGGTGCAAATTCCGGTAGGAGAAACATTTTGATTCTCCCCTCAGATAGCACCAATGCTCTATCCACTTTCGGGAGAAGAGTGATACTGTCGATCTTCATTGACCTATCTTCGTTGAAATTGACTTCTGATATTAACGTGAAATTTCCAGGATCAAGTTCATAGTAATGTAGTAGAATTCCTGAAGTTGTGGCTAGATATATGTGTTGTTCGTAATATTCGATGCATGAGTATTCATATTCTTTTGGCACGTTTTCGATCAATGGTGAAACCGCATACGGACCATCTGGTATTTCGAAAGTGGAAAGAATGGAGTTTCCGTTATTATCGTCATTCATAAGACATTAATGCTGGTACTTTAGGTAGACGCAAAAGAGTACTGCGACCTTTATGGACTAACTTTACAATCGTGATTTCTGTGCTCTTATATTTTGAGCGTGGTTATTCACTTTAGAAAAGAGCTAATGCAATTCGTACTTAATGACGAAAGTTTTAAAGCATCTAATATACATAGGTGAGGTTTAAGTTTTATAAAAGGTTGATGGGTCGTTCGGACTCACTGTTTCATTAACTTCAAAAGTAGTTGAGAACCTTTGTTAGATTCATCTATTGTTATTTTCTTTAGGACCTTTTTCAAATCTTGGTCAAACTGTTTTCCTTCTTCAGTACCATGCAATGCTTCATAAAGTGCCACAACAGTGAAAGAACTGTTTGGTTTGTTGATCCAATCGAGAAGATTGCTGGAATCGATAATGTCTTCATAAAATCTTTCCGCAAATGGAATACCCAGTCCTTGGACCTTTTGAAGTGGTTCAAGCTTTCTAGCCTTCACATTGTATCTACCATTTTGAATTAGGGATTTTAACAATCTTGTTGAAAACGGTTTATTTATAGGGTGATCCTCTTCAGATATGTCACCTTTGAAATAGACAGCGACGGTATCGACAAGCTCGGCAAATAGTTTTTGATCGGCTTCTGATAGTTGCTCGTAGACGTCATCATTGACAAGCAAATCTGCAACAAATTGAGAGCCGATGTTTTCACTTAGAATTTCCTTGTAGTGTTGGTTAACACCAGATAAGATCATTGGAGCAAATCTTTTCAACAATTCAAGTCTTCTCTGCTCAAATGGTTTCTTAGAAGTGGCTTCGGACATCTTAACATATCTAAGTAGCTCATTTTTTAGATTTGGACCGAAATACTTCCCATCCAGACCTAACAATAAGAACAAGAATGGCCTTCTGCCAAATTTGTCAACGACTAGCGCAGGAAGCTCTTCCTTGATTGCTGGGGAAAATGCCTTTGGAACAAGAATGGTATCATCCACAGTCATTAACAATGTGATGAATACGACAGCACCGTGTTCGTTTTTAATCAACTTGATGGCGTGTTCCTTTAAGGTCTTCACCAAACCTTTTCTTTCTTTGGCATTGGCTTTAGCGATTAAAGTTGCAGCAACTTCAGCACCTTCCGGTGTATGGACCAGTTCGGCGAAATTTTCCTCTAAGAGTTCAATGAACTCAGATATTTCTTTTTCATTGGCAATCTTAACGTATTCTCTCATTGCAGCGTGTAAGATTTGAAAGCCCGCTGAGCCCTTTTCAACAGATGCAGTGATGGTCCCAATCAAGTTTCTAGCAATAATGTTTCTCTTTTCTACGCTTCCCGCACAAACTTCTTCAATTGACAAGTCTTTGTGTGCTTCCCTAAAGACAGCGTATTCAGATCCCCAAAACTCTCTTATCATTTGATTTCTTTGTTCCTGAGAAGCATAAAGAACAAACAAATCTTCAACGACATAGGCACCTTCACGATGTCTCATTAGTTTTCTTAAATTTCCGTGTAGTTGGTCAATGATGATCTGTCTGGACTGTCTTGAACCGTAATGTAATAGTTTGACCAACAAGTACTTACCATAAGAGGAAGTAGCTAAAACATATATTTTGTCTTTCAAAGCGGCAGTTATTTGTTCTCTGCGCTCCTTAGTAGAATATTTAACCAAAGTTTGAACGATTCTCGAAGCATCATGCTTCAAAACTAAATCTTCGATACAGTCACTGGAGAGTTCCCAAATTTCACTACAGAGTTTATCACGCACAGGTTTTGGAATTGGGGGATTCTTGACACGTAATCTTTCCCATAATGACTTGATCTGTTGAACTCTTTCACCAGATTTACGTTGTAGTTTTCTTTCCTTCAAAGTTTTTCTTTGTTCAGCATGTTGACTTACACCGTTGTTTTCTTTCGCTTCAGTGCCGTCCGTGACTTCAGTTGCTTCCTCGTCTGACAAGTCGCCATCATCTTGATCCTGATCGGATTCAGCATCTAGATCATCGGACTCATTATCAAGATCATCGGAGTCTGAGGAAGAGCTGTCGCCGTCGGCTTCACTCTCTGAGGAAAGGCCCTGTAAAACATCATCAGAGTCTTCATCACCAGAATCAATACTGATTTTCTTTGCTCTTTTGACGATTTTACCAGAATCTTTGGACTCCAATTGACGCTTGTTCAGCTTCTTAGATGTTGGTGCCATTTTTGATTGGTTTGATGCCTTATTAATAATACTTGGCCCAAATAACTTTCACGTAGTAAGTCCTTCTTGAATAATTGTTACAATAAAATACTCATCTCATCTCATCTCATCTCATCTCATCGCTTCTTTTTCATATCCAGAAAATTTTCAGAATACTCTAAAAAGAAAGAAAACCTCGTAGAACCTGAATTTTGGCAAAAAATGTATGATGGGGTAAGTGTATGGTGGTCAGGTTTTCGAAGAATAAGTCAAAGGCGTTTCTCTCTGGAGTCCACAAGTTTCTTCTAATGCTTGCCACTTCGTAGATAATTTATTAAGGATAATCGTTCAGCAGTGACAATTTTTGTAGTGTTTTTGTGCTAACCGGCAGATTTCAAACTAAGGCGGTAAGAAGTACGGTGACAAGTAATTTGTCTGATAATAATGTTACGAAATTACTATGTAAAAACTATAGCTGCTGACCAGTTTGGTCAAAGCAGTTTTGATGACGTAGATATGTGAGACTAAATACCATAAACGATATAATAGTCAATAGAATGTGTGAGCATGAGCGAGGAGAAGAGATGATCGGCTTATTCAGCTTTCAAGTAGTTCATCAGAAGGTTTATCCTTTTGATAATTTTCCGCATCTCTTTCTCTGTACTTTCTTTGCATTTCGCTGTTTTGCTGCTTTCTTTTCTTTGCCAGTTGTTTGGAAGCCTTGATATTAAATCCGTCGCTTAAGATAGTTTGCACTTCTTCTAATTCTAGACCGGAAAGTTCTGGGTAGCATAAGTAACAGAATACAGTCGATACTGCAGCCAAAGCGGCAAATAAAGAGAAAGTACCTGTAGGAGTTATATTTTGCAACATCGTTAGGAAGGTGGATGCGATGATTAGGGAACCTGCCCAGTTTGTAGCCGTACAGAAAGAAGTGCCGACGCCTCTTACGGATGTTGGGAATAACTCAGATTGCTGCCATGGGACAGTACCGATACCTAAAGCATAGAATGCGGCGTATACCATGATGAACACGATAACAACGATACCCCAAGAACTAAATCCACCATTTTCGACTTGAGATGAGCCCGCGCCTGTGAATTTGATATTTAAGAAGTGGAACGCTATAGCACACATGACCAAAGAAACCATCATACCAGGTAAACCAATCAAAAGAATTGCTCTACGACCGACCTTGTCGATTGCGAAGAACGCTACCAAGGTAAACACAAAGTTGGTACCTGCGACAATGATTGAAACAGCAGTGGAATTCTCAAACCCAACAGTTTGGAAGATAGTGCCCGAGAAATACATCAAAGAGTTCCAACCACAGAATTGTTGGATACCTTGTAAGGCACAACCGATAACCAAAGCCCTGAAATTAGATGGAACAGTGTGTAATTCTTTAACTGTGTTGAACAACTTGTGAACAGGATTCTTACCTGGGATGGCCTCGTTCAATTGAGTGAGCTCACGGATTTTTTGTTCTATTAGATCAGATGGAGCATTGATATAACTCTTCTGTAGAACGCATGCTGCCTTCTCGTATTCACCCTTCATAACATAGAAACGTGGAGTGTCCGGAAGAAATGCAAAGCATGTAAATTGAACCACGGTTGGGATCAACGATAACCCAACTAAGATTCTCCAACCATTGTGAACTTTGTTCAAACCAGCACCGCAACCATAAGCAATCAATTGACCACCCGTTAGCCAAAGTGAATTTACCACAGTAAGTCTTCCTCTTATATGCTTTGGAGCAATTTCAGAGATAAACAATGGCGCAAGTAACGAACCGATACCGACACCAAAACCCATAATCAACCTTCCAATAGTCATTTGCCAAAATGAGTGAGCACTTACTTGTAATGCGGCACCAACAACGAAAAGAACGTTTGAAAACATTAAGCAAGGTTTTCTACCGAAAATGTCTGCAGAGATACCTGCGAAGATTGCAGAGATCAATGCGCCTAAAGATGTTGCAGCTGTGATGATCTCTTTGTCACCATAAGTAAGGGTTTTGCCGTCCAAATCCGTGCCTATAGATACCAGCGCACTAGAAATGTAACCGGTGTCGTAACCAAACATGAATCCAGAAATCGATGCTGTAAACGTTAGGATCAAAATGAATGGAGAGATTTTTTGGTTAAAAGTTATCATAACAGAGGTATCATCTTCATCATTGACTGGCTTGATGATAATCCTATCTGTAGCTTCATTTTCACTTGAGTGTTTCAATTTAGATTGAGAAACGTCATCGAAAAGAATCGGCGAAACGTCGCTAGAACGTTCCGATGTGTCGTTCATTTCGTCTTATACACAAATGTGTAGCGCCTTTGTAACGAGTTGATATTCCACTTTATTCAAACACCCTTTCGACGCTTTGCGCGAGAAAACAATAAACCAGAAGTTCGAGCTCAACAGAAAACTCTCGAATAGAAAACAACAAAAGATAACTCCTTTTAATGCTATCACAACAACAACAACAAAAAAGACTACGACCTTGAACGTGATACGGAAAAATTTCAGCGGCCTTGTTTCTACCTGGTTCTGGATGACCTTGAAAGTTGTTTGTTTACTATATCAACAGAATGTCTAGCAAAGATGCTTCGATATTTTAAAACAGATTCCGAGACAGAAATTAATCTGGTTACCTATTGTCACTTTATTTAAATGTTTTTTTTTTTTCATAATAGAGAAGAATAGAGAAAAAATTCAGACACAATCTAAACAAGGGGAGGAAATAGCGGAACAGGAAAAATAAAACCGTGAACCAAGTATTAGCTCTAGAAGGAGATAAAAAACAGTTGGAAACTCGCAGCTAATGATACTGTGGAGAGGCGGATATCGGTCTGGTGCTAAACCGACAGCAGCTTTGTAGATTCACATTCACTTTAATCAAATGCATAGAGACGGCGTAGGAATTACTTAAACTTGCACCATCGGCGAAAGGAATACTCAAATTTCGGCGAGATTTTCCCGAGGCCGTTTGTTGCTCTTGGAATAAAAAAGGCTTTTGCGCAGTGTGATTGCCCTTTTCGGCGATACCACGGTGCATGTTCGGCGAAAATAAAATTTGTTTTTAGTCTTTTCTAGATATCGATGCGCAAATGCTGTTTTGGGACGACATGTGAAATGTTAAGAATTAAAAAGAAAAACGCAGAAAAGAAATCGGCGACAAGTGCGTGGTCAGCCAAGCTAGACGAAACGAGAGTTCACCTATACTTTTAGTGGCTGGGAGGTGAAAAAGGTGATGAAAAAAAAAAAAAAAACAAAAGATGCAAATGGCGGTTGTCACGTGACGCGTTCTTGTTCACAACTCGTCCATTAGCTTGTCGAAACTGTCGCCGATCGCTTTCGTTACGTTTAGAGTTGAAAATAGCTCGGTCTCAATTACAGAAGTCAGATTCAGATTCTCAGCAGATACGGTTGACGACGAGACATGGTCCACGACGGTTTCTGTGATTGAAGAAAGTGTTGAGCTGAAAGAAGTGTGTTCTGGGGCGTTGGTGGATACAGAGCCTTTGACTAGCCCCACAGTGTACAAAAAGGACTTAAAGAGTTTGAAAACGAGCCAGAACGCTAGTTTCACTGGGTATTTGAATATCCTTCGCCATAAGACCCATGCAATACAGCCAGCGAAGAATGCGATTGCAGCGTACACCTTTTGCTTTTCTTGGTAGCTGCTGTTGTTTATGGCTTTGATGAGCTTCGTTGAAGCCTGTGACATTGCTTTGAACCTGTCAAACTTGTCGTTGACCACCATTAAGGTGTCCGTTTGCTGACTAAGTTCGTCGATGTTAAGTTCGCTCTGCAACACGCTGCTGCGTAGGATTTGATTGGTGCGAAGGAGGTTGGAAGTTATTTTCTTGTTCACTTGCAACGTCTTCCCCTTTATGTTTGTTGCAGCGTTCGGAAGCCGTAAGTCATTCTTGTTGTTGTGGTCATCGACTTCGGATTTGTTCAAATCAGAGTCTAGGGAAGTTGTGCTTTTTCTTCGTTCCATAAGCTTGCTTTGCAACTTTTCGTTCAAAGATTCCTTTAGTAGTACTCTCGATTCCATCAGCCACACTTCGTACCTCTGTATGAACTCTTTCCTAAAGTCAACACTTTTCACTAGTTGGTTCATTTCCTCGATCCATTCTTCATCGTATCTGTCAACTCCATGAGGATCGCCTTCGATGGTAAATTTCGGCTCATATCGTATTCTTATGCTGTATTTCAGCTCGATGATTCTTTGGAAACTATAGATCATGTCTTCAAAGGCAAGCAGCTCGCTGACTACTTTGTCATCTATTTCCTTATTTGCGCTTGTAGGGTTCTCATCTTTGAATAAGCTTTCATTGAACAATGAATACAAAAGCTTTCGCTTTGCTTCTAATGACTCCCCAGTTACTAATATCATTCAATTAAAACTCTTTATAGTGTTTCGAACTGTATATGTCACAATTTTGCTTCTGCTGCTCTCTTTAATCTCGCAGTTGATCCTAGGTTATACTCGTTGATTGTCACTGAAATTACGATTCTCTGGTAAGTACCGACTTTGAAATAATAAACTTCAATAATAGATTACCCGGATATTGTTACTTCGAACCGTATCTAGTATTGGAGTGATCAGTACAATGTGCAATTAAACTGCCAATATGATATCTATTATGTGTAGCAATGGGATTCCCGCCATACCTTGAAGTACATTGGCAGGATTTAATGTAAGCTGTTGTTGTTATTGCCAATAAGTAAGTAGTGTGCCAAATTCAGCGATAGATTTATGTCATTCCCTAATAATCTTGTTTTTTAAATATTTATTATTTCAAAGTTGATTTTGACACCAAATAGAACAAGCTACAACAAGTGAAGTTAAAACGGCAAGATAACAGAAAAAAATATAACGACGCAAATCCAGCTGTTGATATTCAATGACCAACCCTACGGATCATTGTGACGATGCCAATCAGGATAACGTATCTTTACAAAATCTGTCTATATTCAAAGGATCCTTGTTAAACCATGACGAAGTTTGTCCATTGCCCCCTTTGCCGCCGAGCTTCTTTGTCAATACTCTAAGAACAAGACTTGCTAGAGAATCCAAAAATTATAGTCTATTGGTGTGGTTATTGAACAGCTCTGCAGTTATTTTGACTCAGCGATTTGAACACCAAAGGGACCCGTTCCTTGTGTTTCGGCAAGGAGAATCTCGTCTTTACTTGAGCTTTATGGACGTGCGACAGATTTCTGTTGGACATGAAAATATTTCATTAGATGCCACCTTGGTGCCCGAAGAATATAGTACGTTTACAGAGTGCTCTTACGAATGCTCAATAGTTCCCCATTTGTTGCAGAAAACTGACTATGATCATTTTCAATTGGACCGGTTGAGCGATGAATATAGAAGACAGTTTGTTAAAACTTTCAATAAATTCGAAGTGCAAAAGTTACAGCATCCAAAATACGCCCATGTATATCTTCAACGAAACCTTTCGTTGTTGACAGCAGCATTTGTTAGAGATTTGTTTTACGATATTACTTTTAAGTACTGTTCCTGGTCGAAGGCTAAACGGTCGACAAGATTGGACTTCTTGAAATCGTTGCGAAGGTATCATAAGGAATATACTTTCGTTCTGTCCTACGATTCAATCGAAAAATTTACAGAAAGATTGGATCATTTAACGTGCTTGAAATATGCATCCGAAGACGAAGTAAATGCCAAACTGACTTACGGGATCTGGATAAATGCTGAAGAAGGAATAATACTTTTATGCAATGGGATTGCACATAGTTGGGATATTGTGCAGATCCCCAGTTATAGCTACCAAAAAAACGATAATATCGAGCAATTCGTAAAAAAGTATATGCTATTTTGCAATATGAGCGTTCTGGAAACATGTCTATGGTTTTTTTAGAATACAGAATGCGGACCCTTGCTTTAAGTAATCACCTTTCTAACGATAATGCAATGTGATGCAATTGTTGCCGAGTACCTCAAAAACACTTGTAAAGACTGACAAGAAAGCACTTGGTCCTTTCAACGAATACACAAAATTCTTCCTTTTTGCTTCGCAAGTCGCCACAACCCCACGCAAAGCACTTCATGTAAGCGGCTTACATGCTCAAAAGAAAACTGAACTTATTTTCGTTTAACGATTTTCGTACTGCGGAAGCCTTAAAAACGAAGAATATAAAAGTAGGTAAAAAACAGAAATAAAGTAGAGAGCAAGACTCCATCGCCTCTCTTGAAGAGCCTAACATTTTTTCTGGATAGCCAGCCTCAACGTAGCCACGAACAATGTCAGCTTTAAATCCGCACACTACTCATTATGAGTTTTCGGGACCACTTGGAGCGCTTCTAATTTCGGTATTCCTCCCATTTTTAACGGTCGTTTTAAACCAGCTAATCAGACCAGACTATCATATAATCGGGCTGTTTAAAAACTTTAGTTGGATTGAAATTTGGAACAAATTGGATCCACTTTCTAACTATCTCTTCAGCTGTGAACTTTGGACTTACTACAGTGTTTGGTTTTTCTCTTTGGCAATTCTGGATGTTACTCTTCCAGGTAAGAAGCTGTACGGTGTTGAGTTGAGAGACGGATCCAAGCTACCTTACAAGATTAATGGCATTGCGGTGTCAATGGCCATCACTCTTGTTCTAGCTGTGAGATATCAACTAACTAACGGTGAACTTCCAGAGTTACAGTATCTATACACCCACCAAACTGACCTCTGCATCGTATCCATACTCTTCTCTCTGTCGCTTGCATGCGTGGTTTACGTGGGTAGTTTCGTGCCATTGTGGAAACCAAACGGAAAGGGCACCAGAGAACGTATCCTTGCTACTGGGGGTAATTCTGGTAACATTATTTACGACTGGTTCATTGGAAGAGAATTAAATCCTAGAGTTGGCCCGCTTGACATCAAAATGTTCTCAGAACTTAGACCGGGCATGCTATTGTGGCTTTTGATCAATCTTTCCTGTTTACACCATAGTTACAGAAAAGAAGGGAAGATCATCGATTCGTTGGTATTAGTGAACGTCCTACAAGGGTTCTACATTATCGAAGGTGTTTTAAACGAAGAAGGTGTGTTAACAATGATGGACATTACGACTGACGGTTTCGGTTTTATGCTAGCTTTTGGTGACCTAAGTTTGGTGCCATTCACGTATTGTCTACAAGCTCGTTATCTGTCCGTGTCACCAATTGAGTTGGGTCCACTTTATACAGGTTTAATTGTTCTGGTAATGGTAATTGGCTTCTGGATTTTCCATTCCGCGAATAAACAAAAGTCAGACTTCAGACAAGGGAAACTACCACATCTCAAGTCAATCCAAACTGACAGAGGAACCAAGCTGTTGTGCGATTCTTGGTGGGCTGTATCACAACATATCAACTACTTTGGTGACCTGATGATATCTTTAAGTTGGTGCTTGACAACGGGTTTCCAAACCCCTCTTACATACTATTACTTTTTCTATTTCGCCGCATTACTGTTGCACAGACAAAGCAGAGACGAAGGGAAATGTAGAAACAAGTACGGCGCGTCCTGGGAAGAATATGAGAGACAGGTTCCATACAAGATTATTCCTTATGTATACTAAATATTGAGCTAAGGAAACCTCTACTTGTGCTTTTTGACAAGATTCAAGTAGGTAGATCATGCAAGAGTTATTCAATGCAATCATTCCCTAATTGTTTTTTTTAGGCTAATAATAAGGCAATGTGTGCTAAAACAATCACAAATTCTCAAACAACGGCCTCAAAAGATCGTTTAATGCAAGAGGATACGAAATGACAATCTGGCAGCCTCCTAATCTTGTGGAGATTGCAGAACAGCAAAATAGGCTTGAAGCAAGTTTCGGCTGTTGAAATTCTGCGTCAAGTAATTGATACACATCCTCAATAGAAGAAGGATCCAAAAGGCCCAGATTTGATAGCTCAAATGTTGAATTAGGAAAGCTACCTGAAAACTTTGTTAACACATACTTTTTTATGTCAACCTGCTCCAGTAACTTCACATATTCGATTCCTGATATCGGGTCATCTTTAGATTTGTTCAATTGATCTTGAACAATTTTCACCAGTGACCTGAATTTTAAATTGTCCTTAGCAATGTCAACCGCACAGTTCGATACGGAAATATAGGTTCCTACCGCTATAGATTTAGGATCCTTTCCCAAACTTTTGACTAAGTACGGCCTCTGATTTACTGGAATTTCAATGCTGATGACATTCCCTTTAGTTGCATTTTTCAGTTTTGTCAGTTGTTCTACTATTTTGGCACAAATCCACACTGTCAGCGTAATGTCATGTCTCCGGCAATAACTCAAGATCGACGCTAACTTTTCTGCCGAGAGGTTCCATCTGTAGTGGCAGTTGTCTTGATCAATCACACGATCCGCAGTGAATAGGTACTTGTCTAGATCAAATTCTGGAATCACCAGGTTTTGAGATGAGAATATTTTTGACAAGATGGGGGAGATGTATTGTATCCAGATGGGAGCAATTTTAGCTTTTAACTTCCAAGCTAGGGTTCTTTGAAGCTCATCAAAAGGGTGTACTGACAGCGAAGACGAAGACGAAGACGAAGACGGTGTGTTGGGATTGTATATTACTTTGTTCAAACTTGTCACCCCTTTGTTGGCGTAACTGATGACGGCATTCAAAAGATTGAATGCGGACATACCATCAAACAACGTATGGTCAGCCAGTAAAGTTAGGCGGTTTTCCCTCACGAGGATAACCCATGAAGTCGCTTCACTGGTAGGTTCTAGCTTATAGGTTCCGAATATATTATTGGCCTCATCGTCTTCAACATGTATAATAACATCCTCCGTTAGCAACGTTCTGCTTATGCGAACGACCTTCGCGGGTTGTGTATCATCCCCTTCTTCAATACGTTGGAATAGCTGCGGGAAGTCTTTACCTGCCAGTCGGAGGGATTCAGTTAAAACTTCATCAGGAATGGGCTTGTTTAAGAGAACTGACAGGAGAAAGCCTGGATGGTAATTATTCTTGGATCTTTCCCAAAAATAATTTTCTAATACGAAGAGAGATCTCATTGAGATGGTCGCGTTTCTTGTCTGTGTCCACCTAACCTATATTCTTGGTAAAGGGCACTAAGTACATGTGACCTTAAATTTTATACAATTCTCAGTGTGGATCGTTTTCAATATGGGTCCAGCGCTATGCTTCCATTTCTGTTGATAAAATTGGATCACCGGTTAGAAACAGATAGCTGAGAATAAGATCCTACTAACACGTTGCATAACGCAAGTAGCAAGCATTACTGCGTAGAGATCAGATATTACACCCAACAAAAGTTACATATGAACACGTTTCTTAACTGTATCTCATCAAAGAATGACATGTTTATAAGTACTATATCAGAAATCTAATCAAATAAT
This sequence comes from Kluyveromyces dobzhanskii, assembly GCA_003705805.3. Lineage (NCBI taxonomy): Eukaryota > Fungi > Ascomycota > Saccharomycetes > Saccharomycetales > Saccharomycetaceae > Kluyveromyces > Kluyveromyces dobzhanskii. The sequence goes on along the minus strand of PPJP03000001.1, from coordinate 377,290 downwards.
AGGCAGTAAGAAGTCAAGCTAATTAGAAATGTCGTCTACTGTTGCAAAGTCTGCGAGTGAGAGTCAATCAAGTCTTGTTGATAAGCTAGTAGATCCGATACAAACTTTCTCAGCACGACGTCCTTGACGATGTTACTATGCGAGCCAAAGGAACTCAAATTGACTTCGAAATCACTTTCATCATGCATGAACTCAGGGACCGTAATGGTTCCCTTGCTTACTTCCTCCCCATCTTTGGTGAGTGCGGCATCAAATTCCAGCTGTAAATCAAAGTAACAGATCACTTTACCCTTTCTTTGAGATACGTTTGAGTCACCGTTGCATGACTTTAGTCTTTCTACCGTGACAACGTACTCATCGTTAGAATTATGCCAGTTTGCGAAACGATCTTCGAAATACCCATTGGTCCACTGCAATGTGTTCTTATCAACCCAATGCCAGTTGTTGGGGTTCAATACGACCATTATTGTACTTATGTGATAGCTCTTTGTGTTAATTAAATTTGGTCTTTAAGACGGTGCCAACTCAGTTTTTTCAGTTTCAACGCCAAGGTGAGAAACTTCACAATAAAAAAGATGCCAGAGACACGCTAACACGCCCACACTATTGTTCAGAGCAATCTCGACGAAGCACGTAAGCCTGCTGGAACTCATTCCATCAAAGAATATTGGCAGATTCAAGCATCTCTCGGTACATATATATAGCGTTCGTTTTGAACTGAAAGTGAAAAATTCTGGAAAATTTAGATGGCAGAGGAAAAGGCACACACAGAGAGAGAAGGAGAGAAATAGAGGACGGAAAAAAAAACATAGCAAAAAAAACAAAAAGAGGGAATGGATAATGTCACGTGACTGATAATCGAATAAAGGGCATTGGAATGATCACGAAGACCGTTGCTGCTGCTGCTGCTGCTGCTGCTGTTTCTGGGGTTTCTTCGCATCACTGGCCGCAGTCTTCTTTAGGATCGGAGCAGTTGTAGCCACCAGCTTCACTGGTGCCCTCTGAAACTCAGCGGAGTGGAGCCAGGGAATGGATAGCGATTCCACTTTATCTGCAATAAGCCTGGCGAAATTCTTGTAGTGGTCGTCTGCGCGGACCAGGCACATACCATTGTGCTTCACGTCTTTGAACGCATCTTCGAACCTGGCCAAGGAGAACCGGGGCAATTGTACCAGCTTCACCGTTAGGCGTGATATCTCGCACAGAATAGGTATCTGCGATATCAACACGGACGGCAGGTCCTTAGTGCATACGAAAAGCAGGTACTCATCTCGTGCATCGGATGGAGTTTCTGTATCACGAGGGCTGAGAAGACCGACGATCTCGTTGAACCCAACCGTCACACACGCATCATCTTTCCCCACCTCTTGCAGAAGTTTCCATCTCTTCAACACTTTCTCTTCCAATAGTTGAAAGACCAGATTCTGATCTGTTACATGGGGCCAAAGCTTGCCTTCATTGGTGAACGGATTGTCCAAAATCGGCTTGTAAACTTGTCTTCGCTTAGCAACTCTTTTTTCCTCTTTACGGACACTGCTCATCGCCCGAGATATAAAACACCAGATCACACCTGCGGGGTTCCATTATACTCAAAACGGCGTGTCCTCATTCACAGTTAATCTCATCTCATGGCATGCATTTTGCAATGCCAATTAATTGATTTCAGTTTCAATCTTATTTTTTTTTTTTTTTTTTAATTTTCTGATTTTTCAGAGTAGAGATCTCTGAGCGTTCTCAAGCTGAATCAGGAAGTGGTAGCCACTGAATACGAAAGGTGGAAGACGGGAACTCGAGAGTGCTGTTTCCACGCTTCTGGAGCCGGCCCTTGACCACTGTAGATGAATGGGCGCGAAATTGCGTTGCTTTGAATCGCGTGCGCCTGCTGGGGGAGGAGAAACCCACACACCACACACACGGCGTATACTATTTTCGTCTCACTGTTCTGGTTTCTTTTACCAATTCGGCGCAGATGTTTCATTCAGTATGGAACTTGGGATCCACCGAAAAGAAAAATAAATCAAGATTTGGAAAGTGACAATAATAGACTCTGGAATCAAACAACATTTTCCTCAGTTGTATATAATTTTTCAATCAGGCTTTGAGTTTGAACAAACTTTGCAAGGTCAAGGAACCCCAAGGTAGTTAACGGCGTGTGTTTCGTGTGATCGTATCGTCGCTATAGGTAAATCGAATCCTCACTTGGTAGCAGTGGAATAGTGTTTTCTATCGAAATCTGTGACCTTTATTTTGTTGTTGTGTTTCTGAGATTTCTAGAGGCATACTTCAACACCTGTTTCAATTGGTTTTACCAGCTTATTACGGTTTGATTCTGTGTTGAGAAAGCTGCTCGCAGTGTTCAAAAACAATCCTTATTTCTGGTTCATTTCCTTTCCTTCAAAATTCCATCCCAAAACTGACGATCCTCTGAAGTGCACACTTTTGTCGACACTTTCACCATTAGTTCACAGAGGGTATTGTTAACATACTGTCCACTCGCTCATAATGCAAACCGTTCGTGCCGTTTTATTACTGGCGTTTGTCCCGGTGATATCAGCCGTCTTTTCATATCAAGGTTGTTACAAGGAAAGTGATATAAGTGATTCGCTAAGCAGCGTTGGTGAATATGAGTACCAGAGTGTTTCGTACTGCGAATCGCAATGTTCCGACAGTTCTGTCGCTGCTCTGATTGACGGTAACACATGTTATTGTGGGGATGCTTCTTCTATTTCGGGCTCCACTGTTTCCGACTCTAACTGTAAGGTAAATTGTGTTGGTTATCCATACGAACAATGCGGTGGTGAAGGTTACTTCGCTGTCTACTCGACTAAAAAGATTAGCTCAAGCTCGAGTTCAAGCTCAAGCTCAAGTTCGAGCTCTAGCTCTAGCTCTAGCTCAACATCCGAATCAAGCTCAACATCGGAATCAAGCTCGAGTTCAAGCACAAGTTCAAGTTCAAGTTCGAGTTCGAGTTCGAGTTCGAGTTCAAGTTCAAGTTCAAGTTCGAGCTCAAGTGAAACCTCAAGCTCAAGCTCAAGTTCCAGTTCCAGCGCCTCTACAAGCTCATCTGCGAGCTCATCCTCTTCGGGTGCAGATTCGACTACTACGAGCGCTCCTACTTCATCCGCGAGTCGTTCCAAGGTTGTAACAACACAGATTTCTGTTGTTACCTTGAATAATCAGAGCAGAAGCACTGTCGCAATTACTACTACCAGTACTGTCGCACCTACTCCAAGTGATTCAGCCGTCAATATCACTGGAAAGGCGGCTAATCGTTCTGCTTCTTCGTTATCGAACGGAGCTATCGCTGGTATCGTCGTAGGAGTTGTATTAGGTGTCCTGTTAATTGCAGGTATCATTATCTTTTTCATCTGGCAACATCGTAAGAAAAACAAGAGAACTGACTTCGAGGAGAGCAAGCAACACCAGCCTTACTCATATGGCCAAGAAGAAGATATCGTAGTTCCACCAGTTACTGGAGTCGGATTCGGAGCTGCTGCTGCAACTTTACCTAACTCTCATTCAGTATCATCATCTTCAGGTAGATCTGGTCAAAGCCAAAACAGGGAGAAGATGATGGATAGAAGCGCCAATGACAACAATAACTCGCAAGTACTAAGTCCGTTCGAAGACGAATCAACACAACCTGAAAGACCCCCAGTACATCCAATATCTGGTAATGCAAGATTTAGCAATGGTTCGTTACCTGATGTAACTGAACAGAGACAACCTCTGCGAATTGCCAATCCGGATGCGCTCGAAGATAATGATATCGAGTTCAGCTCTATCATAGATAATCTCAGGAATGATTGATTCTGCTTTTACCAAAAGTAGCACCATCATATCGATTTACTCATTGAGTAACTCAACAACAAAACACTAATTTATCATTCTCCTCGAGGCATTTAACAGGCAAAAGACAGAATTCTGAAAGTCTCATATCAAAACCATGTACCATAACAATTGCTGATGCTCGATACCCCTAATCAAAGCCTACCTACTGGCCAATGCCCCCAATGCAAACTTGAATAATTTTACTTCATTCTAAATTAACTTACAGGTTAGGCTCTAATATACATGCATTATATATCAATATAATACTCATTCAATTTCGTTACAAACAGATAAAAATATTCCTAACAGAGTCCAATTGCTTTCATCGTGAGAGAGGTCGTAGGGTCCTACATGGTCAATACGACTACTCATTTCTTCATTTATAAAGAAAAGAAAAAAAATGTAATTCGAGAATGCTTCCAACCAGAGTCGAACTGATGATCTCCACATTACTAGTGTGGCGCCTTACCAACTTGGCCATAGAAGCTATTTTTGAGAAGCCACGTGCCTGGTAGAGGATAAATTCTGCACTGTGGCAGTCTATATTTTCCATAGCAGTCACGTGGCGAGACCTTGCTGGATCTTTACCACAAGAGTTACACTAATCAGCTCAACCTTGCTGTAGTAATGAAGATTAAAATCACACTTGCAACTATTCAATAGGTTAATGGGAAATAGCTTTTAACGACTCCCGAAGAAAGAAAGTATAAGGCAGACTTTGAAACAAACTGCCGATCTTCGGCAAAACAAGTTGAGGTAGGTCTTATGTAAACTATTCCATACTTTGTATTATTGGCCCAAAATTCTTTTTCCTCACCAAGCAATTGAATATTCAAACATGATCCTAATCGTGTCAAAAACGCTGAGGAAACTTACAACGTAGGCTAGGCAATAAATCACAGTTCTCTTTATCTGTTTATCCGCTAAAATACGTACACAGCTTTTGTTTCGCTGACGCAAGATTTTATGAATTAGAGACCCATAAAACCCCCAAAAAATACGACTGATCATACAGTTTATAATAACAGCCCAAAGGCTGACAATTGCTGGACTTACAAGCTCCGAAACGATACATGTTGAATACGTTTAGTTGGCGTCAGTGCCGTTTTCAGTCTTTCATGTCCTAGATAATCGAGTTACCCGGAGAAATAATCTAGAAAATTTTCATCAAAACTGTTTGCCATACATTGAACAATAATTATATGCATCTTTTGATCGTAATTGATATGTATTTGAAAGTATAGATGTAGGTTGAGCCTGACATAGCGAACCGTCCCAATCTCGTTGCGCAACAACCGAGATGTTTTCAATCAGCAGATTGACGTCTCCATTCGGATCACTTATACAAAAACCATTTGTGCGTCAAATTTCAATTCTAGGTGGTTTAAAACCTAGCGAGGGTTCTAAAAAGAATTACAAGCGATTGGGTAGAGGTCCATCGAGCGGTAAAGGTAAAACCGCAGGTAGAGGTCAAAAGGGTCAAAAGGCTCGTGGTCATGTCAAGTCATGGTTTGAAGGTGGTCAGACCCCAATTTTCAAATTATTCCCAAAGTTAGGGTTCACCAATGTGACATCTCTGGAGTTGAGAGAATTGAACTTGGATAGAATAACGTGGTTCCATCAAAAAGGTCGCCTGCAACTGGAGCCAGGCGAAACTCTCACAATGAAGAGGATGAAAGAGCTGGGATTGGTTACTGGTTCAATCAAAGATGGTATTAAAATTCTGGGTGATGGTAAACTCTCTTTCAACTTACCAATAAAAATTGAAGCCACCAGAGCTTCTCAAGGTGCTATCGAAGCAATTGAAAAGGCAGGCGGAAGCTTTACTGCTCGTTACTTTAACCGCTTGGGTTTGAAAGCTCACTTGTCACCAAATTGGTTCCTTGAGAAATATGGAAGAGTTCCTCTACAAGCTAGGCCCACCAAAAGAAAAGATATTGAGTATTACTCCACCGCAGAGAAACGGGGTTACTTGATCAAGGAAAACGACCCATATTACCAGCTTTTGAGCAAATATAAGGATGAGGGTGGTAAACATTTGGTGGCTCGGAAGACTAAGAAATCTAAGTTAGAATTACAACTGGAACAACTTGAAGAAGATTTCACTCCTGCTGATCCTGATTCCAGTATAAAGGCAAATTAATGCGATAGCAACTGATGTGCAAAATGCCCTTTCTCTCATGTATATATCTAAATATCCTTCAATTCATTCATTAGACGATTCTGTTTCGACTCGGTTTATTTGAGACATAAGCTGACATTCCCAAAATATTAGTTCTCAGAAGTTATACGGTACTTGAAAGTCATATATGATTACTTCACGTTTATCTAATAGTTTCCGGGCCAGAAACATTTAATTTATACATTGGTTTGTGGGATAGAATTTCCTTCATTTTTGTTATCTAGTAATCTCTCTTCAAGAACTTGTAACGCCAATTGTTTTCTTCTTTCTTCAGGATCAATAACATCAACAGGCTTGGCTCCTCTTTTTTGCGCCATCATATTGGCTTGTTCGATATCGTACGTTCTAAAGGGCGTTGCAACTTGCCAATCAATAATGAATTTCTTATATGAAATATCAAATATTGGTTCTAAAAGAGGTTTTACCAGGTCAGGGAAGAAATAGATCAATTGGAAGGTCTCTGATGCATCACCTACCACTTCGAATTCTGCATCTTCAGCCATTGAAGCAGGAAGCTTTTGGAAAAATCTCAAGTATAAGTAACAAGTGAAAAAGGTTATCCAAATTGATAGTAGTTGGGAGAAATGATGGAACCACAGGAGCTGTATAAATGAAATTAGAACTAATGTGAAAATTGGCAGTAGTTTGAATCTGAAATTTTTAGAGATGAAGGGAAGGTTTTTAGTTTCGAACAGAGTTGTCTCCGGAAACAGCTGTTTGTAAATTATCGGAAACCCTACTAAAACCGTATAATTCCCATCTAATGGTAGGTCTAATCTAACGGCTGGCAGTATTATGGATAGAACGATCGTGATGAGCACGACAATCAAATTTGTTAGAGTTCCCAGAACCAAAACAAACTTCAATAGTTCTCCCGGACTTTGCCAAAACCTTTCGATAAAGGACCCACCTATTAGCAGATTGAAAAAATTGAACACAAATTTCCATGATTCCGTGTCAACCAAATTTGAAAATACCAAGGACGTTGGATTGAACAATACCTGGTTTGGTACCATCTGTATGAACGGAACAACAACTAATCTTGGGTCCATATCCCCTGAAAGCGATTCTTTCATGTAACGTGTTCTAAGCAAGGATAGAACAACGGTCCATACAACATATGTGATTGACAAAAATGCGGTCGCCGGTGGAATATCACCAAGATCTAGTGCAGCATCAGGGAAGTATACATCAAAGTGTCTCGATATAAATTTCATTATGAGCCAATTGAAGTGTATTCGAGATTCAAAAGAAGGGATTCAGTGCCTTACAAACAACCCGTACACTCAATGAATGCAGAACTTGAGGTAATTGTACGTATCACACAAGGAAGCTCTCAATATGACAAAAAAAGCTAAATTAAAGGTAAACTAGTTCTTGCTATACTTGCTGTTTTAAACAAGTAAATATTTGAAATGATTTCATACCAAAAAAAGACACCTATAAGGAAAAATGAATTTCCATGACATCGACCAATGATTGAAAAAAAAAGCACTCACGGTGGGGGTCGAACCCACAATCTTCTGATTAGAAGTCAGACGCGTTGCCATTACGCCACGCGAGCTTTACCTATGAAAGGAGCATAAAAGATGATACCTACTTCCTGAAGCCAATCGTTAGATATGATCGGGTAGCTACTAAGGTAAAAGGCAGCGCTTATCATGCTGAGAAGGGTGTGCGAACGAGTCATGTGATATGGAAGCGTTTGTTAATACGATATCATTATTAGCTGCACTTCAGGTGGTTTTGAAGCACCGGGCATCTGGCATGCCTGTGCTCATGGTCAATATTTTCACATCTAATGCCTCTGAACATAATGCTCCAGATTGTTTAATGATGCATCTCCTTTGTACTTAATTGCATATTGAATTGGTGTTCCCTTGATCATTATTTATAGTCGGTCTGAACAGTTTATTCTAGAACGGACCATTATTTTTGACCGGATAATATTACCCAAGAATAAGGGGCTGCCGAACTTTTGTCATTGGCACATGAAAAGGAATTTAAAGTGCACTCAAATTACATCAGCTGTTTATTAGATTATAAATCATTAAGATGATAATCAGTACAATAAACAATCTTAAGTTGCATCTACTTCAATCAGGATGATATAAGAGCGTAACTATGAGTCCGAAACCTCAAACAGGACACATCACGTCATTCGATTGATACTACTCGTGAATGTACAATATCACAGGTAAATCTGTATCACTTGCCTGGAGAACTTCGTATAGCCAGAAGATTTTGCACCGTATTTCAAGAATGAAGCGGTGGCTCAATGGTAGAGCTTTCGACTCCAATTAAATACTGGAAATTTCTGGAATATTATTGCAATCGAAGGGTTGCAGGTTCAATTCCTGTCCGTCTCATTTTTTGTTATTTTTTACTCTTCATTCTGATGATGGGTTCTACCGGTTCGACTTTTATTCCATCACAAACGACGAACGGCACCAAAGTAGATGCCCTTCTTTGTTAAGCTTAACTGAACAATCAACTTACCAACGATCGAATACTGATCAAACGTTGACCATAATGTAGTGCGCTGTCACATTTGATCTTTTTGCTAAATTCGTAAATACAATACTCTATATTGACTATTCCAAAACTGTTTCAACGTACGGCACTATGGGATGGAAGACCCTCAACTTTCACCGTAATAAGCTCGTTTCCTAATTTAACGAACAGCACTTTCTCCAGCCCATCTTCGTCTTGGTAAACAACCTCTCCTTTATCGTTTGTGTACAGATTAGAGGAGATGTCATCCCACTCCTTCGGCTTGATTTTCCTATCAGTAATCTCTTGATCCGCATCAATAACCACTTGCTGCCCCACTATTTGGCAAACCTGCTCGGAAGACTGGATCAGAGGAGAAGCAAGTTTGACAGAAGTAACACCTGTCACAGCGTCGGTATGTTCACCGCATAGTATCATTGCCTCACTTGGCTCTCCTCTAAGCTTACACTTTTTCATATTGTCCACTACAATGCACAACTTCTCTTCCAATTCACCCTTTGGAATAAACTGCCTGATGCCACTGCATATTTGTTTCACAGACCCATTGCCTATCTCCACTTGCGAAACGTACATCTTATCCGAATTGGGGTGCAACTCCACATGCTGGAACTTCCCAACCTTCAGATTAAGCAATCGAAATGGAAATCTCTTCACCTCTTTCAGAACCCTACTCGCATGGAAACTTCGTACTGCACTTAACATATCCGACTGCCCTAATGCTTAACTCTCGTGCCAAGCTCAAGCAATACCCACTACGATCGTATGAGGATTTACACTGTAGGTTCCCGAAATAGTGCTGTCGATCGGAAAACGATGCTGTCATAATCGCTCGAGAGACCGTTACACACAAACGCAGCGTAAGATAAACAGATGAAAAATTAAGCTCGAAGGTCGGAAGGGTAGGAAAAATGAAAAAAAAATTAAGGATCGGAATATAACACTTTTGTTTCACTTTGTTTCATTCAAGCTCGTTGAGCTAGAAGCGGAGGTAGTAGGCGTAAATTAGACATCCCAGCGGTGAAAAAGGACCATCGATTTGCAACCAATTCCACGAGCCGTCACTAAGATCCTGACGTGAAGATATTGCAATCACTATACTTTTGTCTAAGTCCTCTTTTTTTTTTTCTCTGTGAACAAAACCAGACCATATCGGAGCTGGGCAATTTAGGTTATTAGCTTTTGATTTTTTTTTTTTGATTTTCCTGCTTGGTGAACAACTAAGAAAAGAAGCGAAGCTAATCTGAAAATTAATATTTTTACGTGTTTCGAATAAATTCTTCTTGTCTTGGAATATAGTTACAGAGCGACAATCGCTAACCGAAGGGCTATATAACAACCCCGAGAAGAACAAAACATACCGCGGTTTTGAGAAGGATCTAACCGCTTTGATTTTTGTTGTGGAAAAGAAGAAGGAAAAGAGTAATAAAGGGATCTATTTGCAGTGCAATCATTCTCTTGTAAACTTTCGAAAAATCTTGTGAATAGTACTTTGACAACCGATAAAAGAGCTCATTACAGTTACTACAGGTCTAACATATTATACCACGAACTCTGTGTATACAAGAATCCACCGCCGAATAGAAAAGACAAACATTAGCCGTAAATGAGGGACTACAAACTGGTTGTCCTTGGGGCAGGTGGTGTTGGTAAATCATGTCTAACTGTACAGTTTGTACAAGGGGTTTATCTGGACTCGTACGATCCAACCATAGAGGATTCGTACCGCAAGACGATGGAAATAGATAACAAAGTCTTTGATTTGGAGATCTTGGACACCGCAGGTGTGGCACAATTTACTGCTATGAGAGAGTTGTACATCAAATCAGGAATGGGGTTTCTGCTAGTTTATTCTGTGAGTGATCGTCAATCGTTAAGAGAACTGTTGGAGTTACGAGAACAGGTACTACGGATCAAGGACTCGGATCGCGTGCCGATTGTTCTTGTCGGTAATAAAGCAGATTTGCAGGACGAACGGGTCATTTCAGTGGAAGAAGGTATCGAAGTCAGCAGCAAATGGGGGAAAGTGCCTTTCTACGAGGCAAGTGCCCTTCTAAGAAGTAACGTCGACGAAGTGTTCATCGACCTTGTAAGGCAAATTATAAGAAACGAATTGGAGTCTGCATCTAACGGTAATAACGGACAACCCAGAAAATTCAGTCAAGCGAATACTTTTGGAAACAGTTCTTTGATAGAATCTGGAAACCGCAACTCCGGAATGGGTTATGAACCAAATAATGACATTGCAGGTTCAAGTCAAGTTCAACGATTAGTCTCAGGTGTCTATACTAAGAGAGATACCAACTCTAAACCATCGTTTGACTCAAAGAAGAGTTCGAAGAAGAACAATAAAAAGAGTAAGAAACGATCTTGTGTAATATTATAACGTTGTTTTCGTTTTGTAATTTTTCTGTCATAATACCTTGTTCAGCAGCTTTGATATTAAATTTCTGTATCATACGTAGCCAAGAGCGTTACAGTATACAGACACAGATATACGGAATGTTGAACCGATGCACTACACACTGCATCCCCATAAACTTGCGCTGGGCATCCATAGCGCGTTTATTCGGGTACATGAACTATTTCAACTAAACACTTGCTCGAAATAAAGAAATTTTCTATTGTACTACCAAAAAAAAAAAATGTAATGGGTAATGCTGCAAGACTGAAAAAAAAAACTGAATTGAAGTAAAATATGGCGAGATGAGATGAGATGAGCTGTGATGAGTTAAAGTACATGGCTTCTTAAAGCAAACTTCAGTGCTCAACCAATACCACGACAAACAATGGAGACAGCTTTAGTGAAACAGCTGGCCGGTCACAAGAAAGAGACCCGTGAACAGGCTTTGGAGTCTCTTCGCAGGTACCTAACTACAAAGAACTTTCAAAACGCTAAACAATCCCAGTTCGATAAGTTATGGAAGGGTCTATACTATTCCATGTGGCACTGCGACAAACCCATCCCACAACAGTCTCTCGCGTACTCACTAGGTGAGCTACACTTACTATACGTGAAAAGCAAGAACCACAAGGCCTTCAATAGATTCTCGAAATCCTTCTGGAAAGTAATTTGCATTGAATGGTACAAGATTGACCATCATAGATTGGATAAGTTCTTGCTCCTCATCAGAAGATGCTTGTACTTCCAACTGAAATATCTACATGAATGTGATTGGGAAGAGTCATTAGTAGATTCCTATATCAACAAAGTTTTGAAAAAGATCCCATTGAGCGGTGACAGGAAAGTGTACAACGGAATTCCGTTCCATATCGTAGATATCCTATTAGACGAATGGGTTAAAGTATGCTACGGTGAGGGAGAGGAAGAAGAAGAAGAAGAAGAAGACACCGAAGATGGCAAAGACGAAGAAATCAAAGAAGCCGTTTCCAAGACTCCGTTATCTGATTTCGTTAGCATCTTCCAGGAACTAAGCTCAAACATCGTGAACCAAAAAACTTTAAGGAACAAAATCAAGGAAGATCTACTCAAAGACGAGAGACTCTTCGCATGGGGTATACTGCAGCCAGCAGAAGACGACCAGCAAGAAGAAGAGGCCGATGAATGGCATGGATTCTAAGCCAGACTATGTTTCCCCACAAAGAGACATTTCAGCCAAACGTGTGTTTCTATCGCAGATAATCTCTAAAAATTGCTTACCCTACTGTGAAATCCGTAAGTAGTACGTGTATAACATCAAATCTTTGAAAAAAGTGCAGAGAAAAAAAAACAAAAATTGATAGAATAAAACCTGGAAAGTGTATGCATATACGTAAAGCCTTAGCAGCTTCAGTACATTAATTTTTATACAATACTTCTAGGGGAAACGTTCCGGCAGTACACCAACTACCAAAATCAATCGAACCGCACGTCACAATGGCCAAGAAGAACCCTCAATTCGAAAAGCTTGTGGAAACTCCATTGGAGTTTGTCAAAGAAGGTAACCAATTCTTACAAAAGTGCAAAAAGCCTTCGAAGCAGGAATACCTAAAGATTATCCAAGCCGTTGGTATCGGTTTCGTCGCTGTTGGTGTCATCGGATACATCATCAAGTTGATCCACATTCCAATCAGATATCTGATTGTGTAAGTGGAAGACCGTTGTTCAAACACATCAGTTACTCTTACTCTTTCACAGATATACACGTAACACGTATCACAACACATGTCACGTGCCGCTTTTTTCTAAACCTAGTACCGATATTGGGGACATTTCAGCTGGGAGTTAAAGCCAAAAAAAAAAACTATCAAACTTTTTCTTCTACCTGAGAGAAAAACAAGCCGATAGCTGCTTTTTTCTTCGCGTCTGTTTAAATACTTTTGCAACTACTTTATACTGGTTATAGTACAATACAAAAAGTCTTAATTCACCGTATCTACGACCTACGATCTACGATCTACGATCTCTTTCCCCCCTAATCCTCCACTTATTTCTCTCTTTTTAAACTGTCTTGACTGTTGCCAGTTCTAGTCTACTCAGGTCTGTTGGGCGCTGGCGCAAGCAACCTGGTAAAACACTTTGAAAAAAACAAAAAAAAAAAGTTGTAGAAATCTTGAAAGCTGTATGAAAACTGGCAAAATTGTATATAAGTAAGCAAACGCTACAAATTTGAAATCCCAGAAACTAATGGGGAAGCCAAACAGAAAAAAACAAAAAAGTTCAGATACGGTACTCTTTAAGTTCGAACCGGGAAAAATAAAATAAAAAAAAAAACCCGAAAAAAAGAAAAACACAACAGCATACACACGCATACATACAGCCCAAGCACACACATAGAATTATGAGCGATTACGAAAGTGGAGCATCGAGCGAAGACCGTGGTAACGCGCTGGCCCCCAGCGAAAGCAGTACGGCCACCCCTGCACATTTGGAGAACTTCCAGGAAGGAGACGCGAGCAGCGACGACGTGAACTCCAGCGGGGGGAACGGGGAGAACGTAAGGAGCGGAGTACGGTCACGTGACGCGCAAGTGTTCGACAAGATCAAGACACATTTCCCACCGGCCAAGATCAAGAAGATCATGCAAACGGACGAGGACATCGGCAAAGTATCACAGGCTACGCCTGTGATAACGGGCCGGTCCCTAGAGTTTTTCATCGCGCTACTCGTTGAAAAATCGAGCCAAGTGGCACGTGACCAAGGGTCCAAGCGCATCAGCGCTGATATAATGAAGAAGACTATACTCACCGACGAAAAATTCGATTTTTTGAGAGAAGTGATACAGCCACAGGAACAATAAGATACACAACACAGACAGGCCAGAACAGGCCAGAGCGCACCAGACACCCCCGCTCATACACCCACCTCAGTTCCAACATCTATATATTCAGATCTATTAGCATTGTATCTATGTAATCCAGGATACTTCCCGAAAGAATTAAATATAATGACTTGCAGCTCACAGAGCTCGATTAGCATTCATTTAACATGCGCATGCGTATGCGTATGCGTAAGAGCCCCCCATTGTCCGTTGGCACTGTGTCTTCCGTGACGTTTCTTTCCATTTCTGCATAGCGCCCTTGCTTTTCTTTTTTTTTCCCTCCGCTGGCCGTTACCAAATTTTTTTGCCGGGGCACATGATATGCACGTGACCGAGGATGGTTAAACGCATTGATTCAATTTTACTTTAAGTAAGTTTCGTTGAAACCACACCGCACGGCTGCGACTTTATCACTTACAAGGTGAATGATGAGAAAACGTCAGATAAATGGCGATTGCATAAGGTGAGAATCAGGTTAAAATTTTTTCACTCATTCGGATCTTATTTCTCACCATATAAACCTCGTCTATTTGCGCGATGTTGAGGTAGGTTTTTCCGAGTTTTTTCAGCCCATCGTTGGTACATAAATATTAGTACCGGTACTAAGTTTCCTTGACAATTGAACTGGTACATTTAACGTATATATATTTACAAAAGTGAAGGTAAAGGTAAAAGTAAAAGTAAAGGCTAGAAACTGATTAGCTTATATACTCTCACCGGAACCATTAGTTGCTGTTGACAATACGTTCTTTACCGTTACAACTCTTACGACGGATAAACTAGACATATCGAACTTTATTGTAAAGTCCGAGAACCGAACTTTCGCATCCTTTGAAATAAAAAGACAATATGGGTTCTATTTCGATTCCTGCTGCCCATGGTATCGTTTGGCCAACGTACTTTGTTATGTTGGTTGTTGCATGTGGTATAGCATTCTGGAAGTTTTCAGAGAAACCAAAGACTTTCCTTTCCGCTAACGGAACCCAGAAGGGTGTCCCGCTCGCGTTCAATTTTGTTGCATCTGGTTTGGGTTGTGGTGTGCTCAGCGCATACCCTCAAATAGCCAATATCGACGGTTTGCAAGGTTTGTTGGTGTACGCTTTCGCAGGTGGGTTGCCAATGTTCATCTTTGCATTCTTCGGTCCAATTATCAGAAAGAAGTGTCCAGATGGGTTCGTCTTGACGGAATGGGTCATCAGAAGATTCGGTCTCATCTGTGGCTGGTACCTAAGTGCGTGCACTATCATCACCGTGTTCTTGTTCATGGTCAGTGAACTGGCGTCTTTGAAATACGCCATTGAGAGTTTGACCCAAATCAAGGCATTACCAGTCATCATCATCGAATGTGTTGTGACCACAATTTACACATCTATCGGTGGGTTCCATATCTCGTTCATCACCGATACCATCCAAGTCGGCATTGTCTTCATTCTTTTGATCATTGTCTCATGTGCCATGGGTTCTTATGTGCACATCGACACCGACCTGATTTCGGAGTCTGGTTTGTTGAAAAGCAGTACCTTGGGTTGGCAATTAGTCTACATCTTGACTATTGCCATTTTCACCAACGATTTCTTCATGTCTGGATTCTGGTTGCGTACATTTGCAGCTCGTACTGACAAAGATTTGATGATTGGTTGTAGTATTGCTGCCTTCGTTCTTACTGCTTTCGTTACTGTCATTGGTGTTACCGGTATGATTGCCGTGTGGGCCGGTCTAATGCCCGTAGCTGATCAAGAGAACTCTGGTGCTGCATTCTTCTTCGTCTTGGCTCAAATGCCAGGCTGGGTCATCGGGTTTGTCTTGGCCTTTGTTGTCATTCTATCTACTTGCACCTTGGACTCTCTACAAAGTGCCATGGTGTCCACCATCTCCAACGATATCTTTAGAAACAAACTCCCAATTTTCTGGGTCCGTTGTATCGTCCTTGTCATTATGGTGCCTGTTGTTGTTGTTGGTTTGATTGCCGATGACGTTTTGACAATTTACTTGATTGTCGATTTACTCTCATCGAGTGTCGTTCCAATCCTAATGCTTGGTCTTTCTTCTAAATTCGACTTCCTCTCCGCGTGGGAAATCATCGGAGGTGGTCTGGGTGGTTTGTTTTCGGTCTGGATCTTCGGTACCGTTTACTACGATTCTCCAAGAGAGGGTGGTAAATTACTATTGATCTGGAACGGTTTATATGCAGACGATTGGTCCACCTTCGGTGCTTTCGTCGTTGCACCATTCTCAGGTTTAGTTTGGGGCTTCTTCATCCTTGCAATCAGATCAGTCATTATTTACATCGGCTGCAAGAAGAACAACCAACCATTCGATTTGTTCACCAAGAAGTTTGTCTACCAAGAACAAACCGAAACTGCATCCGCTGTCGAGGTTGACAAAAAATCCTACTCAACCATCGAGCGTGAGGTGGAAACTGAGTCTGTCATCTAGGGCCTGTGATCACCCGTCATAAAATACCCAAAAAAACAAAAAAAACTGTCTTTCTCTTTTTCTTTGTTAAATCCAATACTTTCTTCAATCAACTAATATTACTCCGTTAATCCAATTCGTGATCTATGTACAACATTCCACTCCACCCGCTCATATATATTTACATAACCTGTTCTTCAGCGACTTTAAGTTACCTTTTATTGTGTTTCATTGTTTCATTGTTTCATTGTTTCACCAACATTTGTGTCGGGTATAATAAGCGTCTTCAAAAAACTGCTTGCAAACGCACGACGGGCCTCTAAATAAGTCACTTCGAGTAGCGACGTTCCTGTATTTACATAATAGTTCCCGCATCGATTTATTCTCACCATCAGTTTATTTTTAACATACATTCTTTTCTCCCAGAAACCGGGCAGACTTCCCAAAAAAAAAAAAAAAGTTCCAAACGAGTACTAAAGAAAAATAGAGAGATTCTACATAAAATTCGAAAAGAGTGATACCTTTTTAAAGAAAGATGAACAGAATTTACAAGAAAAAGCTAGTAGACTGTGTATTTTGTACCCAACTAGTCTTCATTAAGTTGGGTTAGCGGACGTGTCAATCACTCGGGTTATTGTAAGATAGACGCGGGGCTTTGGTCATTAGCGGTTGTACAATTGGGTTAATAATTCGTTCCAGTACCATAAATATTAAGATATTGGAATTGAAACGGAAAGGCATAGGTACGTTTTGAAAACAGACCACGCCTCATTGATGTACCAATAAGTTGAACTTTTCCACCTCTGAGATTCATTGTAACGAGCCACTCTGTGTAAGAGTCGGGAACAATTACACATAAAGGACTATCTAAAGTTAACTGTGGTACAAGAAGTATTTCACTGTTTGCAGACGTAATTTCTAAAAAGCTGGGCAAGACGAGCCGAGTAGGAGTTGTTTTGCACAACGTTGGATTTGAAATTTCTGCCTAGCGTGATCGCACCTACCAAGGCTTTACAGATAGGTCAAATTCTACAAACGTCATGTCGAGTCTAAGGTTCGATGATCAATCGAGTATTAGGTCAACAGCAAAAAGCTTTGACCTACATAACGAGCTTCCCAGGTCTACATCTACAGAGAACTTGTTTGCATTCCCGCCACACACGCACAAAAGGCCTTTCCACAGCAGAGAGAATGGGGCAGGTTTAGCAAAATCAACGTCAATTACCAACCTGGCATTGATACCTGAGCACAAGACCCACCATAGGATGACCCCTTACCAGATACAAAGGAGCCATATGAAACAGTCGTTTCAATTTCCTAATGGAGAGAATTTCACTCCAAGAAGACAGTTGTCTAAGAGCGCAAGTTCGATTTCTCTACATAAACAAAGACACATTGCTACTCAACCGAGTGTCGCCCCGATGCCTAGATCTTCAAGTATGGTTACGGTATCTTTACCTCAGCACCAACAAGCGTTGAGATCTTCTGTTCAAGCTCCGAGTATGGGCTCACAGGGACTTCCAGTTGGCTCCTTTCAGAGGCACCATATATCTTCTAACCATTTAAGACATGTTGCATCGGCCAACGATGCAAAATCGAACACACATGTACCGTCTTTGACCGGCGCAAAGTTTCCAGATAAATCTTCATTGACTGCATCATCGTTACAATTCAACAGGTTGCAAGCCCATCAATCACAGGTTAGTATCTCTTCTTTCTCTAATAAACACACAACATCCAGCAATGATTCACAAAGTACTGACACTTCCATAAAAGAGATCTGTGATCCGGGAAGTGCTACAAGTACAGATCTCAGCGATGAGGAGTTGACCAAGAAAATACTGTCATCTGTTAGGGCAAAGAAAATGGTTAACACAAACTCTCCTTTTTGTAAGAATAGCACTGTCCAGACAAGTTCGAATTTGACCCCTACCCAAGAGACTACCAGGTTCAATAACAGCTGTCCCACAACCAGTGGTTTAGTTCGTAGCTCTATAGAGCCAACCTTGAACTCCCCCACAAAAAAAAGTGCAATGAAAACGAATCTGGCACAGTCTGCAAAATCAGTTGAACCTAAAAAACAAAAACCAATAGATGTAACACCTGTCAAGAAATCGAGCTCCAGGTTGGGCTCTTTTTTCAAGAAATTGCTACCTTTTATGAACAGGCCAAAGAAGGAAATTGTTCCTAAAGTTCTGCCCCGAAAAACTGCTGCTCAGAATCAGACACGGGTGCCCGAGCTCCCTGTTTCCCCAGCAGATTCTGAACTACCTTCCCTCCTTCACACAGACATCGAGGACGATCTCGAAGATGATGGTTTCAAAGATTTAATGGATATTGATTTGGTTTTTGATTCCCTACTTTTGAAATCAGAGCAACATCAACAAAATTCTAACACCACGCTGGTCAATACGAACACCAAAAATACTGAACGAAGTTCACAGAAAATCGAACCACCCTTACGATCTTCGAAAAGGCCTTTACTGGTAAAGGACTACCAAGGAAAATTTACCCACCGTTATAATAATAGCCAGGTGTATCATTGTGATCGCATCATCGAACATTTGCATCAAAACTGGAAAGCAGTACATTTCAATTCTGTCGTACCCGCAGTCGCTCGCTCGAACGACTCATCTATGTCTTCGTCGGAAAAAAAATGTAGATTCAATGAAGAAATCTACGTCAATGATACTTTCTCTGCAATGGAATATGTTAGATCTGATAAGAATTTCCCTGAAAGCCGGAGAAAGCTACTGAAAAGCAGATACATCGACGGAATTAAGATGGAACTGAATGATTTCAAAAAGACAGAAATGCTTGTTCATCCCAACAGCTCACAATACACACATTTCTTTTTATAACAAAAGAACATTATGACACTACCCTCCAATAGACCACATTTAATATTAATACCACTAATTAACTCTTACATAATGGCTTCAATATCGTAGTCTAATTATTATTTCAATCACACCATCACCTCGTCGAATCTCAGAAGTCAAAACTGTCGAAAACCGGCAGGAATGGAAAAGTCCACTTCACTTCAGCTGCTTATACGTAATTTTCATTATAACTACTGTCATAGAGCTGAAGTTGTGCGACCAAAGCTTTAAAAAAAAAGGTCAATGTAAATTCAATTATCCGAAAGTTAGAGAATGGAAACTCACAATCTTGCTTAATATAAAGGATAATAGTAGGAACCCAGCAGGAATCTAGCAGGCAGATTAAGTTACACAAACTTCAAGACTAGATGGATTCAGCAAGAAATTTCTATAGAACGATCTTAGCGTCGTCTCACCCTTTAATTCTAAGTATTCATCTTCTCGGCAAGGTCGTGCCAATTGTGTTTTATTTGTTTGGATCATGGTTTATAAGTTCTACTGTTCAATTCATAATCGTCATCCTTACTTTGGCTGCTGATTTCTACTTTACTAAGAACATCAATGGAAGAAAGCTAATTCAACAACGATGGTGGTATGATGTCAGTGGGGAGGACACCACAACTTTTAGATTTGAATCATATAAAGAGTATCCAGAAGTTGAAGCACCTCCTGTCAACCCAATTGACTCGAAAATCTTTTGGCTGTCACTTTATGCAACCCCTGCCATATGGGTGGTTGCAGGATTCTTGTGCTTGATTAAGTTTCAGTTCATTTATCTAATACTGGTTGTATTTGCAGGTGGCCTTAATCTATGGAATGCTTATGCATACCGTTTGTGTGACAAATGGGAACCCGGCCAGACAGCAGAAGCGCCTTTGTTCCAACTTCCGATGCTGCCATCGTTCACAAACCTAGAAAGGGTCTCCAGGTTGCAGTCATTTTTTACTCGGTCTTAAAGGAGACCAAGTGAATTATATAGTACATTAACTGAACATGCCTGTTAGAATGTGCATTGTCTATATAATTATTTTATCGTAAAAGTTAAAACATTATCTTCTTTTATAAATACAAGGTTTGAGCAACCATTTTCCTTCTGGAATCTTTTCTCTTTTCTTCTGCAATTCTTCCTTCTCTGTTTCTACCTCGACAAACTTCTGCCTACGTTCCAACTTGGCTTTGCGTTCTTCAATGATGTCTTGAGGTGGTTTAAAGAATTCAAATCTTGTGAACATTTTATTGCTGTCATCAGTGTTTTTGTGGAAGAAACCCTGTAGTTTCAATGCATTCACGAATTCGTCACCTTTCCCGTCACTGAATCTTGATTTGATTTCAGCAATCCACAGTTCTCCACGAGGAGCAAGTATTCTATAGGCTTCGGTAATAAAGTCCAAGAAATTCGTTCCCATTAGAGCTAGACAGAACACCACTATTGAACACGATTCGTCCGGAGTAGGGACATTTCTGATATCTGCAACCGTGATTCTTTCATTCGCTTTCTTGAGATCGTAGCTAAGCACTTTACAGGTTTTCTTTTGGAATTTCTTAACACTCTTATTGTGTTGCTTGAAGAAGTTACTGATGTCTAATGCAAGTTGGGCTTCACCGCAACCCATGTCCGCAACTACGATATCTTTATCCTTCAAACCTGGCAAACCACCTGGTGCATTCACAGGTTTGTTTGCTCTTGCACGGATCTGTTCCACGAAAACATCGACAGGGTTTTCGGGCCAGGCCTGAACCTGAGATCTAAACCCATCATGGTATTCGTCGAACAGCTGTGGTTGTTCCTTTATAAGCTTCAAAGCGTTCTCCGATGAAATGGTGTATAACTGTTCGTTGATCCATCTGAACCTCGAACCGGTAAGTTTGGCCATCATCTTTTGTTGTAATGCAGTTAATGGTTTCTTAGTGGTAGTGATAGGATGAGATGATTCCACTTCTTGTATTTTTCTTTTCTTCGTTGGGGTTTCCTTCAATTCTACAGGTGCTGAAACTTCGGCATCTTCTACGTCTTCTTGTTCAGTCGCCTCCGGCTCATGCTGATTAGCTGCATTACGTCTCTGTTCTGCTAACTGCTGTTGATACTCTTTACGCTCTTTGCGACTTTTTTTGACCTTTCCACCGTCCTTCTTGGCAGAGTCAAATTGAATTTTGCTGGAATCGACATTCCATCCCTCAACCTTGAATAAACCCATCTTCTAAGTACACGTTTTGTGGTTACTCTTGACTGCGTAAAACTAGGTTGATAAGACACCACTCAACACGAGGAACATTTCTAATCATTATCTCATCTCATCTCATCTCACTCCATCTTCAATTTAACGTTGGCCTCAACTTTTTTTCAATGTACATGGAAGAAAAGCAATTGCAAAAAGATACAGAGGGTGCTGGAGAGAAGCGGTACAGAAGGAAGGATATAGATGATCGTATGTCAGGTAGACTTACTCAACTGGCACTAATCCCAATGTGTCCTAGGCACTTACTAGTCATTTGCTAGGCACTCTCTACGGTTTGATTGTTCAGAACGTTGCCATTTGTACTTTTGTGTGAATTGTCGTTGTAAGAATATGGTTACAGATATATACTAATCTATCTAGATTTTGAGTAGGTAAAAAAGACTTTGTATCGTTCTTGTGACGTGGGTTCCACCCACCAGTCGATGAGATTACCAATATGTGTTGTGTTGAGGAAGTGCTTACAGATTTGGAGAATTATTTTGTTTGAAAGATGGGGCAACTGACAGAAAGTTCGTACTTCGTCATACTTTATCGTTATATTTGGAATTTGCACGTTGATCAACGATTGAAGTCGAACAGTGATGTATCGATAGCACTGGTGCATGTTGGCTAAATTCAGACGTGTATTGTCATATGAGACAAGCCCGAAGTTCTTTAGTTCTACCAGGAAAGTGTTGTATAGTTCCAGATGCGGAAGGATTTTCGAACTTGTCTCGGCAGTTCCTGGTACACGATTGACAGCATTTAAGGGTTCATAAAACGAACATGTGTCTAATGTAATTGATTTCTCTATAAGAACTTCGAGCAGTTTTTTCCGAAAAAGCTTTGGGGAGGACTTTGGTGTTTGCAGGTGGGTGAATGCCAAGATCTGTCCATCTGAAAAATCCGCTCTCTTATGTCCAAACAGATCTTGCTCTAATGTTGATTCCAGAAGATCTGAATTCCAAACGCCCATTTCCGAAGACTCTTCCCCTATATAGGGACTTGCCAGAAGTAATTCGTTCTCCTGGAAATGCAGATCTTGCAATTGTTCAATGTAATTTCCATTTCCATTCATTTCAGTAGGTGTTCGAGGTCTTCTATTGTAAAAGTCGACCAGTGTTCCAGAGTCAATCTCCCACGGGTTCTGCAGCTGTTTCTCGTTCTCAAATGCTCCAGTCCAAAACTGTATTTCCCGCTTCAAACTTTTTACAACCTCAATGTGCGTTACCTTGAACTCAACTCGTCCTTGATCAAGCTTTCCCGTGAGAGCTAGCGTCCATCCGCTTACATTGGGGAAAGCAAAATTCATTGCCAGCAAAGCTCTCTTTGGACATTGACATAATATCGTTCCAGAGCAGTCATCGAGATACCAAAATGCTACATCTTCCTGTCCTATGAGCTTCCACTTCCAACCAACAACAAGTCCGCATATTTTTATGCTATCGAGTGGGTGATTCAAATAAATGAACAGCTGAGTAGTGGATCCAGTTTGGGAATGATACTCATAGTTCCATTTCTTGGACAATTCTAAATTTTCTACCAAACTGCTAATAGTCAATGATGTCGATTTCCCATACCACTTACTTTTCGGGAGCAACTGCTTGATGTATATTGGGTACTTCAACCCGTCTTTAGATATCCCGTAGCTGAGCACATGATGCTCCATGCCACCATAGAAAGCTGCTGGCAGGTAATCATCTGTCCTCAAAAACCATTCACTCTAACCTTTTAAAACCTTTTGTTCTTTCTTATCTGTAAGTTCGGTTCTGTCCGTCTTTCCGTCATTTCGAAAAATCACACTAATATATGGATTTTATATATATAAGATAATGGAAAACGTCACATATCCATCTAGAATGGAAGGAAAAGGTACTTCCAAATCTGTCATTGTCCAAGTTTCCTATAGTTGAGGAATATAACGCAGTTATTAACCATGAATGTCCCACTTACGTGCCATATTTTAGACACAGTATCGGGAAAACCAGCTGCAGACGTCGTCTGCTCTGTATCCGAATTGCTGTTAAATGATGACAATACAGATGCGGGCACTGTGGAAAGCGAGTTTCAGTTTGCTTTAGGAAAAACCAATTCAGACGGCCGTGTAACGCAGTGGGTTTTTGAGCCAAACCCTTCCGAGAGATCAAGATTAAGGGAATTGGGCATCATCGAACAGTCTGCCAATAAGCTAGACTGGCAAGTCCTAAAGCCCGGTCACTACAAGATCAGGTTTCATGTAGGCAAATACTTCAGACAGAAAAAGGAAACCAGCTTTTTCCCGTTCGTCGATATCGTATTTGAAGTATCTGACACCAGACACTACCATATACCATTACTACTCAGCAATTTCGGATACACCACCTATCGGGGATCCTAGTTCAGCTAGTTCAGGAAAATAACTGAAAAGAAAACAACACAGTTGACACACTTGTTACCTTTAAATAAGGCAACCGTAACCATCCTTGTAACCCTAGCATATACACGTTCGTATTCGTCGTATTCATGTTATTCTATACTATATACAAGTAGCCAAAGTACTTTTAAGAAATCACGTGAGTATGCTTCAACACTTTTCACCTGGACGTTCTCCCAGTAACGATTCCCAATCTTAATAAATCTTTTATGGACGTATAAAGTGAAAAAAAGGATTTTATAGAGTGCCTGAAAAGAAGATTGAAACCATGCTTAAGTCCATGAAGTGGAAAAATAGACATTTGCCGCTGTGTCAGTGCGAGGAAGAACATAGCGCCTCCTCCTTATACGAACAATTAAAGTCCAGTTACTTTCTTGATTTCGTCCATCAATTTGTTTTACACTCTTTTTAACAGCCGATTGTGATTTACGACACGATAAAGATCATCTTTGTATATGGATAAAGTCTAAACTGGTCGCACCTAGATTATTTATTGGAACAAGGAAGAAGTATATGCGAAGGTCTCATACGTGAATCGAATAGAACAAGACACGATGGGTCTTTCTATTGAGCAGAAATACAATATTTGCCTTATGGCCGAAAAGCATCCAAAATGGACACAAGCAGAGTTAGCACAATGGGCATACCAGATTTACCAGCTTCCCTCGAAGCCGTCACAAGGGACCATATCTCGATTGCTAGCCAAGAAGAGTGAGTTTATGAACAGTAAAGAACATGAGAAGGACTCAAACAGACTTCGACGTCCTAACAACTTGTTAGTTCACAAAATCTTGCAGGAATGGGTTTCTCAATCTATATGGAACGGTATTCCTGTCTCATTACCTGTTATACAGGATACGGCCCAATCAGTATGGCACAAAATACCGGCCGAGTACAGAGAGGGCAAGGGTTCTTTTAGCCATAAATGGGTCGCAAATTTTTTATCACGCATGAACCTCTCAACGCATATAATCGAGCATGATATGCCTAAACATCCAAAAGTCTGGTACTTTGACGAAAGGTACTTGTTGAAGCAATTCATTGCTCACATTCCAGAAGAGTCCCTTTTCACGCTTGATGAAACGTTTCTTGCATATAACTTGCCGTTGGACTATGCACAGTACGAAACTAATAGTATTCAAAAGAGATTAGAGGTAATAACTGTCATGCTTTGTGCAAATCTAAATGGTACAGAAAAGATGAATCCGCTAGTAATAGGTAGATACGAAAATTACAACACGTTCAAGAATTTCATGGCCGAAGATAACCACACTGGGAGCCACGATAGCCATCTTGGTGACAAAACCGGTAAACGTTTCGGAATCGTGTATCAAAGTAATAGAAAATCCTGGTTAACTAGCACAGTGTTTCATGACTGGTTAGTTGCTTTTGATAAAAGATTAGTGTCTGACAATAGGAAAATTTGGATCATTCTTGATGATTCATGTTCTCACAGGATTGTCAACTTGACGCTTCAGAACATTCAACTGATCTACACCTCAGCAAATTCAAAGTTTTTGCCATTCAACTGGGGTGTCCTCGAAGAATTTAAGGCAAGGTATAGAGTTCAGCAATATAAAGCGCTAATTGACCTCCAAAAGAACATTTCTCAAAGTTCAAAGGATTCTAGACTGCTTACTTACGAACAAAGCTGCTTGACTATGACAAACGCTTTCAAATTTATTAGAATTGCATGGGAAGCTATACCTAAAGAACGAATCAACTCCAACTGGAAAAATTCAGGAATTTTACCTTCCAATCTCCTCCATCAGGATAAGATGAAACATAATACTTTCAAGAAAAACAAGGTGCTAGAAAACACGTTAAACGACCTTTGTAACACTTACATGTGCATGAAAAAATGGGATTACTCCATGCTTTTGAATCTAAATATTGAGAGCAAGAACAAAAGCTTTTTGAGTTTAGAAGAAATCACCGAGAGTTCTATTGTTGATCAGTGGGAACCAGAAACTAATGACGATGCTTTCCTACTAGATGATATGGACGACCTCTTCAATTCATTCAATACCCCTGCAATCAAATCAGTTCCTTCTATGGAAAATACGTTGGTGCCCAACGGTACAAAACTGATAACCGATCAGGTTCCTATAAATTCCCCTTATCCTAATTTATTGCCAGCCACTAACGATAATCCAGGAGCAAAAATCTCAACCGTAAGTGAGCTCATTGATAATAATACCGAAGACATATTTGGCAATATGTTGGATAACAATTTTTTTTCAGATGATATGCTAACAGGTATGAATCAAGCTTTTTCTGAAAAATCTAATCCAGAGGTTGCTGAAACGAATGTTTCATTACCTTCTGTAGAAGCTACCGAAGAGTCCGAGACAAACACGCCGTTTTCTGAAAACGACAGAGGAGCAGTGTTCAATCAACCTCAAGTTGTGGCCCAAACGTCATCTTATAGCGCAATTGACCAACCGAATTCAACAGCCTTGTCATCTTATATGAATGAGATCCTTTCAAACCCTACACCTACGGGCCTCGATAACGAAAAGTTGATAATGATGACAACACTGCAAACAAATTTGGAACTTGCGAAAGCAATGGGTACAATTCTCAAGCATTCTGAAGTTCAGGAAGTGGGTTTATCCGATGACTCGCTGAATGAGATGAAAAATGGTTACCAAAATTGTCTAAAACGGATTTCCAAAGCTAAACATTTTCTAACCTCCATAGACAAACGGAGAAGGCAAAAGCATATTGAAAAGCAGCTATTGAATTCACATTCCACAAGCCCCCAAGATTCGATCTCTTCAATAAATATTGACAATTCATTTTTTGAGAATTTCGCAGAGAATGCCAGTTCAACAAGTTCAACGTAAGTGTCTGCTGAATCATTTTTACAATAACTTATCTTAACCTGGCACATGTGTAGTGTCATTTTTATCATTATATATGTTAATTAATGATCCAGTTGGAATTTGCTGTCGATGATAGGAAGGAAAAGTATCAAACTTTGTAAGTTTTCCCTTTCTTTCGCACGACCAAAAATTCTGAAACAATCTCTTTAGTTTCGTCATCAACAATTTTAAATATTCGGCTCATAACTCCCAGTTTCAATTCGTTGTTCACCGTGATATTTTCCAAAGAAGCTTTAAGACCGTTAACCTCGATGTCATCCGGTATTTTTTCCACGACTGTTGCGATTTCATCTTCAAATAAGTCTGATGTGTCCAAAATAGCCTTAATAAATTTTGGCCTATCAAGGCTATAGTTTATGAGGAAGTTCCACAGCTCATTATCATGGGAATCCTTAACAAATTGGAAGGCCAGTTTTGGATCGTCTAGGCGATCTATGATCAACGACAAGGCTTTTCTATTTTCACCAATTTTACTCAACAGAAATATCAGCTCATTGTATAAGGTCTGGTCCTCTTGGCACAGTTCGATCACCTTCTCGACGTTATAATTAGACTTTGACTTAAGAAAACCCAAAAGCCCGGGTTTGTCATAGAGTTGATACAAAACTATCATGTTATCCTCATAAGGTGCCATCATTAGTGGCTCTAATTTCATACACTCTCGGAGAAAGAGGAAGAGTAAGACTTGTAGAGAACCGGATAGTTCGTCTATCAACTTTTCGATTGGAACTGAACGCCTATTCTCAACTAAAAGTTCAATGGACTTTTTGAATATCTTCATTACCTTATGAAGTTCCATAGTCTCCAATGAGTCAATGTCTCCTTTGTACGGCAAAAGTACAATGTCTTTCAACTCGCTTATAAAATTCGAGATTAGGTTATGTTTTAATAAAACGTCAAGAGCAGCAGGGTCTCTTAAAATCAGCTGTTGACTGATGGCTTGGATATATTGCTCCGATGCAAGGTATATTACCACCAGACATTTTCTCAACTTTGGTGACTCTTCTAACTGTAACTTCTCTTCAATTTGGTCGATGATTTCAGTAGCGTCGTAGAATGAGGAGCTCCACTTGTTCAAAAGGCTAATCAATTCATCGAAAAGTTTATTTTCTAAGTACCACGATAAAACCGCTGTATAAACGTTACAGTCTAATACGGGTGATATCGGTATCTCATCGGCAATGACATCGGTTTGATTATGTTTCACGAATAACAAGACGTACATTCCCCATTTGCTAACCTTAAAATTTAAAAGCTCATCACTGTCATTTGGTGTTTCTTCGAAAATTTCAGTTATAGCGTCTGCCACCTGTTGCCAATTGTTTTCAGCCAGTAACTGATCTATGTATTTTAATGCCAATAGGAATTTATCCATTGGTGATACAGCATAATCTCCAATCTGCCAAGCTTTCAAGTACATCCTTTTATCAACATACCAGTTGAATCGATCGACCAACGATAGTTCCTTTGATATGATAGCATCTGTCGAACTTACTAAGTAGTACTCTGACTTGCCGTCACCTATATGCACGCCAAGGTGGTAATCGTTAAGGCTCATATTTTGAAAGCTCTTGGAAACTACCTGGTAATTGTGAAGCTCTTCTCCATTCAAAATATCTATTACCTTCAATTCTGGTGCATCAAGTTTCCCAGTAGCCGACTGGTTAATTCCTAAACATAGATATTGGTCATCCTTGAAAGTTGCTGCACCAGCCACCAGGTAATTGAGTTTCACCTGATGCTCTAGTTCAACTTTTCTATCAGGAGCACCTCGCAAACTAGAAGCAGCAGTGGATAAAAGAGAGCCAAGATTACCCGATCCCTCTGGGTTCTTTATAATAGATATTTTCACTTGCCATATATGGTTACCCCAGCAGATGATTACTCGGTCAACTTCAGGAAAAGTTACCTTCGGCCAGTATAGGTCTGGCCTATTCTTTTCATCCAATGGAAATGGAATATTAAGCAGTTTGGCTTTCGAAGTACTAGAGTAGAAGGTTACTCCATTATCATTCATCCAAAATATAACATCGTCAAGTGTGTATATACCAACTATTGATCCGTTATTTTTATCGAGAATAGTGTCAGTTCGTTTGCCAAGCCAATTTCGTTGTGTAAGTATTACCTCTCCAGCCATGCCACCTGATGCGAAAGTCTTTGAGGACACATAATTTTTATCGAGAACGACAGAGTGTATTGGTCGTTTGAAGTCGAAACCAGAAATATCCTGTGGATCATCAATTGAGCCGACAACAACTGTACCATCAATAGAGCCCGTGGCGAAATATTCACCATCCGTAGTGATTGATAAAATCGATGATCTATGACATTTAAACGTCCTGATAGCTTTGAAGTCTGGTTTGGTTAAGTGTAAAAATCCTGAGTGAGTTGCGAACGCAAACAGCGAATCCGAGAATAGACACGCGGATATTGAATCTCTTTGAAAAAAGGTTTTAGGTATTTGAGTCATTCTTGTAAACGTTAATAGTGGTGGTTCTTTATTGTCATCATCGTCGTCTTCATCACTGTCACTGTCATCGTCGTCACTGTCATCGTCGACATCGTCGTTATCATCGTCATATTCGTTCTCAGATGAGTTATCCTCTTCGGACACGAATTTAACATCCGCATTAGATGGTACGGAAAGTTCTTTCGAGTTCTTGTCAATTGAAGTAGCTGAAGCTTCTACAGCGATAAGCTGTTCATTTGTAGCACTTTCAGACATCCTCCCGGTGGCCAGATTGGTCTGGATTCAGTGCTTGACCTTTTTCTTTATGGTATCCAACTAAAGTCCCTTTAAAATAGTAAGAAGTTTGATTTCAAAAGTTTTAAGTATTCTTTCACCTAAGACTTCATGAATTCAGGAAGATCCACAGAAACCAACCAAAAGACATCCATGCCAAGGGCTAGAAAAGGTGCGCTAGTCCAGTGTGATCCTTCTATACGTGCGCTAATTCTACGATTGGACGCTGACAGAAACGACATAATATACGAGGAACTAGATGATACACATCTTCTGGTCGACCCAAGTAAGGTTGAATTTATCAAATTCGAATTGAATAGAATGTTATCGGAAAACATTTACAATCCGCTGGATGAGGAAGAAAATGCTTGAAAGTTTATTTGTTACAGTGCTTTATATGATGTGTATCTATTCGTTGACGAGCAGCTTAGCAGTTTGATTATTGATGAAATTTTGGAATACATCGATGTACATTATCTCTGAAAGTTTTTGTGCATCTACGGCAGGCATGTCGGCTAAAGTTTCATAGTAGTTGGCATACCTGGAAACAACTTCTTGTTGTACTGCATCTACTAAGTGCGATTTGACTTCATCGCTGGCTATAAAGCTTCCAATCTGTTCGAAAAGTGAAACTAAATTAGTTTCTATTGAGTTTCTGAGATTCATGTTTTGTTCCAAAATATCAAATTCTGGGGATGATACCGACAAGTACTCCTTTGTGATTTGATCTGCAGCAGTATTTGTGATACTAGTGATTGTATTTCGCAGTTCAGCAATCAATTCTAATCTGGCATCAACCATATTACTAATTATTTTAGGCACACTGTCAAATCCCATTTGGAATATTGATAAAGAGCGCTTTCTTATATCATTGATACCCTTTAACAGCCCAGAAAAATCTAAGTAGGTCTCCTTCGAAATGTATTGAATATCAAAATTTTGAATTTGATCACGGATTAAAAGAAGGTTCTTCAAAAGCGCCAACTGTGTATCTAGTAAGTTTATAGTCGAATTATTAGAAACCATATCAAAAGCCTTTTTTAATGACATGATACAGTCGTGCACAATGGTGTGTGCAATATCATCAAAAACAACAGAGTTCACCATTTGATATATCTTCGACAGTAAAGCGATACCATAAACAAGTGGTGGGTATGCAGAATTGAATTCTTCTAGCTGAAAGAACGAAGAGGATATTTCATCTAAATCGTTTGCTTTTTGCTTTACCTCCTTTGGCGCCTTTCTGTGACGTATAATAAAGGAATTAACTCTAGGTTTATATCTGTAAATGTTTTCTTCAACATAAATTTGAGACCTAAAGATAAGTCTCGATTGACACTCTTTGAGAATAGGCTTGAACATCATATCAATTTTGACATGTTTAAACTGTAACTCATATTCTGGCGAATTCTCCTCCATCTGATAGTACTTATTCAAAAGAGTGATAGAATCGCAAATGGTTGATATTGAATTTTCTCTGAGAATCCTTGATCTAACACAATCATGCAATGGTTCGAAAAGCTCCATACACCACTCATTGAATCTCAATTCGACGTCATCACTGGTAGGGTAAAACTGCGAGAAGAGGTGATATTCTCTGTGTGCTAAATTCTCAAAGTAGAGTAGATTATCTTGTATAAACTTAACAGTGCGGTTCGATTTTACAACCGTTTGATTCAGCTGGAGCCGTATGGCATCTTTCAAGAGTTTAGAACGACTTTGGAAGTATGTAGTGAAGCAGTCTCTGAGAATCGATTCAACCTCATCGTAGTCGTCTCGCTCAATTATTGAGCCGATAAGTAACTTGTATGTGGGCGCAACCGTTGCAAATTTATTGTACAACAATGCGTCGTGGGAGTTCGCAGTCAGCTGTGTACTTCCTGCGTTTAACTTAGCGGTAATCTCGGTGTTCAACGTTTTTATTTGATTATTCAAGTAGTTCGACACCAATGAGCAAGCACGGATTAAGCATTGCTTGAATCTAATACGATAAGAATCAGCCTCCAGATAGTCAGGATGCTCCTCCAAGAACTTCAAAGATTCATCAATTTTAACGAAGTTTTGGTTAAACGAGTCCTTCAACACAATATTTGGTGAAGAATAATGGTTGAGTTTTCTTGATATTGGGTCAAGATTTTGAAAGTATTTTAATTCCGTTTGAATTTGTGAGTATGTATCTTCGGATTCTTGCAATCTTTTAGCGAGATACCCCGTAGACTGTTTGAACTCTTCAGTGTCAGCTGATATAGCTTGGAATTTGTTCAAGATCAGTTCCAATTTATTATTGATTCTTGACGTTTTTTCTCTCAGACTAGTGTAATAACCGTTCTTCGAGTCCAGTTGAGCCAAATAGTCAAGGTATTCCTCGTAGCGACTATCGTTCGAACAATTGTCCGACTGCAGAGACTCAACTTTCCAGTTTGGCTCGATGTTGCTTAAAATCTTCAAAAGATCATCTGTGTAAACCGGTAATTCGTGGGTTCCAGTACTCTTAGAAGCTATGTCCTGCACTATGGAACTCCTACGAGATCTCCCCATCCTTTTCCGTTATCGTATGGCTGATATGCGACTAAATGGAACCTCAATGTTCTTACTCGAGTTGTGGTGTTTCTGCTAAGGATTAAGGTCTCGCTGCGTTTAATGGTGTCTCGATAGTTTTTCATTCAACTTACGCTTAGCATAATGAGTGCCTTTCATGGTCACGTGCCCAGAAACCGTCGTTTCGAGCAGAAACAGACTAACTGATTAACTTTCTTATAAATAAATGTGGTGTATAATATGAACTATGTACATGGGGCCGAGCGTCAAAGCGGCAATATATCAAATATTTGTCCTACTCAGAGGCGGTAGGCTTATCCAGGTCTAGCTTTAATCTTTGAGATGCTTTAAGAGCTTGCTCTTCCTGTCTGATGATCTCTTTTTCTGCTTCAATGTCGATACCGAATTCCTCGGCAATCTTTCTTTCCAACCTCAGTCTCTTCTCAAGTCTCTCCTTCTTCATTCTTGCCAGCTCAGCCTTGATCTCGTAAGGCTCTTTAGGAATCTTGTTCAACGTCTCTGGATCAGGCCAAAACCCTGGAACGTTCAACTTTTTATCGGTGTCTGTACCAATGTAGTACATCACCGCGACTGGAGCCAATAGGCAAAACCCGAATCTGAACACTTCAAGTTGTGCACGGGTATATTTGAATGGTAATCTCATTGTTCTTTTGCCTCGGCTATTGTACGCACTCGGTGATATGCCTTGTGGCTACTGACGTTTGCAGTTCCCTCCCATTTATCAATTAGGATATGTTCTGTTCTTCCTAAACGTAATAGCACATTTAAAAGTGCATGTTAGCTCTGCTATATGGGAAAACCCAAAAAATAGTCATTACCCGGAACAACAACAGAAGCAAAGCATCACGTGACGTGGGTGTCCACTTGTTGTTGAGTCCCGGAATATCCCTGTTCAGTGTTGCCCGGACATGATGATATTCCTTCGCTCATATTATCTGTATTTGACATCAATTGACTATTTATTATACATCCTTGTATGGTCTTGTATTCTCCCTTCCACCATCATCTTTCTATTACATATATCTAATCATCATCCTATGAGTTGGCATAAGATTGATTACTCTCTTCTATTTATACTCTTCTATCTCATATATGGTAAAAGAGTTGTCCCGCACTGGTTCTATCTATCCCGTATACTTTCGGATAGATGGACCTCAACACTTGTATCACGTGATAGTTCGTTTCTTTCTTTGCATTTCTACCCACTCCTCTCATCATTGGCAATGCTTGGAAAAATAAACAGTGGAAACCAGAATAATATGCAAAAGGATGCGATGAGATGAGGTCAATGAAAGAAGAAGCATATATTGTTTCGAATCAACGTTGGAGAATCGGGTGTTTCACTTTTGGCTTGAACTATTACGGTTATCGAAAGTATTCTATTCCGTAGTAAAAACTATATGAGTGCTGTGCAACCATTGAAGAAAGCTAGAATGTCTTTGAAACAGATTTGTACCCACTCCGGCTCATTCCATGCGGATGAAGCACTAGCTGTTTATATGCTACGTTTGCTACCACAATGGAAGGATAGCAAATTGGTTAGATCTAGAAACTCAGAAGACTGGGACGCAAGTGATATCGTCGTTGATGTCGGTGGAAAGTACGATAACGGTGTTAAGTATTTTGACCATCACCAAAGAGGCTTTGAGGAAACCTTCAACGCTAAGTACCAGACCAAGCTATCCAGT
Source organism: Kluyveromyces dobzhanskii (assembly GCA_003705805.3). Lineage (NCBI taxonomy): Eukaryota > Fungi > Ascomycota > Saccharomycetes > Saccharomycetales > Saccharomycetaceae > Kluyveromyces > Kluyveromyces dobzhanskii. Next base: position 343,701 of record PPJP03000001.1, on the reverse strand, counting down.
GCTGGGTTAGTCTACAAGCACTTCGGTAAGGACATTATCAAGGAGCTTGGCCCTCAATTAAATGAAGACCAGGTTGAGTTGCTATATGACAGGATTTACAGCCAGTTCATCGAGAGTTTAGATGCGAACGATAACGGTATCAATCAATACGACTCTAACGTCGAGCCAAGATTCAGCGCCAAAGCCATCACTTTGCCTAGTATTATCAGCCGATTCAACCCGGAGTGGAACAAAGAAAGCTCCGATGAGGCTTACTACAACCAGTTTTTAAAAGCGTCGGAGTACATCGGTACCGTATTCTTCGATCTTGCCAGTGGATATATAAACTCTTGGTTACCTGCAAAGACTTTGGTCATCGATGCCGTCAAGGGTAGATTCGATGTGGATGCAAGCGGTAAGATTATTGAATTAGCAGACTTTTGTCCATGGAAGGAACACTTGTTCCAAGTTGAACGTGAAATGAACATCGAGAACACCATTGAATTTGTTATCTTCCGTGATACCAGTGGGTCTTACAGAGTATCTACTGTTCCTGTCACCTCGACTTCGTTTGAGTTCCGTAAGGGTCTACCAGAACCATTACGTGGTCTAAGAGATGAAGAGCTAAGCAAAAAGAGTGGCTTCCCTGGATGTGTATTCATTCACGCTGCTGGTTTCATTGGTGGTGCTAAAGAGCGTGACTCTGCAATTGGTTTGGCCAGAATGTCTTTGTGAAGTGCGCCTACTCGTTCTGATGCGTCAGAGTGAAAAGGCTCACAATGCAAATTAAACGACGATCATTCACGTAACAAAATTCATTGCATTATAAAAATGCACACTATATTTATTATGAACAATTTTGTATAACTGTTTAACCACTCTTTCTTTTTGACACATGCGCATATTCTTAAGCCTTTAACTATACCAACTTAACGAAGACATTTTATGTCAAATGTCTCATCACCTATTAGGCATCATTAAAAAAAAAGCATCGAAGCAATAAAGACCAATACGCGGTATCTTGGATCGTCACTTTGCAAAGGTCTCCCCTCCAAAGCAATGACTAAAGATCTCGAAGGAGTATGGGTAGTGGGATACGGCTCTTTGATTTACAAACCACCTCCTCACTGGAAGTACCGTGCTAGCGGTATCGTACATGGGTTCACAAGAAGATTTTGGCAATCGAGTGTTGACCACAGAGGTACTCCGGACTCACCGGGAAGAGTCGCAACACTAGTTCCATTCGATGGGATCACACACAACGTCGAGTTACAAAAGGACTTGGAAACTTGGAGCTCCAAGGATGTCAAAACTGCAAACGATTTGAAACTTTTAGGCGTAGCCTACTACATTCCACCAGAGCACGCACAATCCGTCACTGAACAGTTAGATGTCCGTGAACAGAACGGATACACTGCACATAGAATACACATACATTTGCATGCACCTAAGAACGAGGAACAGGAGCTCGCCGAAATTTTACATAAACTTCCAATCGATGAATGTACTGGGAAACATGTTCTACAGTCCATGGTATACATCGGTACTTTAGATAACGAAGCTTTTGTTGGACCAGAACATGTCCACGACACGGCTAAGGTAATATCCCGCAACGAGGGACCCAGTGGTCACAATTACGAATATTTAAAGCTATTGCACGATTCACTGACAGACATGGCCAAAGAGCTGGGAGAACCACTTGAAGAAATAGAGGATCGCTACTTGGATTCACTGCTGAAACACACTGAACTCCTCAGAACATAGATAATTCCCACTCGGATACTGTTCATATACAACTATATATACTTTTACACACTTGTGAAGCATTGAAGCATTCATTATCTAAGTCTGTGTGCCACGAATCCAGACACCACATACTGTGCACAGCTTATTATTGTCCTGGGCTTTGTTGAAGCGATGTAAAATTGGATAAAATTAAATATTTATGATGCGTCTCAAAATGACAACGCATTTGTTTAACAACTCAGGTTGAGAAGAAGTGAGGTGTGGATTGATTGCTTGAAGCTCAGACGGATCGTTAATTGAGGACTCTACAATTGAAAAAACACACAAACGAGGAAGGGTTTGTTTTGAATAATGAGGCAGTCTACTCTTCTTGCATTAGAGAGTTTCCAAACTATACTCAAGGCCCTAATCTTTGTTGCGATTTTTGGTGTGGCAATCTCTACAAGATTATTCTCGGTAATCAGATTTGAGTCTATTATCCACGAGTTCGATCCTTGGTTCAACTTCAGAGCTACCAAATACTTAGTCAGTCACTCATTCTATGAATTTTTGAATTGGTTTGACGATAGAACGTGGTATCCCCTTGGGAGAGTTACCGGTGGTACTTTATACCCTGGTTTGATGACTACATCTGGTGCAATCTGGCACATACTTCGTAAAATTGGCTTACCAATTGACATTCGTAACATCTGTGTGTTGCTTGCGCCAGCATTTTCCGGGTTTACTGCTTGGGCAACTTATGAGTTTACAAAAGAATTGAAGGATTCGAGTGCCGGGTTATTAGCAGCAGCATTTATGGCAATTGCCCCAGGTTATATCTCTAGGTCCGTCGCAGGATCATATGACAACGAGGCTATTGCCATTACTTTACTAATGGTGACATTTATGTTCTGGATCAAGGCTCAAAAGACAGGCTCTGTCTTACACTCCACTTTGGCAGCCTTGTTCTACTTTTACATGGTTTCAGCATGGGGTGGTTATGTGTTCATCACCAACTTGATCCCACTTCACGTTTTCATTTTAATCCTAATGGGACGTTATCAGTCCAAATTGTATACTGCTTACACTACGTGGTACGCAATTGGAACTTTAGCTTCCATGCAAATTCCTTTTGTTGGGTTCTTGCCTATTAGATCCAATGACCATATGGCCGCATTGGGTGTCTTTGGTCTCATTCAGATCGTTGCCTTGGGTGATTACATTAAATCCCAAGTCTCAAGCGAAAGATTCAGAGTAGTTATGATGATTTCATTGGCTTTGATCATTTCGGTCGGTATTTCTGGTCTATTCCTTTTGACCTATATGGGCTACATTGCCCCATGGACTGGTAGATTCTACTCATTATGGGATACTAACTATGCTAAGATTCATATTCCAATCATTGCGTCTGTTTCTGAACATCAACCTCCTGCATGGCCTTCCTTTTTCTTTGACAACCAGTTCTTGATATGGTTATTCCCAGCCGGTGTCTTCTTATTGTTTTTGGAATTGAAAGACGAGCACGTATTTGTGTTGGCCTACTCTGTGCTATGCTCTTACTTTGCTGGTGTGATGATTAGATTGATGTTGACATTGACTCCAATCATTTGTGTTACTGGTGCAATTGCGATCTCCAAACTTTTCGACATTTACATGGATTTCTCTGTCTTACTTCCTTCCAAGCCTGTGAATGAGATCAAGCCAATCGAAACCAAAGACGACGTTAAGGAATCAGCTGCTCTATCGGAAGAAGACGATGACTACGAAGCTGATTTGGCTCTAGATTATGAACCATCCTCGAAAGCACGTTGGTTCGATGTTGCTGCCAAAGCTATTGTATCATCGACTTTCTTGGTTTACCTATTCATATTTGTGTACCACTGCACCTACGTCACGTCGAACTTCTACTCTTCCCCATCAGTTGTCATGCCTTCTCAAAACCCAGACGGTTCCGTTGCTTTGATAGATGACTTTAGAGAAGCCTACTACTGGCTGCGTATGAACACTGCCGAGGATGCTAAGGTAGCAGCCTGGTGGGATTATGGTTATCAAATTGGTGGCATGGCTGACAGAACCACTTTAGTTGATAATAACACTTGGAACAACACCCACATTGCCATTGTTGGTAAAGCCATGTCCTCTCCAGAGGAGAAAGCATATGAAATTCTAAAAGCTCATGACGTTGATTACGTCTTAGTTGTATTTGGTGGAGCTCTTGGATACAGCGGTGATGACCTTAACAAATTTTTATGGATGGTTAGAATTTCCGAGGGGATCTGGCCGGAAGAAGTGAAAGAACGTAATTTCTTCACAGACAAGGGTGAGTATCGTGTTGATTCCCAAGCTACAAAAACCATGAAAGATAGTTTGATGTACAAACTATCGTACCACGATTTCCCATCTATTTATCCAAATGGTGTGGGACAGGACAGAACTCGTAATCAGAAGATCACCGTGAATGATGTTGGTCCTCTTGACTACTTCGAAGAAGTTTTCACTTCTGAGATCTGGTTAGTCAGAATTTATAAGCTAAAATCTCCTGACGCTCTTGGTAGAGATCACGGTGAAGCCGCCACTTTTGATAGAACTTTACAAAGTGGAGTGAAGAAAAGGGTTGTGAAGAAGCCAACTTTGGAACTTAGAGTATAAGTTTATCAAATACCTTTTACGAAACATAAATTGTAAAAATAACCATTTAAATGAGTTGGAGAATCTCACATTCCTGAATATAAGCAAAAAGTACATATATATATTTACAGAAGTTGATATATACGATTCGGACGTCTCTTCAAGAAGAAACATAACTTCGTCATTTTCGTAGAAACTTATTTTTGTGCTTCTTCTGGAAATCAGCAATTTCATCTCTTCGTATTCTTTGCGTGTGCCCAACTAAATTCGTGATGAGCTCTTCATATGTGGCTTTGTCCTTCAAGAGTTCCTGCTCTTCGGTTTTTAAACCTTCCAGCTCTTGCAACACAGTTTCGATGGCATCCAAAAACTGATCATGTATTACAGGCAGCTCACATTCTGGAATGGAGTCGAAATCCTGATATGAAAGTAGCTGGGACAAATCTGCATCGGGTACTTCTTCCGGGTTCAGCTTTTTGTATCCCAATTGATCTAACGATTGCTGCTGTTGTTCCTCTAACTTCAAGTAAAGTAAGTCTTGTATTATATATTCCTTGTGTTCTTCAATGTCGTCCTCGGGCTCTTTCAAATCCACGCTATGCATTATTATTCTCTTCAGAGGTTCCTTACGCCACTGAACCGGTGGAAGGGGTTCTCCATTGGGAAACAGTCCATCGTACACCTTTTTGGTCTTTTCGTTCTTCAACAGGTCCTGGAAAAGAACTTTCTTATCTCGTAATTCGATGCCTCTTTCTTTTGCTGCTAAAACTTTTCGCATACAATCAAACATCGCCTCAACAGTAGTCACCTGTCTCACAGGCTCAAATTGCGCATCCACTTCCTGTGACTCCTTTGCAACACCTCCATTCTCATCAGTCTCCGGTACAGTTTGTTCTACAGTTACTGTGCCTTCACCAAAATCACCAAAATCGCTGTCGCTATCGCTATCACTACTCATTACAACTGAGTTCTGATATACTCGCTAGCACTGGAACCGGAGAGAGTGGCTGGAACACTTGCAGCAATGGCCTAACTCAATTGACAGTTATGTACGTCAATCCAGACAGGCTGATTGGAAACCTTTTTTGTCATTCCTGGTAAGGTGGTTTTGAATGTCACGTGGAACCTACACTCACGTGACTGGCAATTCACGAAAATTCCCATATCAATTTTTTGGAAATATTCTTTTTTCGTTTTGTTTACCAAACAAACCGGAAAAACCACAACAAAATCTGAAGACAGCATTCCCAAGAATTTACTTCATACAATAAGTTTTAGTTGTTTACCAAGTTCCTTATATTAATCGAGAGAAATTGCAGAAGGCGGCTGAAGAGAGTACCTTACATAAATCTAATTGCTAGGGATACCATACAACAGTCTTTGGAAGGAAAGTCTGTAGCTGCAAACACACATTATGACAGTAGAGGCCAGCAGGATGGACTTCGAGACCTCATTTGATGAGTATAGTATGGGGGAAAATGCGAAAAGATTCATTGCCCTTGAAGTTTCTGACAACGAAGATGATTACAACTCTTCTGTAGACTCTGTTCATGAAGTCCATGACGGATGTACGCTTGATGTGGATACAAGGAACGTTCTGCAGCCTGTCGTCGCTACTGTGGATACAAACAGTATCTTCAACGAGCAAAAAGAGGTGAGAACAAGGAGCTCAATGAGTGCAGCATCTCATATAGGTACCGAATCGCAAGTCATCTCGAGTGCCGTTAACGCTGGGAATACTGGCAGTAGGGCTCAAAAGGATGAGAAAAAAAGATGGTCATTTATTTCCGCTAACAGTTCAAGTAAAAAGAGGTGGTCTACGTTATCATTTGTTAGCGATACGAAATCAAACAAACGTTTATCAGTAGTCAGCACTGAGTCCTCTTCGAAAAGGTCTAGTGTACAATCTTTGAGCAAACAACCTTCTTCAAACAAACTGAAAAGGTCTAGCACAGGAGCCTCTTTGAGATCCATGTTCAATAAGATTGCGTTGAAGGATGAAGATAAAGAGAATTCGGGTGTTATGTTGGCTCATAAGAGGGGACAATCTACAACATCGGCTACATCTGTCACCGTCTCTGCTAAGACAAAACCAAGCCCCTCTGCTAGGATTCCCTTGAGTCCTATTAACCAAAACTCGATTCGTGAACAGAGATTTAGTACAATACCTGTGTCACCATCGATGGACAACATGAGTATGTTTTCCCAGCAAAGCAACTCTTCGATGAGTTCTAAATGGAAGTTTTGGAAAAGAAAGCCAGATTTTCCTCAGGATCAGCGATACCTGCAGGATTCTAATACATCAATGCGCAGCAAGTCTTCCTTATCGGATCTAAGGAAGTCTATCTTCCAAAACGCTATGATGGGCCCATCAGAATCAACACAAGATCTGAAATCAAGAAGATCTCATTCATCCTTACAACACAAAACCTCGCAGTCCTCTTTGAAGCAGAAAAGCTCTCATCCATCTTTGAAGAAGTTGCACAGTAGAAGAAACTCGAGTATTGCTTCTAACGATTCGTCAGCACCCCAGATCTCATTGCCGATCCCTGACCAAGTCTCTCGCGACAAAATCAGGACCAAATTAAGACACTCAAGCTCATTAATTTCCATCAACAGCAACATAGTCGGTGGCTCTGTTATCATTGCAGAGACTGACGAGTACGACGAATCGGTGTTGCATCAATTGTTAGAGCTTTGTACAGCGAAAGAAATTTTACCATTCACCAACTCTCCTCACCTCAGACAATTGGATCATTATATCTACATTGATTCCAACGATTTCACGATCTATAAGATAGTTCCCCTGGATAATGATGATAGAGAGTGCAAAATGACACGTCAAATGAGATTGCAGGAATTGCAATTGACGATGCTCATGAATGGTACTCCAGGTTTTGTGAACGTACTAGATGTGAACGTTATCAGAAGAGAAGATGATCAAACGTTGTTTTTGGTGTATCACATGAAAAACCATGGTAAAAGTTTAAACCAACTTATAACCAGTGACCACAGAAAATTTACCGTCACAGAAATTAAAGATATAGCCACTCAATGCATAAGAATTCTTTACGTGGCTGAAACAAAGTTCCAATTTGAACATAGACTGCTGACGTTGGATCATATCTTGATTGATTCTTCCAAAAACGTCACCTTTGTTGACTACAAACTATCTCGAGCAAAGTACGGAACTCAGGTATTGTTTACAAGACTTGATCACCCTCTGTTCTTTGAATTCAGGAAGGATTACAACACAGTTCTACAATGGTTAAGGCAGTCTATGACCGTCGACAGTTGGCCATCGTTCCATCCAAAGACAAACTTGGTATGGATGAACTACATAATAACAAAGCTGCAGCATAATTGTCGTGACCCACAGACAACGTCTCCCCTGTTGAACAAGATTCAATCCAGTTTGGAGTCTACCAAATCAAGGAAACTTTGGAAACGTCATGACGGGCAGATAGAAAGCTGTGCTGACATCGTCAGCTTTCTCTGAACTTTGAAGTCCTCATTTGGTACATTTCTTGCAATTGACACTCACACGTCAACTAATAAAAAACACCTTAAATTATATCAAAAAAATTACATAAGGACTTTGTTGGATAACATACATAACATACATAGGATAATAACGAACTTTTTAAACAAACATTCAAAGCATTGAAACGATAATTGGAAAGCTCATCAATAGTTGATTTTCTTCACTTGTGTTAAAGGGTGGAGTTCAATTTTCGGGTAACCTGTTCTTTCTACAATTGTTTGGCCCATTTTTGAAAGGTTGGCAGACTTTTAAGTAATTTTTTTGGAGGAGAAAATACAATTTTTGGGAACAAAGAAGAACCAGAAATTAGACAGAAGATTTGGCTTGTTATTATTTACTTTTGGTTAGTGGAATTTAGGTGAAGCGTGTTAGCAGAGGCTAGAGCCTTTTGTTTACGTAAAAGTTAAGAGAAGTGTCAAAGGCGTGAGTCGAGCCTAACTGATTCGAAATATACAGGTCTTTCGATAGATTTCGGTTTGTTCATCTATCAGAAGACATAGAGAAAGAAAAAAAAAAAATGGATGCCAGTGCGTTTGAGATTGACACAGGCTTAACTGGACTTCCATCCGGAGATACCACCGTTGGCGTTTCCGGACGCATAATTTCGAGTGAAGATCCTGACAAAAGGCTGTCTGGGCATGCAGCAGGTTCTATGCACGGTTCGGGAAACGCACATCATTCCCATAACAGCGGTGGGATTGCGTCCAAGAACGATAGAAGATTTATTGCACGTGACTGGTTCAACGTCACTTCAGATAGAGACTGCGAGTTGATGCAGATCTTTATCGATCAGTTGAACGGGACAAATCATGTGAATTACTCCAAGGCCTATATACTGTTCAAGGAAAGGACAGGTTTCCCCTTCTCCGATCCCAAACACATGCGCAAGCGGATGGATCAGATAGTTTACACCTTTAAGACTCAAGGGGACATGCTACCAGATAATGTCAAACGGATAATATCAGAATACAATACAGCTTTGGAGGCTGCTAAACAGCGAGATAGTTCGAATCGGAAGCGTTTGAGTCTGATGGAGCCCGTTGAGGTCGACGACGGTAGCATTAGCGGTAACAGCAGTGATGACGACCCGCATGGGATGGGATCCAACCCAAGTAGTATCGGCATTAGAAACAATTCATCAGTATCGTCGAACCAGTATCACCACCACAATCGCCATCAGCACCAGCACCAGCAGCAGGTTCAGCAACAACAACAACAGCACCAGCACCAGCGCATTCACAGCGACCTGCATCATTTGAACTCATCGAATCTGGCAAGGAAACGGAAACTCGGGGGCAGCTCGTCGTCCACAGACGAGATCACCTTCAAGACTTTGAGGAAGTTGAACGAAAACGTTGAAAAGCTAACCAGGATGTTGGAAAGCCACGATGCTGTACTCAAAAAGATCGTTAGCCACTTGGATATTCAGTATTCAAAAAATGAAGACACTGAGACATCCAATGATCACGCCAACCAGAGCCATACCCGCAACCCCGCCAACACGGCCACTGACACGGCAGCCGCCGCGGCTGCCGCGGCGGCTGCTGTCTCCGCCGCAAGCAACGTCTTGAACTTAAACCCATCTCTTTCAGTACGTGACATCGACCCGAACCATGATCCCATTGTATACAATGAAGGTCACGTGAACCGGAGGTGACCCCCACTTCCGAACTGAAAGAGCGAACTCCAAGATAAAAGAAAAAGAACCAGCACTCCCGTTCCAGTTCCAGTGCGTTGGAACTGGGCTTCCATCCCCGCAAGCTTGGCAGCGGTCCCTCTTTCTTTTTTCTCCGTTCCCCATCTCGAGTTCCAGCTACCATCCAAACTCTCTAATTCTAATTACAACTGTAATTCTACCTCTAATTTTACTTCCTACTTCTAAATATTGTACAGGGCCTAGAACGCCAAGTGAGCTTCTTTCAACGTACCAGACCTACCCGATACCCTACTGTTCACCAGAAGGAAAAAAAAGAGCTGATCCCAATTACCCACCAACCGACAATCGATATTATTGCTTACATACCATTGTTGAACGAGCCTCATTTCAACTCAACACTCTTCTAAGCCCGTTTAAACTGCCACGAAAACTCGAAGACAAAAAAAAAAAAACTTGCGGAATATCAAAATCGGCAACGTTCAGAATTCAGTTCTTCCAGCACCATTGGAACCTTAACTCACCGCATCAAGCCTCTTCCATCTCTTGAAACTTGCTCACACCCTCGTAATACTTACTGTGTGAAAATTCGATGTATCAGAAATTCTTCAACGTAAATTCGCTCGATCGAAGGTGAAAAGAAAAAGGAGAAAAAGGAAAACAGGTTGCCCCTCACTATTCTTGTCTGCCCCAACCGAACCCTTACTAATGCTCTGCGCAGCCATGTTTCGTTTAAGCTTTTAGCGATGTTGAGTCGATCATATCTCTCTCTACGTGGGAATTGCCAAAAAAAATGATGACACCTACGCCAAAAAATACTTGGATTGTACGTATTTACTGAACGGTATCATTCAGGCTTAGCTCAGTCAGCATTCTGGAAGCGGACTCCAGACTGTTGGATCACACCAGTGCCCCCATTGTGGTGTATAAAAGTGTCTTGCCATTCCTGTTTCGAATGATCATCCCTTTCGCACGGTTCATCTCACGTGCTTGGCAGTGTCAGTGTATATGTTGTACGGTGTATTAGTGTGTTGAGTCTTTGTATGACCTATAAAGATAAAAGTGAAAAAGAAAAAAGATCAAGATCAAAATCAAATCACTGTCCCCTTACTCATTTACACAGAGATAACGATTTTGGATACTGAGCCTGACAAGACAAGACAAAGAGTCACAGAGAATTAAGGAGCAGGGCGTAGACTATAAGATAAATAGACGTTAGAAACATCAAGCAACAATTGGCAATTTTGTTTCGCACGTTTAGGACAAAAAAAAAAAAAAAGACAAATACAAAACCACTCGAACTGGTTTTTTGGCAAGGACCTCCAATAATGAACAAACCACAATTGACTGGAGGTGCTTCAAGCGAAAGCAGGATTGAGAATTTGCAAAAGATCCATCAAAGAATTATGAGACCCCAGGATACCATTGCTGTTGTTACTGACAGTGAATCAGAAGACGATTTTAGGAAGAAGCCCTTTTTTAGGGTTCCATCACCTGGCAAGACGGCCAAGCGGACGAAACGTGGGTCACAGTCGTCGGCTTACAGTACACCACCTTCGCCTGGATCATTCCATCCGCCCCAGCAGTCTGGGAGACGGTTGTCCAGTGAAGAGATTATAAACCAGATGGAAAAGGAACAGGATGCGATGGTGATGAGATTGTTGAAAGAGATTGATTTGTTAAGAGAGGAAAACGTACGGTTAAGGCGGTCTTTGAACCAACTTTCGAGTAACATGCATAAATCTGATCATTCCGGGAGCCTGGATCTGGGTTTGCTGTCAAGGCAGAACTCCACGAGTTCTTCTTCGTTAAGCCAACTACAATTGCAATCACAACAGCAGCCTGCTTCTGGGCTGTTGGGTGTCGGTAATGTGACTACCAGCTCGAGCACAACTGACTCAAGACGTCCATCCTCTTCATCACAACTGCTGGACAGTTTGACTCCAGAACTACAGCGGAAACGTAACTCCGTCACAAAAAACGAACTTGACTTCATGGAAGGTTACTCCCCGACCTTAAGAACTGGCAACGCAATCCTGACCCCCAATATATCCACCGGTGCTGAATCCTTCCCTCGCAGAGCATCTTCCATTGTTTGCGGTTCGAGAAGAAGACGATCGTCCGGTAAACACATTGAAGAATCAGATCCACTGTCCATAAACCCTTCTTCTGTCAACAAGATACCAAAAAGAGCGGGTTCTCCGACCTCACTCACTGTTGGAAGATAAAGCGTAGACTTTTATCGCAACTGGTCTCTTCTTTTTTGCTAGCACCCCCCCTCCCGCTCGATCACTCGACATATCACTCACTATATTTTTACCTATTTCTATTGGTTCCAAACTGTTTCCCGAATTATAGGCGATGAGGCCAAATTTTATTTTCACCCCTCAACTGCCGCACTATCGAAACTCAGTTCTTACGGCAGATAGCTTGTTCATTTGGCTTTCTTATGAACATCTTTTGACCCTTTTTTTTTAATAACATCAATGCCTTGTTGGTTAGAACTCTACATAAAATCATTTACCAACTAACTACATATCTCTAACCATTGTTCATTGTTGTCCTACGAAAAGAAACCAAACCGCATTCAATTCAGTTTGGTAGGGAAAGAAACACAATTGTGAGGTTTCTGTTTCATCCAATTCCTTATATCGTAATTTTACTCGTATTTCAATCCTACTGTCACTGACACTTGTTCCTCTTTTTTTTTTTTGACTATCTTTGTAATTGCCTCTTTTAGTGATACTGACATGACATTGTCAAATTAAAACGAATTTTAATTCTATACAAAAAAAAACATTGATTCAGAACATAATATCCCAACGAAGTAAGTTTATAGACCTAGTGCTCATACAACTTTCCATATTCCAATATCGTTGGTATTTCTAAACAGTAGTGCTGTCCAGATTCTAGAATGAGAGCGCGAAACTAACTTTTTCAAGATCAAACAAGCTCTCTAATTATTATTTCATATGTCATGTTTCTTATTGAAACAGCATGGACTCATTTACTGACATTCAATGCCAAATGATTTACATTAACCATAGGTTTTTAATTTTGGGTTCATTAAATTAGGTTTCATGTCAGTTTTCATATATAAAGTGGATCAATGGTAAATTCATTAAGACTTCTTTCGGGAAAGTGTTCTTCAATCTGAGTGTAAACTGATATGGAACTATATATTGTAATAATTGATGCTAAAGGAAATACTGTCATCAAATATATCGAACATTCACTAGATATGTTACAATCTCTTACATTCGCTTGGTTTTTGTTTGCAAGTGCCCTGGCACAATCACTTTCAACAAGAACTTTTACAAGTACGCAAACATCAACATCTCAAATTTGTCCTGATTGCACTACAGTCACCCAGTTTTCCACTTATCCGGAAACATCGACCGAAGAATCTGGTGGGTCAACTGTAACCTCAACAGTTTGCACATTATGTACCGTATCGTCTACAAAATCGAGCTATTCCTCTACTGAAGAGACGACAGAATCTCTTACCGAGTCGACAGAGACAACAAGCACTGAACCTGCCGCGACAGACGACTGTAATGAGCAAGAGTCGACTGATTGCTGGAGTACTGTGTCAACTTCCGAAACTGCGACTTCTGAACCAACCACCACTTCTGAGCCAACTACAACCTCTGAGCCAACCACAACCTCTGAGCCAGCTACAAGTTCTGAGCCAGCTACAACCTCTGAGCCAACCACAACCTCTGAGCCAGCTACAAGTTCTGAGCCAGCTACAACCTCTGAGCCAGCTACAAGTTCTGAGCCAGCTACAACCTCTGAGCCAACTACAACCTCTGAGCTAACTACAACCTCTGAGCCAACTACAACTTCTGAGCCAACTACAACCTCTGAGCCAACCACAACCTCTGAGCCAACTACAACCTCTGAGCCAAGCAGTGATGTAACAAGCTCGGAAGAATCGACCACGGAAATCGAGCTAAGTTCTTTTACGACCGTAGAGCCCAAATCAAGTACAGATACACCGGTTTCATCAACTGTGGCGACGTCTTCAACAGACACTACTTCCTCTACTAGCACTGTTACAACTGTAACTTCGAGTATATGTCCAAGCTGCAGCACCCATATCACTTCTAGTACACTCTCAAGTTTCAATTCCTTTAGCTCTTCTAGCGAAGTACCTTCAACGTTAGAGACAACGTTTGGATCACAGAGTTCCACTTCTTCAATTACTACACTGGTGCCACCTACATCATCATCCACTACATTACCCGAAACAACACCTGTTGAGACGACAACTTCCATCACTACCTCTGAAGTGAGTGACTCTTCTTTCACTGTTCAAACCACCATTAGCACAATATTCACATCTGATACCTCAACTACTGAAACAACTGTGGTATGCTCAGATCTAAGCTGTGAAGGAACATCGACTGTAGATACAGTAGTTGAGGAGACCACAGGTTCTACAGTGGTTCAAAGTTCAGACACAATTGAAACTACTGAGACAAGTTCTAGTTTATCTGTCGTGACAAGTTCTAGTTCATCTTTCGAGTCAACATCTGCAGAAAGCACTACAATTGAATTTACACCCATTACAAACTCAACCACCACCCCATACGCACAAACCTCGGTATCCACCGGCTCAACAATCGATACTATTTCAACGTCATTCTTGGAAACTACGGTTACAACTCAGGAATGTAGTGGAGACGGATGTGAGCTACGTACTAGCACGATTACCATTCCAGTGACTTCGATCACAACATCTACAACACCAATAAATCTGTCCTCTCAAACTACAATTTCATCCAATAAAACCACAGTCTTGACAGAACCTTCTCTAGTGTCATTCACCACAGAAGCACCAAAAACTGGTAGTGGTTCGACCACCACTCCTGCTTCGACATCGGCTACAATCCCATCGTTTTCCAGATTCCAAGGTGCTGCCGTTGCCATTAAACCAGAAAATTCTATTGTGATTGCATTATTACTTGCGTTCAATATCTTGTTCTAAATAGACTTTCTACTTATCAATATCTGTGGAGAGGGGAAAGGAGAGGTATTTTTGGCCTGCGCTCTCTTCGATCCATCGACCTTCAATAGATGTGCTCTAGTTTTTAATTATTTTCTTCTGCTATTTTTTGGTTTCTTTAACATAAACGTTTTGGTAGCCATGAACAATTGCACTGGAGCCCCATTTTGCTCTTTTCATGTACCAAAATTATGCAACGTGTGCATATTCTATGTTGTATTCCAAGACCACCGTCATTTATACAGCTATTTGAGGATTTCTTGCATTCATTGAGCAATTACCTTAGAGACATGAAAAAGTGAGGAACAAAACAATTGACCGTGTCTTGTGTATCGTGCATATTTTACGTACTGTTGACAAATGAAAGACCAACAACCACTCTCTACCGAATGCAATTTTTAGCTACATGACCTTTTCCCATATTCTTCAATCGTTTCATATACTGTATTATCAACATTTTAACAGGTCAGGCAGTACATAAATAAACTGACACAGCAATTTGACGGGCTATTACCCGAACATAGCAGACGCGCGCCAGATAATCGCTCGGAACCCATACCCCACATATGACCCTCGAAATATATATTCAGTAAGTTTCTTTTCTTTGAAAAAGCGATGAAAAAGTTTTTTTTTTCACCAGAAAAGAGGAAATGTCCTGGAAAAGAAACGATTTTGACGAAAAATTAGTGTTTTCAAACTTTTGAGCTCATCGCATTGAAAAAAGAAGTTTATTATAAGAGAAGATACCAACTACTACCCAGTTTTACTTACTGTTAATTACTGTTGCCTCCGTTAGAAACAGTTCTGTTGATTTTAGTTTAGTTAGACCAAGTCTTGTTTAATTCATTTTAACGCAATACTGAATCGTATCGCTTATAATCATACAATTGACGTAATGGGTAAATCAGCAGACAAGAAGGTTTCCAAGAAGGACCTAAAGCTTAAAAAGAAGCAAGATGAAAAGAAGGTAAAGGCCACCAAGCCAGAATCCAGCTCTGACTCTAGTTCCGACTCTAGTTCCGATTCTAGTTCTGACTCTAGTTCTGACTCTAGTTCCGACTCTTCCTCTTCTTCTTCTGATTCATCCGATTCCGAAGAAGAACAAAAGCCAAAGAAGGTAACTAAGAAGGAATCTAAGAAGGAATCCAAGAAGGAAGAATCCTCTGCTTCATCCTCTTCTTCATCTTCATCCGAATCTGAATCCTCATCTGATTCTGAGTCCTCTTCTTCATCCTCATCTGAATCTGAATCTGAATCCGAAAAAGAAGAAGAAAAGAAAGAAACCAAGAAGGAAACTAAGAAGGAAGAATCTTCTTCATCCGACTCTAGCTCTTCTTCATCTGACTCCTCATCTGGTGACGATTCCTCTTCCGACGATGACGAAGAAGAAGAAAAGACCTCTAACAAGCGTAAGGCTGACGACGTCGAAGAAGAAGAAGAACAAGAAGAAAAAACCGAAAACAAGAAGCAAAAGGCTGAATTGACCGGTGAACCAGCTACCATCTTTGTCGGTAGACTATCGTGGGGTGTCGATGATGAATGGTTAAAGACTGAGTTCGAACCAATTGGCGGTGTGATCAGCGCAAGAGTCATGTACGAAAGAGGTACCGACAGATCTCGTGGTTACGGTTACGTTGACTTCGAAGACAAATCTTATGCTGAAAAGGCCATCAAGGAAATGCACGGTAAGGAAATTGACGGAAGACCTATCAACTGTGACATGTCCACTTCCAAGCCAGCTGGCGCTCCAAGAGATGACAGAGCCAAGAAGTTCGGTGATGTTCCATCTGAACCATCTGACACTTTGTTCTTGGGTAACTTGTCCTTCGAAGCTGACAGAGACAACTTGCACGAGATCTTTAGCAAATACGGTGAAATCGTTTCAGTCCGTATCCCAACCCATCCAGAAACCGAACAACCAAAGGGTTTCGGTTACGTCCAATACGGTAACATTGACGATGCTACCAAGGCTTTCGAAGGTCTACAAGGTGAATACATCAACAACAGACCTGTCAGATTAGACTACTCCATTCCAAAGCAGAACTTCGGTAACAACCAACGTGGTGGTTTCAACAGAGGCGGTTCTGACAGAGGTGGCAGAGGTGGCAGAGGCGGCAGAGGCGGCTCTGACAGAGGCGGTAGAGGCGGCAGAGGCGGTTTCGGTGGTAGAGAGTATGGATCTGGCTCCAACTCATCTCCTCTAGGAGCTACCAGACAAAACGCATCTTTCCAAGGTACCAAGAAAACATTTGATTAAATTCTGAATTCCAATACATATCGTTAGAAACAAAAACTCGGAATTCAAAGTTTAAACACATCTTTCATTTACATCGTGACCAAGAGAAACAGACCGACCGTTGATGTTCGCGTTTTCTGTCAATCTCTCTTTCTTCATGAATTCATTCAATAATTTGGAGCTCAACGAAAAAAGACTTTAACAAAGAAAAAAAAAAAAAAAAAGCGACAGTAAAGTAAATTCATTGGATTTACCATCGCAATAAGTCATTCCACTCATCATCGTTATTGTATCAATAGAGATTTGCACTCTTATTTTTTCTTCGTTATTTTCTTTACAGTTTTCATTGACTCTTACTTATTTTCTTTCAAACCATTTGTATATGTGTGTATAGTAGCTTTTAATATTTTTTGAACCATAATTGCCCAAGAGGTTTTATCCCAAACTGGGGATAAATACCACCTGAATACGTCTGTGCCAAATACGGCTTCTCTGACCCCATAATCTCCGCTTCGGAGCCCGCTTTATTCATGCGTCGCTGCCATGAAATCGTTCCCCAGTAAAATGTCAATTGTCCAAATCTTTTTTCTTTCATCTAGTTGAACAGTTACTAGCGCGAAAAAAAACAGGTGTCACTCGATACTTCTTCTACAGGCGGGAACGATAGCAACGACGACAAAGATGTCCTTGCATTCTCAAGCATGCTTTGAAGGAGTCTTGTTTGTATACCCTCTCTCTCGTACGAAACGCGGATTTAGTGCCTGAAGCGTTCCGCAGCAAATAGCCCACCTATTTTTCTTGTTGTTCTACGTTTTTTTTTTTTACCTCTGTAATTCTACGTGGGGTTAAGGCAGCCATACTGCCAAAGTTTTGATTCGAAAAGGAAAGAACCGGCCGTAGCTGCATATCACACATATAGCACCCGGTTCTTTCCTCCATTTTGCAAACATGGTTCCTTCCACCTATTAACAAATAACATCGGATCGAGGTTGTAATGAGACTTCAGGACTATGGCCAAGAATAATAGGCTTTCCTATTCCAATTCCTATTAAACTCTTGGCCTTTTTTTTTCTTGCCCTTCGTTTTCATTTTTTCGTTCGAGATCTCCAAGCCTGAGGTTGATGCCACATAGTTCAGATTGCCCCTCCGAAAGAACTCGCTGTGAAGCAGCAACCGACAGAGCTCATACTAGTGACTTCTTTCCTGAGGATTGACAGTTGCTTTTTATTTTTTTTTTATTTCCGGTCGCAAATGCCAACATATGGGAAGAAATTAGCACAGAGTTTGAAAAAAAATGTAAGAATGTGTAAATACGTGGTTTGAGGTCAATTTGCCTAGCGAAACAGAACTACGCCAAGAAAAAAACTTGGAGTGTTTTGTGTTGTTAGGTGTTGGCAAAAATTACATAAAAAATAAAAATAAAACAGAGAACATCGCGGATCGCACAGATCTGTGACCACCTTGCCCTGCGAGCACCCGGCCGCTTTTCGCTTGTCTGTACGCCGGATTTGTGTTTTTATGTTATGAGGGTGTGTGTTGATCAGTTTATTCAACTATTACCAATTAATTAAATAATTTTTTTTTTTTTTCTTGGTTCAACGGTCTTCTTGCCTGACTTTTGATATTTTACATTTTTGTTTGTTAATGATTAATTGTCCTTTAAAGAAGGTATTGCAACTGCGCCATATTGTAATAGAGCGTACTTCTGGAAGAGTGAAATATTGTGCTTTGATATACATATAAGCTGGAAGCCTGGTAAGGGGAGAGAAATTTTCAAGACGTAAGGAGAAAGAGAGGCGAACATTGAGCAGTTGAGGCACATATGTTTTTTTAAACCCAAAAAGCGAGCTGATATTATCACAACTATAGAGACTATGGGATTGTTCAATAAGATTCTCAAGTCCAACGACCGGGCTGAACGGGGTTCTTCCAGCGGCGTCGTGGTGAATGGCTCTGAAACGGGCAGTATTGTTGGTTCGGGTTCTATTTTCAAGCATTCCGCGCTTAAATCGTCGGTGGTGGAGTTCCAGGTTGACTTTGACGATGTTCACAGAGTTTGGAAACCAAATGAGACTATTACCGGGACGGTCAAGCTGCGATTGCGCAGAGATATCCCTGATGTTTGGATACGACTTTCGCATGTGGGCGAGTGTCAGCTTCTTTCCAATAACCCCATGACATCATCGTCACAGAAACCAAAGTGTACCGATACGGTATTTTGCAAGTCTACAAACCTCTACGGTAGTGAGCAGGCCCCACTGCACTTGACCACCGGTGAACATAAGTTCCCATTTTCCTGTAAGATTGCGAATAAGAACGTGGTTAGCTCGAT
Organism: Kluyveromyces dobzhanskii; assembly: GCA_003705805.3. NCBI lineage: Eukaryota > Fungi > Ascomycota > Saccharomycetes > Saccharomycetales > Saccharomycetaceae > Kluyveromyces > Kluyveromyces dobzhanskii. The sequence continues at coordinate 324,592 of PPJP03000001.1, read as the reverse complement.
AGAGTTCAAGAAGGGTGCTATCAAGTACTGGGTACAATCTGAGCTCCATTCCCAAAGATCCCCGCCTATCATTTGCAAGCAACGGTACCAGCTGGTCGTGCCACTTGACGTAAGTCAACTGCCGAAGCCTGAAGTTAAAACTGTAGTGTTGCAATCCCCAAATTCGGGGAGCACTGGAAGCCATATGAAAAGGTTTATTGCAGCAGGTTCTGCAGATCAACAAGACGGATCTTCCTTTTTGACCAGAAAGACTGGTGGATCTTCCAACGTAACAAATGGTTCGTCAAGTTCAAACAACTCTGGTAATTCAAATACTTCCGAGCCCGTTGACAGCAAAACTGTCAAAATTTCAGTTGAAATCCCCTGTCTTGGATACACGGTTGGAGAAGAAATTCCAGTGAAAGTGAACGTGTCACATTATAAACAGTACTCTAACCCTGCTGGAATAATTTCTACGCTTGTGAGAATATGCAGAGTCTCAGCAAACAGGAACTCAGAACAAATCGAAACTTTCAGGAAGGACATTTGTCAAAGTGTTGCCCCATTGTACACCGATCCCGAAACCCATGAATGTTCAGTAAACCTGAGGTTGAAGGTGCCCCTAGATACCTTCCCAACTTTAGATTTGAAGAACAAGTTCTTCACGTTTCAATATTACGTGGAGATTTTGGCTAACTTGTCTAGAAAGAACCTAGTTTACACAGAGTCTAATAGGCTCGTAGGCGGACAAGAAGCAAGTGATATTCCGATGAAATCGAATAAATTTGCCATAGTACCGAAGCTTTGGAGTGCAGACGACGTTACCTCTGAAGAGAATGACTCAGTTACGTTTTTCCAGGATTTGATCAATGTGGACAGGCTAAAACGTTTAAGAAACGTCACAGGAATGTCGATCGAAGTTGTGATCGGAACACACAGAGAAAAGCATGAACCTGAGTCACCAATATCGCCACGTTTTGATTCGCATACCTTGAATATGGCGCCTGGTGATGTGGAACAATTCTATCCAAATTATGCAGAAGCAGCTTCACCTATCAACCAAGCATACGACTATCTTCTACATAGTCATAGCCAACCGCCATCTTCTACAAATATCCTTGCAGAATCAGATATGGCTTTGCATTATCCGATAGATCCTGTCCCGTCATACAGTAGGAAATTAGAGGGTTTCAATAGAACGCCTATTCCTGACGTTGTGGATGACAAACAAGAATTAGAGCAACTGAGGTTAAAAGAATTAGAAAGTGAACCTCCTATGTAGTAAAACCTACTCTTAATTAAGTATGATCTGTGTAGATAACGAACACTCTGTGCATCTAAGACAAGCGTAGTGGGGCCCTGCAGAAGTTACCACTGCTTTCAAAATGTGTCTTGAATAATACTCGCCATTTTTGATGGCCAATGTAAATAAAATATCCCAATCTTAAAGTCACTTTTGACACCCAATTTTATAAAACACGGTCAACCTATATGATATACAATACAAACACGACACAAAGATTAATTAGAGAAACGCACTCCTATTCTCTCTAAGTATGTAGTTAAAATTTGGGAATACGACCTTATTGCTTATCTTGGATTTAATTCGCACAATTAGATGATAATAACAATGACAGCAGCGGTGAAAAGTAAGTTGTTTATAGTTACAGTGAGAAATTGGGACAGATAGAAGACCAAGCACTCTCTGCAACTCACATTAGTACTCCCAATGATCGCCATTTTAGGGCTGACGATGGAGAAAGTAAAGTGAATGGGCATTTATCAAGTCATAATATTTATATGTCACGTGAAAGCTTTCGTGTTTGGTGAATTTTTGTTAAAAAAAAAATAAGAATTCCATGAAGACTGAATATATTTGAAGAATCGATGTACGTTCATTACGGTGGCCAATTTTAAATTCAAGCATCGGTTGGATCACGCAAAGTGAACTACAGATCATCGACCACACAATAGCAATGAGTATTCCAATTTTTGGGGATCAAGTGACCGAAGAAAGAGCTGAAAATGCTCGTATGAGTGCCTTTGTCGGTGCGATTGCCGTAGGTGATTTAGTGAAAACTACTTTAGGACCAAAGGGTATGGATAAACTACTACAAAGTGCATCTAACAGTTCCTGTATGGTGACAAATGATGGTGCCACTATCCTTAAATCGATCCCATTAGATAATCCAGCTGCCAAAGTTCTTGTAAACATCAGTAAGGTCCAAGACGATGAGGTTGGTGATGGTACAACAAGTGTTACTGTTTTGAGTGCAGAACTTTTAAGAGAGGCTGAAAAGTTGGTCGAACAAGGTAGAATTCATCCACAGACTATCATAGAGGGTTTCAGAATTGCATCCGCTGCTGCCTTGTCAGCATTGGAAAAAGCTGCCGTGGACAACTCAAAAAATGAAGAGAAATTCTATAATGATTTGATCAGTATTGCGAACACAACACTTTCATCAAAAATTCTATCCCAGGACAAGGTGCATTTCTCCAAATTAGCAACCGATGCTATTCTTAGATTGAAAGGCTCCACCAACTTGGAACATGTCCAGATCATCAAGATCATCGGTGGTAAACTCTCAGATTCTTTCCTCGATGAAGGGTTCATTTTACAGAAGAAATTTGGTAACAACCAGCCAAAACGTTTAGAAAACGCTAAGATTTTAATCGCCAACACATCCTTGGACACTGACAAAGTTAAAATTTTTGGTACCAAGTTTAAGGTTGACTCCACCTCGAAACTTGCCGAATTGGAAAAAGCCGAACGTGAAAAGATGAAGAAGAAGATCGAGAAGATCGCCAACTTCAACATTAACACCTTCATTAACAGGCAATTAATTTACGATTATCCAGAACAAATGTTCACAGACTTAGGAATCAACTCCATCGAGCACGCAGATTTCGAAGGTGTTGAAAGATTAGCGCTTGTTACTGGCGGTGAAGTGGTCTCTACTTTTGACAATCCAGAAAAATGTAAACTAGGTGAATGTAAACTGATTGAGGAGATCATCATTGGTGAAGAAACTTTCACCAAGTTCAGCGGTTGCAAATCTGGAGAGGCTTGTACTATTGTTTTAAGAGGTGCCACTGAACAAGTATTAGATGAAGCGGAGAGGTCCTTACACGACGCTCTATCCGTTCTATCTCAAACTACTAAAGAAACTAGAACTGTCTTAGGTGGTGGATGTGCTGAAATGCTAATGTCAAAGGCTGTAGATACTGTTGCCCAAAATGTCGAGGGTAAGAAGGCTCTTGCTGTAGAATCATTTGCCAAGGCTCTAAGACAGTTGCCTACGATTCTTGCGGACAATGCTGGTTTCGACAGCAGTGAATTAATCACCAAGCTAAGATCTTCCATCTACAACGGTATGAGCACTTCCGGGTTGGATTTGGACCACGGTACTATTGCTGATATGAGAGAGTTAGGTATAGTGGAAAGTTACAAACTGAAGAGAGCTGTAGTAACTTCTGCCAGTGAGGCAGCTGAGGTTCTATTGAGAGTTGATAACATTATCAGAGCTAAACCAAGAACTGCTGACAGAGGTCAAAACCATATGTAAATTAATCAGATTAGTACTATTCCATAATTATAAATGTTAAAGTTTGATATCATCAAGAGAAAAATGCAATCTCAAAGTAGCGCGTTAGTATACATATGAACAGAACAAGTACAAAATTTTTCTACTAGGTAGATATGCAATGGAAAATTGACTTCATTGAAGTGATTGGACCTCTATGTTCAGATTGTGCAATTCCGATTTTTTTGTGTTCAGATACTGTTCCAGTACTTGCACCTGTTGGTCAATGTTGTCTACGTCATCTCTCAAACTTCTTATGTCAATATTCTGTGAAGGTTTATTTGAGTTATTGACAAGGTTCCTCTGGTATTCCACAAATTGCTTCAACTGTTGTTCTACAAGTTTCAATCTGTCGTTTGAAACATTGTGAGAAGAGGGTTGCTGTTGAACCGAAGATAGTTCAGCATCAATATTTGCCAGCTCTCTTTGTAGTCTGACGACTTCCCAGTCAGTTCCTTGGGTAACTGAAAAGTCCGTACCGCCTCTCTTTGGTGTTTGGTAAGATGATATATTCGAAACATCTGAAGAAGGTCTTCTCACTTCACCTTGTTTGGAAGAAGGATCTGTAGAAACTCTGCTCTTGGTGAAAGTTTCTTTCAATGCCGAAGGTAACTGCGAAGGAATTGGACAACCGTAGTCACTAACTTGTCTTAAGATATGAATGAAGTAAAGAGCAGGGTCTTTATCCAATGATGTGCCAAGCTTTGGGTTGACTAAACGCCATACCTTTTCTACATCCTGAGATGACAGATTAATGTATTTTGTTCTCACAGCAGAAGATATCGAAACGTACGATACGCTATTGTCCCTTGCAACTATGGCTGATTCATAAATGGATTCATAAGAAGTTTTATCATCCCTAGAAATATACCAGTCCACTTCTTTCCGCGTGTCTTCTGCAGGCGAAGACGTTGGTACATCTGCCACGGAACCAGCATCGGAAGCACCAGTGCTGCGCTCCTTTTTCCTCTGGTTGACCAACTCTGCTTTCGAACCGGGGATCAACCAGTCTGGTAATTCATCAGGCACAGAATCGATGTTCCGATTTACCATGTCAAATATGATCCTCATACAGATCACGAACTCCTCAAAATCCAGCTGGTCGTCGTCATCGATATCAGCTATAAACCATATTTTGTTGAGGACCGAGGTGTCCAACTTGGAATTGAATAGAATTGGCAGTACTTGATCATGGGTCAACTTATTTTCCACTGGCTTCAAACCTGAAAAGATTTGCCAGTACTTTTTGATCTCAAACTGTTCGAGCTTTGGCATTGTAGCTGTGTCTGTATCGCTTGGGGTCTGCAATTTTTCTAAAGGGCTGGACTCTAAACCTGGAACTGATTCGTAAACAAACGCTTGATTCTTGTTCGATACAAATTAGTTACTAAAGCAACGCTTTTAGTGTTCAGAATATTTTCCTAGATTCGGCGTTCTGTTGATCCAATCCAAAAACCGCCGTGACCACTACAACGAGATAAGTATTGCACCATAACGCAGGTACAGAATGCATGAAATCTATCTAAATATCTTTGTCTATTCCAATTCTAAAACACTGGTGAAAAACCAGAACCATCGTTATTGGTTTTACACGTACAGAAAAGGGGAAGTCATGGAGAACGGAAGCACGTGAATTACACGTGCCTGATTTCCCCCTCTTTCATTCGATCCTTCCAATTTTACACTTGAACACGCGTGCGATATGGATGTGTGGGTGTTATAGTTGACGTCGTCTTGGCTAAGCTCCAAGTTCTGAACCGTGGCCGGATCTTCACCGTAGTAACACCCTCACTGTCATTATTTCGGTACGAGAATGCAGTCACAGGACTTTCACACGTACGAACGTAAACATCATGTGCAGGTAAAGCGTGTGTAAGGTGGGCCGTTTCTCTTCCACAGAAACGGAATGCCCTTTGTTACTACGTTACCCGGAATTCGCGTCATGCCCTGTTTCGGTAACAGTCTTTTAAGCAAATCGCGAAATCTTTAAAGGATGCCAAAAGAAGAATTATAATTGAATCTGCAGATTTATAGTAGTGTGAAACTGTGAGAGGTAAGAAAAAAGCAGAATGCACGATCAGGAAGAGCTGAGAAAACGCCGCAGTTGCCAGACCCGTTTCCCGTTTGCAATTGGTATTTGCAGCAGTGTAACGTTGTATCGTTCAAAAATAGCATAATGTGTCTACTTTTCCTGTCGCGCAATTAAGAGGGTTTCGATTATATTTTGGTGTCTCAAAATAAATTACTTCGTGAAATTCTCAGGATGAGGCCCTTGAACTTTAATAAAACTACCTGGCTTCTCGGAATATTACACGTCCCTCTTTCCCACTTATGCTCAACAAACTGCCACTCTGTTCACGCTTACAACCAAGCAGTTTGACGAATTGAACTGTCAGCTTAAGAGACTTATTGTATCCCAAGATACGTTCCTCATCTATCCATTCGTTGGCATACACTTCCAAGAAAAGCAGAAAACTGGGAATTCACCAATCACCACAGACCTGGAAACAGCTATCAAGTCGAATAGCGATTACAGCTCATCAATACGTTCGCTTCGAAATAGGATTATTGGAAAACATAAAAACAGAACTACCAGTATTCCAGCCACCCACATTCAAGGAGAATGAAGACCACGCTGTTGTTCTATTCAACTGTCTCATTTGTACTTGCTACAGTATCTGCTTCTGTGTACGAAGCATATCCTGTGAACAAACAGCTTCCAAAGATTGCAAGAGTTGACGAGCGTTTCGAGTTCCAGATATCAAATGATACTTTGAAATCTTCCAACCAAGGATCCGTTCAACTGTCATATGCCGCGTATAACTTGCCTGACTGGCTTTCGTTCGATTCAGACTCGCTAACATTTTCAGGTACAGTCACATCCGACTTCCTTGAAGATAACGAAGACACGAAATATTTCGATGTCATTCTTCAGGGTACCGACCCAACAGACTCCGTATCATTCAACGCGACCTGCGAACTTGTAGCTACTAAGAAATCTGGCATTTCCATAGCTGATGACTTCAATTTATTGAACCTACTAAAGAATTATGGTAATACTAATGGTAAGGACGGATTAAAACTTTCCCCAGCCGACATCTTCAACGTCACGTTCGAATGGGACAGCTTCGAGGCTTCTGATAACGACTCTGCCGTTACATACTACGGACGTAGTAGTCAATACAATGCCCCATTGCCAAGCTGGATGTTTTTCGATGCTAACAACCTGAAATTTAGTGGATCAGCTCCTGTTGTCAACTCTGAAATCGCCCCGGAGATGGACTACGCTTTCAACTTGATTGCTACAGATATCGATGGTTATGCTGGAGCAAGTATTGAATTCCAAATTATTGTTGGTGCTAATAGACTTACTACCACGATTGAAAACACCTTGGTCATCAATGTCACAGACAGCAGGTCATTCTCATATCCTGTTCCTCTCGACTATGTTTTCTTGAATGATGAGGTAATCTCCACCGACGATCTTGGAGACATTAATCTTGTCGATACTCCAGACTGGATCTCCATTACAAGTAACTATACTTTACAAGGTAACCTTCCGGCAAATGACAGTGAATATGCCTTCCAACTATCGATTTATGACAAGTATATGGACGTCGTTTATCTTAACTTCGTCATCGAGTCAACTCAAAACCTGTTTGCTATATCATCATTCCCTAGCGTCAACGTAACGAAAGGGGAATATATGAAATATTCGCTATTGCCATCACAGTTCACCTCATCGGATGAAACCACCGTATCTGCTAACTTCAGTTCCCAAGATAACTGGTTGCATTTCCAGTCGTCAAATCTGACATTTTATGGGGAGGTTCCTGATGATTTCAGCGATTTATCGATCGACATTATTGCTTCCGATGGCTCAAAATCCGACAGTTTGTCTTTGAAGATGATTGGGATCGACTCCAAAAATAGCACAACTACTCATACTTCATCCTCTGCTTCCCACAGTTCAACTTCTACATCGACAAGCTCCCCATCATCATCGGCTACCAGCAGCTCTGCAGCTTTAGTTCCTAATAACAAAAAAAGCAAGAGTACAAACATTGTAGCTATTGTTTGTGGTGTGATGATACCTGTCGTGGTACTGCTGATATTGCTGATTGCCTTTATATTTTGGAGAAGAAAGCGCAACCAGAAGAAGGAGGCCGACAATGAAAAGATGGCAATTAGTGGTCCAGATCCAAAAAATCCAGCAAATGATCCAAACGGTGGTGGATATGCTAATCCTTTTACCGATGAACACACATTGGGCTCTGATGAGGTCTCTACTGAGGCTAAAAGATTAGCAACGCTAAATGCCATGAAACTTGACGATATTAGCAACTCCTCCACTATGACGTCTTTAAATGAAAAGGTATCGGAAGAGTCATTTTATCAAGATGCCGAAATGGCCAACAGCAAGGATATGTTAATTCACAGAGATGATGAATCTTCAGTATTTGACGATAAATACAGGTCATCTTCCATATATTTCCAAAATGCACCAAGTCAACGTAAGTCATGGCGTTATTCTAAAAACAAGACCCAACCTGATGATAGAACTATGAGACAAAGTTACGCTTCATTGAATACTGTTAGTACGCAAGAGCTTCTGAGTAGTGAACTCAAAACTGGTAGCAGTCTACCCCATGATCCACGAAAGTCAAGTCTGGGATTACGCGATTCCGTCTTTTGGAGTAAGGATACCAGTAACTCCTCTCCACTGAAAACGGTCTCTGAAAATGTAGTGCCCGGTTCCACAACGAATGAAACACAATCACCACATAGCTCAATGTCATCAGACGGATTGATACCATTGAAACAACAAGATGGTCAGTACAAGTGGGTCACGAATGAGGTGCCTATACGGAAGAAGAGCTCAAAAAGAATCGGCTCCGTCCGCGAGCAAGCTGGTGTCAATGTATCAAATGTGAATCATCTTGCTGGTGAATCACCCGAAAGAATGTGATTAAATCAATCACTACGACATTTTTATTTCTCTATTGTCTCACTGATGAAGCAATTGTAACACTAAACTTAATAGACCTTACCAAATATATAATTCTATCATATAATTTAACCACTGAAAGTCTTTTTTATATTCTTCTGCGAAGCATTATTGGTCATCTACTCTTCGGTAAAGTAAGAGGCCTGAAGTTAACACGATTAGCAACAATCTGGATGTATAGTTTTTATAATATTGAATTTTTCTCTATTTAGCTTATAATTTAGAAACGCGCTTCATTGTATTCGCATATGTAGCGGTTTCAATAGCACGTCTTCTGGCTTCGATGTACTCAATCATTTCGGAATAAGTCTGAGGAATGACAGTAGCATACCCTGGTTGGCCCAGTTTCTTCGATTCGTCATCTCTTGGAGCAAAGAAGGAATAGATAAAGGATCCAGATTTGGTTTGATTTTCCGAATCCAATTCTTGAACGACAGTGTTGACTTTCACTTGAATTATGGTGCCTGGTTTCGATAAGAAGTCATCCTTGTCCAAGGAAATATTATTTACTGCGGCTGGTTCGAATTGGAATATGGTGTTACCATCAACTTCTTTATCAACGACTGAGGCGGCCACCTTTGGTTTTTTCGAGACTTCATGTAAATGCTCGGTGTATACGACTGTAGCATCCATATGTAAAATAGATCCGACTGGAACTGGAGCACGGAACGTAGTAGAGTCCAAGGAAATGAAGCGAGGAAGGGAGTGAGAGAAAGAGGAAGCCGCACAGTAAGCCAGTTCAAACGTTTGTCTCATTAGGTACCCACCAAAGATCATGTATGAATGTCTATTTCTATATTGGGGTTGCATGAACATGGTAGATTTTACCTTGGAGTCCTTCATCAGCATCAGATTCAAAGGTTTATTTTCCATGGTGACGAGTTCCTTTGATGCTTGCCACATCTTATGAATTATTGACGATTCGTCGTCAGTGGGTGGATTTGTGTTCAAGTTTTCTTTCTTTGCACGCAACTTTTTGGCAGCGTTGTGAGACTCAGCGCGTCTGAAATCCATCCATTCCTTTTCGTTTAAGGGCAGCAACCTGTTGATGGCCAACGACTTGTGAGTTTCTGGATTTCTTGCCACGAAGGTGAAGGAAGCCGTCAAGAACGTGTCCTCATCTGAGAGCGTAGATTCATTGACTTCCTTAGGGATGGCGCCAGGGATGGCGGATGCCTTGATGGCAATTTCCATCGAAGATCTTCCGGTCCATACAACAGATCCGGATAACACAACGTTATAATCTGAGATATGGTCCAAAGGTTTCAACATATAAATACGGTCGACAGAAGCAGTAACGATAACGGGTTCTGCTGGAGAAGTATGCCTGTAAGCGATTCTACCGGCCAAAGCATCTAGATCTTGGAAAATCTGGCCCATTCTAATCCTACCCCCGGCATTGACATAGAAGTCCGCGGTGATTGGGTCGTCTTTGAAGGGAAGGGTCAAGTAAGTGAACGAATCGGCACGAGTCTTCTCGCCCACTTCAGTAGACTTCACACTGTTATAACTGTACGAGTCAATGATTTTCCCCTGCGCCAACTGCTTCTTTCTTTCGGCAAGAGCGTTTACCCAGGTAGCCTTGAAACCCTCAGTGACAGCAGAATTGTTCATGAAAACCCTCTGGTATTCATGCTTGTCTGTAAGGGTTGTGGTAGTGGCATCCGGTTGATTTGCAGCATCGGTGGACTTCCCGTCGTCCTTCGAATGCATCAATCTTGTGTGTTGCTTCAGCGAGTCTTGTATATGTTTGAAAACCAATCTAGAAGAAGCGCTAGAATTCCCCAGCTTTCTTTTGCTCAATTGAGAAAACATCGAGCCTGACAAGTATCCTTGAATTTGAACCGACAGCAAACTAAAATGTATGAAACCACTGAAAAAAATTAAGATACTTCTCTAATATCCAAAATCTGATGTTAAAGGTTTACCCCAAATTTTAAGTAAAGCTTTCAATATTGATATTCAAATTCAATTTTTCTGAATAAAAAATAATATCCTTTAAAAGTTGATAAAAAGTTGATACAGGGCAAAAAAATGAAAAAAAATGAGAAGTATATTCAATAGTCTGAACAGACTAATATGGCAATCTCCCACGATTTACTCTCAATCCGCACACACCAAGCAAACTACGTTAGATGATATTTATATAAGTTGTGGTCCAGACGCAAGACAGGATCTCCAGTAAAATGGAATGAAGAAAAAAAAAAGAAAAACAAAAACATCCTCAGTATTGTATCCAGAGTCGGGATACCGTTTACGCATGTAACAAGCTAAGAGTGATGAAGATACGCAGCGACGAAAGAGATAAGAAAATAAGCAAATAAGCTCATCGTAGGGACTGGATTCCCTTTCTTCATGTACCAAGTATCTTTTTTTTATTTTTTTTTTCTTTTCACTGTGAAGCTCTGCTGGATACATCGGTCAACCAGCGAGCGGCTGAAAGAATGAGGCATATACACTGTACACCTGAAGTAGCTTCTGTGTCCACTGGAAAAACTTCCTTTTTTGTTTTTTCCGTGTTGCGACCAGGCACCCGTAGTTTTTCCGTTCGCAATATAGAAACACGAAAAGGAAGAAAAAGAGGAGTCACACGAACGGGTGGGTCACGTGCATGCACGTGACTCGCTTTTTCTTTTTGTCCTTTCGTTTTTCTGTCTTTTTTCCCGTTTTGGTCCCCGCCCTGCCCCCGGGCGGTACCTTAAAATGTCTGTTCTCTGTTCTCCAATCGTTACGGCCAGGCTTTAATTATAAGGTGGGAAAAAAGGGCCCGGTAGGTCACGTGCACAAGAGACACAGGCAGCTGTATTACAGTCCATTCTTGAAAATGCGGCAAGGGTCCTCCACCTTCCCCCCCCCCCTCACACAGCTGTCCCATTTCCCAAAGGATTCCCATTCCCATCCGCATGACCAGACATACCAACTGCCCATTGTTCAGCCTGTTATATGCTTTACAATTTTGGCACAGAGAAAACATACAATTTACAGAAACGAAAGGCCAGAAAAAAAAAGTAAGAAAAAAAGTACGTAAAGAGATCACCATCTAGAGTTGAAAACGGTAAAATTTGTACTGAGATTGTACACAGGTCTGGCAAAAGAATAACTCCGAAAGGGTCACAGTACGGCACACGCTGAAGTCTGTCAATTGGAAGCTAAGGGCGATATACGTTGCTAGAAATTTGGTTGGTCCTCTTTCCGCAGATTTAAAGGATTAAAAGGCCGCTGTACTATAGTGTTTTTTCTGTTTTTGTTTCGTTTCAATCTCATCGATCTTTCGTAGATTAAGAGTTAAAGAAAAGGGAAAGGGTCTGTTAGCCGACTTGGATCTATCAAGGGGATAGCCACACGTATTTATACCACGGTGGGTTTTGCTGGGTTGTTTTTCTTCTAAAAGTTTTATTTTTGTCGTTTCCACTTTGTTGTACAAAACACATTGAATTTGGCAACTTTTTAAGATGTCCAAACCAGTGGGAAACGGGTTGAGTACCGATGAGACCGTGGAACAACAGAGGAACCGTCATTTGAAGTTGTTTGACACGATAGATATAAACCATACCGGGAAGGTGGACATTTCGACTTTGCAAAAGGCCTTCGAGAAATCTGACCATCCGTTGAAGGGGTCTCCCGAGGCAATTGAATATATCTTCAAGTCTCTAGACCAGAACAAGGACTCTGTAATAGACTTCACCGACTTCGAGAAGTACGTTACTACTGCTGAATCACAGATTAAGATTGGATTCCAAAAGATTGACAAGGATAACGATGGGAGAATCAAGACCGAGGAACTTTCGAAGTACCTCTCACAGTTCAGAGAAGACCATGCGATCAAGGAAGCTGGCGATTCGAAAGAACAGAAGAAAACTTCCAAGATTACAAATTTCGTGGATTGGGCCTTCAACAGGAAGTCGTATATCACTTATGAACAATGGCGAGACTTCCTTCTGTTTGTGCCTAGAAAAGAGGGTTCCAGATTGAACACAGCATATGCATATTTTTATTTATTCAACGACGACGTGGATCTATCGAGTGAGGGAGATGTTACTTTAATCAACGACTTCATCAAGGGATTTGGATTCTTCATTGCGGGTGGCTGCTCTGGTGTTGTTTCTCGTACCTGCACTGCGCCATTCGACAGAATCAAGGTTTTCTTGATAGCAAGGACAGATTTGTCTTCCACTTTGCTAAATTCAAAGGATACCTTGTTAGCGAAGAATCCAAATGCAGACTTGTCAAAGATCAAGTCACCACTAATAAAAGCTGCAACAACTTTATATAGACAAGGCGGCCTACGCGCATTTTATGTTGGTAATGGCCTTAACGTTGTGAAAGTCTTCCCAGAATCAGCAATCAAATTCGGATCCTTCGAGATGGCGAAAAGAGTGATGGCTAGGTTGGAAAACGTTAAAGACACCTCGGAACTATCAAGACTTTCGACATACATTGCTGGTGGGTTAGGTGGCGTTGCAGCACAGTTCTCTGTTTACCCAATCGACACGCTAAAATACAGAATTCAGTGTGCTCCTCTGAACAATAACCCAAAGAATCCATCAATACTAATACAAACTGCAAAGGAAATGTACCAACAAGGTGGCCTACGGTTGTTTTACAGAGGTGTGCATATTGGTGTAATGGGTATTTTCCCATATGCGGCCCTTGACCTAGGTACCTTTTCTGCTCTAAAAAAATGGTACATCAAGAAAGAAGCTGTCAGGACTGGTCTACATGAAGAAGATGTTATAATGAGCAATCTAATAGTGCTTCCAATGGGTGCTTTCAGTGGAACCGTTGGGGCAACCTTAGTTTATCCTATAAATCTGCTAAGAACGAGGCTACAAGCTCAAGGCACTTTCGCTCATCCATACACATACAAAGGCTTCTCAGACGTTCTGAGGAAGACAATTCAAAGGGAAGGTTACCAAGGTCTATTCAAAGGTTTGGTACCGAACTTAGCCAAGGTTTGCCCAGCTGTTTCCATAAGTTATTTATGCTATGAAAACTTGAAAAGGGTAATGAAGCTTGAGTAATCTTTTAATCCCACACTTGTATATCTGTTCTGCATTCTCCATATATATTCATTAGAAATTTTTTTTACCCTCCACTGATACCATAAAGATTGGGGCGGGCATGTTATTACTGACCGACCATCGCTCACTTAATCATTCTATAGATGCTGATATATTACTATCCTGTGGTACAATTCGTTCCGCGAACTGATGAAAAACCATAGAATTCAAATCACATCCGACCAAGGAATACATTTTGACCCTCTGTCGAGTGTCATTGGCAGTAGAAAAATCATTTGAAGGGTCTTTATACTTGATCCAGTTCCAGTCTCTTTCCAATTTACCCATGTTTTCTTTGGTACGGGGTAAATTTTCGTTTGACATATGTCCCAAACTCATTTCAACGGTTTCAATGACTATGTCAAAAGTGTACTTTCCAGGTTCAAGTAACGGAAGTTTCTCTAGGTACGCAATTAGTGAATGTATCGAAGATCTAAACTCATCAAAGACAACGTTTTCCTGATCGGTGCTGCCTTCCGTTTTATCCAAATGGTTGATGTCCCCAAAGTCAAGGCAGTATCTTTCTATAACGTAATTCTCATCATCATATTCGCAAACATAAAAATTCAAGTAGTGCAATTGTTTGAGCTTGTCCAATAGATCATCACAAAGCTCGTCTACATATTTCAGCAGCTCAGGATTCACGGTCACTGGAATATGGTTCGGTAAGTTAAATACGTGGTAATTTGTCCACGAAAAGGTTTCTCTTGGATATATGTCTCTATGATACCAAATAAGTTGAATCCACGCCTTAATGTAAACAGGGAGCCATTTTTCAACGAACTTCATTCACAAGGAAAATCGCTTCAACCAGGTCAACAGCACCGTTAAGTCAAAAAGCGGCAGTCACTCCTGAGTGGTTCAAACCCTAAGATCCTAGTTTTCCATTTCCGATTTGTACGCTATTTCATTTCAGCACCTCTGAAAACCAAATATTATTTGGATTTTAAAGGTACTACCACTGCTGAACTTGGGCTTACAAGAAACCAAACCAAAACGAAACTCAAATAAGAATGAATGGAGAAAGAGACCAGCTCAATAAGGTAACATGGGCATTCAGGCAATTGGAGATGCAGATGTTCATAAAATTACAGCTGGCCAAGTCATCATAGATTTGCGTAGTGCAATCAAAGAATTATTAGAAAATAGTTTAGATGCGAAAGCTGACAAAATCGATATCGTATTCAAAAATTATGGTATTGAATCCATAGAGTGTACTGATAACGGTGTTGGGATTGCCGAAGATGATCTGGACAGCATCGGGTTAAAACACCGAACATCGAAAATCTCCTCATTTGAAGATGTTTCTAGAGTGACATCGTTTGGATTTAGAGGTGAGGCTATAGCATCGCTGTGCCAAATGGGAAACGTTGTTATCACAACGACTACAAAAGGACCTAAAGCTTACAAATTAATTTTCAGTCACGTTGGGAGGCAGAGTAAAACTGTATGTTCCAGAAATACGGGAACGTCAGTGCTTATTTCAAACCTTTTCGATACGCTACCTGTCAGAAAGAAGGACTTTGTAAAAAATCACAGGAGACAATTCAGCAGAAGCGTAGAACTTATCCAAAGCTACGCCATCATTCAAACCCAGGTAAAAATTTCTGTCAGTAATGTTCTTCCTTCAGGAAGGAAGACATTGGTGTTGTCATCCACCGGAAAGTCTGACATAACAAGAAATTTGGTTTCTGTGTTTGGCTCGAATGCTGGAAAGGGATTGATTTCGATTGATAAAGACCTAGACCTTTCCAATATTAGATACACATCGATAGTTCCCGAAAGCCAACAAACTGAGATTTTGCCCAAGTTCAGCATAGAAGTTCACGGTTTAATTTCTATGATCTCCTTTGGATGCGGTCGGGCCAGCAAAGACCGACAATATATTTATATCAATAGCCGACCGGTTGATTACCCAAAGGTTGCCAAGACCATTAATGAAACATATCAGAGTTTCAACAATATACAGTATCCATCATTTGTCCTTGATTTCCAAGTTTCGACTATGTTTTTAGATCTGAATGTTACTCCAGACAAGCGAACTGTAAGCTTACATCATGAAGAATATGTTCTTGACGCATTGAAGGAAACGCTCCAAATATTTTTTCAGCAACAAGGATTCGTTGTACCCAAATCAGAAACACCAGCTAAAGGTCCTTTCGGCACCAAACGAATCAAACTTGAACAATACGATTTGAGTCCCTCACAACAGGAAGATAGTTATAGAATTTCGTCTGTTAGTCCTTCTTCCAAGCGCTCAACGATCATCAAATGCGAGTCTCTTGAATCTCCAAAAATAATATCGTCAACAAACACTCAAGATTCACTAGAAATCGATGGGACAAAAGCTGGCTATGAGTACGAAAGCGCTGCTCGAGAAGAAAACGACAGTAAGAACGAAATGAATATCGTTGATTCAGAGCCAGGGGAGACCTCGAAATCAGCATCCCGTGAAGAAGAACAGATGTATCATTCTGAGCTCTCAGATAGCTTAAGTGCAAATAACGACGTCAGCATACAGTCTGCATCATTGTGCTCTACTGATCATACGAGTAAAACATCGAATCTTTTTGTTGAATCCGAATCAGACAATGAAATCGATTGCCATCCAAAAACTTCTATTAGCGATCTGAGCGATCCAAAAGTTACCGCTACCGATTCTAAGGAGCCTTATCTTGCATCGAAAAAGAGTAAAGTGTGCCTGGAAAACTTTCTGCACAGAAAATCATCAGACGTTGAATTGGAACAATCACCGATTGAGGTGGATGAACTTGTAGTCAAGATAGACAATAGCATTACGACTATACCAGCATCACAAGATCGGAATAACAAATTAGTTCTTCATCCGCAGCATAATACAGATAAAAAAAACGATCATAGCTGCGACAGTTGTCATAGTCACAGTTCTGATGGGTCAATATCCTCTGAGGATGATTTTGATGACGTTGAGAATAGTGTTTCCAAAGACGAGTTCCACAGCAATTACAATGAAGAAGAAATAAGGGTCAATAAACAAGATGCGATCCTTACAGGTGTGTCCGCACATGAAATCAGTAATCTTGTTACTGAATTCCGCAGATCTCTTGAGTCGGAAATCGAAAAATCGGAAAACGTTGTTAGTAGTATCGGAATCAATAATGCTACCAAGCACGAGAGACTAGTGAATGAAATTGCCTCAATTGAAGACAGAGAGAAAGCAGAAACCTTATTAACGCTAACTGTGTCCAAGAATGACTTCAAAAATATGAACGTAGTGGGGCAGTTTAACCTAGGATTCATTATTGTCACAAGACGCAAGGAAGGTGCGTTTGATTTATTTATTATTGACCAGCATGCCAGTGATGAGAAATTCAACTTTGAAATGCTGCAGAAGAGCACCGTTTTCAAATCTCAATCACTACTTTTGCCAAAAACCATGGAACTAAGTATTATTGATGAATTGTTGGTGATGGAGTTCGAGGACGTTTTTGTCAAGAATGGTTTCAAATTGAGCATCAGTCAAGAAGAAGAGCCTGGTAAAAGGGTTAAACTAATGAGCTTTCCTGTGTCGAAAAACACCATGTTTACTGAGTACGACTTCCACGAATTGATCCAACTAATTCGCGAACATGAGGGTCACAATATGTCAAAAATTAGATGTTCAAAGATTCGTTCTATGTTTGCCATGAGAGCATGTAGAAGCAGCATCATGATAGGTAAACCTTTGAGCATGCGAAAGATGAAAAAGGTGGTACAAAACCTAAGCGAATTGGACAAACCGTGGAACTGTCCGCATGGAAGACCTACTTTGAGGCACCTCATGGAACTCAGAGACTGGGACCCATTTTACGATGATTACATGGTATGACTTGGTTTATTTATTTACAGGATACATGGGTTAGCTTAATATATATCCGACAATTGTCGCGCGATTGCCACATTAGTTATGTGAAACGCGAGCGAAGGCCTATTCGGCCTATCGGATCCGCATTATAGTTCGGAGTTTCTAATTTGTTCTAGTATCGACGAGCCCGATTGAGTATGATAACCTCTTCTATCAACCTTGTTCAACCTCCTTGCAATCTTTGCGTTATTTCTTGTGCGTTGACCACGGACGGGCAATCCTAGAGCATGTCTCATACCTTCGTAAGAACCAATACTTCTCTTCAAGGCAATGTTTTCCTTAACAATAGCACGGGCGTCACCTTCAATTGTCATATTAGCCAATTCACTTGTCACAGCCATAACTTGGGGTTCCGTTAGCTGATGCATTCTCATCCATGGATAGAACCCAAGCTTTGAACAGATCTTTTCGGCTGTCTTCAAACCAATACCATAAAATTTAGATGCCAGACCAATCTTGACGACTTCTTTACCCTTGAAACCTTTACCTAAGATGTGTACCGCCATATCGAATCGTGATTTTTTGTATGAGCTCCTATCACCGAGTCTGTAGAAAAGCACAACGTTGTAAATATCTATTTCATCGCTCTTTCTTATTTACTGACTTTAACAATATCATTCAGATAGCTTTTTTTTTGAAGCTGATGCTTAACGTTTTTGTTTATCGTTATATACGTTTTGATGTTTTTGACGGTTTGTGCGAAGAAATACGGGAATATAGTACATTTAGAGGGAACAACATATTCTTCCCGTTCAGCTGCTACATTTTACCCATATCCTGAGTATTTACTCGGAATTATAATAGCAAAATTGTTCATACCAGGTTTATCTGCTAATTTTACTTTTTTTGTGAAACGAGACATACCTGTGTTTGTGTGGTTGAAATCATCGGACTTTTCAAAGTTGAAAAGCCAGTACGCTACCTTTTTTGCCGCTTTGTATCTAACCTCTCTATACCCGAGGCAATTCATCATTTCGTTGAATCGTTCTTTGGTCATGTATCTTGAATTCGCCAGACAAGGGAGCGGCATGACGATAAATAAGTAGGTTTTCTGGTTACGTTTCAAGAAATGTTGGAATCGTAGTATCATTTGACCTCTTTGAATAGGCGTTGGCACGAAATTCAGGACGAGCGAACAAGATATCAAGTCAAATTGCTCTGATTCATTTTCAGGTAACGGTCTTTCCATGAAATCCTGCTTTTCAATATTTACAGTATCATTTGAGTTCAGGTCAACTCTGACGACAGGGTTAAAAATACCACAAGTTGATATGTTGTTTTTCGCACTAAGTGAACCCAATTCCAGCGCATTCATACCCATTGTTTTATCCAATGACAGCTCTTTACACCATTTTACCAGCAATTTAGAAGAATCACCTCCTCTGTTTGAATCTTGTCCAACTGTGCTTGCCATTTGGTAATTCTTCAAACCACCATCTTCATCAATTTCCCTGCAGATGTAACCAAGAAGTTCACACAATTGTCGACTACTATTAACATTTTGCGCACGAACCAGTAGCTCCTCTAAATTTGGGTCAAGCCGCGTAGAGTTTTTCCCCACCATATAACTTTGTCGCAGCGACTTATTCTTCTTAAAAAACTTCTCAATACTGATAGCGTTGGCCTCTTCGTCATCTTCTACTATCAAACACTGCAGTTTAGAGCATATGACCCTTCTCTTCTGGATCAATAGGTGGAACCTTCTTATTATCCTTCTAGCTTTCGAAGGTTTTATCTTGGGTACCTGCTTTGCAACAAGTTTACCGGTGATACTCTTCTTTCTACGCGATAGCATCTAAACTGAAATTAAGGTGTGTAATCTTCCAACAATTTCGCTATCAAAGATAAACAACCACCTACTTTTCGCGCAACTGCTGAACATGTATCGCACTCTAATGCTACATGCTCATCGCACTTATTTGTCGGGTTGATCATATTTCTGCCATGCATAGTTCTTGTGTTAACCTCTGTGCATGTCCGGGTAAGAAGATATTGTTTCTTTTTGACAATTGAAAAATCTGAAAGAAGCATTAAGAGATGAGATGAGATGAGCTGTGATGCGATGCGATGAGCTGAATTGCACTTTAATATTGATCAAGAGAACAGTTTAAACCTCTACTCCTCTTCGAATATTGCGTATTACTATTGAAATCTGTCAGTAATCGAGACCGAACTCGCAATAATGGTGAATAAAGTACGGAAAAACGTTAAGCCCACGCCTAAAGGTGATAGGAAAGGCCGTATTTCAAAAAATCATCCAAAGAACAAGCCTAAGAATAATGGTAACAAGAAAGTAGTAGCAGCAGCAGCAGCCGCTGGGAAGTCTGTCAATGCTGATGAATTGAATTGGAAAAGTGTCGAAATCCCGGACACACTAGACGATTTTGGTGGTTTTTACGGATTGGAAGAAATAGATGGTGTCGACGTGAAAGTTGTCAATGGTAAGGTTGAATTTATCACAAGAGATGATAAAAAGATCAAGAACCCTTCAAATAACACAGAGGAAAATGATGATATCATCTCGGAAGAAAATGAAGAAGATGTTGATATGGACGAACTAATTGAGTTCAAAAATTTCGATGATGTTAAAGAAGGGGAATTAAGTGCTGCTTCGGACGAGGAAAGCGATTTCCATGCATTTAGTGAAGAAGAAGCCTCAGATGAGGAAGAAGTTACAAGTGAGGAACCAATTGTCGAAGGTGAAGCGGATAAAACCACCGCAGAAGACCCGAACACAGATGAGCTGCTGCAGGACAACGTGTTTTCTTCAAACGTCGAGATTGATGATCAAGAAAATCCAGATCTTCCTGAATGGTCGGACAAACTCAATATTTCATTTACAGTGTTGAAGGGCTTAGCTGGTCTTGGGTTTACTAAACCGACAGATATTCAAATGCAAGCTATACCTCAAGCATTACAAGGTAATGATATCATGGGGAAAGCTAGTACAGGTTCTGGTAAAACGCTAGCTTATGGTATCCCAATTATCGAACAGTTGATAAAGGATGAAACCAATGACAGATGTATTGGGCTGATTTTTACTCCGACAAGGGAATTGGCCCATCAGGTTACTGACCACTTGCAAAAAGTGTGGACAAAAATGAGCAAGATGAACAAGTACACCATTCTGTCTTTAACAGGTGGTTTATCGATCCAGAAGCAAGAGCGTGTTTTGAAGTACGATGGTTCTGGTAGAATTATAGTGGCCACTCCAGGTCGTTTCTTGGAACTAATAGAAAAGAATCCAAACTTGATTCCGAGGTTTTCCAAGATCGATACCCTTGTGCTCGATGAAGCTGATAGGTTGCTACAAGATGGCCACTTTGACGAATTTGAGAAGATTTTGAAAATGTTAGGTAAGGACAGAAAGATTAAATTAAATACTGGTGGCAAACCAACAGGGAGCGGCTGGCAAACAATGATATTTTCTGCGACATTTTCGTTAGACCTATTTACCAAACTGGACAAAACTTCCTGGAAAGGTTTAAAGGCCAACGGTGCAGAAAACAACGAAATGGAACAAGTCTTAAATCATTTAATGACAAAAATTCAGTTCAAGTCCAAACCGGTCATCATTGACACCAATCCCGAACATAAAGTTACATCTCAGGTCAAAGAATCGCTTATAGAATGTTTACCCATGGAACGTGACTTATATGTTTATTATTTCATTATGATGTATCCTGGTACAACGTTGGTGTTTTGTAACGCCATAGATAGTGTGAAGAAATTGAACGCATTTTTGAACAATCTGAAGATCTCATCATTCCAAATTCATTCTTCTATGGCTCAGAAGAACCGTCTCAACAGTCTTGAGAAATTCAAAGCAAAATCAGAGACAAACAGTAAAGCAGGTGTGCCAACAGTGTTAATTGCCAGTGATGTTGCAGCTAGAGGTTTGGATATTTCAAACATTAAGCATGTCCTACATTACCATTTACCTCGTAGTGCGGATGTCTATATCCACAGATCAGGAAGAACTGCTCGTGGTGAAAGTGAAGGTGTTTCTGTAATGATATGTTCGCCCCAAGAAGCGATGGGACCCTTGAGAAAACTTAGAAAAGTTCTTTCTACCAAGAAAAGTACCAATCCTAAAAAGACAAAATGGCAGAATGATGTTCCTATGCTACCAATTGAACCTGACATCGTCTCTCAGCTAAGAGAAAGAAGCAGGATTGCAGCAGAATTGGCAGATGATGAAATTGCAACAAAATCATTACATAAAGACGATAACTGGTTAAAAAAGGCTGCGGAAGAGTTGGATATTGAGCTGGACACTGAAGATGAAGAAAAAGACCAATTTTTAGCCAGAAACAAAACTAAGAAATTGAACAAACAATTGGATAGAAATGAGTCCAAGAGTTTGAAGCACCAACTCGCTGAACTGTTACAAACTCCATTGAGGAAAGACCTAAGGAAAACTTATCTAACTGGAGGCTTGACGAATCTTGCCGATTCTCTCATTAAGAACAAGGGTCATAATTCGATCATAGGTCATGAAAAAGTAGATGCATTAGAGACCCTTAAGTCTAAGAAGCGTAAATAGCTTCCATAATTTGTTAATTCCCTCGTCTTCATTGGAAAGCGGGGAATCTTTATAACTACTACGAATGTATGTAAAAATGAGCGTTAAATACAACTTAGTCAAATATTTTTATTCGACACAGTATGCAAAAGTAAAGCTTGAAAAAGAGGATAGGTAAAATATAATATAGGCTGTGTTTATACATCAAATCAATAACGAAGATTAAATGAAATCATAATCGTCATTTTCATCATCGTCATAGTATTCATCATCCGATTCTTCGATCAACGATTCGAAGTTAACCTTGTAACGAAGAAGAGCACCGATACCACCGAAACCGGTAACAAATTGTGCACCTTCGGAAGATTTGTCTGTAATAAATTCTAGGTTGGCACCATAATTCTTATAGTTTTCCGCAAGCCATTCAATCAATGGCTGTTCGGAGACCAAGTCCATTTCAGTACCCGTAGTCTTATCAAGAGAGTAAGTTTTATCCTTTTCACCTTCTTCTGGCTCG
This sequence comes from Kluyveromyces dobzhanskii, assembly GCA_003705805.3. NCBI lineage: Eukaryota > Fungi > Ascomycota > Saccharomycetes > Saccharomycetales > Saccharomycetaceae > Kluyveromyces > Kluyveromyces dobzhanskii. The sequence goes on along the minus strand of PPJP03000001.1, from coordinate 302,036 downwards.
ACGAATTTTACTACCTCTTTATCTTCAGAATCTTTGTATACATATCTGATTGTGTCTAAGTTTTCGAAAACGATCAATATTTCGACAGCACCTAAGTCCAAAGCCTTTAGGGTATCTTCGATACCGTAACAGTATTTACCAGTATCTTGGGAGATTTGATCGAAGTATTCAGTAATCAACTTCTTTTCTTGAATGAATTTAACGTTAGCCAAGGCCTCGGCTGATAATTCAATAGCTTGGTTGAAACCGTTTTCACCACCGTATGAAATATCGACGATCTTAACAATCTTGGCTACCAATCTTTGATCGAACAATTCGGATCTAGCCAAATCGGTTTTGAAATCTGCCGAACCAGCCAAGATCAAACCTTTAACGTTGACCTTATCGTTTGTGATGAAATTTTGTACAGCAACTTCCGCCACTTTTCTAACATAGTTATGTCTTTTTTCTTCTCTTAAACGGGCGAAACGAAGAGCGGATTGACCACCTCTACCATGCTTCTTTGGCAAATCAACAGTGAACTTATGCAAAACGGTTCTTGTATTACCAGTCAAAAGACCAAACAAAGTACCTTGACCATCCATAACGATGAAACCAAATTTGTCGTCTGCTTCTAGCAACTCAGAAAGAACTTCTGTGTGAAATTTGTTATCACACATGTATAAAGAGGTGTTGATTGGCTTGTATGGTTCGATATCAAAGGTAACCTTCTTTTCCTTACCTTCTTCAGTAATCATATCACCACAGTATAGCACCAAACCGTTAGGTGGAATCTTAGTGTATAATTTTAGCTTTTGTTGGGTGGATGTAATAGCAGAAAGCACTGACAAACGGTTAACTCTTGACTTAATGTTGGAAGCAGTACCGTATTCATCTGTTAACATCTTCTGGGTCATCGAAATTTGACCCTTAGGTGGAATAACAAGCGAAATCATGGATGTACCATTACCCCTGGCCTTCTCAAGCGATCTGACTAGCTTCTTGACCTTCCAGATCTCAATATTCTTCTCTGCATCAGTCTCCATCGTTAGTTTTACTTTTTCCAGGTCAAATCAAACTTATGTGCTGTGTATCTTCTAGATGAATCCAAAACTTTGAACGTTGTACCAGGATATACTGAACTGATTTTACTAGGGATTGAGTTATCACTGATGCAAAAGCCTGTCTCTGAAAACCGCCTGTTGATAGCACATCTCCTCTATCACTGAAAATGCTATACTGTTAATTGTAAGGTTTTAACTTCTACATATTTTTCTCTCTTTTCCAAAAGTTGCACTGACAGTCTCGTCGATGCTACAAGAACTTCAAAAAGTTGAAAATTTTTGAAAAGAAAAAGTTTCCGTTACCCGGCGTCACTATACACGGTTCCATGTTGAGCAAGACAGACAACCCGTTCAAAGAGAAGACTTGTGAGACAGAGAGATTCAGAGTATGTATTGAACGAGCGGATTACGTAGTGTCAATGAATATTCAAATACGAATTGTTAGACCTAGAAAAAAAAACAAACGATTCCATGTTCTTAGGATTCTTGAACAAGGAAACAAAATTGAGGTGTGCAAGGATCATGAGTGCACTGTCGCTTGAAGCCAGCATGCTGCTCCGGATAGTAGAAATATTTTTGTAACGTTGGGCAGTATCAAGCGAGATTAAAAGGGTACGTAGAAAACTTAAGATGAGAGAGAAATGAATGAAAAACGATAAAGAGGATGGCGAGCTACAGATATCAAGGGGATTAATAACTGTTAGTCACGTTACCAGGTAAAAGCGTTAACTTTGTTCAAAGTCAGAGTCACTCAGTAAATCGTACTCTTCGGATAACGACTCAACGTACACCAGGTCGTTGTTCTCTTGATCTGCAAATTCAGCATCCTGCTCTTCGTCATTATCTTCTTCGTCCTCTTGATCTGTTACGGAAGAGGATATGACGTCAGTATCGGAGTGCGACGAGTTCGCTGGTGCGTACTGTCCGTCCGATCCCTCATGCTCTTCGTTGCATGGTACATCTCTGAAAGAAGGGATCGGGTTTGCCTTTAGGGTTGGAGGCTTCAAATAGAAAATCGATGATCCACAATGGGTGTTACCATCAGTGGTGTAAACCACTTGTTCCCTAGTGTCGATGAGGTCAATTTTGCATGGGTGTTCGAAGCTGAATTGTTCTAAAGAATAACGGTAGTTAAAGTTTAGTATTTTGTAGTTGCCAGGTTGTAGTTCATCGGGCCCCACTTGTAAGTTGCATTTGATCGGGGTTGACACACGGCCCTTTTGTTCGCATTGGAAGACCAATCTCAGTCCGTTAGGAATCGTTTCATCACCGTCGTTGAAAAGTTTGAATGTCAACAAATGGCCTTTTTGGAACATTTCTACCCTCAACGAAGAGTTGGATGGCTTCTTGACTTCAGTTGTGGAAACGTCCGAGTGGCCACTTGCGTGCTCTTTGTCAGCAACTTCTTTCATCATGCATTCTTTTTTAGCATTTTCCTTCATTAAGCATTCGTATTTCTCGAGCTTCTCATATATGTCCTCTCCATACCACTGCTTTGCGATTCTCCAACTGATGGCATCTTGCATGAGCTGTTCCAATTGGCTTTCTGTCTTGATTTCTGAGAAGAAATCTGAAATGACCTGTCTGTTTTGCAAGCCAACTTTGACGACTACATCTTTCAAATCTTGACTCGTGTATGCTGGCGGTTCCTTTGGGGAGAAATCCTTGGCTGAATGCTTGTTGCACCCATAAAAGCCTTCGGTTTTAATTTCCTGTGGGTGTAAACCTGGGCCATACCTGCAAGGATGAGAAACCTGATTGTATCTGGGTGCAGGTGGCACTTGGTTGTACCTAGATGGTGCAGGAACTTGGTTATACCGGGATTGTCTCTTACTGTCTTTTTTATTGCTCTGCAAGTATTCATACACAAATGTCTTCAACTTGGAATCAGGGGTATTTGTCTTGACAAAGTTGTGGTACGTTTTATGAGTTCCAGATTCAAAGCCCTTACTTTCACATTCTCCACATAAGTCATAGTCATGACAATACAAACATGTAAATCTGGGACCCTTAATGAATCCGCTTTCGTCAGCAGTCTTTGTGTTAACGATACGTGAACCGTTATTAATATCTTGACAGCCATCGCAGATTATACCATCATGAACGACATCATAGGCGGAAGACTCAGCGTCATTGTTACCCCGGATAGACAGCTCAAGCTTTTCCAAGGATTTAATCAATTTTTCCCACTGCGCTGATGGAATAGACAGTTTTTCCTCACTTTCAATAGCGGGTTGTACTGCTTCAGCCGTGCTTTTGCTCACCATTGCTTTTGAGCTATCTTCCTTAGCGATGTTTAGGTATAAAGTCCCAACAGTTAGGAAATCCTCCCAAATATCCACAAGATCTTTGAAGGTACGTAAATGTTTCTCAGTCATTTCATCTTTGTTAAGTTTAGCACCAACGAAGTGCGACTCAAAAATGTTCATGATGCCGAAATGTTTATAGCCAAGTTTTCTTAGCACAACCATATCAGGCTTTGAAGGCGCATAGAAACGCTCTTCAATATTGCTGTCCCTTCTTGCGAACGATAAATTCACGGTCACAGGAAAGGACTTATGACGTGAATTAGACATTTCTATTGCAGCAGGTTTGATAATACTAATAGATAATGCTTTGATAGGTTAAACAGTAAGTGGAATATTTCTCTTCTCTCACTGGTACAATATGTTATATCAACAGAGCTTGGTTGATGAGTATTCTTATTGATGACTTCGGAAAAGTATTTCTGTAGAAGATGCTACCTCTTATCTCTTTTGACTCCCTTTTTATGACCCTAATATATATCCGTAAGATCAAGGAGATTCACACTTTTTTTTTTTCTTTACTTTAGATTGGAGAAAAGTTTAAAGATTCGACTAGGCCGATTCGAATCGAGGTAAATTTTAAGGGTGCAAAAATAGATGGCTGTAAAATATACCGGCACTTGAGAGTCGGCACTTGAGAGTACAGAGGAACTTCAACATCGTATCAAAAGCGGCTTCAAAATGCGCTTGTCACAGTATGAGAAAAGTTATTAAGTTATTACATTATTAATATACTGAATATTGGTTCTTGCCAATATAGAATGGGGATTATTGAGAAAACTATCAGAATTAGAAGAAAAAAAAAAGGTATCAAAATCAGTAACGAGGGTGTTTCCGACACTAAGAAGTGTTAAATCGAGTGCTGTACACTTAACAGTGGTTGTCAGTTGTTTTTCCTTTTATTTGTGATCGTGAGAATTGTAGATCAATGAGCAAATCATTTTGAAAAAAAAAATCACTTTTTGGCGATCATTTCATAGTCGGGTGGACTGTTTGAGAATGTTGTTCTACCCTTCTCATCGTATCCGGTGAAATCGTCGCGGACGTCAACGTCGCTAGCTGCTGCAATGGTGATCTGCTGGTGAGATAAACCCATTGGGTCCTTTGCACACCAAATAACAGGCTCCTTGTCTGTAACGCATGGATCTGTGAATGCTGTTTCCAAGTATACCAAATCATATTTCACAACATCATTGAAGACGTAAGGTAGTGTTTGCCTTACAATGGCGAAATCGTAGTATACCCAAGGTTGGAAGAACAACTTTGTACGTGCCATGATGCTCTTTGGTTTGACAATGTCAGATGGCAAACCCAGTTGTTCCTCTGGATCATTGACTGGGTAACCCTTAACATCGGATAACACTAAACCAGCATCGGCTTCGTTGACGATAGCATTCGGGTCTCTTTCACGCTGGTGAACATCTTGTGGTGGAATTTCAGGAGGTACTTTAGTCTTGTGGAACTGTTCAGATTCACCAACAAACGTATTTGGGTTATGTTTGGAGCTACCAGAAATTGTTCCGTTTCCGTTGTTGCTCTTAGACTCTTCTTCCAACGAGTCTTCATAATCGTCTGGCAGCATGTTGACCCTTTGCAAGTCTTGCTTGGTAGTTTCTTGGAAGACGCCATTCTTGTCCTCTGACAAGATGTTGTCTGCAAGTTTCTTACCTTCCACTTGGATTTCTTTCAAACCTTGGTCCTTTGCGGGATAGTAAGAGTCTGTTTCACCTCTGGAGTACTCGATGGCACTCAATGGAACAGCATCAAACAATGGGATGAATCTTCTCTTGAAGTATATGTGAGCAAGGGCAGTGGCTGCTAAGAAGACAGCTTCCAAGACCACAGGTCCCCACGTCTTGGCCATAACGAATAAACCAATTAGACATACCTCGGCCAAGTACAAGCCAACGAAAACCTGGAATAGAGCTCTTGGGTAGTTTCTTCCGCGCAAATCATAACTGAATTTCATCACGTACGTCAAATTGTACAAGTAAGCAATGAAGAAGAAACCTAAAGCCAACGAAGAGAACACCAAAATGATGGGGGAAATGATGGAATAGGTGATGAAGATACAAACCAACAATTCCATCACAGGGTATGCAACACCCCAACTTGGAGCGTTAAGGGTGTTGTAACGATTCCATTTTTGTCTTGGTGTCTTATCTAGTACTCTTCCAAGTACTTTGCTCAAAATCAAAGGAACAGCTTGGAGTAAAGCCCCACTTGGGATGGCTAAACCTTGCAATAGGAAGTAAGCAATGTAAAAGTTAGAAGCCTTTGGCAAGTTTTCGGCTAAGAGTGACATAGCAGAAGATGGATCGTCGATAATTTGGGTAACAGTACTGGATGCTGAGGAGGCCAAGGTAACCACCAAGAACACTTGAACAACTTGGAAAGCATAATACCATGCATGACAGTATAATTCACTTTCATGTCTAGTTAGAGCTCCTGACAATACCGCAACCTTCTTGATGAACACTGGAACCAAAGACATCAATAGTGCCAATAGAACAGTAGGCAGCAAACCAGTGATGATACCCATCAAGACATCAGGCATGTTGTTAATAAATTTCAAAAATGGCACTTTTTCGGTCAAAAAGTTGATATTGGAAATACAACCAACAACGGCAACAGGGATAGCCCAAAAGATGATCATCAAGGTCAAGATAGTGTTACCTCCAATCCTCTTAGATCTTCTGGCACTTCTAGACAAATTGGTGTTTTGCCAGTTGATGTCATCGGAGCCATAACCGATCAAAGCACGGTCGTAAGCGGATTTATCAAACAAGTAGGGAATCGATTGGTAAGCTCTTTGAGCGTCATACTGAGACTTGAATTCAACAAAGGCAGTGCCAACAGTTTCGTTGTCTTCCCAGCTGTCTTGATCGGTTCTAATCTTGTCGTTCAATTCGCTAATATGTTTCACGGAGTAGTCTAGCGTATCGACTTTTTTGCTGGTGAAGATGTTCAAGATTGGGATCTTGGACAACCTGTGCTTTGGTCTTTTCTTCATTGGGATGTAAGTTTCCAAATCATCTTGAGGTTGGTCCATGTTGGTAGTACCCTCGGTGACATTTTCACCCTTCTTGTCCGCCTTGATCTTCATGCCTACAGATTTGGTGATAACGCTGTTTAAAGTGGACTCGTACTTGTTTGCAGTCTTGGTACGATCCTCGACCAATTTCTGCAATTCGGACAAATTACGAGCGAGGACCACTTGCGACACGTTCAAAAACCGTTCGTTTAGCTGCGTTTCAGAGCAGAAATCGCCTTGCAAATCGGTCAATATCACGGTTCTTGAAGAGAGCAACCCATCGTACAACGGAGTTGTTTGGATGGAATGACGTAGAGTAACATAGTAGTACAACTCTCTGTAGATGATGAAAACGATAAAACCAAAGAAGATCCACGACAAAAACACATGCGCGTAGAACCTGTTCTTGTTGGTAACGTTTGAGAACGCTAAAAGCTCGAACCCCTCTAAGTTGTGCCCGTTAGTAGCGTTCACGGGCAAAAGAATTGGGAATAGAAGGAAGCATCCAAGGATAGAAATAGCTGCGAAGATCGAAAGGTAACGCAAGAACAAATACCCATCGACACCTGCGTGCTGGATCAAGTACGAGTGGGGTTTAGTTAACAAAAATGGTATCCAGTTGAAATACCCCGGCGGGACTTCCTCTGTCCGCTCGGACTCTGGAATCGTCTTAATATCAGTCAACGACCGAGGCTGATAAACCCTCTTGTTCTTTGGACGTAGCGTCAAAAACAACCATACAAAGATGGCTGCAATCACACCGTTCACGATCAACGTCGACACAAACGCCGACGTCGATGAAGATTCTGAACCTGTGCTGGACATCTCTTGTTTGCTTGCTGTGAGTGCTGTTAGCTTTGATATTTATCTTGTTTTGTTTTTTTTTTCAGTGTGGTATCAGAGATAAGCTAAGCAATGATTCGATTATGCAATGACTTGAAAAGCTAGGGCATAGATAGCCAAACGTTCTGACATGTACAAAACACCTACTCCGAAACATGCAACCCAACAAAATCTCATCGATATATATATTACTTACTTATAAGATAGATGCCTTTTCATTTTTTTTTTTTTTTTTCATTTCAAGGGCATGCAAGCAAAGCAATTGAGTCGAGATTTTTAAGGTATACACTACCCAAATTGATTATTTACGTCATCCTCTGTACAAACGAAAGCAGCGGTAACTCTTTCCCGTAACTCTTTCTTTCAATCACAAGCCTTTTTGTTTTTTTTCCCCCTACATGAAAAGATACAGCGCCCATAGAAGTCTCTAAACAGCCGGCTTTCAGCCGAACCGCAATTCAGCCTCTGCGCCCTTCTGTTCTGCGCAATTTTCGAAGCATCCAAAGCTCAGACTCTTACAAACTCTTTGCTCATCGCTCTGTCATTCCCTTGTTTTCTGTGCTTTTTTTTTGTCAATAGCAAAGCAAACGAGCATCTTGTAAGACTTTCTTTTTATGTAGTATGAACGGTTCTGAGGGAAGCCGTTCGAAAAACACAAAAACCAAAAAGAAAAAAAGGTACGACAGAAAAGGCGAAAAGGCGAAAAAGAGGCACAAAGACAAAATAGAAGCGTCGAAAGTTTGTTTCTCGATGTACATATGGAAGGATTTTCAGACGCAAAGAACAATATTGTAAAAATAGACGGATCGAAATGGTAGAGTAGGGGGAAATTTCCTGTGAGAGGTGACTAAAAGAGGTGTGTGGGTGTTACAGAAGACCGATGTCGGCCGATAGGGGTGGGGGGTGTTGAAAATGGAGTGGGCATGCGGGAACGGAGGAAAAGAACCTGGCTTCTGGACTTGGCAACGCTTTGGGTGGTTAGGTGGTATATCGGAGGTTTGGGTCACGTGACGAGTAATGGTTTTGCCGGGGTTTATCCGCCGTGACGGCGTGGTCACGTGATCACCATACAGTCTTTCGCAGCGAGCTGCAAAGACCGTATTCGGAATTTATCGAAAACGAAAAGAAGATACCAGATGAGAAGAGATGAGATGAGAAGAGGAAAGTCGGGTTCCCTTATTTATGTCGAGGGCGAGCTCAAAATACGTCAGAACTGCAATGTTGGGAACCAGACTCTTCAGCACAGGGAGAAACCTTTTTTACGCAGGTCCGAATGCCGCAACGGCTAGAAGTTTGAGAAGATCCCGTCAGCTGAAACGTCCAGCGACAATAGAGTCCTCGTTGGTGACCAGGATTCGCCCAGCAACGGCTATCACGACTGCTGAGTCGTATGATTTACAGAAAACAATCGATCTGCTCAGTGGTAAAGGGTACCGGCCCACTACTCTGATACCGAATGAGATAATAAGCTTCAAGTATTTCCACGATGGGAGTCGCGGTGACATTATGGTTCTTGCTCAAAACGGGTCGATAGTATCGTGGGGGTTCGATGAGAAAATGATGCGTGATGAGATTTTACCACTTGTGTCCGAGGCTCGTGTGAACTCGCTGCTTGACGCTCAGTATGAGAGCGAAGATTTGGACTACGTTGAGGTAGAAAGCGAAGACGATATGAACCATTTGAAGCGTAACTATGCTATCGGAGAGGAGAGCTGTGTTGAAAACGAGCTCATCGTTATCAATGGTGTAGACCACGAAAGAGCACTGCTGGATAAAGCTGCCTTTGCCAGTGGGATATCGAGAAGTACGAGATTGGCCGTGCTTGAAGTCGCTTTAGATTCCCACATTGAGAAGACAAGAGTGTTTACCGAGTCGCTGTCTCGCGGAAAGAAACTGAACATCAGTGAAAAGGCTGTCTTGCAATCTACAGGTCGTTTGTTTCTGATGAGGGGTAAGCTAAACCTTTACAGCGAGTTGATCGAAACACCGGATTTGTATTGGAGTGAACCACAGCTTGAAAAACTCTATCGCCAAATATCTAGAAACTTGGACATTCAACCCCGAATCAGCATCCTCAATACCAAGCTAGATTATGCCACAGATGAGGCTAGGGCTTTGATGGCGGTGCTCAACGAAAAGAAGGGTACCCGACTAGAGTGGATCATTATTTATTTGATTACCGTTGAAGTGTGCTTTGAGCTTTATCATTTCTACGAAAAGTACGAAAATATGGTGGAAGCTAAACACAAAGATGCAGCTCTAAACAAATAGTGACCAGAAGGATTATCATTCTGTTAGGAAGGAAATGTTTTTTTTTTTTTCAATTATGCTTGTACATACATGTGTATATATATTTTAGGTTTTGATATTCATACGATTCATTAAAGTAAAAATGGGAAATTGTTCTAATCGGTTTCGTTATTTTTGGAGAGGTGCTTCAGTCATTGTTATCGTCTTCTTCCTCATCATCAAAGTCGTCGTCGTTGTCTTCATCGTCATCGCCGTCCCTGTCGAGCGGATCAGTGATAATCAAAACTGTTTCGTTTGTTTTGTTCGATCTCAAGCAAATCTGTGTCAAGTCTTCTACAACGTAATCTGCACCCGCATCAAACAACAACTCCTTATCATAAGTGCTAGTCAATGCAACAACAATCGACCCGTTAGCTTTCCCCGCTTTGACTCCGACTGGCGCATCCTCGAAAACGACAGTGTTCACCTCTTTTCTGTCATCATTCCAAACTTTCTTCAATTGTTCAGTGGCCAGAGCGTACCCAGCAGGGTCTGGTTTACCCTTAGCAACATCGAAGGCCGTAATGAACACTTCTGGTTTCTTAATTGACTTCAACAAATTGTCAAACCATGCATGGGCAACCCAAGGCGATCCGCTTGTAACAACAGCCCACTTTCTGTGATGAAACACTTCACCTGGTAGTGAACCTGTAGGCCTATCCAATGAGATCAGCAAATCAGCGGAGCCAGGAACCAAACAGACAATGTCCATGTAGTCGTTGGCTATGGAAAGCTCGAATTCTTTGACAGCTTGGTTATTGGTATTATCAACATCGGGAAAGAATTTTGCCAATATTTCTTCCGTTCTTGAACCGTGTGACACTTGGGAAAGCGTGTTGTAATCAACATTGTACTTTTCGCATAGTTTCAGCCAAGCCTGCTCTGCTGCATCTGTGGAACTCACCAGAGTCCCGTCTAAATCGAAAAGGACGTAATCAACAGCAATAGATGGCATTATGATTGATATTTATGAATAACTGGCGCTTCTTATAACTGAAGAGCTGCAACTTTGGATGGGTGAAATGATAGCTAGTATCAGTTTTTAATGGTGAAAGGAATAGATTCGACGTTTTACTACTCAGTAAGATGTTTTAGTATATACCCTTAAATCAACTAAAGGAACTTATAATGATAGCACGTTTACAATAGTTAGAATCTTCATAGACTACTGTTAACACAGGAAGAATATGAATTTATCGACAGATGAACTCCATTTTCTGAAGCAAAGGGTGTTTTATAGTTGAATGCAGGAGATACGTGGCCTTATATTCTCTTCAGAACTTTGTAGTTCCGGTACCCCATGATTTTTCTTACCTTTTGAGCATGAGTTACGTTGCTTTTCTTTTGAAAACCACTTCAGGCAAACGCCTTTAATAGAACAATCATCTCAGTAAAAAGCTGTTGGAGCTCGGTATAGTATGGCTTAGCATGATCGGCATTGGACCTAACATCCTGCAATTCAATTCTTACCCGCGCTATCCATTGAGTTATTAGGCTGCAGCTAGTATCAGTCGTTTCGTAATGACATCAACGAACCCTTGGTTGTGTCAGTCCTTCTTTACCCCGAAATACATAGACTACTCATTTTCAAATCACTCTATCATCAAGAGAGATGACTGATTCACGAATCCTAATTCGCATAACAGTTTCATAGTCAGTAGTCGATTGCTCTGTAACTATTATACTTCCCATACTTTCTCATTTTAACTCTCTTTCGAGAAGATATGGTCGGTATGCGTTAAATCTGCTTATTCTGTCGTGTGTCACAATAAATGACAAAACATTAACCGGATATACAAGGAAGTCCTCCGTTATAAACTTGAGTATTGTTGTACCAACTTGAGCCTGCTGGATGCATGTTTATCAAGGCAACGTTTAAGGGATAGTTTTCCTTTTGCTGATTATCAGTGAAGATTGTTAAGCTGGTGTACAATGTCACTATTATGGGATCAACGGAATAACCCGGTATTGTTCATATGCGGCTACTATCTATTGTTTGTCGTATTGACCATCGTGGCATTGTTTCTTATATATTGTTCGTTCACCTATTGGACTAACTCAAAGGACATTTTGGCTGCCGAGGAGCGGTATCTAAACTCTGGAGCGGAGACACAAGTATCCATCGACAAACACATGATGTTGGATGAGAGAGATTTGTACCCTGATTTGACGTCACGGAATGGCCTAATGGCAGAGCCTTACCACTTCAATCGGTACCCAAACTTGTCACAGATAGTCGAGTTCAACGCCCGTCAGGATTCACAGGCCTCTTCCTCCACTGTGAGAGATATGACTAGACTTTATGTTTGATTAACTTCCACCGAAAAATAGCATCACACAAACCATTGCGTCTCAAGAGACCAGAAACATTATCGATATATACATATAAAGGGAAACAATCCTAGTAATGTAGTTTAATCACTATTGGTTTGAAAAAACCGAGTCTACGAAACTTTTCAGATGCCGGGGTCTTAAAAAATGCTACAACTATAAGGTCAATCTATACTTTTTGACATACTATTGTTACAAGACAGTGCAGCTCAACTCTCACGGGCGTTTTCAGAACTCAAGATATGCGCGTACTGGTTTCTTGCAATGCTATCTTGTTTAATAGCACGTTGTATTTGGTCAGTGATTTTTTCTACGATACCGTAGGCTTTATGACAGCAGTCGATCAATGACAAGGCATCCATTGGCAAACCACCTGCTTTGGACACTTGCACAACTTCTCTGTTTTTATTTAGCGTCACAGTTAAAACACCGTCTCTCAACAGTTCTTCCTTCAAAGAAGCGTCAATAATCGAAATTTCTCCGTTGTGTTCACCTTTGATGTTCTCTTCTGTATCATCTGGATTGAAGAAAGAGAACGTGACACAGACTGGCACATGCAAGACACCTAGTGATACAGGTTCTCTTTCGTCAACTGGGTGTACTGTCACTTTTTCACCGAGAACAGTGACATCGGGCTTCTTAAAGTGAAGTAATGCAGTCATCACGGCGATACAGCTCGCGTCGATGAGTCCACCATCGCAGTCTAAAAAGTGAACATCTGCTCTCAGTGACCAACATTTGGAGCCCGCTATTATACATAAACCTTCCACATCCAATGCGCCCGACCTTCTTACAGCTTTTTCAATCATTCTACTGATCAAGACTTCTTCTTCTCCAGTGTTGTTACCGTTTTCAAACTGAGCGCCGGCCATCGGTGTTGTTTCCGTTGTTATATGGAACAGCCCTTCAAAAGGTCTGTCTTCGTAGGGTTGAGCTACCTCACAACTGATACGACATTGTACTTTGGTCTTACCCATCGTCACAGTAACATCACCGTATGCTTCTCCTAGTTCGATCTCCACATCTCTGAATTGATCACAAGCACGACCATCTAATCGTTGTTTGAGCTTCAATGCCTCCAAAATAAACTTCGATTCTGAATTGCTGATTTCTATATCCTTTGCCATAATGCTCTCCTGCTGTGATGCTCCACAGTTTTAATCTCACTTCAGGTAATATACCTCTCTCTCATAGGTTATCTCATCTTCAATCACTACAATTTCCTGTGTTGAATGAAGGTTGAATTCTTTAAAGCTTTCTTGCAATTCTTCACAAGCAATTAAAGAAACAATGGAAAAAGTAATTGAAAATGGATCAAGAGAATCCATAAGAGAAGATGAGGCAAAGGACAGCTGAATACAAGAGATGAAGGAAGTGGCACCGATCCACTTTGCATGCATTATGCAGATTGATGAAAACAAAAGCCAAATCTCCAATTCGTGCAAATACAATTGTTTACATAAATCTACCGGTATTGTATAAACCTATGCCTTGGCATTTTTAAAAAATCCATCGATACGTCCTTTTCCCTTGGCAACCTTAGGCTTAGCCACCTTAACCTTCTGAACGGTTTGCTTTTTGACGGTGTTTGAACCATTAGGCAACCCTGTAGACATGGCTGCTTTGATGAGTAGTTCTTTCTCTTTCTCGGACTGCACTGTCTCATTCTTGTATTTGTCATAAGCGTGAAAGCATTCCTTGATGTTAAGCTCTGCAGTTTCTAGAAGAATCAAATTCTGATAGGCTGGTTGGGGAATAAGAGACACTAGAAGGTTGCACGACATGATACACTTAAGAGACAGTGCAATGTTATCTGGTAATGACTTTGGAATGTCTAAAGACGCCGGAAAGGAATTGTAAATTCGAATCACTTTTTTAAACAGCCAAGCATTTATCGATTGTGGTTCGATGCGATAGTATTTGTCACCAGCTTCTTCCACTGTACAAGATATATTACTGATACAGCTTTCCCAAATTTGAAGCGGCACTTTCCCCCAGTTTTGATCATGGTTGTTCATTAGTTTCTCTTGATAGTCGTTGCTAGTATAAAAATTGGTATCTGTGTCAACCACAGGCGGGACACCAGGCTGGGAGAAAACCTGGCCTTCGTTCTCCACAATGCTATTTCTGTAGAAGTACCCACATATATTAAAAGTTAAATCGTACTTCTCTGCGTACATTATCGAACCATCTTCAATTGTGTATCCGTCCTTTCTGTTATCTTCATTTATTAGAAAGGCAGATTTAAAGGTCTGTGAGTCAGTGGTGTAATGATACTTATCAGTCACTAAGTCTCGCGAAGAGTTGTAGTCACACCCTTTGCTAAACTCCTTAACTTTAAGCTGATATACTGAATCATTGTGTATGAACAACTTTACAGGTTTTTTCGACTCATTATTCGAGGGATGTGGTAGTTCAAATATTTCAACAGGTGCCTCTATGGTATTAGGCAACACCATTAACGTATGCTGTTTACTCAGCGTTTTATCAACAGTCATTGTCTCTATTGCAATGCAGTCTTTGGTTCTATGCTCAACCTGTATCCTGCAGATGTCTTATACTTTTGACGCGTTTCTTCACGTCAGAAGCTGTGATAGTGAGATATAAACAGAAAAAAGCGTTAAACTGATGCGAGCTAACAAAACCTTTTCGATTTTCGATTTAATTATACGTCGTTACCTTCAATAACTCGAAGAATCCTACGTCTCTCTCTTTTATTCACTCGACTTCATCTCATTGAAATCTCGTTTAATGATCTTAAGCATTATATAAGGCTACATATTATATCGAATTTTTCGGATACCGTAAGAAATCAAAGCGAAGATAGAATAAAACTATGCGAGCCCCTCGCAAACATTATCACCTACTATTTACCACATCGTTACAATGCTTGACTGGACCACTATCTTGAAGTATCTGGTTGCTGCTTCGGTTGTTGTCGCAACTAGTATATGGTTTGTCAATTCCGTGATTATTGAATCGAAAAGAGATCTACACACAATCTCACTGAATGCACAATCAAACGTCGAGTCTGTGAGAAAAGAGCATGAAACAGCTATATACAGAAACCTGTTGGTTCCTACTTCCTTTCCGCTAACTACCGGGCTAAATTTAAGCATTGGTTACAGACTAAGAAATGGTAATTTCAGTGATTTATGGTCGGCTATTATGGCCAATGGTGGTTCAACAATACTGCAATTCCATGACGAAGAAACTGCTCTAGTGAAAATTAATAGCATAGCGAAACAAATTACAGAGAGGGTCAGTAGCCTTGAAGCACAGAAGGTGGGAATTGCCACTTTTATTGGTTCATCCACAGGTTTTTCTGTAGGTGTTGCCGGTTTGATGCTCTCTTTGGAATCTTGCATCCCATGGTTTCTCCATTCAATACCAAGAGAAGATTTGGGCATCGATGTTCTCTTCATTAATGATTGGAAATCGACTAAATATTTGAACGGTAGCGAAAAGTGGTATAAGATGGTTGTCGTATGCGATTGGTCCGATCATCGCAGCGGCAATTGTTCTGAAAATATCATCTCAATCAAAGAATTTATAGGCCAGTTGAACGATTGCAGCAATTTCGAATACGATCCAAAAGATTCGTCTGACGATGCGAAGGTTTTGACTTATGTTTTGAACCCTTTTGGGGGTAGTACCAGTTTCACTCAAATGTGTCTTGTCAGTAGTGTGTCTTCGTTCATCAAAAGTTTCCCACTTGGTCATTCCTTAGATGAAAATGATCACCTAACAATATCTACTAGTTCTCATTGGAATCATTCGCTGTCTGTTCAAAGCTGGACCAAGGTTCTATCTACCTTACTGCATGGTGGATCTGTTTCTTTCATCAAGGAACCTAGGAGCTTAAACGATCTACCTAGAAAAACTACATTGCTTGCTATTTCAGGTGATTCTAAATTTCTAGATCATGTCTTAACGCAGTCCAAAGGTATCCGGACTTCTTTGTCAAAAGCATTGTTCAGTGAAGGCGTATTTAACAAGATTGGGCAAATTTCCAACCAGATTGATAAATTGAGATGTATTTATGTCCTGAACGACTTGAAAGAGGTTGCCCGAGTAACTGATTTTAGCTCTCCAATTCCAGAACTAAAAAACCCCTCGATTACTAGATACAGTACTTCCGATTTGACACTCCTAAGGTCACTTTTTGGATCGAGAATAGTTATGGAAGTTTATTCACCTTTTACAATTATGGGGCCTTTATCACATACCAACTATTATGACTACAGAGTTTTACCCTCGACTGTTGATGATCTCGTAACATGCTATGGCTCATTTACTACATCATTAGAAGCCAAACTGGTGGATACCAAAGAGAATCCAAAGCTTTTTGCCAAGGATAGACAAGGAATGTTAGTTATACGTGGATTCACAATAGGAAAACCTGTTGACGAAAAGGATTTATCACATGCCCTAGAGTTAGTGAAAAAATTCAACGGAGGCGAAGGTTGGATGCCATTACTTGGGGTATTCGGATTATTTGGTAATGACGGCTGCTTTTATGAATACAAATGACACTACTAAATATCTTCTCAGGGACGGATAATATCTACTAGAGCTATCATTACTTAGCATATCACTCAGTTATATACTTTGTTTCTACTTGCTTATTATTTCAAATCATTCAATATATGATAGTCATTAAAACTAGACCTATTTGTAGTAGTTATGGTCTTTCAAGTATTTGGAAACAACTTCGCGATCTCTGTCGACCCAATTGGCCTTTGATGTGATGGTGTCTAGTGTTTGAGCCAAACTTTGATCGAAACCCTTTGTGGATTTGTCTTTGAAAAAGTCTCTTATTTCAGCAATAGCTTCGCGAGAAGTGAATCCCGATGTAGCAACTGTCAAAATTGAACCTAACATAGTCAAAGAAGGAGGGAATTTTGCGTGAAGAGCATCCCAGTTATCTTTGGTCCAAGCCCATAACGTCTTTATACCTTCCTTGTGACCTCTCATACCACCCATAGGGATGTAGATATCTTGATTCAAAACTGTTCCATCAAATAAGTAGCCAAGAGTTCTCTTCATTAGAGCAGGGTCTTCAAATCTACCCAAACATCTCAAAGCGGAGAGTTTCTCATCGGAAGAAGAAGGATTTTTGTAAATTTTGAACAATTTCTCGTAATTCTTGACGTCACCATCTCTGGCAACAGTGCTAAAGACGGATGCTTTGATCAACGGTGGAATCGCACTGCTGTCACCGGCGGTGTATTTTTCAAACATCTCCAATGCCGCTTTCACAACTACTGGATCTTTTGCTGCAGCTGAAGAAGCGAACATTTCAACCTTCAAACGTTGTGATGCGTAGGACTCTTCATTGGAGAACTCCCAACCCAAAGAGTGAGTCTTTTCCGAAATTAATTGTCTGGTAAATTCATTCAAAGCCTCCAAAGTTTCGTTAGACTCAAAAGCCCAGGCGGCTTTTAAAGATCCCAAACTGTTGATGATCTGTTCCCATACAACAAAAGACTTTTCCTCCTTCCATTGAGATATCAATTGTAAGAAGTTTCTTGTGGAGGTGTAACCTGACAAAGACAAAGTCTTACAATCAGCTACTAGACCGGTACGGTCTTCGACTGAAAGCAAGTCGGACTGTTTGGACAAAGCAGTCCATCTTTCGTCAGAGTAAGAAGTGACATAAATACCTGCTTGGTTTGCATTTGTCTTGATAAATGCAGGATCATCCACGGTAACGGTCAATTCTCTGGTATCCAAAGTCAACGAGTGATCAACACCGGAGTTTGTCTTCAAAGACAAAAACACAGGATATAAAGTGGTATCTTCTTCTGGTTTGACATCAGCTGTGTTTAAGTAACGGTTTTGTTTGAAAGTAATCTTGTTGCCATCTTCAGTGACAGAAACGATTGGGAAACCAACTTTTTTGGTCCAGATATCCATAACTTTACGGACGTCCTTTCCGGACGCATCGGATAGAGCGTCCCATAGGTCTTCTGTTTTAGCGTTACCAAATTTGAATTTGTTCAAGTATTGAGAAACACCCTTGACGAAAACGTCCTCGCCTAACCATTGAGAAATCATTCTCAACAAAGAGGAACCCTTTGCGTAAGAAATATGATCGAAAATTTGGTTGATCTCGTCGGCTCTCTTAACTGGAACTTCAATTGGATGGGAGGACCTCAAGGAGTCTAAGCCCAAGGCACTTTGTAAGTCGTCGGCAACGTATTGTTCCCACACTTTCCATTTAGGTTGGAATTCGTTACAAGCGTACCAAGACATCCAGGTGGCAAAACCTTCGTTTAACCATAGACCTTCCCACCAGTCCATGGTGACCAAGTTACCAAACCATTGATGAGCCAATTCGTGTTGCACAACCTCAGCGACACGTTTGATACGATCCAAACTGGCATTTTTCTCGTCTAGCAAGAGGTCAACGACACGGTATGTGATCAACCCCCAATTTTCCATGGCACCTGCTGAGAATTCATGAACAGCAACAGAGTCCATCTTTGGCAAAGGGTACTCAATGCCGAAGGCCTTTTCAAAGAACTCTAAAGTCTTAGCGGTCAAATCAGCAGCGTATTGGCCCAGATGTTCTGAACCAGGTGTGGCGTAAACCCTAACTGGGATCCTGAAGGCTTTACTTTCGACGTATTCCAATTCAGCAACGATGAAAGCGACTAAGTATGTAGACATCTTTGGGGTTGGGTTGAAGTGTGTGAATTTCTTACCGTTCAAGACCTCTTCATTTTTAACGTCCATGTTGGACAAGTGGGACAATTTAGGGTCCGAAATCAATGTAATTTCGAAGGAAGACTTCAAGTTAGGTTCATCGAAACATGGGAACGCTCTGCGCGCGTCCGTGGGTTCCATTTGGGTGGTAGCCATGTATTTGGTCTCACCAGTAACACTATCAACGTATTTGGCACGGTAAAACCCGGCCATAGTGTCGTTCAAGATACCAGTGAACTTGATGTCCAAGGTCACGTTATCAGAACTCTTCAAAGTCCCCGCAGGAAACTTGAATCTGCTGGTCTGGTTGTCTTCATCGGTAACAGTCTCTACCGACTGAACTTTACCGATCTTAGCCTCATGGATGTCCAACTCAAACGTGTTCAATTCGACAAAATCGCTTGCCTTATCGTTCACCTTCAAATCAATACTCACTGTACCGTCGAACTTGAAGGTATCGAAGAATGGCTCCAATTGCAACTTATAGTGCAATGGTGTGACGTTTTGCGGTAATATAATACGGTCGGATTGACTAGACATATTGTGTTCGTATGTAACTGCAACTTTCTCTGTCTAAATAGGGGAAGGATATTCTGGCGAATAAATGATCTATGTTGGAAATGAATATGAAATTCCGAAAAGTGTGTTGTACTAAACCACTAGAAAGGATAGGATTCCAATTCAACAAAGTACTTTCTTTTTATAAAGAGTCCAAAGTTGACTACAACATTGATTCTCCATAGATGAAACACAACAATTGCACTAATGCTTGCTTAAAAATTCGTATCTTTTTCTTATTGAACAAATCTATTTTTTTTTTTTTCTTTGCAAATCCATTTACATTTCACAATTTCCTTTTCCCGTTCAGTCAGACAGATAGATAGCTACAGCTTCCATAATTTTTTTTTCAATTTGACACTTTCATGTTAGTTAAATGGTATGAGATTGACTAGCGAAATTGGGTCGAAATGTGCAAGTCGTAGTGAGTACGTCGAGCGCATCGACTCAATGCGCCATTGAAGCGGTTATATTGGGACAAGGTATGACGGTGAGTGGACGAGGAACGACGGTGAGTGGACGAGGAACGCGAATGCTAGGGAGAAGAAGATGAACAAGTTTTATTCGAGGGTTGAAAAGCCAATGCTATGCCGATTTGGATGCCATAGTCAAGCGTCAAGGGTGTCGAATCTTCTGCTGTTTCTTGCTCCGCGTGAAGAAACAAACTGCCAGATTGACCGACTTGGGACCAAGATCACGTGGTTGACACGTGATCTCGTTTTTTTTTTTTTGCTCCTTTCCCCATTGTCCTGGTGGTTTCTTGCCCCAAAGTTAAAGTCATCACCATTCTGAGCTGAACGTTACGTTAGGTTTAGCAGTTGCCATAACTCGAAAGTCAACCGACAATGTTGCCATTGGCTCCCCAAATATTATTGCCGGCGTGCCATACCATGCCTCTTCTTGCCTTGCCCCAAGTAGGAGCCAGAGAGTCCATTCTGTGTGTTATTTGTTTGTACATACGATAACAGATGCTTTTTAGTGCTTTCGCACTTGTTGCAGCTGAATTTAGTGTGGGCGAACAGGGTCCTGGACGCAGCAAAGCGCGTCCAGCTACCTCGCAAGCCACCCAGTATCCTTGGTACTTGCCCGAACATTTCGCACAGTTTGGCGTCTCG
The DNA here is from genome assembly GCA_003705805.3 of Kluyveromyces dobzhanskii. Taxonomy (NCBI): domain Eukaryota; kingdom Fungi; phylum Ascomycota; class Saccharomycetes; order Saccharomycetales; family Saccharomycetaceae; genus Kluyveromyces; species Kluyveromyces dobzhanskii. The sequence continues at coordinate 281,806 of PPJP03000001.1, read as the reverse complement.
AGGGCTGTATACATGATTTCGGTTCCATCTGGAAATCCTATTGGAAATCAATGAAGTGTAGTTTTTTTTTTTTTTTCCATAGTTTTTTCCAGTGCTTAGAAACAAGAAGAGCGATGTTATGTACTTATCTATTCAAATAGCGAGTATTAACGTCTGATACTGCGTACCATTTCTAAAGTTCAATGCTAGCTTGGGTTAGTCCTGAACCAATCTTCTCTTGACTGAAACCGAGATCGACGTTCTGTTTCTGTTTCAATTCTCAAACCTCGTTACAATGGTGCAGGACACTCTGATTCGAAGATCTATCAATACGTATTTTACTGATTTTTCTTTTTCGGAGTTAAGCGACTATCATATAACAGATATATATATATATAAGTGTATGTCTGTAAGATTTCAGACAAACCGATGATGTAGTATAACAATCTTTTGTATGTTAGACCAATCAGCTGCTACAAGCACACCATAAATATTCCAAAACCTCACTCCGCAATGACTGCTGCCACTGCTGCTCCTAAGCTTCTTTTCCTGCATGGTTTCCTACAAAACGGTAAGGTCTTCAGTGAGAAGTCTTCTGGTATCAGAAAACTGCTGAAGAAATCTAATATTCAATGTGATTACATGGACGCTCCAGTGATACTGGAAAAGAAGGACTTGCCATTTGAAATGGATGACGAAAAATGGCAAGAAACTCTAAATGCTGGCGTTAACAAGGCTTGGTTCTATCATAGTAACATCTCCCACGAATTGGATTTAAGCACCGCTATCGAAAGTGTCACAAACTACATCAAAGAAAACGGACCATACGACGGTATTGTTGGGTTCAGTCAAGGTGCCGCATTGGCCTCTATCATCACTAACAAAATCACTGATTTGATCCCATCTCATCCCCAGTTCAAGGTATCCTTGTTGATATCCTCTTACTCATTCACTGAACCAGATCCAGAAAATGAAGGTCAACTGAGAATCACTGAAAAATTCCGCGAATCTTTTACACCAAAAGACGACCGTACCACCAAGATGTTGTTTGTCTACGGTACCTCAGATATGGCCGTTCCATGTGAAAGAGCTAAGTACTTATTAAACATTTACACCAAGGGTCAAGAAGTTGAAGATTGTAAAGCTTACGAACATCCAGGTGGTCATATGGTTCCAAACAAAAAAGACATTATCAGACCTATTGTCGAAGAAATCAACAAGTCATTAGGTGCTGATGCCTAAACTCGGAATAGCAAAACAATAACTGTTGAAAAATTCTATAGACTTGATAAATAGCCTCTACATGTAAATGCATATTAGTTTCATTAGCTTCATAAAATGCGTAGTGCTTAAAAGAAAGAATATTATACAAAATTATTTTCGATGAGATGGGCAAATTGAACTGAACACATCGGCATTTCACCAGACAACAGCGATCACTCCCCAAAGATTGATATGTCTCAAGACGTCACTCATATGCGCACAGCCGTCAAGCTGGCGAAGTATGCTTTGGATCACAGCGAAACACCTGTTGCCTGTATTTTCGTTCATGCGAAGTTGAACAAAGTCATCGCATATGGGATGAACGGTACTAACGTATCGATTAGTGGTATCTCACATGCAGAATTTATGGGAGTAAAGCAAATTCAAGATAAATATGGGACGGACCCAAGCATTTTCTCCGAGATTGTTTTATATGTTACCGTGGAACCATGTATCATGTGTGCGAGCGCACTCAAACAGCTAGGCATCAAAAAAGTTGTATTCGGTTGTGGAAACGAAAGGTTCGGTGGGAATGGATCTATTCTGAGTATCCAGAACGACACATCAACTGTTAGATCTAATAAATTCGTGAGTGTACCGGGAATACTGCGTAAAGAAGCAATTATGCTTCTTCGATACTTTTACGTAAGAGAGAATGATAGAGCGCCTAAACCTAGAACCAAGAAAAATAGAAAATTGGATAGAGAAACCTTCCCACCTCTACAATGGGACAAATATCTGTCGCATGAAGAGTTTCTTGAAGAGTTTGGTAAGGAACATGAAAATTCGTTTAGCTTAAACCAAGACGTTTACGACTCTATTGAATGGGATTTAATAGACAGTAATTATGGTGACGATTTTATGGTTGATCTACAAAAGGAAATCGAATTAACTGAAACGGCATTAAAAAACATTTAGCAAAAATTTGACTGTATTTGGGTTCTCGCAGATTTTAACTAAGCGATGAGTTGTGCTGGTTATTTGGTGTGTTTTTTTATTGAATAGAAATAGCTAGCTATATAGATAATCATAAAATCAAAAATAAAAAGACAAACCTATTAAATAATCAGTCAGCCCCGGTGACTATGAGTGTTATGGTGTATTTTTCAAGACACTTGAGGTGGCTTGGATCCTCTATTGTCATGCGCTCTCGAGACGTTGTTCTATTTTAGACCACTTATCTACCATATCGTCATAGAAATCGATGTGTTTTTGTGCCAATGAGGCTAATGAATCTTTCAGCTCTAAAGTTTTTATATGCTCGAATTGCTCAACTTCTCTGAGCACTTCCTTTTCGAATTCGTCTGCAACCTGTTTTGATTTTTCGACTTCATCCGTCAACGATTGAACTCTAGTTTCGAGCTTAGCGATCTTATCTCTTCTTGCCATTTCCTGATTGATACCGGCAAGTTCTTCCAGTTTACTCTTGAAATAGTTACCAGATCCATACCCAGACAGTAGATTGTTTTTTTCGTTTATAGATCTGGTTAGATATTCAGACAACTCCTCATAGTCTATTTGTTTTTGGTCCTTTAACCTAATAAGTTGTCTCAACGCCTCAATGTAGTTGATCATGTCTTTGATATCAACATCGTACTCGTAGTCGACATATTTGTTAAGGTCATTCAAAGAGTCTGTTAGATGCATTGTACCATCAGTGAAAGCTTTGATTCCGCTCGATAGCTCTTTTTCGTCACAACAAAGCTCCTGTAATCCTGATAAGGATACTTGCAATTTCTTCAAATTCTGCCCAATAAGGTCTACCCTTTTCACAGATTTATGGAATAGTTTATCTAAATGGCTTAGGTTATGGTCCAGCTTCTCGCTCTTTTCTTTTATCTCCACGAACTCATCTCTTTGCCTGTTGACATGTTTAAAAGCGTTTATCAAAACATCGCTAACTTCGGAAGTAGAAATCTGTCCCGTCAAACTTCTTCTATAGATATCCCAATCTGAGCTAGTCAAGAAAGTGTCGACAATCCTTGATTTAGAAAGTTCTGAATGACTCAACAAGCGGCGCATGAATGTTTGGAGAGAACGGCAACGTTTTTGAGTAAACGAATGGGAGAATCTGTCCCCTGAAAGATAGTTCAAAACTTTCTTGTCAGGTAAAGGAGGGACAAGTAAAGTAGGGTGATCATTGACCAAGATTTGGTGCAGGAGTACGAAGTCATTGTAGCGTCTCACTACACATACCGGCTCATCTTTGCCATCTATCTTTGTTGATACTTGATAAGTAATATATGTTTGTGAGTGTGTTTTCTGTTTTTGTGGGTCGGAAACCAGTACATATACCTTGGTGAGCCGCTCTTTACTAGTGAGGGTATCTGAGTCGCTCATACTGAGATATATATAGCTGTTTGGTGGACGTCAGTGAGTCTCCTTTGGATTTCAGTTTGGATCTTCTATTCATCGATCCCTTTTTTATCTGTTGAATGTTCAACCTAATCGAATTCAGTATTTTTTTTATTTTGTTATTGATGCAAATGACAATTAAGATTATATAGAGATATACTTAAACATGAAACCGAAAATACATCAACGGTGTAGTAATTTGCGCCAGCAATACTTGTCAAGATGTGACCTGAACATCTTCTTGCTGCAATGAGGTACATCTGATATGTATTACGATTTCAGGTATGCGTAACTCAATCAAAATCATTTTTAAGAGTCTATCTCGTCTATCAAGTCCCATACTATGTCGCTTGCAATTTGTTCCTTGTAGATATCATGCAAAGTCTTTATATCAGGGTCTGTCGGTAAGTATTGAAGCTCTGAAGCTTCCGTTATTATCGAGGCAGTGCCTCCTTGGAACGAGCTCAGAGTGGGATAGTATCCTAATCTGTTATTGTCTACATATTTGTTTCTGATCTCAATTCCTTTGGTTGTATTGCGCCTATTCCAGTGATGCAGGTAGAACTTCTCATTGTACTGTAGTTCGCTGAACGGTGGTAAAAATGGTGTGAGGCCTGTGAATGCTATTCCATGTGAAACACCGTTCACAAACACTTCGAGGTTTGAGTTCTCCAGCTCGAAATATTTTGGCGTATCGTTCTTGTTATCGTAATATTCTGGTTTTGTTGTTTTAACATAATCTGTGCTCTCATAGAAAAGTTGGTTTTTGTATCTGATTGCTATTTGATCTCTGATAACATTCGTTGGATCACATTCACGTAATAGGAATTTATAGAATTCTGTGTTTGGTTTCTTACCCCGTTTGTTAGCACCGTTATGATCAGTACTCAAGTCCTGGATTCGTTTCATGCTGTATTCCGCAGCCTGTTCATTTTGGTACTGAAGTGACGGCAGCGTTAATAAAAAACCAATCCTATCTCCAGCCCTCATTTCATTTGGCTTCAGTACCGTTTGTAAACGTCCCTCGTGAATGACCTGTAAACCTTTGTCCTTGACACTATATCCATAGAAATCACAACCAACCGGAGTTTCTGTTGACGCTTCTCTTCTACTTATACCACACCTGATATGCGCAGTTGCAGATACGTTCTTCATTTCAACCTCCCAGTAAACCTTCCCCTCTTTCACGCAAACTTCACTTCTAATGCTTCTCCATCCACAGTCCTCACTGACGCTTATTGAATGGTCTTCCAGTGAGAACGAAAGCTTATCGGATCTGTCCATTAAATTAATCGAACCGTTATCAGAGTATTCTGTTCCGCAGTATTTCAACTTATCCAGCATCAAGTTTGCAGCACATGGCTGGTATAGAAAGTTTCGCTTGTTCAAAGGTGTGTCTTCAGTGACATAATATCGTTGTTCGTTAATTGAATGAGATTCACTCAATTGCGGGAAATCGGGCTTCGTAACATCAGACCCTAGCTCAACTATATCTGAATCATTGTATGGTATCACTTGCGCACTCATTGATATCGTCTCTAACGCTAAAACCCTGTTGTATTGTAGGAGTTGTCGTTATACTTAATATTCAGGTGTTCTGCACATCCTTTTCCTATATTGACAGATTTTCATATTTCGAATTTCACAATTTTTAATAATGATTCAATAAACAGCCAAAGTCGGTAAAAGAAGGCCTTGTATTTAATCAGCCCTTTGTAAATACCACCGATAAACACTTCAGGAAGTAAATAGGGCAGCAGCCACTGTTCAATCAAGACAGCTCGGTTTTCAAAAGTGATCTTCATGTTGCAAGCCTGAAATTCGCAGTTTGAAATGGCAAATAAAGTTACAAAAGAATCATCTGGTAGTATTTACAGATCTGTGGCCGCATGCAAGCGCTGCAGGGTCCGGAAGATTAAGTGTGACAATAAGTTTCCATCGTGTACCAAATGTATCCAAGCTCAAGAGCCATGCATCACCATTGATCCCAGCACACGGAGAGAAATTCCTCGATCTTACGTTGTGTATCTCGAAGATAAAGTCCTTGCGTTGAAAGAACTATTGGAAAAGAATTCTATAGATCCAGAGGAGGCTGACGGTAATATACCCGCTACGAGTAGTGATAAAGCCTGTAACATTGGGCTATTCGAGGAACGAGAAAATCTCAGGGGTAAACACAAACTGCCCAATGGTAACGAGATGGCAGGCTTCATCGTCAATAGAGGCACCTCTATGCTCAATGGAATTGTGGACAACGTTCGAGATTTGAAAGACGCTAGTGACCAATTTGCTAAAGTTGGAATAGTGAAACAGAAGATGGAACTAGAAAACGATCTCGAAGAGCTGTCCACCTCATATCTTGGTGATTCAAGTGGGATATCATTCGCCAAAATGATGTTCACTGCAGTCAAATTCCGGCCCGATGTACTACCGAGAGACAAAAAAGTAAGTGCAGGTAATAGTGCTCATAAGGTACCAAAGTTTACGAAAAAGCACTCCTTCAAGATTCCGCCGAAGCTGAAAGCAGAATCTTTGATAGCAGACTATTTTACTGCATCGAACTCCCAACTTCCAATCTTGCATCGTGAATTATTTCTACAAAAATACTTTCGACCAATATATGGATCTCTTTCCCCCCATGTGTCATGGGCATCTGACCACAGCAAAATAAACGATTCGTTTCAGATACCTGAAATGTTTAATCCGCCTATATTCAAGCAAACACTAGAATCATATCTCGAAGATCACCCTGATGCAGAAAAAATACCTTCCGAATATCATCAACCGTTGTTCTTTTTAAACATTGTATTTGCAATAGGAATCTCAACGAAAATTCTAACCGATGATGGAATGGATCATCGTCTGTTCAAATTCTGTGCAGATCAATATCAAGATAGCCTTTACACCTCTAAAACTAATCGGCTTGAAGCCTTGCAAGGGTTGCTGCTCATCGCTGTATACTCATTGATGCGGCCTACGATGCCGGGTTTATGGTACACACTCGGATCAGCTGTTAGACTATGTGTTGATTTGGGTTTACACGCTGAAAAACTAAACAAAAATTATGACCCTTTTCTAAGAGATATTCGTAGACGACTCTTCTGGTGTTGTTACTCCATGGACAGACAAGTCTGTGCATACTTCGGCCGTCCTGTAAGCATTCCCGATGTCAATGTGACCGCAATGTTTCCCAGTGCACTTGATGATGCTTTGATTACTACTGCAGAAGACAATGTGAGAGACTACTCATCCCCTTCATTAGTCAATTCTGATCCAACATACAAGTCGGTTTGCTTATCGATGTTTCAAATACGAAAAATACAATCCGACATTGTGCAACGAATGTATGCTCCGAATGCTACAATTCCTGACGAGTTTTTAGACTTAGAAGATTGGAGAATATCGATACTCAACCAGTTAGACGTATGGTTCCAAAGAATTATCCCTAAGACTTCATTGCAGATGAACTGTTCATTTCCTCTAGATTTTTTTGCACTAAATTATCACTATACCAAGCATATACTGTACGGTTTATCTCCCAAATGCCCTACACTAAACAATGCTGGTTTCATTGTCGTGTATGAAAGTTCTATGGATATCGCAAATATAAATTACAAATTGACTATAGAAAAGAAACTGAATTATACTTGGGTGGCAATTCATAATGTTTTCATGTGTGGTATGACATATTTATACGTGATTTATCATACCAAACAATTCGATAATGCTATTCCAGTTAAGTTCGAAGAGATTTGCAACAAAATATTGTTTGTCTTGGTGTCACTTTTTGATAAATGTTCTGCTGCTGATAATTGTCACAAAATTTTTAAGGTCATGTCTTCAGTTGTCCTTAAGCTCAAGATGGAGGCCATGGGTAAGGAGTTTATAGCTGATAACTCACAAGTTCAAGTACAACCAGAGACTCCTCTAAACTTTTTAGGGAACGATTCTTTGCAAGAGTTCTTTGATGAAATGAACAGAAATCCCATTTCTACTGAAACTGTTCCATCCCAGGTATCGCCTGCTTCTTCCACGTTAAGTACCGGTCAACAAAGAGGTTCTCAAAGGGATGGCACCAGATTTTTTGAAATGATTCAACAATTGGGAGGTGAATCTATTTGGGGTGAGTTTTTCAGCAATTCTAATACATTTTAAATCATTTTTTGATCTCGTTCGATTAGTATAGACTTTTTTATTATTTTTGTATTGGATGCGCATCCGCAGACCTATTCGCACCCAGTAAATACATCTTTTATGGTGATAACTATCGTGATGTCGGTCAATGTTATTCAGGCATAAACTTTTTATTTGAATGTAGTACAAGCCTGTGTAAAGTGACGAAATCTGTTGAAGCTGAATAAACAGACGCCGGAACTAAAAATTAAAAAGGTGTTTTTAAAAACAACGATTTCAAAAAGGGTCAGTCGAATGAAATCTTATGAGCCATTTCAATGGCAGAGAGGTAATGACTACGAGACTTGTCCAACATGTTCAGTAGTATTCGCAGATTCCACCATTCAAGTCTCTCACGTAATGTCTCCAAGGTCCAATTAACTCTATTTTCTAAGCAGTCATGTGGTCTCTGTGATACCGCTAAGTCTGTGTTAGAACAAGTCATGCAGAAGCCAAACTACAAAGCTTGTAAATACAAAGTTGTTGACATACTGAAACCGGATAACAAAGAATGGTTTGACAAGTATTGTTTTGACGTTCCTGTCTTGCACGTTCACAACGTTGAGAATGCTTCTGCAGAAGAGGTAGGAAAACTATTCCACAGGCTCGATGAAAAGAAGGTGCAGGATTTGGTGGAAAAATTTAAATAGCTGCATTTACATATTATAACACTTTACCTGAACCTCTTAGTTCTCTTCAGCTTGGGAGATTCTTCTAGATCATCTGAGAGGAGTAGTTTCTTTCTTCGTGTTCCCTTAGCTGACTTTGATGGCATTCGACGAGTCTCCATTGGCTTCGTCAATGAACAATATTCTGGATTCGTTAGTTCAAGATCATCACTTGAAAGGGCGAATGCGTCGTCTTCGTTTGGTTTTGTTTGAGTGGAGTTGACTTTTCTTTTTGGCGGATCGAAATAAGCAGTGGGCCGATTTTTGATATTAGCCCGTTTTAATTTACTTTCTAACTCTTCAATCTTATCAATGAGATCCAATTTCTCCAAGTTCAAAGAACTTTTCTCCTTCTCCAAAGTATGCACTTTGTCATTGGCTTTCCTGAAAGAACTGTTTGTATGAGAAGAAGCGGATTCCAACTCATCGAATTGCTCTTTTAAGTTTCTATTCACCTCGACAAACTCCAGCTCTTTGGCTTTAGCTTGAACCAATTCGATATTAACATTTTGGAACTGTTTTTGTAGACTTTCATATTCGAACTTGGAAACAAGTGCTTCTTCTGATCTTTCACTGTTCTTTTTATTTAATGTATCTATCTCGTTCTTGCTGTCATTTAGTTCCTTTTGAAGGATTGCAGAGATCTCAGATTGAGCAGCCAATTTACTCTTCAAACTCGTTATTATTGCTTTATTCTCTTCTTGAACTTTGGTAAATTCTCTTTTGTCCAATTCATTAGATTCTTTGACTGAAGACAAATCTAACTGAAGAGCTGAGTATGTGTTCGAAAACTCCTCGAGCTCCTTGTTCTTCAAAAGCAGTTTATTATTAATTTCATCAATTTCATGATCCTTTAATTTGAGCATAGAAGCCATATCAGTTTTCTGCTGCAGAGCTATGTGCATCTTTTCGTTCAAAGCAGTAATCTGACTTTCGAATATTTCTGCTGCTGTCACTTTATTACCCAACGAGACAATTGCGTCTGGAAGTTTTTGAAGATTCCCAGTGGATGCATTTACAGTTTTTATTATGTGTTCGATGGAAGACGGAAAAGAGGACTCTTGGAAACTCTTTGATTCAGAATAATTATTGGAACCTACTCTTTGGATCTCTAAAAGGATATTTTCGATTTGGGGAATGACGGCAGTCAACTGTTTTGCTTCTTGGGTAACTAATTCAGTTTGTGAACTGGCACTGCTTCTAATTAACTCCTTTACGGAAATGAGTTCAGCAGCCACATTTTTAGTGCATTCGCCAATACTCAACTCTACTCTTTTTCCCGCGCTGGAAGTTCCTTCCTTGATGTTTTCGTAAACGCATTGCAATTCTGTTTTGAAGTAATTCTGTAAAATATCAGCACGTTTACCGAATGAAGTGTCTGAAGTATTTAGAAGCTCTTTGATCCCTGTGACAATTTCAGCTTTCAGAGAGGAAAGTTGCTGTAGCAGCTCGGTGTACTTGATCTTTTCCTCGCTCAATTGGCCCGAGCACTCGTCAAGCTCTTTTTTCTTATAATCTAACTCTCTATTCTTCTGTTGAATTGCATTTTCAAGATTCTTTTGAATTGTTTTCTGTTGCTGAAAGTTGGTCTTGAGAACCTCGGATTCACTTATCGATAGTTTGACCTTCTCGTTCAGTGATTTGTAACTCGAACTCAATTCCTTTATCGATTTATAATTCTCTAATTTGTTTACTTTCAAAACCTTAATTTGTTCCTCTAGCGCTGAAAGTAAATTTTTATGTGAATGGATATTTTCTTTCACAACTACGATCTCCGTTTTGTATTTTTCGATTAAATCTTTTTGTTGAGTATTCTTCTGCTGCTGCTTCTGTAGTTCAATTTTCAAATTGGAACATATTCTCTGGGTATTGGTGAAAGCTTCCAATAGCACATCATTAGAAGAATTGTCGACATTGACTGCTGAACTGTTTGCGGCAGGCAGCTCATTTGCATCTTTTTGTAAGGCGGCAGGATTTTGAGGTGACACCGGAACTTCCCTCACTTCAGTTATCTCCAACTCCTCATCACATACCTGATTTTTGGTCGGTGAAGATTTGGGCGTGCTTTGTATTAGTTCTTTAGTAGGTAACGGTTTATCCCTGGGAGATGATTGTTTTACACTGTCTTCTGTCCGTTGAAAGAAAGGATTCTCCATAATAGAAGACCCATTAGATTCATCCGATTCCACATCTTTCACATTTCTTAGCTTTGAGAATATGTTCTGTCTCGGTTTAAACCCAATTGAGTTATCTCTAAAGAAGTTTGACATGAATCTTTGAGTTCCCTAGTGATACCAAAATTTAGCCGCCAAAGGTAAAGGAAATATTCAAATAGCCCTTTCCCAATTTTTCAATGAAGTAGCTCTTTTGTCTCTTGGAAAACACACTTATTCCGTAATAGCAATGCTATTGTTTATATCAATAGATTTATAGGGCCCAAACAATCCGCTTCTTCAACAAATATGTCTTTCTCTTTTCCAAGCCGAATATCTGCTAAGCGCCTATAGAGAAAGTGTCATTTGTTTTATTTCCATATTATTTTTTATATATATTTTTTTTCGTCCATCATCAAAGCCAGTTTAGTAAAAGACGTCAAAATTCGAACTGTCAACATTATGCATCGGTTCCTCAAGCCTGCTGCTACCTCTGCTGTTTAGTAAAACCATGTTTAAGTGGTGTACAAAAAACACATATCAGTTGATTCACGCAAAAATTTATGGTGATCTAGAAAAGTATCAAGCAAGGAAAGGGTTTCCGTACATGCCATATAATATTATTTCAAAAAGCGAATGCTCAGAATGCGCGGTATGATACTTTCCATTGAGACAATGGGACTTATATATCCTGCAAACCATGTAAAGAAGAAACCGAGGGTACCGAAGGTGCTCTCCTTTTTGTATCAGACAGTATCAGTATCTTAATAATTCCTCTACATCATACCACCAGCTGCTTGACGGGTTTTTTAGTTGAACCTAAACAAAAATTTCACTACGGAATAATACACATTACCAGTTAGCTCGCCGTGTATTAAGAGCTTACAAACATTAAATCGTGCGTAAGATAAGAGCTCTCGCAGCAAGAACACATTATCATTCTTCTTCAGTACCACAAGAGGACCCTGCCACGATTTTTTTTTTCTTGCCAAGCATTCAAAACGTCCCTTTAATAGTTTTGTCACTCATAATAAAGTGTTGCGAAGGGTCCTATCCGGGTAATAGTATCACGTGGTACCTTTTTTCCTATCAGCTAAAGTTTCATTTAATATTGGATGCCTGCGTTAAATAGAGTTTTTCGGTGTATAAAAGGTTAAAGGGTTCAAGGCTAAGTAAAACTCAGTTTCCTTCAGAGGATTCTGAAAATACTTGGACAGATCTTTGGGAGTCTAACGCGATTTTTTTTGAAATTGTGTAGGGAATAATAGAACGCGGATTCTTTTGTTGCAACTGTGTTCATTTTCTGACTCTGAAAGTTTCGGGTGGCCTGTACTAGTTGATGAACTGTTAGTACTAAGCAATAACAGCAACGAAGACTACAACTTACTGATAAGAGACCAAAGCTGCAGATAAAACCGAGAAAATGGGGATCGACCGTGTATCTTTTGGCGCTAACAAGTGGAAATTTTACAAGACGTTGAAGAAATGGAAGGTAACGGATCTGATACTATGCGGTGTTTTATTTCTAGCGAACATTCCAATCTATTACCAGAAGCCATTTGAGAGACAGTTTTATGTCAACGATTTGACCATTTCGCATCCGTTTGCTGAAGTGGAAACGGTGAACAACAACGCATTGATGGTGTACAGTTATTTCGTTCCGCTGTTTACTATCATCTTATTCTCGTTGCTGCTAGCAGATCATAAGCATAGGTGGTATTTGATGTACATTTCTATGGTTGGACTTACTGTTACCTGGCTCACAACTAGTCTATTGACCAATTATTTAAAAAATTGGATCGGGAGACATAGACCCGATTTCTTGGCTCGTTGTATTCCTAGGCCAAGTACGCCGTTGAACACTTTGGTCTACGCTGCCGATGTATGTACAACTACAAATTTCGATTTGTTATACGATGGCTTCAGAACGACGCCATCTGGTCACTCCAGTGAATCCTTTGCCGGTCTAGGTTTCTTGTTCTTCTGGCTCTGCGGTCAATTGTTAACGGAATTCCCGGAAACAGGATCATGGAGAAAGACTCTAGCCTGTTTGCCCTTAGTTGGTGCTACCGTCATCGCTTTGAGTAGAACTGAAGACTACAGACATCACTTTGTTGATGTCATTTTGGGATCCACGCTAGGTTTTGTGCTTTCCCATTGGTCGTACAGAAGATATTTCCCATCAATTCAGTCTAATCTGCCCTTTAAGCCGCTTTTGGATGATTCTGACGTGGTGTTGGAAGAATACATACAGGTCCGCCCAACCACGGAGGAAGAACTGTTCCCTGTTTCTCGCACTACCGATAGTAGTTGAAATTGCTACTCTTCCTAAGCTCAGTTCGCGAGTTGTTTTTTACGCAGAAGCGTGAGAAGACCAGTGGAATGACAACGATACCAGGTGCAGTCGAGATCAATTCTATAAGATGGAAAAAATTAGTTTATATTTGAAACACATAATAAATTAGCAACACTTAACAATTATTTATTTCTGGAGTAAAACTAACTCGCGTATACTCGAACTCAATCACCGTTGTTTCGAAAATGAATGGAATTACGGCATTTTTGCAAATATATTGTCATAGCTACCTTAAAGGATCTTCAATTTGAATGGCTTTACCTTTCACTGTCAAAGAAGAAGAAAAATTCAAAATAAAAATACAAGCAAGATCCTTAAAATATCAAGTAACTTAAAGCAACCCAATAAACAATAATTGAAAAGTAAAGATCAAGAGAGACTCAATTAACAGGCACACAGCCTTCCGTTGACTGTAAGTCCAGTAACCATGTCATTGAGTAACTTAACTCTTAGTCAGTACTATGAAATACAAAAGTTAGAGACTGAGGCGTTACAGTCAATTTATATGGATGATTTTACGAACTTCACCAAGCGTAATTCATCTTGGGATAAGCTTCCTCAGATCATATTTGAGATTGCATTGAGGTCTCAGGAAACTGATCCAGCGGAATCGTCTCTGCTTCTACACGTTGTTCTCCCGTCAACTTACCCTCATGCTGCTCCGCAGATTACATTCAAGAATGTAACTAATATCACTGATGGGCAATTAAACAAGCTAAGGCAAGAAATCAAAGAGATTCACCAGCGATCAAACGGTCAAGAGATCATTTATGAGATCATAATAGCTACGCAGGAAGTGTTAGAAAATTCCCAGAAGCACATTGTAACGGATTCGTTGGAAGATCAAAGAATACAGAGGATCAAAGCTGAAGAAGCTAGATTGGAGGTCGAAGAAGAACAACGGGAAAAAATGATAGAGAGGAAGAAAATTCAAGACCAAAAGCTCATCGATGAAGTTTTCGAAAAGGAACTTGCCAAAAGAATGGACGATGAGGTATTTGAAGTCAACGACAAGAAGGAACTTGACTGGTTGCCGCCCCCCGAATTGACATCATCTGGAGAAGCATTTGTATTTTCTCAACTAATTACAGCAAAGCTTCCTAACAACTCACAGTACAGATTTAGAGCTGTTATACAGCCGCAAGCTATTAGTTTGTGCGACGATCCATTATCTTTTGCGAAACAGATGCTCGTGAGACCCTACATTCCAACGGATTCTCCACTGTACAACGTATTAAAGTCGTCAGACAAACTGGATAGCATTCAATATTTACTGACAGAAGTGGTTTTGGATAATCCCTACTTCAACACTAGTAATGGTAAGAAGGAAATTGCTATGTTGGAAAAAGACTTAGAGGCAGTCTTGCAGGTTAACCACGATAATGTTAACAGGCTTTATGGTTTCAGTGTTGAAAGACTTGGTAAAAATAGTCCAACTTTCCAATGGAAAATAAGGTTGCTTACAGAATACGCTCAGTTCAACACTGTTAGTGATATTGTTACATCGGTGGGTTTTGTGAATTTAGGAACAGCTAGAGGATGGATTTTGAGACTTCTTGAGGGTCTTGAAAATTTGCATAAACACGGTATTCCCCATAGATTGATCGATATGCATACTGTTCATTTATTGAAAGATACTGATTTTGGAACAACAGTTCCAAAGTTGACCCATCCTTCGTACGGGTATACAATACTATCTATGGTCACAAAATATCCTAACAAGAATGGCGTGAAACTAGAATTACCAGAAAATAAATGGACAGCTCCTGAACTAATAAAGTTCAAGGATAGTAAACCCCAAAGAAAAACTGATATATGGCAACTAGCTGTTTTATTCATTATCATAATTTCTGGTGTTGATACGACAATAACATTCAGAACTCCCAATGACTTTTTAGAGTCAGTTGAAATGGACGATAGTTTGTACGATTTTTTGAGAAAAATGTTACAATCAGAACCGAAACAAAGACTTGCACCATTAGAACTTCTTCCTATGAAGTTTTTGAGGACCAACATTGACTCTGGAATTGGTAAATTAAATTTATTTCCTGACGCAGCGATCGAAACTAGAACTTTGTCGACCCTGCCATCATCGTCAGGATCACAAACTCTAAGATCCCGTACAGCATCTAGGGCATCTACTGACGGGGGAAGGAGACGCAGTTTCAATATTGGCTCACGGTTTTCTTCTCTAAATTCAGGATCCAGATCCAGATATGCCACAGACTTTGAGGAAATTGCAGTACTTGGTAAGGGTGCGTATGGTCAAGTAGTCAAGGCGCGTAATGCCTTGGATAGTCGGTACTACGCAATTAAAAAAATAAGACACTCAGAGGAAAAACTTTCGACCATATTAAGTGAGGTGATGCTTTTGGCTAGTTTGAACCATAGGTATGTAGTAAGATACTACGCAGCATGGCTAGAAGAAGAACAAACTTACCATGATAGCAGCGCGATTGAAAGCGAAGAAGAATTCAGTGATGATTCGGATAGTTACAGCACTTCAAACGGACAGGCGTCCATTAACAGATCGTTGACCGGCTTAAACAGTAATAACTGGGATTTTATATCTAATTCATTCCAAGGCTCCTATCCGGAAATAATTTTCGGTAATTCATCAGATGAAGACAACGGTGTGGATGAAAACGACGCGAATGAAGAGGAAGATGACGACGATTCTTCAGAGGAATCATTAGCATTAAGTTCGACGAAAAATGATACGACGCAGGAGGATGCTGTTGCTGATATGAAATCCGTGAGAGAAAGGCGCTCCATGATGAAATCGAATATCACTAGAAAACCTCAAAAAAGCACCTTGTTTATTCAGATGGAGTATTGTGAAAATAGAACTCTTTATGATTTGATTCACACTGAGAGCTTCAATAACCAAAAAGAAGAGTATTGGAGGTTATTTCGTCAGATATTAGAAGCATTGAGCTATATTCATTCTCAAGGTATTATTCACAGAGACTTGAAGCCGATGAACATTTTCATTGACGAATCTCGTAATATCAAGATCGGTGATTTCGGTTTAGCCAAGAACGTACAGAAATCTCAAGATACTTTGAGAAGAGACTCATTCACAAGTGCGGGAAGTTCAGGTGACTTGACCTCTGCCATCGGAACTGCCCTTTATGTTGCGTCTGAAATAATAACCAGTCACGGTAATTATAACGAAAAGGTTGATATGTACTCGTTGGGTATCATATTTTTTGAGATGATATACCCTTTCGATACTGGTATGGAAAGAGTAAATGTGATAAAAAAGCTAAGGAACTCTGATGTAGAGTTCCCCTCGGACTTTGATGATAAGAAGTTACGGACAGAAAAGAAAATCGTGAAACTTCTTTTAGATCATGATCCGACAAAAAGACCAAGCGCGTCAGCTTTACTTCGTAGTGGATGGGTGCCAGTAAAAGATCAAGATGAGCTTATCAAAGAAGCTTTGAAGAACATTTCAGATCCTTCTTCACCCTGGCAGCAACAAGTGAGAGAAAGTTTATTCACCCAGCCATATCATTTATCGAGTGATATTCTGTTTGATCTTTCTAGGTCTGATACGACACCATTTTTGCAGTTATTGCGTTCACAAATGGTAGATGAGGTAACTAAAATCTTCAGGAGGCATGGGGCAATCGAGAATAACGAACCTCCCATGATTTTTCCGAAGGCGCCAATTTATTCTACACAAAATGTATACGAAGTGCTTGATAGAGGCGGATCGGTGTTGCAACTTCAATACGACTTAACATATCCCATGGCAAGATACTTGTCACAAAATCCTAACACAACTTCTAAACAGTACCGACTGCAGTATGTTTTCAGGCCTTCTGAAGGTACTCATTCAAGTACCGAGCCAAGAAAGTTCGGTGAGGTTGACTTTGACATCATATCCAACACAAGCAATGACTCTACTGTTCATGATGCCGAGTGTTTGAAAGTTATAGACGAAATTGTATCCATCTTTCCAGTTTTCACCAATACGAATACTGCCGTTGTAATAAACCATGCAGATATTTTGGACGGTGTGTTCAATTTCTGTAATATAGATAAAGCACAAAGGTCCCTTGTGTCGCATATGCTTTCTCAGCTAGGTTTTGGTAAAAGTTTCAAAGAATTAAAAATTGAACTCAAATCCCAGCTAAATATATCATCAACTTCCTTGAATGACCTCGAGCTATTCGACTTCAGGTCAGATTTGGAGACTACGACAAAGAGATTGAAGAAACTACTAGTTGATAGCGGTTACTTGAAGAGGATTGAAGAGGCGTTAACCTATATATCGAAGGTTACTGATTACTTTAAACCTCTAGGTGTTACCCGAAACGTTGTCATATCTCCCCTAAGCAACTACAATAGTGGGTTCTACAAAGGCGGCATAATGTTCCAATCGGTATTCGATAATGGCCGGACTAGAAGTTTAATCAGTGCGGGGGGTCGTTACGATAATTTGATTTCGTTAATTGCTAGACCTTCCGGTGGAAAACTCAATCATATCCGAAAAGCAGTTGGGTTCAATCTAGCCTGGGAAACCATGTTTTTGATAGTGAAGAACTACTTCAAACTGGCGGGAGGTAGAACCAATAAAAAGTTTATCAAAAATGTTAAGCTAGCAAACAACGAATGGAAACCAAAGAGATGTGAAGTTTTAGTTTCCAGTTTTTCTAACTCAATCTTAAACTCGGATGGAATTGAAGTTGTTAGTAAACTTTGGAAGGCTGGAATTAGCGCTGATATTGTGCGAGGGTGTTTTTCTGTCGAAGACGTCATAACTTCTGCACAAAGAGATGGAGTTGATTGGATTGTTTTGATCAAGCAACAAAGCTACTCAATTTCCAATACGAAGAGAAGATACAAACCACTCAAAGTCAAGAACTTGAGCACAAACTTGGATTCGGATATGGACACTGACGAATTCTTAGCTGCTTATGAAGACTCATTTGCCAAAGACAACACCGAAATGGCAGTTAAAGAAGACTATTTCAATGAATACGATGATCGGAGTAAGTGGGATGAAAACAGCAGTCAAGAGCGAAGCTTAGATGGGGAAAGCGACACTGTTGCTGTCTCCGGTCCCCAAAAGGTTATATACATTCCTAATCCTGCCACAAGGGCAAAGGGGAAGGCAAGTAAAAAAGACAAGTGGGTATTCGAGGAGTCGGCGAGAAATGCCGCTAAGCAGCTAGTTCATAGTTTATCCTCGGTTCCTATTTTTGCAGTTGACGCTATTCGTGAAGAAACACTCGAAATAATTTCAATCACATCTCTTGCTCAGAAGGATGAATGGCTCAGAAAAGTGTTTGGATCTGCCGCCAATTCTGCTCCCAGGAGTTTTGCAACAAGCATATATAACAATCTTTCAAAAGAAGCTACAAAGGGCGGCAGATGGGCTATTGTTCACTGTAATAAAACTGGTAAGTCTTGTGTAGTAGATTTGCAGCGTTAATAATGACTACATAATTTTAATGATAAACTTATAGATAGATTTAGAAAGCCCAATCGAGGGCATATGATAGTTCTCGACTAATTCCGAAACATGATCTAATAACTATCAATAGAGTTCTGTCCATACTGTTAATGTACAATAATCTTTCAAAATATTCTTATTTCCGGGTAAACGGTTTTGTCTAACAACATTATTCTCAAAACGAGACAGACTTAGGCTGTTAGTCTGCAAGAATACCCCGAAGAGTTTGATAATACTCTGTTAAATACGTTCATTGACCGTCATCAGGCCAATTAACGTATCTCCTAACATGACACACTACGGGTATGTAACCCTTTTCGTACGAAATTGGATCTTAGTAGATCAATTCACAATACTTGGTACTAACAATGTAAATTCAATGATTCAGAGTGCTATTTGTCGAAAAGTGCACACCATCTACGATTACTCAGTTGCAAGACGTCCTTTCTACTGATCTCATATCGATGGGTGATAAATGGTCTTTCGAGCTTAAAACTTTCAGAACTTCAGCCAAGAACACAAATCCGCAAGATACTAAAGTCATGCACACCTTGCAGCTGTCGCACAAGAACAATGAAACAGTCACCATTAAAAATCAATCTGCAATTATAACCCCCACATATGTGCCCAAAGGTCTTTACGATAATGATTGTGTGTTCGGCACACCAGAACCTTTCGACTACATGCTTTCAAATAAACTTTCGAATATATGGACCCAAAGACAATCTATCAAAGGAGAGTTTGGTGTCTCGTATCAAACAGCAGATTTACTGATCCGGGTTAACAATGCCTTTTCGTACAGCGGTTTCCAAGGTCTAATACTTGACTTAGAATCAAAACCATCGGACACCTTGGAAATGTTTCAAAAGAACGTTGACAGGATACGAAGTATGTTGAAGGAAATCGGGCTGACTGATGTTAAAGTATCACTTGATGATTCCCAAAAAGTGGAAGAAAAAGGTTCAAGTCTGTTTGGTTTAGCAGCTCATTACTTAAAAGTTCTCGGTTGAACGGTTGAACTGTTCTGTTTTCGTGGGAAATATTAATAGTATACGTAATTAAATAGACTAATCTGCCAATCTGCTTAATAAATCCTGAATACTGGAAGCAATCGCTCCAGTATTGTTTTTTATTGGAGATGAGGATGATGGAGTGGCACCTTCATCTTTCGGTTCCTCTAATTTCATTTTTTTTGGTACAGGTTCCTCACTCGAAGACTTCTCTGATGATGAGGCAATGTCTTGTTGTTCATTTGAAGGTTCTGTGTGTTTGTCTTTTGAAGGGGCCTCATCGCTGTCGTCGGAACTGTCATCATCCTCATCGTCATCTTCATTATTCTCATAGGTTGGTAACAGATCGGCATCGTTTGGATTTGTTGATTCAGCTATTGTTGCAGGATCTTTATCTGCTAATATAGAATCAATTTCGCTTATAGAGTCTTGTTCTTTATTTAACAAATCATTTTGTTCGGTGATCAATTTACTGAGTTCAGCTGCCAGTGTTGATCTGTAGTCTATAGATTTTTGCAGCGATTCCTTGACAGAGTTCCCTATCTTGCTAATGACGGTATAGTTTTCCGCGTACACTACACTAGTTGGGTCCAATGCCTCTAAAGATTTATCGAATCTCAACCTGAGAGTCGCGCCATTTTTTTGGTTCTGTTCAATGCTGTCATAAACAGATGAAAGCCGACCCCATCTCTTGTCTACCTTTTCTTTACTTTTGTGCGTGCTCGATGAGCTTGCTGGTGAGCTCCTCTCCGCCGCATCTAGTCTCTGATTGATGGCCTTCAAAACGCTCTCTGATAGAACTTTACGCTGTTTCCAAATACCTACAACTCTCTTAACCTTGGCCCTAAGATCAGTTGGAAAATCCGCGTAGACCTTCTCCAAAGCAGACGGTAAGACGTCTCCGAAACTTCTATCGAAGTTAGGCACCTGCTTGTGTTTCGCTTGTTGCACTATATCGTTTGCCAAATATATTACCAGCAGTTTCCGCTTAGTACTGATTGAACCTTTATTCAAGTATTCTGACCACGCTGCAGCAACTTTGTCAGAATCCTCATAGAGGGTGAGAATCCATTTGGAGGTATTCACTATGGAATCTTGGGTCTCATCTAAGCTTTGAACTTTATTGAGGAATTGTTCCCGTGAAAAAGCCATCGATAAAAGTTGTATATCAAATTTGGAAGTGTGTAGCCTACTACTTGGATAAAACCCAAAAATAAGCAGGGTTGGTTGTTCAGACAAGTCGCAAGGCCAAAAGTGAACGAGAGTGCATCTTAATGTCTCGTATTCACACATTTTGACCAAATATGTAGTTCTTACTGTAAATGAGAATACGATGAATACTGGAGAAATTCAAATATAAATTGTATTACCCGAACAATGCATACGGCATTATAGAAGCATAAAATCGTTAGTGATTATTAAAAATTCATCGGAAATCACACACTACATACATTCAAGTAAACAGAAGTCCGTATTCTACGAGAGTCGGTACTGCGGAAAACACTTCGATAAACGCTACTAGTCGGTTTCGGATTTTTTCGAGTTTTTGCTACCCAAGACAGAGTCTTTTCTTTGTTTGAATTGAGAATTTAAGACGTAGTCTGTGTTAAATGATTTATCAAGTGCAAGCAATATAATATACTTAAAGCAGTCGCCAAATAGATGGAGGATAAGACTGGGACAGATGTTCAGTTACTAAAGAAAAGAAAGATAGGTGAGGACGAGTTTTCTGAGATAAAGAAGATCTTTTTTCGGCTTAATACCTTTTACACCTTTTTACTGACAAGAAACCATGTTATAACTACGTTCGACACCCTTAAGCCAGCTGTTCAAAAGGCAGTGAAGCGACCCATAGTAGAGCAGGATCTTGCTAAAATTTGTGTGATTATGCCGGGAGATACGGTGTTCAAGTTTATGGACAGAAACCAATTTCAAGTTGAAGAGAAAATCTTTGATTTTAAACATGGTGGATATCAGCAAAAGGATAATGACATTTTCGAATTGAAAGCAGAGGATAATCAAGTGAGTGACGATGTTGAAGATACTCAGGTACTTGTGTTTCAATTTAGCGACGGTAATATGGCGAACACCTGGAAGAAAAAGACAAACAAAGGCGACATGAACACTCCAGATTATACAACAGATGCAATGAAGAAGATGATAGCAAAAAGGAAGGTGATGTTTGAGTCTTCTCTTAATAAATTCATTTTTGACTGCAAGATACAAGGGAAATCTCCATCAGATGAACTGGAAAGACTGTCTGCGATAAGAGTTCCGAAGAAAAAAGATTTCATGGACCCGATCGAATCGATGCTTCAAGCTAAAAGAGACGCCGAAACCACAGTTTTAAACGAGACTGGTGATTCAAGACCTATGATTCCTGTTTTGTTGGAGAAAATTAAACGCTCAAGCATCTACAATGACCAGATTACTAACTCCTATATCATACCTGAAAGATTAGCACAATATGGAAAATTGGAGTTCGAGCTCTCTGTGGAAGTTTATCAGGCCCTTGAATATAAAGAGTTCTACTCCCATCAAGCGGCCGCTATGAATTCCATTCACAATAGAGAGAATGTAATCATTACAACTTCTACATCTTCTGGTAAGTCGTTGATCTATCAGTTATCGGCCATTGATATGCTACTAAAAGATCCACACTCCACATTTATGTATATATTTCCGACAAAAGCTCTTGCCCAGGATCAAAAACGATCCTTTCAAAAGCTATTGTCTAGGATACCGGAATTGTCGCACATTATTGTAGATACGTACGATGGCGACACAGAGCAGCAAGCAAGGGCTGGTATCCGGATCTCTGCTCGAGTCATTTTCACAAATCCTGACATGATTCACACAAGTATCTTGCCAAATCACCCAAACTGGAAAATGTTTTTGGATAACCTCAGATATGTGGTTGTCGACGAACTTCATATTTACAAAGGTTTCTTTGGATCACACGTTGCTTTGGTCATGAGAAGACTGGCTCGCATTGTGAAAGGGTTCTATAATAATGAAAAACTTCAATTTATATCATGTTCAGCAACTTTAAAACACCCAATACAGCATATGAAAGATATTTTTGGTGTTGAGCAAGTGACATTGATAAACGAAGATGGTTCGCCTAGAGGCACAAAACATTTAGTGGTGTGGAATCCTCCAAAGCTATCTCAACATGAGAGGAAAAGAGAAAACTTTATTGCACAAAGTGCTAAGATTTTGGTGCAGCTCATTGTACAGAATGTCCGTACTATAGCTTTCTGTTTTGTCCGCAGAGTCTGTGAACTACTCATGAAAGAGGTTAGAGTAATTCTCCAAGATATGGGTAAATTAGATTTGATCAATGAAGTCATGTCTTATAGAGGTGGCTATTCGGCCAGCGATAGGCGTAAGATAGAACAAGAGATGTTTCACGGAAATCTTAGAGCTGTCGTGTCAACGAACGCTTTAGAATTGGGTATCGATATTGGTGGATTGGATTCTGTTTTGATGTGTGGTTTTCCGTTGTCGTTGGCCAACTTCCACCAGCAATCTGGTAGAGCTGGTAGAAGAAATAAAGATTCTCTAACTCTGGTGGTTGCTAGTGACTCGCCTGTAGATCAGCATTATGTCGCCCATTCAGAATCATTGTTGGAAGTTGACAATCCTGACTCATATCAAGATCTAGTCCTAGATTTTGATAATATGCTCATGTTCGAAAGTCATATTCAATGTGCAGCTTTTGAGCTTCCAATAGATATTGATCGGGATTCGCAGTATTTTGACAGAGGAAAGCTCAAAAAAATCTGTGAAACCAGGCTTCAGCACGATTCCAACGGGTATCATGCAAATAACCGTTTCCTTCCGTGGCCATCCGCACTTATCTCATTGAGAGGTTCTGAAGAGGATATTTTTGCTGTGGTAGATATCACAAATGGTAGAAATGTTATTATTGAAGAAGTGGAAGCTTCCCGGACTAGTTTCACTCTTTATGATGGTGGTATTTTCATTCACCAAGGGTATCCATATTTAGTTAGAGAGTTCAATCCTGATGAAAAGTTCGCTAAAGTCCAGAGAGTCGATGTCGATTGGACAACCAGTCAGAGAGATTTCACAGACGTTGATCCAGAAGAAATCGAATCAATAAGATCCATGCCAAATAGCGACATTCCAGTTTACTATGGCAAGATCAAGAATACAATTATAGTTTTTGGGTTTTTCAAAATTGATAAACAAGGACGTATTTTGGATGCGATTGAAACTCACAATCCACCTGTGATTATAAATTCGAAGGGGTTTTGGATAGACATTCCGAAAAGAGCACTGGAAATCATCCAGGGTAAGTCCTTGAATACAGCTGGCGGTATTCATGCGGCACAGCATGCGATATTGGGCTTATTACCCAGATTCATAGTTACCGGGGTAGATGAAATATCCACAGAATGTAAAGCACCGGAAAAAGAATTTGCAGAGCGTCAGACCTCTCGTAAGCGCCCTGCTCGATTAGTCTTCTATGATTCCAAAGGAGGGAAACAGGGATCTGGGTTGTGTATGAAAACTTTTGAGCATATTGAGGAAATTTTGATTGGCGCACTTCAACGAGTAGAAGAGTGCCCATGTGAAGACGGGTGCCCTGAATGTGTTGCTGCAGCATTTTGTAAAGAAAGCAGCTTGGTTCTCTCAAAGCCCGCTTCATTAGTGATTTTGCATTGTATTTTAGGACACAAGGAATCGTCTTTCATATCAAGGATCAAAGATGGTCCAGAGCCTAATATGCCAGAAATAAGAATTGAGACTATCGTGCCGGTGTCAGGACATGTTAAGTTTTCCAAGGATATCCAAATCATTGATGTCAGGAAAGTTCCAGATGGGGAGGAAAAGATGGTCACAGTTAAGAAAGAAGATGAGGAGGAGAGTAACGTAGATGGCCTTCTGCGTTGTTAGGGGTCTTCGAAAATCCGGAGATATCAATATTAATTAATTATACATTGTGTTTCTTGAGTAACAATTAAGATAGTAGACTGTTGACTGCCCATTCAACACTCAGGGTTCTGATATCAGTGTACGTTTGACCCACACCAATGAATAAGATAGGTATATTTGTAGCGTACACCATATTCACCATGGTACCCAAAAGCTCACCAACTGTATCACACTTAGAAATAATGAAGAAGTCCAGATTTCTCTCCTTTCCAAATGCTTGATTGAAGTTCTGTGCTTGCTGAACTGAGTCGGTTCCCACTAATGCTTCACCCACCATGATTATTTTATCGGGGTTGGCTTGCTCAGCAAATGACTTTAATGGGGACATCAAAGTTGCATCGTTGTGTCTTCTTCCGGCTGTGTCCATTAACACGACATCGAAATGTTCGACTCTTGCATATTTGATTGCTTGCTTGGCGATCTTTGTAACGAGATTTGAGCCACCGTATCCACCTTCGAACAATTCAACATGTTCGTTACCGCTCTTACCTCTTCTATTTTTTGAACCTCTGACATGGTTATCATCAGTCAGTTGAGCCAGATTCTCAACGTGAACCCTAAGCTGTTCCACAGCACCGGATCTAAATGTATCGCATGCAACGATCAGAACTTTGAAGTTGTTTTTCAAGAGCCAGAACGCTAATTTTGACAAGTTTGTTGATTTCCCTACCCCATTCACACCGACAACCGAAAACACATATGGGTCATTGAGGCCATTGGAATCTTTATTTTTAATCTTTTTCTGAATTTCGTGCAAAAGATCGACTGAGACGCTGGGAGTAAGGATAGATTGTAAACATTTCTGTAGCGACTCTCTTGCGGTTTGGTCAACACTGGTCCAGTTTTCAGTTTTCGAACCGATCAAATCTTTTGAAACTTGATTGCACAAGTGGTCGGCGACCTCAGGAGCAACGTTTTTAGATATTAACTTTTGCTTCAAAGTATCCAAGACGGTCTTCAAATCTTCTTCAGATATCGTTTTGTTACCCAAGATGTGTTTTTGTAAAAAGGAAAAAGGAGAGGATGCTGCTGCCTTGGCCTTTGACTTTTCTTTAGTCGATGCAAGTAACTCATCTATCTCACTAATCAAAAACTCACCCTTATCATTTTGTTTTCCAAATTGAGCTGCGTTTTGTCTATCAGATTTCAAGTCAACTGCAAGTTCGGAAGATGATCCGACTTTCCCATTACTTTCAGAGAAATCCAAGGAATGATCCGTTGTACCAGTTTCTTCAATTTGTCCGTCTCTGCCCCATCTTCTAGCTTTAAGATTTTTAGAGTCCTTGGACTGATTCAAATCTTTTTTATTCTTGACACTTTGCTTTCCTTTCCCAGTGGGCATTGCAGAGTTTGGTTTATTATTGGATTGGTTTTGCTTCTTTCCCTTCTGCTGAGAAGTTTTCTTCATTTCCTCGTATTTTGCTTCTAAGTAAGATCCAAACTTCGATATTTGATCGGATGCACCTTCAGTGACAAACCTATAGTTGTGTACATTCTTCTTACCTTTTCCTGAAACGTTATCCAAAATAATCTCATTAAGACCCAAAGATTCCCATAGTTTGTTTGCAAGAACAATCACTGACTCTGCTTCAACGGTCAATTGGATCGATTCTGCAGACGCAAAAGAGACCACGAAAAACAAACGTGGTTGCTTAGTCTCGTGATACATGTAACTTGTGTCAGAAGTTGATATAATTGGAAACTTTGACAGAACATCCTTCACCGGTTGACTCACAAATTCAGAAACAAATCTATTGATTTGATTCTCAGAGAACTTCTTGTTCAACGAATTATACCCATAAAGAAGGTTACCTGTTGGCGTGAAAACGGCAAACTGATCAATCATGCTATGAATCAATAAGTTCTCGACCTTGCTGACAGCACTCCAATTAGTGTTGGGAACCTTTTCTCTTACCTTAGCTGATATCCTTGCCAAATGTAGAAGATACCTTCATGCTGTCTACCATATATGTTAAATTTCAATATTGTGTATTTTTTCCATTCATGATGAGAGTGATAGAGAGGTCAGTAAATATGAAGAGTTAAACGAAAAGAGGGCCTAAGCATCGGTTCAAATTCATCCATTAGAGTATCGATAAGGAACCTGACAGCATTCTTGGCAAATTCGTTCGTCTTACCGTAATACGATAGTCTTCACCCTTCAAGATGCCAAACTATTTTGGTCAAAATCACGTGAAAAGTATCTGACTATGTTTCAGCAATCGCCGGTGGAGTGAAAAGGTTCAAGTCCAGCGTACCGATAAAGTGTAACTGGGGTTCAGCGTACTTGAGTTGCCGGTTGAACGAGTCAATTGAAATTTCTAATTAGTATTTATGATCTTGTCTATTTCGTACTCTACCCATCATCATCGTACAACTAAGGAAAATTTCCAACAATAAAATATTGGTTCTCATCAATTAATTGCATTGAAACAATGACTAACGGACTAAGGTAACGAAAAGTTTCGTGTCAAGGCCAACGATACGTACTGTTGATAACAGCCAGTTAGTGTGATAACCAGTAAATCGGATCTGGGGATCGAGTTGATATATCGGTGAAATATCTGCAGCCACTTATTAAGTTAATTCAGCGCCAGAGAAGAAGAATCCTCATCGTCAAGTAAGAATCTTAACCGTAAAGAACGGTTATATTCACAAAGACCAACGCACCA
This sequence comes from Kluyveromyces dobzhanskii, assembly GCA_003705805.3. Lineage (NCBI taxonomy): Eukaryota > Fungi > Ascomycota > Saccharomycetes > Saccharomycetales > Saccharomycetaceae > Kluyveromyces > Kluyveromyces dobzhanskii. The sequence continues at coordinate 254,748 of PPJP03000001.1, read as the reverse complement.
TATTTCAAGAGGTGTGTAAAGTGTGTTAGACATCTGTTTCGCACCGATTTCAATATACCGTAAGTTCATATGTCTGAGGGGAGAAATGAAGGAAGTATTCCCGTGTTTGATTTTACACAACTATTACAGTCCGAAGGATTAGATGAGCATTCGCTAAGGACAACAAGAGAAGTGCCTGTGGAAAATAATGTCATACCAACCGGTGTTAAACATAGAGATCATCCTGTGGTGCATCTTCTAAAAAAGGTAGATGTCGGATCGACGATATTTTGCATAATTATACCTTTATTCTCGTTGTTCAAACTAATATTGAGTAAACCCGAGTATAACGCAGATCTTCTGAAACTATTGGTTTGTTATTGGTTTTTATCAGAAGTAAGCCTCATCGCAGGATATCATAGATTTTTCACTCACAGCTCTTATCAATGTCATATAGCCATTCAATTCATCATGGCTGTTCTAGGAGCATCATGTGGTTTCGGATCGATCCTAGACTTCACTAGCCAACATATGGTCCATCACCGCCATATCGACACTGAAAGAGATCCACATTCACAGCACGTTTACGGCTGGTTATTTTCTCTATGGGGCCATAGGTTTTTCAGAGGAAATAGAAAGTCAGTAAGGGCAGTCGCCAAGTGTCGGGAGACTCTAGTGTCCACCGCTAGGGCCACATATGACAGCCATACTAGCCAAGCTATTAGATCTGCAAGCTATCCATTGCTTCTTTGGCAAGATGCAAATTGCTTACAGTTATGGATTCTGACAAACATCCTTTTCCCCTTCGCCATCAGTAAGTACTTCCTGGAATTACCACCATGGAATTGTATTTTCTACTTAGGGTTTGTTAGGATGTCTATTGTCCAGCAGCAATGGCTGTTAGTTAGTTCCTTTTGTCATTGGAAGAAATTTGCTTTAGCGGGTCAACCATTTGATGATTCAAAATCTGCTATCAATTTGAACCTTGGGTGGATTGCTGATATACTGACCTTTGGTGAGGCTAATCATAATTTCCATCATGAATTTCCCGGTGACTTTAGAAACGGTACTGGCACCTTCACAATAGACCCAGCAAAGTGGGTAATTTACACCTTGGAATGGTTAAATCTGGCTAAGAACTTACACATGGTAACAACTGAACAAATAGAGAAATGCTTAGTTCAACAGCAACAAAAGATGATAGATGAAGAAACCGCTAAGCTAAAATGGGGAATTCCTATCGAAAGACTACCCAGAATGACGTCTCTGCAGTTTGTCAAGCTAGCAGAAGAAGAATATGTAAACAATAAAAAGGCGTACGTCGCGATTGAAGGTATCGTTCATGATGTGACACCTTTCATTTATGACCACCCTGGTGGAGTTACCCTCGTTGAGACAAGTATTGGAAAGGATGCCACTCAAGCATTTAACGGAGCTGTTTATAGACATTCTAATGCAGCAAGAAATCTATTGGCTACCATGAGAGTAGCAATTATAATGGACCAGTCCTCCAACATACAAAGAAGTAGTTGGGAGCAAAACTCTATCGCTAACGCTACCCGCGGAAACAATGCGGATGGACAGGATGTTGTTCGTAATAGAAAGCACGCCACACTTACGAGAAGAAACCATTATGCAGCTGGCGCTGCATAGGTACGTTCACTTAGCTCAAGCCTTGCCTGTAAATTGACCTATGTGAATATATTTATTATTTGAATGTCCGAAGATATATAGTACTATGTATCTAATGAACAATTATATGCTAGTTTATGCTGTTAAAAAGTCAAGGGATACACCCACATCATAGTCATCTTCCGAATCTGAGTGGCCTTTCACTGAACACTCCTCAGGAGCAGAACACTCGGAACTAGAATCCGATTCTGACCCTGAAGCTAAAGCTAAAGCGCTTGCGTTTACAGGTTGCTGTGATTCTATGTCTTGCGCTTGATATGCGATAGGTTCAGGAATCTCAGTTGGGTTTGAAGTTATAGTAGCGGACACATCAACGTCTCTGGACACTGGATCCTGGAGCCTCCTTATAGGGACATTATCTTCATCGCTGCCTGCCACATGTAAATGAAAGCCATGCGCCGTTAGCTTCTGTATATCTGGTACGATGAAAATTGTCGGAAACTCTATTACTGTCATGTCCTTGAATATTTCTCCGACACATTTCTTCGGATCAACTTCTATGACCTCTTTCGTATCCATGACCGATTCAACGTTGTTTGAGAACCATTTGGTATAGAAACGGAACCCAAGCTCAATCATTTGGTTGGATCTGTCCTCTTTTGAACTAGTTGTATTTTCCGCATCCTCACCTTTTACCGATCTGTGGTAAAACTCTTTGCATTTGTCGTACACTTGTTTCCCAATGCAGTCAACGAGTTTGGACTCCTCCTTGTTTCTATGCGAAAGGTGGCTCCAAGTATTATCACTCGGGTCGATCAAAAGCCATTCTATGGACCAAACAAAGGTGTCTAAGGGTTTGTCCCATTTACTCTTGTTTGCAACAGACCTCTGCATACCCTTGGGAAGCAGCAGGCACTTCACCCCTCGCCTCAAAACTCTTGGAGGCTTAGAAACGTTGTACCTATTCATGCCCGCTGCCCCAGGAGCCTTCTGCAACACCCTCTTGTTCTTACTCTTTCCATCCTCTTTCAAAACGGATAGTTTCCTATTCATGCCAATCAAAAAATTGTAATCCCGCTGCACCAAATGGTTCATCTCCTCAACGGTGTCTGCCTCTTTCAAACTCTGGCTCGACACATATTCTGTAGCGTTACCTATCCCGCTGCAACTATCGGTTTCTTTGTGCTTCTTGGAGCATGCTAGAGAACATGTCTTCTTCATGCACCGAGGACACTTGTACTTCCATGTTTCTTCCACGCACACCGCACATTTATCATCCATAACCGTTTATTTGTACCGCTTGCTGGTTGCTGGTTGCCCGAGGTGTCAAATAGCCTCAGCAATCAAGGTTCTCTGATCTACACAAGTGTGTATATCATCTCATCTCATCTCATCTCATCTCATATCAAGCTTAATGGAATTTTTCATAATAAAGAAACGAAAACAAGAAGCATGGAAAAAGGCTCGAATGGAACCGACTTATCTAGCCCGAAAGATAGCTCGCTCCGGGCCCCATTGCTCTGTACGATGCAATAATACCCACAACTGGCGACCCAATGCCAGCACAATGGCTCTGCTGCCATTGTGCCAGTCTCTGAGCTATGTGACTAAAGGCCGTTAAACGTACTGAACATAGCCTCGTACACAACGACCGCCCTATTTCGTCCTTTTTTCTCAAATATTCAGAATCTTGAAATTAAGAAGTTAAACCAACCCTTTGAAGAAAGATCACCTGCGCCAATTCGAATTGAAATAGGTTTGATTTTGGATAAAATGGTGCATTAGCAGCAGTAATAGCACCGGCAAATTAAAGCGAAATCAACACCAATGGTATGTGCAGTGTTTGGTAATAATTCTTTGCGTTGGAAGGACGGAGAGGAAACGGTTTAAGCTGTAATTATTTTTTTTTTACTAACAGTAACGTGTGAAATGAAACGTCATGCAACTTATGAACAGTCTCAAAACGGTATTGCAACACTATTGAAGGCTGAAAAGGAGGCCCATGAGATCGTGGCTAAAGCCAGACAACATAGACAAGAGCTTTTGAAGCAGGCTAAGAGTGACGCTGCCGCAGAAATTGCTGAGTACAAGTCTAAGAAGGAACAAGAGTTGAAGCAATTTGAAGCTTCCAACGAAGGTGGTGTCGATGGTTTGGAAAAGGAGGCCGAAAAGTCGGTACAGGCTGAATTGAAGGAGATCAAGGCTTTGGCCTCAAAGAAGGACGCAGATGTGGTGAAATTGTTGATCAAGGCCGTCACTACTCCTACTGCTGAAATGCACATCAATGCTGCCTAAGGGTTTCCCTCTTTGTTATCACCCAATCAGTATATTAAATAAAAATCCTAATAAATAAATAAATAAATAAATATCAATTGATATCAAAAGCTGATTCTGACCCAATGGAAGTGCTGGTGAAACCCTCGATGCCTGAAGCCCTACCGAGGTTCACACAACTCATGTTCCTCGTATCATTCTCGTTCAGCATGTGCGTATTTTCTTAGAGACAAAATAATCTGTGAAAAACTAAAGAACTCTAACACCATGTAACGTGTCGCTTGATAGAAAGTTAAAAGAGATTATCTCCTGGCTATAACAATTGAGCTTGTTTCGCCTGATTGTGAGGCCATCTTTTGAGTCGCGTTGGATAGAAGTTCTTTGCAGATTCTGGCAAGGCTTAATTACTTATCAAAAACCTTTGATTGTGGGCAATATTCAAGGCTGCATACACTTTGATCAATGAATTCGACATCAGACCAAGTTGTTCTTAACTCTTCGGTGCTGCAGCAATTGAATGCTACCATTCAGGCGTACTTGTCTGATATAGTGAGTACGGGACAGACTTTCAACTCTTCTCAAATTGTTGGTGAAAACGTCACTTACACTTCAGGCACAGTTGTTGTGGGTTTGATCACCATATATTTTGTGTGCCGATGGGTGTTTGGCAAACGCAGTCTACCCTCTGCAGTCCCCTTCAAACTCGATCTGCCAGATGCCGCTCAGAAGCACTGGAAGGGTAAGCGTATGTTCCCATGTTCTGTTTACAACCCTGAACAGCCCGGTATGATCCAATCGTATTGTCCGGCAACGGGTCAGTTCTTGGGATCCTTCAAATCGATGACAGTTACCGACATCGATGAAAGCATTTCATCTGCAGAAAGAGCACAAGTACAATGGTCCAAGACCTCGTTGAAAGAGAGGTTACAAGTTCTTGTGTCTTTGAAACATTTTATTTTAGATAACCAGGAAGCGATAGCTCGTGTAGCATGCAGAGATTCGGGGAAAACTATGTTGGATGCCTCAATGGGTGAGATCTTGGTGACATTGGAGAAGATTCAGTGGATTATTGAGCACGGGGAAGACGTCCTGAAACCAAGCACGCGTCCCGGTCCTACAAATTTTTTCATGAAATGGTACAAGGGAGCAGAAGTCCGTTATGAGCCGTTAGGCGTTGTTGGTGCCCTAGTCTCTTGGAACTACCCTTTCCATAACTTATTGGGTCCAATAGTAGCTTCCATATTTACAGGTAATGCTGCTATTGTGAAATGCTCTGAACAGGTTGTTTGGTCCAGTAAGTTCTTTACCCTTTTGGTGCAAGAATCTTTGAAAGTGTGCGGCCATGACCCAAATTTGGTACAATTGTGCTACTGTTTACCACCATCCGAAAATGATGAAGCAGCAAATCACTTCACTTCGCACCCAGCATTTAAACATTTGACTTTCATCGGCAGTAAACCTGTTGCGCACCATGTTTTGAGGGCAGCCGCAAAATCTCTAACGCCAGTTGTCGTCGAGTTGGGTGGTAAGGACGCTTTTATCGTATTGGACTCTGTCAAAGATCTAAATGCTCTTTCGTCTATTATCATGCGTGGAACTTTCCAATCTGCTGGTCAAAACTGTATTGGTATCGAAAGAGTTATCGTGTCTTCCAAAAACTATGATAAGCTGGTTTCAATCTTGAACGACAGATTAGGTAAATTGAGATTGGGATCTGATATAGATAATTTGGAGGATGTCGATATGGGTGCAATGATTTCTGATAACAGATTCGGTGAGTTAGAACATCTGATATCCGATGCTTTGTCCAAGGGCGCTAAGCTTTTGCATGGTGGCTCTCGTTTCAACCACCCCAACTACCCACAAGGTCACTTTTTCCAACCTACGCTTTTAGTTGATGTGACTGAAGATATGGATATTGCACAAAACGAAGTCTTTGGACCAATTTTGACTGTTATGAAGGCCAAGGACACTGCTGACTGTGTAAGATTAGCAAATTCTGCACCATTTGGCCTTGGGGGCTCTATATTCGGTGCTGATTTCGATGAATGCAATAGAGCTGCCAACTCATTGGTCACAGGTAACGTTGCTATTAACGACTTTGCTACATTTTACGTATGTCAACTACCATTTGGTGGGTTGAACGGTTCGGGATATGGTAAATTTGGGGGTGAAGAGGGTCTTTTAGGATTATGTAACGCGAAAAGTGTCTGTTACGATAAACTACCTTTCATTTCAACCCAAATTCCAAAGCCACTAGACTATCCAATCAAGAGTAACACTAAAGCCTGGGAGTTCGTTAAGGCTTTCATAACCGGTGCATATGCAGTATCCACATGGCAGAGAATAAAATGCTTGATCAGTTTGGCAAAGAATGCAAACTGAGAGCAACTAACAATGACAAGCTAATCCGGCAATTCATTTCAGTTTCATGTCTGCGTTTGTTTTTGACTTTTGATTCGTATTTACATTAGTTTGATATAAGTTTGTAAAGATGAAGAATTCATTGATGAAATATGGACAGGAAATAAATTAGTGAAATGGTATTTTGGAAACGGAAAGAACCTTGCCTTTCGATTATTGATTCATAACACTCTTTTCGGCTTGTTTCAATTGCTCTTGTAGCTTGATGGTGTACTCTTTGTGAATCTTTTCGATATCTTGGATAACTTTTTTCACATCATCGTTCTTCTTTTGTAGGTGCTTCAACTCCTTCATTATTTCTCCACGAACATGACCCAGAGATTCTTTCATTGCGGAGTGTTTGAAATCTTCAAACACCTTTTTTAATTCCTTAGAAGCTGCTTGACGGGTCTCTGTTGTAATTGGAGATAAAGAAACCTTAAGTTGTTGGTCATTATCTATAATTCTTTCTGGATTCAAATTTAGACCAGCCGCCATGATCGCACTAACGATATTTTTTGTGTCTTTAGGGTCGAAAACTGTCACTACTAGAGCATTTCTACCCTTCAAACTCGTGGCAGCCAAGTCGGTAAACTTTTGTCCTTCCTTACCTACCTTCAAGTTATCGAAAATTGTTGGACTAGCAGTTCCAACTTTTTGCTCCGCCAATTTCTTCTTGTGCAACTCAAGAGTCTTTTCGAACTGCCTGGTAGCATCTGAAACATATTTCTTCACATCAATCACTTCGACGGGTTCCTCTTCTTCTATCTTTCCTGCTTTTCCACCAGCTTTAGCTTTTTTCTTTGCCAATAATGATACACTAGTACTAAAAGGGCGTGCATACGCCAATTGGGCGGCTCTAAAGCTTGGTACAGCAATTCTGAACGCCTGTAATGACATGCGGAACAAATAAATATCACTTTAGGGTTTATTCTAGTCGATATGGATCAGTTAGTTATGTGCTCTATAATATATGTAGATATCTTCATCAAGTTTTCTGTCTAATTGATTGTTAACTCTTTTTTCCCACTGTAACAATTTCTTGATACATGAAAAGATACTGACGAAACATAAAACGAGCGCAGACATTAATATATTTAAACTATTTGCTCAACTGGCTCCCAAGGAAGATTGACAATTATTAAAATGGATTGATATAACGGCTGTTTTAAAATTCTTATGAATTTAGTGGAATTCATAAGACTAATAAAGCTATTTACGACGGTCGTTTTCATTTCTTTAATTGAATTGATGTAAAAAGATATCATTTGATATATTAGCTTCGTTCCTTCAAGCTCTGTAGCTGCAATACTTACTGACACACTCTAGGTTTCTGCCCTTTGAATTATTTCGGGGTGAACATTCTTAATTATCACCAATGATATATGTTAATTCGTTAGGTTTCTGAGAGTATATGTCAATACCTTTTTACCATTCGAAGACTGAAAGTGACGTTTGTTGTTAAAATAGTAAAAACCATAAGTGTGAATGGTACATTTGTAAAGATCGGAGAAGAATCTCAGTAATGGACTCAAATACTAGAAATATTGTTGTATACAATGATATGAACTTATATGAAGATAATGTGCAAAATTGGATAAAAAATAGAAACGCTATAGCATACGCCGGTCGGGTATGTGACTAGAACTGAAGAAATTAAAGGAGCTCATTTAGGAAAGAGTTCAACTTCTCATAAATGGGTTTACTGCACGAACAGTCAAGCATGGCAATGCCATACCGATTTCTGCTCTTAGAAGTAGAGGAACTTGCTGGAGTTCTCTGATTTCTTGGATATGGTTGTCACCTTCTTCTCTTGTGTCCGTAGTTTCAAAGTACTTTTCCAATGCGTCTGCGTTATTGACCTTTGGCAAGTTCAGGGTTGGTGGGGTCAGTTTCAAATCTTTTAGTTCTTTGCTGAATTCTTCGCTGATTAAGTTGTTTTGCAAAGTGTATTGATTGAAAGCAATTTCTTTGCTGCTTGAATTGAATTTGTTTTTGATCGAATTTCTGTACGATTTAGGATTTTGCTCATCAGATGGTACAAAAGTTGCACTATCTACACCCTTCTTCCAGTAAAGTTCCAAGACTTTGTCTCCAACATCAAATTCTGCCTTGACCAAAGGAAGTTGGTCCCCGTGAACTCTTTTCTCAATACCTAGCTCAGGAATAAATACGTCGAAAGATGATTCGTATACTTGCAACACAGTGGCTAACGACAATACTTGGCCATTTTGATTCCCCATGTCATTAGTCGTCTTGCAGAGAAGTAAATGAATAGCTTGTTCTTGGGCATGGTGAGCACAGTCCTTCTTAAAGTTGCAGTATTCTGAGGTTATTTTCAAAGACTCGATAGTTTCTTTATACTCAGTACCATTTATTATACTTTTTAGTTGCCTGTGAACAACGTGATCTGAATATCTTCTTAAAGGTGCCGTGAAATGAGTAAACAATGGCAAATTGAGAGAATAGTGGGCAAATTGATCGGGTTCGACCTTGCCCGAAATGAAGTATTTGGCTGGGGTCAAAGTTTTTGATAAAAATAATTCGACGGCGGATCTAGTCGTGTCATCATTTATAGCAAGTATTGAGTTCAAAACAGATTCCGAGCTGGTAACATCCATTTCAATACCAAGTTTTTCAACCTTCTTTTGAAATATCTTTAGCTTGATAGAAATAGGTTCTGGCTGTCTTCTTAGGAAGGCAACGTCTCCCAGGGAAGTGAACAAACGAGTGGCGACAGTGTTATTCACTTTACGTTCAATTTCTGATAGGAGTGCCAGAGCTTTTGAACGTTGCAAAATATTCAAATCAACCTTAACCTTCTCGTCATCTAGTGACTCTAGAAGAGGAAGGGATCTGTATAAATCTGCAGTTTTAGAGTTCAGTCTATAACGATGGAACTCTTTAGCTACTTCTTCGAGTTTTTCAACAAATTTCGAGCCAGAGGCGGATGACTTCTCCAACTCCAAATTTAGCCTATCATATGTTAACGTAGTACTAGGCTTAACCTGAGTTTCACCAATCCATGTACTAACAACGTCGAAGGTTTTGGGCTTCATTTCATAAACGATACTGACTGTGTTTGAAGTCCTTTCAGGCCTTAGAGTTAAGAATTCATTTAGAGCAGCTGGGAGAAGATTAACGGTTGTCTGTGGCATGAAAACAGCACTTGATCTTTTTCTGGCTCTTCTGTCCAAAGATGAACCTTCTTCAATATGCGCTGTCACATCAACGACATGAAACCCTAATTCAATATTCCCATTGTCTGTGTCTCTTATATGTACAGCGTAGTCGGAAAGATCACCGGTTTCTGAGATGGCAATTACATTCTCATATGTACGTTTTCCTTTCTCTTGCTCTTCTGACAACATGACAGGAACGAAACTATCTCTTTCTTTCGTACGGTCTTGAGGGTCTAAGTATTCATCACTCAAGAAATTGTTGTCTCGTAATATGGAATCGATCTCAGTCTTTGGATCATTGAGATCGCCCAATTGAGAGACAAGAGTACCAAATGGATGCAAAGAAGTAATAGGCCAACGCTTAATACTGGCGACAAATACTTTGTTCTGGTACTTATCAGCACTATCGACAAAGTCTTTGGGCGCTTGTTCAATTGGAATGGCAATAAGAGGAACCTTCTTGTCTGTTGGTTTGAACCAGACAATTTTAGGCTTATTTGGTTTGTTAACATCATTGTTGGCTTGTTGAGATGGTCTCAATAAACCCAAAGAGCCGCTGAATAGCTGACCTGGGATACGGTCTAAGACGGCAACCACATGCCCAGCGTACAACGGCCTGTAATCATCATTAATTTCTTCCTCTTCAACCAATAACAGCGATTGGCCCTCAACTTCGACGTCATCATTTTTCTTTTGTGTCGGGCGTTGTTTCAAGGATCCTCTTCTTTTAATAGAGCCGGAGCTGGATCCCAAAGTGGAATCAGCCCCTTTATGTTCGTTTGCAGATGCCACGCTTGTAGCAATACTGGTAGATGCGTCATTGTGATAGTCATCTTTAGAGTCTAGTGGAATGATATCCTGCTGAGCGTTTGCATCTTTTCTTCTTTTCTTCTCTTCTTTTTCCTTTTTGGATTCCCACACATCGTCAACCATTAGAAGCTCAACAGCTACAAGATCTCCTTCTAAAGCTCTGTTACGATCTTTAGAACCACAAATGAATATGTCAGCGTCTAATACACCGTTGGTGGATACCCAAGCATCCGATCTGTTCTTTTTATTGACCCTTAGAATACCAGCGACTAATTTACCTTCTTCGATTAGTTGAGGAATGTTAGCCTGTGGCAGGTAAGGTGCGAAAAGGGATTTACGGCCGTTAGAGTTCTGCTGCCCCCCTGCAGAACTAAAGCTGTGAGAAGATGCATTGGACCCACGAGATTTATGACCGGGCTGGAAAACAGGAGGAGGTTCTAAGCCTGGGTGGCCAGAGTATTCCCTTGAATGGGTTCTTGAATGTTGAAATGGGGACAGTTGTTGTTGTTGTTGCTGCTGTTGCTGCTGCTGCTGCTGTTGTACCCTCCAATTCCCGTCAATACCTTCATTTTTTGAATTTGTACGGCGGTGAGGAGTTCCAACAGTTATGAAATCATCATAGTTGTTTTCCTTCTGATTAACCTTGGCAGGCGGGAATTGGAAAGATCTGTTAGGAGACATGTTCGACTGGGTTCTACGGTGACCTAAATTTTTTGCTTCAGTCGTAGGAGATCCAGGGAACTTGAAACTTGATTGCTCGTTATCATTTGCTAATTTTGGAAAATCTTGAACATTATCGATTTTGATCTGAGGACCACTTTCTCTTTTAGCTTGTTCTTCAGCCGCAGCTCTTTTTGCTTCATTTAAACCGATAGACTGTCTTCTTGTGTGTCCATATACACTAGTCTGAGAGCCAGTCCTTCTATGTCCACCAGAAGGTGCGTTTTGTTTGTGATCGTTGTTATTGTTATAGTATCCAGAGCTGCTTCTTGAATGAGATCTGCCTTTTCTATTACCAGAATTTGGTGATAGTTGGTACTGTGCATTGGGTGGTTGTGGTAAAAAGGGAGCTGCTGATTGTCCGTGTACACCAAGATTTCCGCTGCTGCTATTATTCTCAATCTGTTTTTGCAGAGTAAATTGCTCAATCATCAAACTTGTGAGCTCGGAGGGCGATTTTCTATGTGCAATATGAATTTGCTTTGGAGTACCTTTACCTCCGCTGGTCTGAGCAAACCTTCCTTGGTCTGACATATCTGATAGCCTAAGATATTCTTCCTACGTTGAGTTATAGGCAATGCCCAATAGTTTCCGATTAAAGATCAGAAACTTCTTATTTCTACTTCTTATTTGGATCAATCGCGCAGATTTTGTGAATAAAATCAAAACGCCGTTCTATTAAGTTTGCACCGGTAAGTACTTAAGATACAATTAAGCCCCACGGAATAGTATCGTTAAAAGAATGCAATAACAAATAAACGTCAAAACAAAATGAATAGTAAATTCCCCAATATTAGGTGACAAAAAGCAAGGGAAGTTCGGCGGATTGATAAAGAACAATCAAACACGCGAAAAAGAACGAACAAGTTTCTTCACCTGCGAATAAGCCCAAATGCTAGTAATGAACAAGGCAAAACAAATGCCCAAACAATTAAAATGACTGCTGATGTATTGTTCTGAAAAACCCTGTTTCTAGTGATAAAACGCTTCAAAAAAGAAGGGAATCAACAAAAAAATATTCAAACCTGAATATAACGAACACGAACGGTACGAAGAAAGAGCAAAAAAAATTGACGAAGAGATGATTGAGTCTCTATGAACAATAGTTGATACTTCTTAGGTTTTACGGCGTTTGACTGGCTATTTTTCGGCAGACAAATTATATAGTTACTCCTTAAATTGATTGCTCCTTCATTCTAAATTCAAATTCTTCAAAAAATTCATTTTATAGAATCGTCAATTTCCACTTTTAGCAGTTTCTGGATAAAATATTTCTCCGTTACCCTCCGCATTTTCAGAGTCAAACTCAGACAATAAGGTGCTCTCTTTTTAGACCAATAGAGTGAGGACATCGCTTTGACCACCTACCGACAAACAGAATGGGGCAAATCCCTTCAAAAACCCACCTTTATGCTGTAATGACTTCTATTATGTAAATTAATGGGTGCATATTTCTTCCCCAGTTACTTGTGCAAAATTATTCGGACTAACGTCCTGAACGCACGGTACCCCATTACCCGAACGTGTGCCTGCATTTGAATCATGTGTAATAATTCACACAAAGGATTGCGCAATACGATAGCGCCCAATCCCATTATACAAACTAAGAATTAAACTGATTTCATATTATATTAGAATGTTTGTACATATGTATAGGTGAAATATTAACAACAGTGAAACTCGTTTAAATTCATTCGTAATTGGATGGATATTTGTAGTCAGTCAATTCGTAGTAGTTTTCTTTGGTGCATCTGACACTTACAAATCTGTTTAAAATGTTTCCGGATCCTGCCTTATCATTAGTACCACTCATTCTAGCACCACCAAACCATTGTTGAGCAACGACTGCACCAGTGGATTTATCGTTGATGTAGAAGTTACCTGCACTGTATTTCAATTTTTCATCGGCGATCTTGATTGCCTCACGGTCGCGAGCGAAGATGGAGCCCGTTAGGCCGTATTGACTAGTAGAATCGACCAATTCACAGGTTTCTTCAAACTTAGCATCTGGGTACTCGTATACGGTTAACACTGGTCCGAAAAATTCTTGGCTTAGGTATGGGTGTCTTGGGTTTGTTGTTTTGATGATCGTTGGTTGAATGTAGTAACCCTTAGACTTGTCGTGTAAGCCACCGAATACAATTTCTAATTCTGGGTCCTTCTTGGCATCTTCGATTACCTTTGCCAACTTATCGAAACTTTGTTCATGAATAACAGGTCCCATGAAACCGTGCAAATCGCCGCCATTGATCTTGGAGGCGGAAGTGTTCACTGGTTGAACCTCTGATAAGACACCTCCCAGATCGCTGAAGAATTCTTTGCTTTTACTCTCCGGTAAGTAGACTCTCGAAGTGGCAGAACACTTTTGACCTTGGAACTCGAATGCACCTCTCAAAGTGGATAGAACTGAGTGAGGAATGTTGGCACTTGGATGAATCAAATGGAAATTTTTACCACCGGTTTCACCAACAATACGTGGATAATCTCTGTACAAGCCGCTTACAACACCCTTTTGGATATCACCATATAGTTGCTTGAAGACAGATGTTGAACCGGTGAAATGTAGTGCAGCGAATTCAGAATCACTTAAAACTTCCTTTGTAATCTCAACTGGGTTACCTGGAACAAAGTTAACGACACCAGCTGGCAAACCAGCTTCTTCCAAGACGGTCAACAGTAAGTAATTAGACAAAGACGCGTTTTGAGATGGCTTCCAAACGACTGTGTTACCCATCAATGCTGGGGCGCCAATCAAGTTACCGGCAATTGCAGTGAAATTGAATGGAGTCACAGCGTAAACGAAACCTTCTAGAGGTCTGTACTCTGCCCTGTTCCACACACCAGGGGATGATTCAATAGGTTGTTCGGCGTACAACTCGCTGGCATATTTAACGTTGAATCTGAAGAAGTCTGCTAGTTCAGTAATACAGTCGATTTCTGCTTGGTAAACATTTTTACCTTGGCCTAGCATAGTAGCAGCCAACATGTCGTAACGGTACTTGGTACAGATCAAGTCTGCGGCTTTCAAGAACACGGAAGCACGTTCGTAATATGGCAATTTGTACCACTTCTCTTTGGCTAGTTTAGATGACTTAATAGCCGCTTTGATATCTTCGTTGTTAGCCTGAGTAACATTAGCTAGAACTTCAGAGTGATTGGCAGGGTTCAACTGCTGGAAAATACCTCTCTTACCACTGTCATCGTTGTAATAAATACGTTCACCATCGATGACCAACGGAACGTCCAAAGAAGAGTTTTTGAATTTAGATAAAGATGCTCTCAATAAATCCCAATCTACCAAGTCTTTGCTGCCAAAGGCCTTGATAGGCTCATTGCCAATTTGCTTTGGTGGCTTTACGTGGGATAGTTGTGCAACACATCTCCTAGATGTGCGCAAAAGCTGGATACGAGATGACAACATTGTAGGACTATTTCTCTTGCACAATCTTGAACGGTACAAATTGTGAGAACTTCAGTAACTGGTAGCTGATGTATAATCTGCAGGTAGTCTTGAGCCAAGCTTTTGAACTTGATACTCTATTTTTTGCCAATTCTGCAGGAACTGTTGAAACTGGCTTTTCCCTTTATATATAAATGCTATATGAAGTCAAGGTGATTTACAGTAATCTTCAACAAGCGAAAACTCAAAGATATGCGGACTGCTCAAATATATGCATTGCAACGGAAGGAGTACACGAAAGTTCCGCCGAAAGCCCTGTAGACTTAACTTACTAACCTCATCCCCAAGGCCCGACATCCGGTTTGGGCATGTTATCTACTCGTAGATTACCTTAATGTTGTATCACAACCTGTATTTGGAAACTAGCAGCAATATGCGGAAACCCAGTTCCGTGATGAAAAATAACGGTAGTCGACTTCCGATCGTTCTCTGATTATTTTCCTTTCAAGTTCCGAGAGCCATCACCTCGAAGGGCGACAAGAAACCGATCGGTCCGGGCGATACAGAGTGTGTGGCAGCCTGACAGTTTGAATCGTTTGAAGTAAGTTCTGTTCTGTTCGCATTGCATATGCATGTCGAATAAATAAAATATGTAAGGTTTATTGAATGGTGGGTACACATGAGTTCACGTGACCCAAAGGGTCCTAAAAACTTAGTTGAACGAAGATGCAGTTATTCCCAGCTTTTGAGATGCGTTTGGTGAGAGTTCTTTCTTCGACTTTTCATCATCCGTGGGGCGAGCTGCCTGTGAAGGTTCGGTGCTGGGAGGCAACTGAGCTTGCGGCGCAGATGTTCCGTAGTAGCTTTTAGCGCGCATGAAACCCAAGAGGAAATTTGAAGAAAAGCACCATATGATTAGAGTAACCAAAATCACGACCAAGGCTTTCCATCCCAAAGGTTCAATTAAAGAGTTGATAATTTCACCGAATAACCTGGCACCGAGTGAGGTTCTTGCTCTGAAATAAATATCATTATTGCGGCTCATACATTTGCCCCATTGGTTGCATTGATCAACTAATGCTGGTACAACTTCGTCTTGGTTACAATGGTTGGCCAAGTACTCTACTTTACAGTTAGCGGACTCGAAATCAAGTTCTAATTTTTTGTGATCCCAGGTGGATTTGATATCTGTACGGACAGCTTTTGCGAAAGCTGTGATTGTAGAACAAATAATCATTACTGTTATTGTGTTCAATGCCAATTGTAAATATGAAGTGAAGGCATAGGATGCCTTCGATGCAGGGTTTGATTTGGAAGACCAAGGCACCGGAAGTGCCTTTTGATCTAATGGTTCCAGGTATTCTGGTTGTGTTTCATGATACAAACTGTCCCTGTTCGGTCCATTGGGCAGCATGTAGTAATGATGATGATTCTGGACTTGTATCCGCCATGGTTTTGTGGTGTTCGAAGCGCGAGATTGTACATTTTCTTCACTGGGGAATGGAAGGTCGTGTATGCTGGTGGATGTAGACGAGGAGCTGACATTCCTGTTTATGTTACTGGAGATCGGCTCTAAATTAGAGCTAGGGTTATCGAGACTTGGATCTTCAACTTGTGGTTCCTGCTTAGTGTCCAGATCCCTGGTAGCTAGCGCGATTCCTAAACTAGTAGGAGAGAGTATCGCCTTGATTAACCTTGTTTGTTCATCTTTACAGTTCGAAGCGGTATCATCAATCTCTGCTGATAAAATGCTATCATCTAAAACATCCTCTGAAACGGTTTTTTTTATAACTTTGTTCTGTGTATTCGTTTGGGCTTCTGATGTCTCGTCTTCAACGTCGGAAACGTCGTAAACTTCGTCTATTTCCATATCTTCAACAAAATCGTTTTCAGGTATAATAACAGTAGCTCTTAGTGGGGATGGACATTGTGGATTGTATGGCTGAAATTTGCTAATTAGTTCGTTACGCGTAGGCTGTTTTCGCTCAGATATCGATAGCGTTGACATCGCTAACAAGTCTGATTCTTCCAGCGTATTATCATTTTGTGCCGTAGAACCTAAGGAAAGGGCATTGAAATTTTCCATATTAGCACTCACCACCGAAACTTACCCGTTATTCCGCTTGATCTCGTGCATCCGCTGAGGTCGTAAGCATAATTTAATACATAAACATCGTTTGATCGGATCAACATATACCGAAATCTGTATTTTTTTTGTTTTCATTTTTGATTCTGTGAAATCTCATACGGACGATATTTTTGACACTTATATGATGACGAATTGAACGCGACCGTAACGGTGCACATAATCAGTACACACATTTAGCCAAGACTTATTCAAAGATGGTGTTTGAACTAATGCTACAGAAACTAGCATTTGTGGTATAAATATTGAATATATATCTTCTTTGTCTGTTAAGTGATAAAGTATTAGTCTGAGTGGTCTGGCTCAAGCTTGTACAATGTGTCCAAAAAGCCTTCGATTAAACGGTCAGCAACACCAGAGGTCTTCACACTTCCTGCCACACCATATAGAGCACTTGTACCGTCAGAGGAAGGTTTTGCGTCGGGTTGTGACTTCATTGTATCAACAGTACTTTTCAACAAATGCTTGAATTCCTCAGCCGATTGGAGCGAAAGTTTGGTAAATGCAAGGTGTACTGCAGACGGATTTTGTAACGCACTCAAATGCCATCCTGACTTAGCTAGTGTGTCAGAAAGCTCGTAGATATTAATTATGTTCGAAGTGAAAGAGACAACCGAACATAATGGGTTACCTAAAATTTGTAGTTCTGGAATTTCAGTTTGGATGTATTCCTTTATTTCACGAGCTTTCCCGACAATTTCCTTGCAAGATTTAATATATCCATCCTCTCCTACGTGAATCATCGTTGCCCAACAGCCCACAACCAATGCACCTGGTCTGCTTCCAGCAAGGGTGGGCGAGCCATAAAGACCTCCAACCCATTCGGTACTAACATAGTATTGTTCTTTTCTTAGTTTGGTGTTACGGTACATAATGACACTTGAACCTTTCGGAGCAAATCCGTATTTGTGAGTGTCACACGATATGGAAGTGACACCAGGTACTCTGAAGTCGAACAGTGGTACATCATCAAACCCTGCTTTGGACATAAATGCAACAATAAATGAACCCAAGCAGCAATCCACATGTACAGGAATTTTATGAGTTTCTCCCAATCTACCAATGGAAGCAATATCATCTATGATACCATGAGGAAAGTTTGGAGCTGAACCAACCAAAAGAATAGTATTTCTATTTATGAGTCTTTTCATTTGTTTAACATTTGCTTGGTACGTTTCAGAAATTAAATCAACGTGATGGACTTTGATACCAAAATAGTATCCAGCTTTGTCGAAACCCGCATGAGCGGTCCTTGGAATGATCATCTCAGGTTCCGTTATTCCTTTGTAGTGTAAACCAAGCATTTTAGCACTTAGACATGCCAATAACAGGGATTCGGTACCTCCACTGGTAGTTGTACCACAGCCAGTCGAAGGCGCATTGAAGGCGTTGAGAACCATAGAGACAACCTCGGCTTCCATTTTACGAACACCAGGAAAAACGTCAGGATGCAACTGATTTGCAACGCAGAATTTTTGGAAGGCCTTAGATTGTAAGTCAATTAAATCATCTCCCCCATGATATACTGCACCGGACACTTTGCCTCCTTTCCAGTCAGAATGATGAAGAATTGAGTTCAATTTGTCCAACTCTTCCAAGACGTCAGTCTTCGGCAAGCCTGAACTGGGCAATTCGGCGAAATCTATTAAGTTGTCGTCGTTCTTGATCACATCATTTTCCATTCCTGACAATGCTTTAGAAACCTCTTTGTCCACAGCAACTTTCAAAAATGGAAGATTCAACACAATCCCAAATATGCGCTTGCTTGCGTACCGAAGTAATTCTGTGATTGATCTCAATAGCCCATATCCGCGAACGTATGTCAAAGCCTGGGACAGAACCTTGAACACCAGATGGAAAAATACATAATCCCTGACGATCCAGTACCAAGGTGTGCTAAAAAAGTAATCGAGAACGGTATCTTTCACAGATGTCAGTATAATAGCTGGATTGAATTCAAGTGCGTTGTATTTGTAAGAATACCCTAAATAGAATTGCTTCTGCAACCCTTCGATAATTCCAAACTTTGTCATATTCACCGTACGGATCTAGAATCAGTTCGTTGATCGTACCTTAACCTCAGCAGGAAAGGCTTAACTGGCAGAAACTTATACTGTCTTCACTTTGAAATATCAGAAGACAAAGATAACCTAGGTGATGTCGGTAGACTTTTGATTGCTCTTTTCTCAACTTCAAGTTTGCAGTAGTGAGATATGTATATTAATCGCAAGTTTATTTTTTCCCTTATATTCCGTTCAACAGGCAAAAGGTCAAAAGCCATTATGTGCCTGCAAATAAGCTAAAGCACAAATCCACAAAGGACATGAAAAATGTACACGAAAGGGTGCATTCTGCGGCATTCATAAGCCCATATATTCTTGTCTTTATTCAGTATGTTTAAGTTAAAAATTGTGGTTAACACCAGCGTATAAAACTTGGTCTACGTATAAAATTGAATGGTTAATGTTACATTTGTACCTTTTTTTTCAAGTACGTTACAAGTAATTCAAGAGTGGTCAGTGTTGTTTAACTGTGCACACATGCGAATCAGGAAATAGAGGCAGAAAGACTTCAATGTATTTTAGTGCATGTTTGTTGACAGCACTTATGTGTATGTGGGCGAAGTAGCTCTTGTAGTTCTTGTGTACCTAGATGAGTTGTTTGCAGCTGGGGAAGGCTTTTTTTCTGGTTCATTTTCGATATTATACTGACCTTGTACTCGGTTCATGTACTGGATTAGAAACTGTGATTGTTGGACCATTCTGCGTAGTGAAATCTTCAGTTTTGATTCTTCTTTTTGCAAAATCAGAAGGTCAGATTTCATGAATGGCCCTTTGAACTGGCGCTCTAATTGTTCTTTCTCATTTTTAAGAGCAGATATATTCAACACCTCTTGAGCTGCTTCTGATGATTTCTGTTGGTACTCAGCTCTGAACTCATCGTTTTTCAGAGATTCTTCGTCATTACTCTTTTTCAATGAGTCAACATCTTCTGACAGTTTGGATCGATTTTGTCTGTAAGTTTCAAATTCTTTTGTGGTATCTTCCAGATCCAGAAGTCTAACAAGCTCCGATTTACGTTCAACCAGCTTCTTCAGACGTTCTTCCAAAACTTCTAGTTCAGATCTTGTTCTTTCGACTCGTTTTTCGGAGTCGTTCACCTTTGTTTCACTGTCCTTCAATTTCTTGAATAACTGCCCCGCTTCAATCTTCATATCATCGAATTCATTCAACCTTTTGGTTTCTTTTGATCTGGTTTCAAGAACAAGCTTTTCTGATTCATCGAACTCGATATGACATTGTTTGAGACGGTCAGCAGCGAGATTTTTCAAGATATATTGGTAATTTTTGATATCCATGGGTCCCGTTTGTAGCCATAATTCATATTTTCCGTATGTCAAAGGCATCAATCCAAATGGATTTGTCAAAAAAGAAATCAAATCAACATCCCTCTTAGATGTTCCTGGTGTAACATCTGGAAGGAACTCACCGAGGTTCTCCTCGTTTATTATCGATTTTACAATGGATTCATATTGTTGTAAGGATACAAGATCTTTATTATCAGCACGATATTTCAAAAAGTGGGCAATCGAATCTGTAAGCACGTCTTGAGAAGTGACAGAGTTCTTTTTTTCAGATAGAAGGTAGTGGTCTGGTGAATCTTGGACTAATAGCTTCACCAATGGGATTTTCTTACCATTTTTTCTCGCTTTAGATATAGATGGTAAAGTTTCATCCAGCATAGGATCAAAACTGATAATGGTGTCCAAATTGTATCTTGAAAGTAAATCTTCCGAGTGTGCCAGGTGTGTGGTAGTTGCTAAAAACAACCAGTCGAGCTGGTTTGGCTTGCCCTTCCGTCTTGATTTAGAGTAATGGTATTCGTCTTTCGATTTATTATTTTGATCTGGGGCCACACTACCACTGTTTGATGCATATTCACCATTAGCGATACTAGAACCCGAACTTTGGTCATCATACTCGTGTTTTTCGTCGAACAGAGATGTTCCTGATAGTCTTTTCAATTTCGCAACTTTTCCCAACATGACGCCCTCTATCAAATCTAGCTCTTTTACGGAATGAGAAACAATGGCAATTTGTAGAGGCCTTGAGTTATCCTTCCGATTTAGCAAGAGATTCACCATTAAATTCAGCTTGCCAAATTTATCGCTAGTGGAAATTAACCTCTCGGTAGGTTCCATTAACAAAAATTGTCTTGGCATGTAATGCTCAACTAACAGGCATGGGTGATTTGAGACAGCTCTTATGTTTTCGAGAAACCATTCAGTCAACTGAAAATCGGTCAATGCAGCCATGCTCAAATCTCTTTTGACTTCAGATACCTTTCCTCCAGCCTCTGAATGCAGCTTGGGTAAAAGAGTTTTGTCTTTGCGTGAGATAAACGACTCTGCGTGTATGGAAATCAGAATCTCCAATAGATCCTTTTGAACCTGAGTAAAACCGACAGGTATATAGAATACATGGGTCCTGTTTGAGGCAGTATTCATTTTCGCTCCTCTAGAATGACCAAAAGTCAACGACGTATCAATGGTATCGCTTTATTTTTGACGTGATCTTCAGATGGGTTCTGTGAAAAGAATAACGAGGTTTCATAATAAGCACTTCTTTATACAAAAAAAAAAAAGATCGTAATTTTGAACATACATGAAGATCACATTAGTGCGTAAGAGAATTTAGAAAGGCGTGACCTTTACACTTTGTGACATAGAGTTTTGAGAGGGTCTCACATCGTTAGGTTCTTTGAGAGGTAAGATGCATGGATTTCATGGTAAATCATTATGCGTCTAACCTCTACTTGTCTAAATATAGTGTAAAGTCTAATTAAATTGTGGAGAAATGCTTTGTCACTTCTCGGTATTTTTCGGTTTGAACAACGCCATATATTGATCAAGCGTGAGATCATCAGTGCGCAGTGCATGATTTGAAATCAATCCCAGTCTTGCAATTGCATATCTATCTTGACTGTCTCCTGGTTTCGTCTCACGATACCAGGGCTTTGGAAAGCGGGTTTCATCATGAAAAATAGCACCAGCTGTCTTTTTTAAATCGTCATAAGTATTATGACCAGGCGAAGTGTCACGCACTACCAAGAAATTACCGCCATCTACGATCAATGGTTCAACGTAGTTAAGAATACTAGTTGTATTTTCGATGAACATTGTTTTTGAACGCACTTCTGGCTTGACCATCTTGAAAATGTGTTTTAAAGGAGAGTTCAGAATAGTCCAGTGATATATAATCCACTGATCAGGGGAAGTATTCCGTTTCTGTAAGAGCGAGGATCTTTGTATGAAATATGTGAGAACTTTCAATGGTTCAAGGTTGGGAATTTGAATTGCTTGCAATTGCTTCAAAAGCTTTATCATCTCCAATGTCCACCACGACAGGTTGTAATCGTAAAACTTGTTTTTAAACAGGATTTCAAAGGAGATTCTTTTCATTATGGAACCAGCCATAATGTCCCAGTGAAAATTACGGGTTAAAGAATGATCACCAGGTAGGGCAGTACTAGGAATAAACTTTGTTTCCACCGCGACAAATTCTCGATTCTTGTACTTGTAGTAAATTTCTGTTTGAAAGGAGAATTTGTCAGGCATTTCTTGCAAAGCGTCAGCAGTATTGCGAGCAGTGTCAATACACAAGCTAACCACTAATGACGGCAAGCTACTATTCGGTCCTTTGTACCGAAAGGTTGCAGACCCCCCGAAACCCTTAGGAGTGTCTGATACATTAGTGTCGTAACTTTTCGTAGCTGAGACCGGTCCAAAAATTCCATTCACCAGAAGTTTGCTTGAGCATTTCAGACTTATTTGGGAAATTACATAGCAACCTTGTTTCCCAATATATGACAGCCAGTCATATTCGAAATTGAAATCGTCAAACGATTCGTATTGAACAACGTTGTTCAAACAAGGTTTCATCTCCCATACTCCTGCTTGGTCCATCGAAGCGATAAATAAGGAACATGGAACAAAAGAGCCAGATTCGCTCATCTTTCTGTAAAAGTCTATTGCGTTTTTCCAATATTTCAAATCCTTCCCTTCTTCTATGTTCCTGTGCTGTCTGATGTGATTTTTTTTATCCAAGGATATGACTTTGGCTGGCGCTACTGTACCAGGCCCGAAAACGAAACCAATGGAACGTTGTGGTTTAAGACAGCTGGCTAGGAAAATTGCAAGGGCAACGTTCCTTTTGCATCTTTTCTTTTTGTTATTCTGCTGAGGTAGAAGCGTATGCACCTTAGCACGGAAAGTTGTTTGGTCCGTCCAAATATTTTGATTTGAAAGCCTATACTTATCGTTAAACCATTCCGTATCAAACTTCTTCAAGTGGCTAAGCATACTACTAGATTCTGCATCAATAGTTATGCTTTGTTGATCGGAATGTACAGTGACAGTGCCATTTCCAATGGTAATTAAAGCCCACGAATCAACATCGCTGAATTGTAACCTCTTCAAAGCTTTCAGATCTTCAGCAAACTCACAATTCAAATCGATGATCACAACTGCTTTGGAGTTGGTTCCCGATGACGCTATTCCTAATTGCTTCGAATAAGACAAGGACGACGGGATGTCCCCAGATTCGTTATACGAATTGCAAAAGGAACAAAACCAACCTTTTCGAAAATCTCTGGAGCACAAATAGTTAACAAAACCACCACAGTTTTCACAAGCAGTATAATTCACACTCTGTTGTAATGCTAATTCATCATGGATTGTCAAGTCCGATTCACAGATCGCACTTATCGATCCCCGGTTATCGTCTCCACAGTCAAGAAGTCTGGCCAACGAATCTGTACGAGACGTGGGAACAGCACCATAATTGAGTTCAATCATCAATGACAATCACTGAACAATAACTCGCCCCAGATTTGGCCCTCACTGCTGGCCCTTCCATTGGTTCCTGTGGTGCTTTAACCTTTCATCAGTTGATAAGAAAACTGATTAGCTTTGGATAGCTTGATTAGCTAATTGTCGATAGATCATACTTAAAGATTTCAATGTTCCGGGTAACTGGCGATCAGGTCCGCCTTTTTCATCTTCCCAGGTTCTGACAGGATCCCATCGCGCAGGCAGGACATCTGAAAAAAAGTTGAAAAATTTTGGAAACAGAAAGCTAGCAAGCATCTGGACAAATCAATTGACCGAATCGGATTGTTATTATACTCGGTCCATAATTGATCAGCGAGTTGATTTTTGAGGGCACCAAAGGTATAACGCATATTTGAGGGGTCGATTCATCAAGAAATAATGAGTAAACATCTAGCTATAACCAAGTTTCGTCCCGCCAAATGGCTGCAGAAAGCAGGATATGCACCTCAAGTGTTTCTGTTCAGAAATCTAGAGAGCGGTCAAGTACTGTACTCCCAGTTCCCAAACTTCTCTTGGAAGCAAATTGATACCAATTTCCAAAGACCCAACTGGGAAAATAAGAAACCGGGCACCAGACGTGATATTTGGAAATGCATGGCCGTTGTCGATCTACCAGATTACGAAAAGAGCGTGCAGATGTACCAGAATCTATGCAGGTTGAGGTATCTCCGCGATGTGACATTCAGCAAGCAAGCGAAGGATATGAGGAAGAAGAACGAGTTCGGACACACATGGTACTCATCACAGTACAGACCAACGTACTCCCAGGAGGCCGTCGCCGATTTGAGGGAATGTCTCTTAAAGTTGAAAGACGTCCAGAAAAATATAAAGGTCCATTGGGAAGACGAATGGAGAATGGGAGATAAGGAGAAGTACTGGCTGCCAAAGCTGCCAGATTTGAACCATACAACGTTGGAGCGTTTGGGAAACGTTTCCAGAGAAGAAAGTGCGATATTGAAAGAACTCGGCGAAAAGGCGAAACAAGAGTTCGCAAAGGTAAGACAACAAGAATCTGTCGCCCAGAATATTTCCCTATGAGTTCAAAAACGGGGTCCTCCCCGGCCATTAACAACGAGCCGTGCTCGTTGTCCTCTGTCTCCGCAGATATATGATCACGCACTATCTCTCTCTCTCTCTCTCTACACACGCATGTACATAAATAAAAATCGCAGATAAGCTTACCCTTTCTGTAAATAACATAAGCAAACACAGCATTACGCAACACAAACGCCAACGCCAACGCGTATCCACTCACTCTTGCTGCCCCAATTGCAACTTTTCCGATCTTCAACCCACTCCCCATTACAGCACCAGGTGGTCGTATGTTTGCCTACCACTAAACTCGCGATTATCCTGCACTCATCATCCACCCTTTCATCACGTTACAAACTTCGCCGACAACAAACAAAAACATCACACTACATATTTACATACAAACGCTGTCACATGACCAAACAAGAACGGCATTACGTTTGGTCTCGGCTTTTCTAGCTTCTTTGTCACGATTGATGCTCTTTTATTTCCCTTAGAACAATCGAATCTTTTTTTGTTCTCTCATTTCCTAGCAATGGGCATTACCTAAAAAAAATAAAGAAACGCATTATAAATACGTTACAAGGTGATTTGCGAGATTGGCGAGGAACTATATATACGAAGCGGAAGAATAGAAGTGCGTTGCTGTGAGTTCCGTTTCGTAGCATCGAGAGGTATTTAAACGGTCCGAAGTGTTGGATTAGTAAGAGATTCATTACAGATTGAGCTAGTTTCTTTTTTTTTAAGCCGGGTCTTCTGAGAAAGCGAACAATCGATTTATATAAGATACGAGCCAGGATACGAACAGCTCTGAAAATACTGTGCTAATTGAAGATACACAGCATAACTTACAGTCTTCTGGAAATCAGTTGAACGCATCTAGGTACGAGATTGGTGCAAGATTGTGATAGCCATGGCAAACGTTGTTGAAGCTGCTACGCAGCAGTTGTACTCGCGGGTGAAAGATGTGGCAGATGTGTCGTTTATGAGCTCTAAAGTTCCACCTATCGCTGTCATCAGCAAGAAGCAAGATATTTTGCCCTTCATCTCTGATGGGAAACTAGCTCTAGCTCTCCCCGTCGTTGCCTATTGGGTTTATTCGATGTTTTTCCACATGATCGACAGTTTTGAAGTGTTCGAACAGTATAGAATCCACCCCAGCGAAGAGGTGCAACAGAGGAACAAAGCTTCTAGGATAGAAGTGTTGAAAGAGGTGATATTCCAACATATGATCCAAACCTCTACTGGTTTGGCAATGCTCTATTTCGATCCTGTTCCTACTACAGGGTTTGAGAAGTTGGAAATGTGGAGATGGAGACAGACTTTGCCCTCTGTTGTTCCTTCCCTATTCATCAGTTTCATGTACCGTTACGGATGGTCCATCATTAAGATTTTCACCGGGTTTTGCATAGTTGACACATGGCAATACTGGCTGCACAGAATCATGCACGTGAACAAGGCGCTTTACAAGAGATTCCACTCCCGTCATCATCGGTTGTACGTTCCGTATGCATACGGTGCCTTGTACAACTCACCAGTTGAAGGATTCCTTCTTGATACTCTGGGAACCGGTATCGCTGCCATCGTGACACAGCTTACCCACACAGAACAAGTGTTCCTATACACTTTTGCTACTTTGAAGACTGTGGACGATCACTGTGGTTACGCTTTACCGCTAGATCCATTCCAGTGGTTGTTCCCAAACAACGCTGTATACCACGACATTCATCATCAATCTTTCGGTATCAAGTCCAATTTCTCACAGCCGTTCTTCACCGTTTGGGATACTTTCTGTAACACTAAGTTCCATGGTTTCGAAGAGTACGAGAAGAAACAGAGACGTGTTACCATCGACAAGTACAAGGAATTTTTGACCAAGAGAAAAGCGGATAATCAGGAGAGGTTGAGAATCTTGAAAGAGAAGTCGTCATAATTTTTTCACGCACGCACGAATACTTCATTTCAGATGTTTCCTCTTTCCACATAAATGGGAAATCATCGATCTCTCTTTGTAAAAGGAGTTTATTTTATTCAGTACAATTTACTGTGATTAAAAACAACCACAATCATTATTGTGATTAGGATTACCATTGTTCCTGATACCTACTACTCATATCCTAGTAATTTACATTTTTCGTTCTGTACATTTTTCTTATGAGATTACCTGTTGTTAAAGTTACTTAGTTTTGTATTAAAGTTCAAGTTTAAAAGGCTTTGTATTGTAGTCATTATATCTGCATTTGTTTTAAATACCAATGTTGGGTACATCATCAGTTGGATGGAATTTACCTTTTTAGCATGTTTAATGAATTTGTGATTTACTGCGATGTTTACTTAAGTGCGTAATTAAAGCTGTGTTGGATTCGTTATATTTATATAGTTGACAGAGAATTTCCTAAACCTCTTGAAACAAATAATCGAATTACGAATCTTTTTCGTGATAAAATTTCTCTATACGTATACAGTCGTAATAGTTTATTGCATGAAGCACCAAGAATGTTGATAGTTGAGTTATAATTTTTTAGGTTATCTTTTTTGTAGTAAGTTAGACGTCAAGTCGTTATGAAATCGTAAAAGAAAAGAAGAAGTATCATGGTAATATAAACCACAGTCCATAGATGAGCTTTTCACTCTGTTTCAGTTATCATGAGCAATTAATGCTAAACAGAAGTCAGGAGCAAAGAATATCGAAAAATGAAGGGTACAATAAGACAATCCTCTGGGACCATATAAAGGATTTTGAGTCTCTCCTTTACTTCTTTTGAGGAAGTTCTATATTTTATTTTATTGGTTTGTGGTTTAGTATGATGTTTAGACAGCTTCTCTTAGAGCTTGGTTCAACTTGTTGATCTTTGTAGCAATTGACAAATCGACAGTTCTGTCAGAAACTTCCAAAACCAACCCACCTTGGATTTCAGGCTTAACGATGTTTTCCAACTTCAAGGACTTACCCTTACCAACCAAAGTAGAAGCAGCCAAGGCCTTTTCAACTCTCTTGAACAATTTGGAGTCCAAAGGTTGAGCAGTAGTGACAGTAGCTTGGATTAGACCATTGTAAGCGTCAGTCAACTTGGAAAATTGAGAAGTGACGTTGTGCAACAAAGACAATCTGTTGTTTTCAGCCAAAACCTTCAACAAGTTGTGAACTGATTGATCTAGTTCAATCTTCTTGGACAAAGTTTCAACAACAACGGCCCTGTCTTGTGCGGACAAAGCTGGGTTTTCCAAAATGGTGACCAACTTAGTGTCCTTGGCGACGGTGTCCTTCAAGGCGTTCAAAGAGGATGCAGCAGATTCAATGGAAGTGGTCTTAGAAGCAGCAGTGAACAAAGCAGTGGCATATGTACCGTCCAAACCAAACAATTGAACAGGTGGCTTGACACCAGCCTTGGCAGAAGCTGCCATAGAACGAACAAATACTCTGGAAAACATGGCTATTAATCTATGGTCTCTTAAATCCTGTAGGTTCGCTTGTTCAATGAATTGTATAAGCTTGCTCAATCAGTCAAATGCGATCAGAAGTTAAGCAAATTAGTCTGGAGGATGGAATTCAAAATACACACCTAATTAGACAAAATAAACTTGTCTTAGTATAAGCAGTTAACAAATTGTATCAAGGAAAAAAATAACACGATTTAAAACACTCAAAAATGTCCAACAACGAATACAACTCCCCAAACCTGAAGAAATTTAAAGATATTCATTAAAGGTGTGAAAGCACTAAAAGTCCTTCAAATCTCGATTTTTTTTTCCTTCACTATAATATAATTCTTGAAATTTTCAAAACTTTCTCAATTGGAACTGTTTCCCTATCTGTTATGTGTTTCTTCTTTGTCTCTGCTTTGTTTCTATTTTCCTTTTGCGCGTGGAAAAACAATAAAACGGCAGCGGCGGGTTGGCGGTCCTGATGGTAGGTAGTTTTATACGGTAGCCCATTTTCTAATTGGTTGCGGGTCACGTGCATCGTGCTACCCCGTTTGGTGGACTTTCCACCACCCCCGATGTGGTCTTTTAGCGTCTCTGGATTGAGATTGGCGGACAGGACAAGGACATGTCGATACGGTTTGACTTTATTTCCAATGGTTCAATCCCTGACGCTGAACTAGCGAACGCACTGATGGATTGAGGTTTGTGGATGCCTGTTTAGTCACGTGATTAAATTATCACGTGAACACTTCTCACGCAAACTAAGTCCACACTCTTGGTTCACAACATTTCTTTTTCATCAGAAAAATTCACAGAAACTTCATTTCCAACCGTGATGAGATGAGATGAGATGAGATGAGATACTATTAAACAAGGTTACAGAAGATAAATCGTTTATCTACTCACCACCAATTAGGCCAAAGAGGGAAGCTATCAGGTCAGATAAGTCAAAGTAGTACAATGGGGAAGAAGTCGTTGGCTGACCAGATTGCAGAAATTGCAAATAAGCCACAAGTGGAAGATTTTGATATTGAGAATGATGAAAGCGTATTTCAACATGGTGGTTCGGGTGCAGAGGCCGGGTCAGGTTCTGAAGATGACGAGGAGTTGAAAAACCAGCACTATGTGTCCGTTGGCAAGTCGAAGCTCAGAGATGCCGTTGACCAAGGTGTAGCATCAAAGGATAAGAAGTACACCGGTAGTAAAGGCTCTAGAGCTGATATGTTCAACGATGATGAAATGAACGCTCCTTTACAAGGGGAGAGCGAATCTGAAGATAGTGATGCAGCATCTTTGAGAAGTGACTCAGAGGATGAATCTGTTTCTGAAGCGACGTCGCAGTCTGAGGATGAGGAAGATGAAGAGGAAGACGAAGAGACCATTTTAAAGAAAGAAAAATTGGCAAGGATGGTTCAAATGCAAACTAAACAAGTGGTAAGCAATTTGGCACAATCTGCTCAGAAAGATGCAGCCAAGGGGTATGCTATCTTGCAACAAAACGCGTTCTTTGACAAAGTGTTGGACTCTAGAATCAAATTGCAAAAAGCTGTCGGAGCTGCAAATAAATTGCCTTTATCTGGTGAATCCTGGAGTGAACTGTTGGACGAAAGCAACACGAAGCTACTTGATAGCACTTTCAAAGTTTTAGAAAAAGTCCTAACCCAATGCATAACCGTGAGGAATAAGTTCCAAGTTGGGGATCATATCAACCAAAATATCGAAACTTCTTCTTTCGATGACAGCAAAAAGAGACCCTTCAAACAATTATCCGAGCAAACCGAAAAGTTGGACGCGGAGCTTAAGACATACCGTTCTGCAGTTTTGAGCAAGTGGTCAGCAAAGGTGTCTGCCTCTTCCGGAAAATCTCTTTTACAATCTTCCAAGTTTAAAGCAATTAACCAGTCAGCTGATATTCAGGTAAATAACCAACTGGCTGACATGCCCAGATTGCTCAAAAGAACCAAATTGAACAGAAGCAATACCAAACCTCTACTATTTGACGAGGATTTACAAAAGGGCCTACTGAAAGAATTGCAACCATCTGCAACTAATGAAGAACACGAAGAGGAGGAGAATGATCTAGATATTCCTAAGAATTATGATCCAAGAAGAAGGGACAACAGTGCCTTAGATCTCACCGAAAATCCATACATATATGACGACGAAGACTTTTATAGAGTCTTATTGAATGATCTCGTCGAAAAGAAGATCACCAACTCACAACAACACTCGAATGGTGTAACGCTAGCAATCACATCGCGTTCCGAAAACAAGTTAAAAAAAAACGTCGACACCAAAGCATCAAAGGGTCGTAAGCTCAATTATTCGGTTCAAGAACCAATTGCTAATTATGAAGCGCCTGAAAACAACGGATATAAATGGTCAGACCAGCAAATAGATGAATTCTTTGTCGGCTTGTTGGGCCAGAAAATCAACTTTAATGAGGACGAAGAACATGATGCTGAAGATGCAGACAACGAAGAATCTGAAAACATCAAGAATGATGATATTCAAATTTTCGGATAATTTGGAGGTCCAACTCAGATTTGAGCTTCTTTATAATAGATCAATACAAATGAAATATATATTAGCATTGTGCACGTATATTAATTTTAAATGATGTATCAAACACCAATTATGTTACTGGAATTACTTGTCATACTTTCTAAGTCAATTTCAGTCTCCTCTTTTTCTCGTCTTAGGCATTCTTCGACTATGTCATCCCAGTTGGAATTATATACACAATAGCTTAAGGCGAATGCTAGTAACAGTATTCCTGTACCGCATCCATACCAAAGCCCCTTCAAGCCTAACTGTAATCGACCAAACGTTAGCCATCCGCTTAACGGTAAGGCGATGAAATAATATGCAAAAATATTCAGCATACTGCCAATCTGTTGACGACCCTGGGCTCGTAAAATCGCAGCGCTGAAAGTCGTGAATGCATCATAGAGTTGGTTTACTGCGAGAATTGGTGCAACGTGGCCACAAAGCTCTATAACTTCTTTATCTTTCGTAAACAAATATGCTAGATTTTTGTTGGCGGACAAAATCACTGAGAAATTCACAACTCCCACAAATGCTGCAACACAGTATGCTGCCTTTATGCTGATCTTTGCGTTAGTAATACACTCCATTCCGATATAGTTAGCAACTCTCGTAGAGACGACACAACCAATCGCGAAGGGAACCTGATATATCAAAGATCCAATATTTGAAATAACCGACTGTGCCGCAATGGCCTTGACTCCTAGGTACGTGGACATGATTGTCAAAACCTCAAAGGAAAGATACTCTGCTTCTATCATCAGCAGCCCTGGGAAAGCCAAATCCCACATTGGTTTCCAGCTACAGAACAATCTTTTAAAGTGGAACATCGATGAGAAAATAGGATACCAACAAATAAGAGTGTCTTTTCTCCAAACTTTACAATACAACAATAACATTATAGCCATGAACCAATGAGACAGAGCAATACCAAGAGGAGCCCCTGCGTATCCAAAAATACGAGTTAAAGAATAAACCAAAAAGACATTGACTGGTACGGTAAATAAAAGCGCATAAGTTCCAGCTTGAAAATGGCCTTGAGCTTGGAGAAACCTTTTGCCCGTCTCAAAGGTAATTAACCCTGGCAGACCGAATGAAATAATTCTTAAGAAAAGTTGTATATCAGGAAGAATGTCTTGTTCAGCAATTACGTATCCCAACCAAGAGGCACTACACCACCACAACACTATGACCGGAAAAATACCTGTTAAGATCATTGTAGCGCAACGGAAGGTGTATAACCCAACTTTGGTGTATTTTTTGGCGCCATATGCTTGAGAGCAGAATGTATCCAGTGAAGTCGCCATACCTTCCACGAATGCCATCCCTGTGATGTTGTAAGTCATCACCGCTAATGATGCCGAGGCCAAAGCATCACTTGATTTGCAGACATGCCCAATCACCAGAAGGGACATGATAGTTAGAGAATACTCCATCAGAAACGTCAAAGTAATTAGGAAAGAATTTTTGCGAATGTAGGAAAACTCTTTGCTGCTTGTGGTTGGGGCAGTAAGATCCTCGACAAAATCTTCATCGACAAAGTCATCGCGATCTATATCTGGGCTCATAAGACGGTATCGATTACCGATGGCATCAGTAGAGAGTGCTGATTCACCGTCACTTTCATATGTTGAACTCTTTGCAATTGCCCCATACCTCTGTCCACTTTCGGACCCACCAATACTGACTGTCTCTGGGCTCATCTCTGCTCTTGTCGATGAGCGAGATACCTGATCTTATCTCCTAACGTACTCACCGGCAGTTGGTGTGCTGTTGATGTTCAATGCCAGGTGGATACAAGAAGGTTCTCGAACTGGACTTCTTGATATATCAGGGATATATGCGTCTTTCAGATATCAAGAAAGATAGATTATGTGTGTGTGTCCCAGGTGTTTATCGGCAAGTTATATACTTATCCTTATCAGCCTACAAAATCTAAACCTTTGATAGTCGCTTGCAATAATTCTTGAAACAAAAAAAAATACTTGATAAAGCTTGTCTTTTGACAAGCGATTTAGTAGACATCGGACTATGTAGGGACACAAGAGGCTGTGTTTAGTACGGGCTCAACCCAATGTCATTCTTACTACGACCAATAGATGCAGGCGACACAAACGATTACAATAAGGTAATACAAATTCAACCGGAACCTTGTTTTGTCATTAAGTCTAAGGTGATAAATCCCAACAACACATCGGTGAAGATTAATGCGAAGATATTTTTGAATGTCTGCCATAACGATCAGGTCCCACTGCCAGAAGTGGATTTTAATCCATACTTCGTGTACCCTCTGATAATGAACAACCAGTGGGAAATACCGATTGTTACCTCGTCAGTAAGACAGGATGTTGACAAAAAAGATAATATCTGCTATGTCGTTGACTGTTGCATAAACACCAAGTGCGTTTCTTGGATCCAACAGGAACTAGAACTTAGCGAAATATTGACTGAATGGTGCTTAGAATCCTGTGAATTGAGGGAAGAGATAGAGATATCCAGAGATGACATAAGTTTTCCAAAAATGAAGAAGAAAGGCGACACCATACCTCAACTGCAGGTATTATCGGAAGATTTAGCAGAAAACTACAAGGAAACTATTCACAGTCTAGTTGACCGAGAACAAAAGGACCCCGTCAGCATTTTAGAGAGGAGGAGGGATCTTTTAGGAGAAGATGAACCTTTGACTGACGATTTACCTCCCCTGATACCTATCAACAAAAGTACACCAAGAAAACCACTTATTGAAGAAATTGAAGACCTTTCACTGCATGAGCCAAAAAAGCCTAAAATCGACTCAAAATCGAGGACCCTAAATTATAATCTTACTATGGGGAAACCAAAGGACACTTCTGAGTTTTTGTTGAAAGTGGAAGTTGTATCAGAGCTAGAGTCCAGCCTTGATTACCGTGTCAGGTACGATTCAGAGAATAACAAATTAATAATTGCAAACATCAACACAAACATTTTCCCAGAGAAAAAACTGGAAATTCCGTTACCAGACATCTTTAAAGGCTCGCCCAAGCTACAGTGTTTTTTCATTAAGCCGGAAAGGAAACTAGTGTTGTTTTTATAAATTCCTGATATACTCACATATTTCCATGTATATATACTGACGCAAAAGACTGCTTATGAGTAACACTTATATACGTGCCTCGTCTATAAAGGTAAACTTGAAAAAGTAAGTTCCCAATCTATTGTATGTTCGGTTAATGAGGAGGGAATGCTAAATTTTCTCTGTGTGCCACATATTCACTATCAGCGTATCCCAGAATATCTTCTATCTGGTCACTTTGTAATCCTTTAATTTTTGATAGCTCTGTACTTGTATAGTTGCAACGAGCTCTACCAACGATTTTCAATGTAGTAGTTGTATCCAATTTCCCATTTGCATCTCTCGCGCCCAATTTTATGTCAATACACTCATGTTCGTGAAAGTTTCCTTCAACTTCAATGACTCCCGCTGGTAATAAGCCAGCTTTGTTTTTCCTTGTCAATGCTTCGTATGCCCCAATATCTATAACAATTGCACCTTGACTAACAAGCCCGTGAAGCATCCAAAATTGCCTGTTTTTCAAGTAATGATGGTTGTCATTCGCAATGAATCTTGTGTGAAGCGGAACATGATTGTTCACCAGTTCCTTCATTTCTGTAAGCTGAAGTTCAGCCAGATCTTGCGTAACTTCATTCGCGCCATCAGCTTTTTCCTGCATGTGAAGAACGATCTTTGAAATGTTTTCTGGAGTATCACTTTTCATAATAATGGTGTGCACACCGGCATTTGTCGCTAGCTCGGCTGCAATAAGTTTGGTTTTCATACCACCTGTACCGACATCTGAACCTGACCCTCCGTCAGTGTTCACGCCAGGTAACCCTTGTGATATATCTGGGACCACTAATATAGGTTTCGCATCAGGATTTGTTCTTGGGTTGTCAGTGTATAAACAGTCGACGTCGGTCAACAAAAATAGATAATCAGCGCCAATCAAAGCTGCTGTAATAGCTGATAGTGTATCGTTATCCCCGAATTTGATTTCACTAACCGATAATGTGTCATTTTCGTTAACAATTGGCACTACGCCCATCGAAAGTAATTCGCTGACAGTATTTTGAGCGTTTTTGTACTGAGTCCAATCAACTATATCATTTCTGGTGATCAAAATCTGTGCAATTCTTTGATCAAACTCTGAGAACAACGAATCCCATCTGCCGATAAGTCGACCTTGGCCCACGGCTGCGATTGCCTGTACCTTCGAGAGCTTCTTTGGCCTTGATTTAAGATTCATGGCTTTCAAACCAACTGCAATACCACCACTAGAAACTATGATGACCTTATGGCCTTTTCTGCGCAGTTTCACAACAGTCTCTACAATCAAAGACATGATCGAGAGTTTCGGTTCTTTGGTTTCTTCGTCAACTAGTGACGAAGAACCTAGTTTGATGACAACCACGAACTGCTTTGCCATTTGATAATGTCCGGAAAACCTCTCTATTGTGAATCTTGACCCAACGATCAGTTACAAGGATCTAACAAAAATGCACCAGTTGTTGCCTTTGAGCTTTGATATACCGACACTTTTCGTACTGTTTGTTACTTCACATCTCTTAACATCTCAAATTCTGATATCAGGTCATGCTTCAACTTTTTCTGATTCTATGAATTTTGAAATATTTACAGATACTTAAACCTTGCATTCGAATGAAGGACCTAGCCACATCTCTGAAAGGAATTGAAATTGAACATTGCAGGCATTGCGTAACCCAGGGCGAGGCGAAATTGGATCCGTCGATTTGCATACGAATCTACATACGATGAATGTGTTTGATGAAGTTTTGCAGCCGAGCGTGGTGAACAAATGTTTACATGGAAACTTCACATCATCTGAAAAGGAAGAGTACATTGTGGCAAGAACGGATATACTTTCCATTTTCCGAGTATCTAAAGCCCAAAAGCTGCTGCTGGCTTACGAATGGAAACTGTCAGGTAAAATTGTAGATATGCAGCTTCTTCCACAGATTGGTTCACCGTTGAAGGTGCTTGTAATACTTTCACCAAAATCCAAACTGTCGTTGGTACGATTTGACCAAGTGACCGAGAGTCTTGGGACACTAAGTTTACATTATTACCATGACAAATTCGTGGATTATAGTACGTCATCTTTAAAGAGCGAATCTATAATGGCTGTGGATCCGTCGTTCAGATGTGTTTTAGTATTCAACGAAGATGTTTTGGCCATATTACCATTAAATTTGAACAAGGAAGATTTGGATATCGATGAGGATGAAAGTGTAGCAACTGAACCGAAAGTAAAGCGGTTGAAAACCGGTCAAGAAACCACGTCTGATAGTATTATATTGCCAGTATCTACTCTTCATAAGACTCTTAAACATGTCTATGATATAAAATGGTTGGATAATTTCAACAAACCAACTTTGGGGATACTATATCAACCGGTACTTGCTTGGTGCGGCAACGAAAAGGCTCTAGGAAACACAATGCGGTATATGGTTCTAAGCTTAGATTTAGAGGATGAAAGAACAACAGTAATTGCTCAACTTTCTGACCTGCCGAATGATTTACATACTGTGGTTCCATTACGAAGGGGATACGTGCTAATTGGTGTGAATGAGCTGTTGTATATTAGCTCATCTGGCTCATTGCAATCATGCATAAAGTTAAACACATTTGCTTCCCCATCAATTAATACCAGAATTACTGACAATAGCTCGATGAATGTTTTTCTTCCAAAAAGTTCAGTTTATTTCTATAAAGCAGTCAAAAAGCAAGATATACTCATTTTGATGGATGAGAATTGTAGGATGTACAACGTTATTACTGAATCTGAGGGAAACCTGCTCACTAAGTTCGATTGCGCACAAATCCCAATTGTCAATGAGATCTTCAAACATTCGAGGCTGCCATTATCAGTATGTGGAGATGTTAATTTAAATACAGGAAGAATTCTTATAGGATTCCATTCCGGTGATGCAATGTTTTTGCAACTGAAAAACTTGAAAGTGGCTTTCACATCAAAAAGAAAAGTTGTTGAAACTGTCGATGATGAAGACGACGAATATAACGCTCTATACGGAGATTCTCAAAGCAGCAAACACACAAGAATTGTTGAAAAACAAGAACCTTTCGATATCTCTTTGCTAGATTCTCTTTCGAATGTCGGCCCTATAACTTCTCTTACGATTGGTAAGGTTGCATCTGTGAAAAAATCTATCCAAAGACTACCGAACCCCAATAAAGATGAATATTCGGTTGTGGTTACCTCTGGAGTTGGAAGTGGTTCTCATCTTACCGCGTTGCATCACACAGTCCAACCTGATGTGGAGCAAGCTCTGAAATTCACAAGCGCAACTCGTATTTGGAACCTGAAAATTAAAGGGAAAGACAAGTATCTTGTGACAACTGACGCCGATACAGAAAAAAGTGATGTATATCAGATCGACAGAAACTTTGAACCTTTCAGAGCTCAAGATTTCAGAAAAGACAGCAGAACTGTGGATATGGAGACTATGGATGAAGATAGAAGAATTTTACAAGTTACCTCAGGAGGACTTTATTTGTTTGATTCCGATTTCAAACGTTTAGCAAGATTGACCATTGATGTTGAGATCGTTCATGCATGTATTATTGACCCATATATCCTCTTCACAGACGCTAGAGGTAATATCAAGATATACCAACTTGATTCAAAGAACAAGAAGAAATTTATCAAGTTCAAACTTCCAGAAGCTCTCAATGAAATCATTATCACCTCTGGTTCCATCTTCAGGAGTAACATTTGCAACAGGTTTCTTCATGGGTTGGAAGATTCTTTCCAAGAACAGCTGCTCTTTACATTTGTTACAGGTGACAATCAAGTAATTTTCTTTACTGAGAAGCACAACGATAGAATATTCCAAATAAACGGTGTGGACCAACTGGAGGATGTGCTTTTCGTGAGTTTATACCAGATTCCTGATGAAATGAACCCTAATCCATCAATCAAACAGATTCTGCTGAATAGGTTGGGTCACTATAAAAAAGAAGAATATCTAACCATTTTAACTTTTGGTGGTGAGATTTACCAATATAAAAAATCAACAAAGCATAATGGTAAACTTTTCAAATGTAAATCCGATCCTTTAATCACTGGTGCTCCTAATAATGCATATCCTCAAGGTGTGAATAAAATTGAAAGAGTAGCTCATTATTTCCCCAATTACAATGGCTACTCTGTAGTTTTTATCACAGGTCAAGTACCATATATTATCATAAAAGAAGATAATTCGGTATGCCGGATATTTCGTATGACAAACATACCTATTGTGACCATGGTCAGATGGGGTAAGAACTCCGTTATGTGTGTGGATAATATAAAAAATGCAAGGGTTATGAAGTTGGATCTCGAATGCTACTACGGCAATTCCCAGGTTCTAAGAAAAATTACGGTTGAAGACGTCTTAGAAGAATTTGAAACTTTAGGTAATATTGCATACCATGAACGGACCGGTATGTATGTTGTTTCCTACACCAAATTCATTGAATATCAGGCTCTCAGTGAAGATGGAGATCCCCTAGTGGGATACGACTCCAGCAAGCCAAATAGCACCGGTTACAAATCTGGTGTTCTCTTGATAAATCCTCATACATGGAATATAATTGACCGCGTGGATTTACCGGATAATTCTATGATCAATGATATAAAGACCATGCTTGTTCAATTGAGTTCTAAGACTAGAAGAAAGCGGGAATTTGTTATCGTTGGTAGCTCTTTTGTGAAAGAGGAAGATCAGCCAAGCACCGGTTCATTGGTAGTGTTGGATATTACGGAAGTAG
The DNA here is from genome assembly GCA_003705805.3 of Kluyveromyces dobzhanskii. Classification (NCBI taxonomy): domain Eukaryota; kingdom Fungi; phylum Ascomycota; class Saccharomycetes; order Saccharomycetales; family Saccharomycetaceae; genus Kluyveromyces; species Kluyveromyces dobzhanskii. The sequence continues at coordinate 216,477 of PPJP03000001.1, read as the reverse complement.
TTGCTGAACCAGGTAAACCTGGTAGTAATTATAAATTTAAAGAGATCTTTGAAGAAGAGATTCGCGGATCTGTTAACACCGTTTGTGAGATCAGTGGGAGGTTCATGATTGGTCAGAGTTCGAAAGCTCTTATCCGTGACATGCAGGAAGATAATTCCGCTGTCCCAGTTGCATTTTTGGATATGCCGGTATTTATTACAGATGCCAAAAGCTTTTCAAACCTGATGATCATTGGTGACTCAATGCAAGGGTTCACTTTCGTAGGTTTCGATGCAGAACCTTATCGGATGATAGTGTTGGGCAAAAGTACATCAAAGTTTCAAGTGATGAACGTTGAATTTTTGGTTAACAACGGCAACGTTAATTTCGTAATTTCTGATCGCGAAAATCACATCCATGTCCTCAGATATGCTCCCGATGAACCAAACTCTCTTTCCGGCCAGAGATTGGTCCATTGCAACACTTTTAATATATTCTCAACTAACAATTGTCTGAAGCTTGTAAAAAAACATGATGAGTTTAGTTCAAACACGTCAAGCTACATTTCATTAGGTGGCCAAGCCGATGGATCACTTTTCCGAATGATTCCATTAAGCGAGGCAAGTTACAGACGGTTTTATCTCGTTCAACAACAACTACTCGACCATGAAGTTCCACTGGCAGGATTGAACCCAAAGATGGAACGTCTTGGCAATGAATATTATCATAAAGGCCACGCATTAAGACCAACTCTTGATTCCCAAATTCTAAAAAAATACATTCACCTTCCAATTAACAAGAGAACTAATATCGAAAACAGGGTTGGCCGCCATGCCAGTACTGAACTATGGCACGATTTGATAGATATCGAATTTTCATTAAGATCATTAACGAACTCTAACTGATAAACAAATCTCAAATTTGACTTGTGAAGGCTTGTAACTGTATATATAGTAAATTTATTCCACATAAATATTCGATGATATTTGTTCGCATTTGTAAACAAGACAATTCAAATGTACGTACTATAGCACTCTCACCGACAAGAATTGCTGTAGTTTCAAATGTTTTATTTGAAGATCTTAAATATTAACAGAACAAAAATATAGTGTAAATAACAATAAAATTAAAGGTTGACACGAGATGAGTGCCGAGACGTAAGAAGACATCACAAGATAGTCGTGAGAACAATAAGCGAAAATTCTCCAGGATGCCACCCAAAAACCGCAAGACAGTCAAGAAGACTGTCTCCTTTTCAGATGATCAAAACTTAACGAATGCCAACATACATAGCCATGGGAGAGGCCTTGGTGACGATGACACACCTCCTGTATACGTTAGGAAATCGTTGTCGTTGATTCCGTTTCATCTTCTTGGTCTTCTGTTCTGGTTTCTGAAATATAGCGATTTCAACACCCTCGGTTTACTATACCTTATGATCCCAACTCAAGTTGCGTACCTCATATTCCGTTTCAATAAGAATACCATCTATGGAAAGAAAAGACTGAGAGTGAACTGGTTATTGGTATTTATCGCTTTGGGCGCTTGCTTACTCCTGTCCGTCCCATGCTTAGCAATTATAGTCTTATTTGGAGCACCATTTGTTGAACTGCTCAGAGAATCTTGGTTGTTAGCACTACATTGTTGTTTCCTCACATATCCAGCTGTGTACGACGTTTTCAATTGTAACTTCAAAGTAGGCTATTTCAAAAAGTACTTCATTTCGGTAGTAATTGGGTGCTGGTTGAGTTGTATTGTGATTCCATTGGACTGGGATAGAGACTGGCAAGCATGGCCGGTTCCGTTGATCGTTGGTGCGTATATGGGCTCGTTTATTGGATTTGCTGTAGGAGGATACATCTGAAAATACTAGGAATTTGTAAATACAAGATATAGATCCAGTGCAGAATCATAGTTATTACTGAAACTTTGTTAGATATAGAATGTACATATTAAGTTCTTAATTGCCATTGTTGTCACTCGATGGCTTTTGTTAGAGCTTCATCGGTGTAAAGAATATTATTGGAGTAATTGGTATTTTGGTGTTGTAAGATTACTAGACCCGGTCCTTGTATGCTGGCGAAAACCTTTTGCCTTTGGAACATTTTATTATAGTGTAACCTCAGTGACTCATAAGTAGGGGTGATGTTTGATGAAACCCAAGACTTGACTTCGGCAGGCAAAGACACCCAAGATGGTATTGTGAATTTTGCATGGGATATTTTCTTTGGAATAACAGAAACACTGGAGCTGAACCCCAGTACCGAGGTAGCAGGTGCAATTATTTGCTCTGAATCCTTTAATTGAATGTGCCAACTAGGTCCCTGGCCATTTAATGCGAAAATGCCTCTTCCCAGAATTTTATTATCCTTAATTGAAATATCTCCGGAATAACAGAGTACACTATTTAATGGATCATTGACAGTCCATCCTTGGTCATAATCGTCAATGTGGATAACTGTAACATTGTTCGGTTTAGTAGATGGCGTACAGATAAGATTAACAGGTTCATCTCCTGTACTTAAGGTGACAAATCCACTTTTTCCATTGTTTTTAATTGCAAATAGATTTGATAGTTTGACATCCCTCAATGTGTCAGAAGCGTCAATTACAGTGATGTTATCAACTTTGCCAACAACAGAACTAAAGCTTGGAATTTGTAGCAGAAGCGAGTCGTGCAGTGGTTGTAGATCCGGAAGTTCCACAAACGGACCTGTGCCAGTGCCTTGTTTTCTGGTAGATAGGTTCGTTATTGCAGTACGAAGCTGAGTAATCGACGAGAACCTTCTCACAGGGAGCATTAGAGACATCCTTCATACAATTCACCGTGTGAATACCAGAAATGATGGAATTTGATCCAGCCTACTTAACATTTTATTCGTAAGTGGTTGAAACCTTTCCAATCTACATAATTAAAAAGTATTTGACTTTTTCAGACACAGAGATCTTCGGAAGAGCCTATTTCGCAAGCATGGCAGGATAATGGGAGCTACGATTTGTTGAACTGAGGATCAAAATATCACACCAATTGAAATGTGAGATTTGCACCACCTATCAAGAGTTGGTTTGAGCTGTGTGTAGAACTGGAACGGTCAGTAAGACAAAAAAAATGTTGATAAAGAACACTATTTACCGTGCTATATATGATGCTGGGTATACAACGAGTTTAACTACAATTCATCGTTCGCCAAATCAGATGGAGCCACTGTTTCAACTTCACCACAGGCAGCAATCTTAACATCTTGCTTTGGTCTGTCAGAACGGGCTCTTGGGACATTTTCAATATAGTGAACCACATCCATACCTTCTAAAACTTCACCGAATACAACATGCTTACCGTCTAACCATGGGGTAGCAACTGTAGTGATAAAGAATTGAGAACCATTGGTGTTTCTACCTCTGTTGGCCATAGACAAAAGACCAGGCCTGTCGTGCTTGACTTCAAAAGACTCGTCTTCAAAGGAGTCACCATAGATTGACTTACCGCCAGAACCGTTACCGTTGGTGAAATCACCACCTTGAATCATAAATTGTGGAATGACACGGTGGAAAATGGAATCGATATAACCCATCTTTGGATCTTCGCTAGTGCTTAATTCATAAAAGTTTTGGACAGTCTTTGGGGTAGTTTCGCCGTACAATCCAATCACGACTCTTCCAACAGATTCATCACCATGTTGGATATCGAAATAAACCTTATGTGTGATTGCTGGGTCAGCCAACACAAATGCGGCCAATGCACCTAGAATGGCAATGAATTGGATTAGTAGCTTCATGGTCAGTCTAAAAAGCAAGGATGAATAGTTGCTCAAGTGCCTGAATCGGACTCTTATTGTATTCTACGTTTAAAACTGGTGCAATTAAAGGTACAATTCATGTTCTGTTGGGCGTATTGTCGTTTTTATATAAATTATGAACGCAATTATTTTTTAGTCACGTGAACAGATTAAATGGATTTTAACACATGTTAATCAAATGTACACTGGGTTGGCCTTCATGCTTGTTGCTATTAGCTTATCCATTATTTCTGTGTTTATGGAATCCTTGCGGCGGTCAGGGTCTATTGAGGTTGCTGCAGCAGTAGCACCGGAAGTTCCTGTATTTGCTGGCCCTGTTTCAGGCACAGAGACTGTGTTCCCAGCCGTATTGCCTGTAGTAGCCGTAGAAGAGCTTGATAAATGATCTACAGCCCTTAGGAATGAAGCTCCTTGTGCTGGATGGAATTCCACCAACTTGTTCAACTGAGATAAGGATTGTGAAATGTGATAGTTAGTGCTCAGTAGTCTACTCTGAATAATTTTGTACACAGTTGGGGATTGATATACTGCTGATCCAATAACATAGTAGTCTCGAAGAGTCTTTGTGGTGCTTGAGCTATCTCTTTGTTGTTTCCGTATGATCCACAGGTCTGGTTCCCGCACAAGCACCAGAATATACTCAATTCCCCTCATCTTCATCAATTCTCTTTCCAGCATTGCATGCACAGGATAGCGTTCCCAAATCAACCTGCGATCGGCAGGTGGGGAAGCGGCAGCCCCAGAGCCAGCACCAATACCACCTGAACCACCAAGGGCCATGTTGCCCGCAACAGGACCCTGTTGTGAAAACTGCTGCTGCATCTTCACCACTTGATTGTTCGAAGTCTTATCGAAGAATGGCGACTCGCTGAAATAGTCCAGCACATTATCGGTGTGCAGTCCAAAGTTTTGGATCCATTCAGGGGATCTCCATTGTAATTCGTCCAAGGGAGGCAAAGACATATTCGGTTGCAATGTTCGATTAATCTATTGACAAAGTATTACCAAACCCAAGCATACTTATATCTATTCGCATCTGCACTTTTCAACATCATCAGTAAGATTGGTTACACCTTTCCATTATAAACATTTTCATGAAACCTTTAATATTGATGAAAAAAAAATCATGTAAAATTTTAATGAAACCAGTATCGGAGCTGAATAAACAACCCATTATGAGTTAGAGTACACATACGCGAGTACTGCAGAGCCTATTGTTTTATATAATACAATCAGAGGTTATAAGACGATTAAATCCCTGAAACTAAAAACCCTTACAATTGAAAATATGATAGCCCGCAGACTTTTCAGCTCGCATGTCGCTTGCCAGGCTGCATTGAAGACATCTCTAAGAAAGACGGTGAGCCCCAGCAAACAGATACCAGACGTTGCTACGTTTTTGAACAGAATCGGCAGGAAATGTGAAGAGTTTGCAGAAACATACGAAAATAAATGGGATAACCTGTTCATTTGGGACGGTAAAATGTTGAAAGAGAAAGGGATTCCGATTGAACAAAGACGTTACATATTGAACCAGGTTGAGAAACTAAGAAAAGGCGAAGATATTTTAGAGATTAAAAAGGGGAAGAAGTCCTTTTTTGGTGGTGAAAGAAAGAGGAAAGAGAACATCAGTAAATGGAGAGCTGAACAAAGAAATGCGAAATAATCGATGATTCGTGTTTAGCTTATTCACTTCTGTCATCATGCTTGTAAATATATACAATTCTGGCAAATAGGAATATACAGAAATTTGACCTAATGATATCCGTTAAACGTTGGAGGAATTGTTGAAGTAATGATTCATTTGTATTTGGTATAGTCTCTAATTTCACTGTTCAATAATATTCCTTAAATCTGGGGTTTTGATCTAAGAAGATTTTCAACTTTTCGCTCAGTTGTTGCGCTTCTGTATTCATATCGTTCAGATTTCTTGGTTTACGATCAGAATCTGGTTTAGCAAATTCTTTCCTGGCATCACGCCCACCCGCAATCTTGTAATTTTCTCTTCTTTCGTTCCAGTTTGTTAATTGTTGTTCGAAGGTCCAAGAATCTAAAATCTCGTAAATCTTGTCACCGATATTGTTAAGCTTATATCTTGGAATAATATGAGTATGTAGATGTGGTACTGTTTGACCAGCTTCTGGGCCGTCTTGAATCGCAACATTCACCGAGTCAGCTTTATATTCCTGGACTATGAACTGACGGATTAGTTGTAAAGTTGCGAAGTAGTCTCTATTCTCTTCTGGGGTGAGATCGGATAGAGAAATACACTCTTTCCGCAACGGGACCACAAGTACATGCCCTGAAACGAGCGGTTTTAAATTTACTAGTGCATAAGTATGCTTGGATTTCTTAAGTCAGATCGCCCCGAATATGTATCAGTAACTTTGCGGTTAGTAAGACTTGCTTGTGCAAAGACCTCCACTCACTAAGCTCGGAGTCTTTCAGATGGTAGCTCACATACATAGAAGACTTGTTTTGTGACAACAAACTTGCTGAAAAATATCGGACCAGACGTCATATGGATGGTTTTTGTGTCGTTACAGTTGGTGTTGCTGACGTTCGTATTTTGTTCAAGGTACAAATCATAACTAGATTTTCTAGTACCTTTAAAATGAGATTAGAGGAAATTATACGTTATGAAGAAAAGAAGGTTGAATAAAAGAGGAAGAGACTACACTTTAACGAGGTTATAATGGTATGTGTTGAATAAATATATAGTTTAGTAGGTGACATATAAACTCCCCTCATTCTCCTCCTCTAAACTAGAGACCAAGTCACCAACATCATCACTATGCGAATCCCATCCAAGTCTCGAGGAAATACGAACAGTCTTTAAACATGGCAATCTTCCTTCACATAATGCTATTGTGATATCATCAGGATGAATTTTGAATGTTTGTCCGAGATGGCCACTACACTCCAATATAAGTGTTCTAAGTGGTCTTGGATAAGGCAGGCTTGTGAAAAAGTACTCGCAGAAAACCCATTTGGTGCAGTAGTCTATCATTAATTGCAAAACTTTTAGATTGGAGCAATACCTGAAAACGTGGTCCAAGGAATTGTCCTTTAATGCTGGCATCGGGTAATGAAAGTATAGTTGTTTCAAATTGTCGCCTATCTTGGCCAGTACTGTGTAAATAGAATGTTCGTTGATTTGCGGACAAAACGAAAACTCCAAGATCTTGATCGTATTGGGAAACACTGTCTCTTGAACAAACTCATTAGAAATGCCTCCACTTAGCTTTAAATATTGTAGATTTGGTGGCCATTGGAAGTCTCTATATCCTTTACATTCGATAGAACTTCTCGGAAATGATAAATGTGTTAAAGCTTGGAAGTTTTGGATAGCTAAGAATAATTCCTTCAAATTGACTGTTTCCGAAACCAACCCTAGATCAAGGTAGCGAAGATTTTGGCAAGATTTGAGACTGATCAAAGGTGCTATCCCGAAGCTAGTTTGTGGAGCTGTGAAAGATATCAAGTTCTTTGAGCAACGCCGTAGAATTTTAGATACGTAGCTGTTCTTTCCACTCTGTATAATAGGTGACAAATCCAAATGAACCACGTTCTCACATGTTTTCCTCTTCCTGTCTGCCAATACCGTTTCCACAAACTTTATGAAATTACGACTGGCCAACTTCGGTGTGTGATACAACCTCGGTATGCATATAAGATACCATGCCCTGCATACAAGTACTACATTTAATTTGATGTCATCCGTATCCATCATAAATATAATAAGGGCGAATAATTCCAGCGGGAGCTTCATTTTATCTCCACCGCTCGGGCTCAAGTCAGCAGAGTGTTCTTGTAGATATGATTCCGTATGATGGGAACTTTGAAACGGAGTGCCGACTTCCAACTGGTCAAATTGCTCTATGTAGCTCAAGTCGTTTTCAGAAGATGGTTGACCACCATCCCGCGTGTGTGAAAAACCAACACCACCAACGTATTTTCTATAGGGAGGTTTCACTTTCTTTGGCCTTCTTTTATTGGCCATTTTTCCAACCGCCTGCTATATGGTCTTGCCTGGCTCAGTTTTGTGTTAATCATTGGTGGTTTTATATCTTCTTTACTTGCTAACCGATGCTATTATTAATTTATCAACTTTTGGGATTTTTCGCTATTGAAGCAGTTACTAGATAATATCAAAAGCGAATACAATGATACGCAAAATAATTTATAGGCTTATTGAACTGTTTTATACTCCAAAGGTCGATTGAATACAGTACTGATCAGCAGCGAACAAGACTCGGTTGAAGTGGAATAATACGGTTGCTTTCATCTGTTTGTGCCATCTTTTCTTGACACCTATAACAAACTTGTAAGCTACGAAATCAGCCACACAGGTTTACGCATAATAATCAGCTTTAGAATACCAGAAAACACGTTTGGTAGTGCCATCCCATTCTTCCACATATTTGCTCAGCGCAGCCGGTAATGGAATACGAACAGATCCTTTTTGGCTTGCAACCTCTGCTAAATTCAGTTGACCTGCGAAACCTACCAGTGCAAGACATCTTTTTACAAGGCTATCTTGATGTTCTCGACCAACTAGCAGTGCACCTACGATCCGAATCGAACAGAAATCTTATCAGAGAAACTGGTTTATTTGCTCAACTTTTGAGAGTCCTTAACTCACTTTTGGATTGTTCATTCCAAGACGGAAACGTAAGAGTTGAGTATCTTCAAATCTGTTCAGAATTAATAAGGTCCATTTCCAACGCTTTAGTAGACAATGATGCCAACAGATGCGTGTTTTGGGGCAGCGATTACACTGAACATAATCAATTCACTGACTACTATGCTGGAAAGATATTAACCCTCACCAATGAAGAAGAATATACGTCTACATTACAATTGAGAACTGTGGTTTTAATTTCGAATTTGGCTTTGGATAATGATTCTTACTACGAAAGACTGGCAACAAGGCTAGCATACCCTTTGTTGAGTTTAGTACTTTCTCTGAAACATGTTTTCCACGATGAACAATACAATTTACTCTTTGGTACATCCTTTGATCTTCTGTGTACCTTTTTGAATTATAAGCAGTTCATTAATCTTATTCAATTAAGTTCCCTTTCCGAAATTCTAATTCAGGTGTCTGGCAGTATTAAAACAATTGAACTGGAATCAGACAGCGACACTGCTGTCACGAATCATAATAACAACAATTTATCAAATGAAGAAGAAGAGGAAGAAGAAGATGCTGATGACAGTTTTTTATCAAGTTTATCCCAGAATATTTCTCACTGCATAGTGAAGTCCCTAGAACCTGAAGGTTTCGACCACTCAGACGAGCTCGAAACCTCTAAACTACAGCAAAACCTCCTGATATGTCTCGAAAAGCTTGGTTGCAAGGAATTTAACAATAAACTAATAACTAATCGTGAAATACTTTCATCCGTTGGATACATTTCAAGTAATAAATCGTACTCAAATGTTAAAGACGTCGAAATGTGCATAGAGCTTTTGAACCATCGTAAGTCGTCCTACTCCACTGCTGCCGCAACGATGATTCTTTCGAATTACGTAACCAGTGCTGACAAGGCAAATGAAATTAATGATAAGTTGCCATTCGAAACCATTGTAGATTCATCCACTACCAGTGGTGATCCGATACAATTTCAAGGATTTCTGACTCTGATGAGAAAGACACTCAAACCAGACGTTATTGTGTTTGCACCAAAAGATACCTTAATTAAGCTGGGCCAGGTGATAGTGATTTGTCATGATCAGACAAGTTATTACCAAGGCCTCTCGCCATTGTTAGAAAAGTTTCTTGAGAAACTCCTAGCCGTTTCAACTACTAAAGTACTGACCGACATGCTATCAGCTTCGCCAAGATTCAGTACCGTGCTTTGTGATAGAGGAATCATTCTGTCATGTCAGACAATAGACAAGCTAGCCAAGAAACATGACTCTGCGATCTCACCTATGGTGAACAAGCTAATCAATAAGGTAATCAATTTCTGTCAGGATAAGAGTCCAAAACAACTACTGGAAGATCCTCTCGCGACTTTCCATATACTAAGGTCTGTAGGGATATATTTCCGTGAAGTATCCACAGACCTGCAAACTGAAACGTTTCAAAAGTACTCCGAAGTGATAGAAATGCTACTGAAAACCTCTTTGTCTGTACAACATTCAACAGAAAGTGCATCACAGGCAATATGGAACAATGCTAAGTTTCTGGCAGGGATGATAGTATCTTCTGATAGCTCTGAAATACCTCTAAATATAAGAGAGGTCGCCCAGCAATGCTTCAAATAGGCGCAAAAGGCACAGTAAATAACGATTTAATCAGTACGTACCCTTGCATGGTAATAGCACCTCTTGTGAATAATTATGCGTTCATGAGTTACCCGGACAATAATACTTATCAGTTCTCAACAACCTTAATAAATTTAAGGTTCAAAAACTTCCAACAGGAAAGTACTAAGCTAAATATTAAAGGTTCCATCAGAAGAAGGATATGAGTAACAAGAATCACTTCCGCAAGTGATTACAAGAACTTCGCCTGTCATGAATGATGACAATGAGTGCAAGCTATTAGGCCCAGTTTCGATTGCGATTCAGATGCTCATGGCTTTTGTAATATTATGTTCTTTATTACTGAAAAGACAATCTGAGCATCCCAAGAGAACGTGGGTAGTATGGTTTTACGATGTAGGGAAACAAGTTTTAGGTGCCTTGAGTATACATTTTTTGAACGTGGTACTTAGCGTACTCAAGGGAAATGATTCCGTTAATAATGTTATTGTTTTCATTCTTCCACACACCGTCGGATCAGGCGTCGAAAAGAATGGAACTGACACCGGAGACGAATGTGATTGGTTCTTCTTGAACCTTCTACTAGATACAACAGTAGGAATACCGATATTATGGTGCTGTCTCACCTTTTTGGAGTATGTGCTAATGTCAATAGGAATTGAAAATATTGAAAGCGGTAACTACTATTCAAAACTGGAGTCTCATTCTGCAAATTCGAAACGTGAGCCATTGTTTTCGGCATTTCTGAAACAGCTAGCAGTATTCATCGCAGGATTGGTATTAATGAAAATATGTTTGTTTTTGGTACTTCTTTACTTTGAAAACGTTGCGGAATGGCTTGCAAACTGGGTGCTTGGCTGGTCCGATCCATGGCCCAATCTGCAAGTATTCCTGGTAATGTTCGTTTTTCCCTTACTTTTGAATTGTTTCCAGTGTTTCTGTGTTGATAGTATCATAAAGTTACCAGCTACTAAGATTAACGCTCAAAACCTAGACAACTTCGACCAAGAATCGTTGGTACAGCGTGACGGATTGTATATCTCAGCTTCCAGTAAAAGATACGGCACTGTAGCATGAGGCACGGACTCAAAATAATGTTATGGAATCATCCAAAAATCACATCCACATTCTCGATGAGCTTCAAAGTCTTATCGTCTGCGATCCAAAAAGTAACCACTTGCATTCTGCATCATATGTTCATTGAAACAGTGGTGTAGTGAAAAATCTTACCTACAATCCAAAGCCGGTATTTATCAGTTTTTCAAAAATGTCACATTTTAGCCTTTCACACGTCTAAAACTAAAGGCACTGGAAAAAGTTTAAAGTATTTCGCATTCGGGAGTCAAACTACCAAAACGGATATGGTACCCTTCAAGAAATCAGTGGAACGGCTGTGCAACGGTAACCTGTCGTGATCATGTTTGTTCTAAATGTGAAACGATTGCATACCTATCTAAAGTGTTAACTGTTGTTTGTTTTTTTTTTCATTTTTTTGAAAATTTCGAAATTTCGCGATCTTTAGCTATACACGAAAGTTGACCAAATAATTTGGTATTTGAGTTTAAACAAACCTGAACCGCGAAAATATTGAGATGTGAATTGTGCTGAAAGATGTAGGGGAGCCTTGTTTTGTTGTCAAGAATGGAATTGTGTGAAGACTGACAATGTGGGTGTGAGGCGGAGAGATATTATGCGCTGTCATTGTAAAAGTATATATAACGGTGAAATTCACTTTTGGTTGGGAGGGCTTCAATGGATTTAATTTATGGAAGACGTTCTACATGGTTTAAAATGTACCTACCATTATTTCTTGTGCAAATCTTGAACTTTGTTCTTAATACACCAGTCATCCAACTTCAAACGTTCTTTAACCACCAGTGCCCTAACAGTGTCCTACCTTTGTCTCACAGACATTCCAATATATTAAAACTCTTCTGAGCTTATACCGAACTATAAGTCTCGTCCATTCATTTGACATAAAGATTCAAACAATAGAAGAAATTCGAATCTAATTCATAACCTGTCCCATTATTTTCTTCTTATCCCCAAGTCCTTTCTAAGTCGTTCGTTACTAGGTCACATTACACTGAAATTGTCCTACTTTCCAAATCTACAGCTATGAAATTCAGCAAGATTACGCCTTTCCTTTTTGCCCCATTGGCTGCCGCACAATTCTTCAACGGCTCCACCACCACACTAGAACCTTCCAGCAGTCTAACTGAACAGCAAGCTAGTACTTACTATTCAACTATTACAAACGAAATTGTGCAGACAGTTTATTTGACTCTGGACAACAATGAAGTTAGTACTCAACTGTCTACTTTGACCACAGATGAAGTTTCTGCATTGTTAACAACATTGCAACCCGCAACTGTTACAACAAACAGTGATGGATCTACTGTCACAGTGACCGGTGAACTTACATCAACCACCACTGTCACTATTCTTTCCACCGTTGTTTTGGACGACGCTACAACAATCGCTGCCGTTAACGCTGGTGTTGACCAAATCTATGCAGACGACGTTACATCTACATTAACATCAACTCTTGTACAAACCTTGACCCTCACTAATAGTGCTGGCCAACCAACAGCCACTACTGTCAGTGCTGCTGAGAAACAAGTGTTGTTAGGTGACTTCAGTTGTGTTCCAGAAACTGTGACAGTTACCCAATACGAGGCTACCAAGTATGTCACAGTTGACTCTTCTGTCACTACAGAAGCTGCGGCAGCCGGATCGGACGCAAATGCTTCTGCTATTTCCATTACGACTAACCCATCCACTGCCCCATACGGCAACAGTACTACTTATTCGCTATGAACACCCATTTCCATAGACTAGTTACGTAAATCTACGTGCCAACATCATTAAATGTCGATAAACTTCAAGTTATCCGGTGTTTTAAAATCCACCAAAATCAAGCATTGCAGAATTTTATGTCATGAACAACATTCTCGTGCATCTCACAACCATTAGCATCTAGCCCTTTGTATTAATTATACATCTTCTTGCACATATATGATCTGTAACGGTTTTCAAACGTCATTATGGGTTGAGTATAGTATCCGGGTAACTTTATACATTAGCACATCCAAGATGAATCGCATTTTAGCAAACGAAGCCGCTTAAATGTACCATCATATACTATTTACTTTGTAGTCAAAGGGTACATAACTTCCCAGGACTGTACTTCCAAGTAAATGAGCATAAGGCGGCTTAATGCTGATGTTTCTAGTCGTTTAAAGTCGCACGAATATGTGGTGTCGATTACTGCCATAGTAAGGGAGCTTATTCACAACAGCGTTGACGCCGATGCTAGCAATGTTATAATAAACGTGGACATTGACAAGTTCTTCGTGGAAGCACAGGACAACGGTTTCGGAATGAATCCTGGAGATCTCAATTTGTTGGGGGCTCGTAATATGTCATCTAAAATTGAGTTTTTGCAACAATTATCTACAATTGACACTTATGGATTCCGAGGGGAGGCAATTCACATGATCCTACAATGTAGCAGGATGAAAGTTATATCCAAATCGAGGAAATGCAACGGAATATGGAGCCGTGAATTCCCGTTCCCCGTGCACGTAATGGATGCAAACGAAATAGGTCTAATAAAATATGGGGATAGCGGAACTATTGTCAGAATATCGGACCTCTTTCACAATTTCCCTGTGCGAAGAGAGATGTTGAGAAAGAAGCCTCTGCCCGAGATAATAAGTGCCATCAGAGCAGAAGTTCTTACCGTACTAGTGAAACGACCGGACCTCAAAATATCTGTATTTGTTAATCACAGATTATGTGCACAATCTTCTTCTATCGATCAGCCGGAAACTATTCCTAACCAGCTAACGCGGTGTTTCCGTAATGTCTATGGAGAAATAATCCCTCTTGGGCAGTTCAGATATGTTTCTGCTGCCTTTAAATCACATTTTGTGAAAGGTATTGTGTCTAGCCACCCAAGAGCGACGAAGGACTTTCAGTATATCATTATAAATGGGAGACCATTAGACGATCCCAGATTTTACTCTGCCGTTAATAAGCTATTTCAATCTACAAAATATGCAGAAAGAAATTGGAATTCTTATACGGTTAAAAGTGTAGGATCGCCTTATTCAGGCTACCCATTATTTATTGTCACTTGCGAAGCACCTTCACAAATTTCAGACCTGATACAAGATCCCGCAAAAAGAATTGTTCAGGCAGAATCTTTAAAAATTCTCTACCCTCTAATACTTAACGCAATGATCTCTTTCCTAAAACACATTGGGTACGAACCTGCGTTAGAAGCAACAATTGTTGAAAATCCTTCTCTTTACGAGAGTGAAAACTTTTGGGCCAGCACAAAGAAAGTTCCAGTTTCTCCGAAACCAGCTACCACGCATATCGTGGATAACCGCGTTAGTAAATCACAGGTTAGCAAAATGTTGAAAGTGCTGAGGGCCCCCGTGAAGGAAAATGCTATCATTTCGAAACTATTGGAAAATACCAAGGGCATTCCTAAAGGCAGTGACCAGCACAGTTTATTTAATCGGGACTCGGAGTTCGATATTAGAAGTTTGGATCTCAGTGGTACTGAGTCTTCCTATTTGAAAAAACATACTATTAACGAGCTTAAATTATTCAAATCTCAAGTGAGAAAATTTAGAGTTATAAAACAGGTGGATCGTAAATTCATACTTGTCAGTTCTGGTCAGGTAATATTGATTTTGGATCAACACGCTTGTCATGAAAGAATTACGGTGGAGAAGATGCTTAAAGAAACTATTTCAAATTTCATGAACAACACCATAGAATATACTGATGTGTGCGTAAAGATAAACATTTCCTCTGAGGAAGCAAATTGGTTTCATGAATTTAAGCCAGAATTTGCCAAATGGGGAATCTTCTTGACTTTGAATTATAGCAACTCGGGTGTACCAATACTGGAATTGTTGAAAGTACCAAAATTTTTTAATGATAAAATTAAGCTCGATGACGCATTTTTGAAAAGCGCCTTACTACAGCATATTTACGACCTTAAAAGTAACCTAAGAAGAAAAGTAAGTTATTTTTTTGACAATGAACGTAGCATATCCAAGTGGTGGACCGTAATCCCACATATGCCAAGGGTGTACATTGAAATCATAAATTCTAAATCTTGCAGATCAGCGATAATGTTTGGCACAACTTTGTCGAAACCAGAATGTGAAATTCTAGTATCTGATTTGTCGAAATGCCAATGGCCATTCCAATGCGCACATGGTAGACCCTCGATTGTCCCGATTATAGAGCTTAGTGACCCTCTTTTCAGAGTAAATAGTAAAGATTACGATATAACGTGAAAAAATCTCTATTCATGGTTATGTTTCTATAAATTCTTCCCTAAAGCTGTTAGTGTATCATTGTATAATATTCTAGCCTCATCTTTTATAGCTCCCGGATATTGTAAAAGAATGTTCAAATTTGAGTTCATAAGATTATAGCTATCGTGGTATTGCCCCCATCCATTCATTAATCTCACCATACATAATATTGCTCGGGAAAGCTGGTAATCGTTTTTTGTTTCTCGACACTTATCAATGTATTGACATATAATAGGATGAGCTCGAGCTGTATTTCCAGCCGCAAGCATGATGTGTATTCGCTTCTGTAAATAATCAAATTCGGAAGACATGCTATCGTTGTTAGCATTTGCTTCATCAACCAGTTTCTCGATTTTATCGATAGCCTCGGAATAGTACTTGTCTTTGAGTAGCTGATCGACTCTTTTTAGATGCTTAGACTTTTTGACATTAATTACAGGAGGTTCGCCAAAACATTGAGCAATGTCATCGAACCCTACAAAAGACCAAACAAGTGTCGAGACCTCTGTAGCTACACGATTCATGTCATCTTTCAGAAAATCGTGAGAAAGAGCATTCACCATGGTTGTTTGTTCTAAAATATTGGGAACATACCCTGATTCATGTAAATTCAACGCTACTTGGCAGGTATACCAATATTGCAGCATTTCCGGTGTTGAGTTTTTGTTATCATTAAGTGGTCGCAGCAGATCATATATACTTTTTCGCAGTATTCTTGACTCTTCAGGCTGCACAAGAAGATGGTGAATCAATATGTCCCACAAGTTGCTTAGTCCGTGAACCCCCGTCTTTTCTCTGATGGTATTTATTAGTTCTTGGAGTGTTTTAAGTGCAAGATCAGGTGAGCCGTGATCCTGGTATAAGCTGCTAAGAATAAAAGTTTGGCATACATGAGAAAAGTTGGACGAAGAAGAAACAGATATATTCGAATTTCTGCAATAGTCAAAGTATTGGTAAATTTTATCGACTGTTTTCTGATAGTTCTTTGACTTGCGCAGCAAGACCATTTCGAGAAGTAATATATCAGGAAACCGGGTTCTATCATTCAAAGTTGTATATTTTGTGATGCTTTCAACAATTTCTGGAACATTGTAGATGTCTTTTAACGATGCATTGATGGTATGATTGAGTATAATTCTGAATTTAGCTGCAGAAACAATGAGCCATGGATTCGAGATGCGTGTGGACGCGTGTGTAACGAAAGGAGACCCTCCTAAACCGCCATCGGTTTGATCGTGTGGAAAAATTCTGCTCTTTAAAGACGACTCTGTACTCGCCTCGTGTACATACATAGTGTAAGTTTCAGTTATTTCAAAGGCGGACTTAAATGCATGTAAAGAATCCACTATTTGATGTATATCTTCAACCACAAACTCACTAACACCAGTATCCACTATAGCACGAGGAAGAAGACTGCATATAACACCAGAACGACACAATATCTTGACAAATTTTGAGTAAATTCCTTGTTGGTCTGGTGAATCCACAATAGCACCTCTTAGAAGCTGGATTAGCACATGTATGTGATTATAACTGGTGATAGTGAAAATAACTTCAACAAGCTTAGATGCAGCTTCTGTTTGTTTCTTGCCTCGAAGGAAATTGACTAGATTCTCCAAGGTCGGTAGGCCCACCCCGTCTGCTTCCTCATTTGGAACAAGTTGTAAGATACGTGTGAAGATATTTGGAGACAGCTCTATTTCCCCTAAACAGTACAATACCAGAAGCACCACACAGCAAACATCGTATGGATCATACTCCTTCACGATAGTGATATTCTGATAGCCGATAGTCATACAACCTAAAAATTACCTCCAATATCGCTACTTTGTTGTGTTTGCCAGATTACATGGATGTTTGTGGATATAATTAAGCCAGTTACTTAAACATGTAATTTTGTTGACATTTTTTTTATAATGTAAATAACAACTATAAACATAAACAAACATTCATTCCAAATATCTATACTCAGTAAGGATCATAGCCCGGTCAGGTATTCTGCTCGGTACCGGGAGCAAAACCCTAAGCTTTCTTTTTGAGTCATTCACTTCTGTAATCAAACCGTAACCAATGATAGATGCTGTATTGAGCTTGTCTTGAGTGTCTTTCCGTGATATATTTGTGATCGCTACTATAGAGTGTTGCAAGTTCGAAGCATTGACTTCAACTTTGTCGAAAACTGTAAGGTCAATTTCTTGCTGAGTACCTCCATACTCAGAGAGGTTTCTAGGCTTAAAAATTGTAATCTCTTCAAATCCAGCACCCATTGTATACGGGCTTAATACTGTTTCCGTGGTACCGTAAAAATACTCTCTGATTTGAATTCTTTGCAGTGCTCTTCTCATAATACCGTCAATTTTCGTAATCGATCCTGGAGGTGGAATTCTTACAAAATGTCCTACCTTGGTCTTGAAATTTTCGCTTAACTTGATGGCCAGTTCATCGGTGTCCGCACAAACCACTATTGCGTTGATTTCGAATTGTTCTATAATATGCCTGACCTCGGACCATGTATCAGTATCAAAACGTGAAATGTCAGGCGTATCGATTATAAGTCCAGATCTTCTCACTACTGGGTCATTTTTCAATCGTTGCTGCACGCCGGATGCAAGTTGTGAAATTGTTGATAAGTACAGAGGTCTATTATCTTCGATATTTTCAAGCCCAAAATTTTTGACTAGAGGTTGTTTATCGTGAAGTTTGGTGGCACCCGTGGTAATACTCTGTCCCCATATAGAACTCTCGACGTCTAATATTTCGGATATTGGCGTGGCTGTTATTGAACCTGGCAACGAAAACACGCCTTCCTGTGGATTTAGATTGACTAACAAAGGTTGGTACTGTTTAATTTTTAAGGCGTAAGAGCATAAGATATGAGCTAACGAAGATTTCCCGGTTGATCGTTGCCCTAAAATCAGAAGCCTAGGTCCATTGAAACTCAAAAGCTTCAACCTTTCCAATGCAAAGCTCAAATTGTATACGTAAGTATGATACGATTTGTTTTCCGATAATACTGGCTCTAGCTCTTCCAAACATTTCCATTCGATTAAAGACCTCTCTATCGCATAAATGTTCACTGAGATACCCTGGAATGTATACGGTATGTCATTAGCAAGTTCTGTTCCTAGTATCTCTACGATTCCGTATTTCACTGTAACTGTTAGTTTGGCTCCCGATGGAACGTGAACATTCCATTCTTGACCTTGTAGGAGTGCAGAACTCTGAGCGGCTTCCGGTGTTTCATTGAATTCAACAATATCCATTGGGCTTGTCACTCTCCGCTAGCGCTGCAGAATAATGGTTGCCGACTGCAATGCTTAATTTACCTATGCCTGTCAAAATCGGTTCATTTCAACTAATAGTTTAAATTTTCCATTATAATAGCTTATACACTCTTTTCCTAATGCTACATTGAAAAAAAAAAGGTACATAATGTGAATAACTACCAAAAAATGGAATAGCCTGAATATTGAACTCCAAAGAAGGTGATGTTGAGAGTTCATTTCAGTTCTGCTAGTTCCCGAACCCGTAGAATTCGATGCCAAATTTGTTCATTATGTATTTTAGTTTCCTTTCTCGACTGCACCACCTCTCAAGACCCACTCAGTCCAGGATCCATCGTACAATTTAACGTTCTTGACACCTGCAAGTTCCAATGCAGTCTTTATGATAACACCTGAGACACCTGTACCACACATTGCGATTGTTGGTTTGTTGGCATCGAACTCAATGTGGCTTTTGGAGAGGAAAGGCTGTAACTTGGTGAGCATCTCATCGGTGTTTGATGGGAATGTTTTGTTATCGTACAATACCTCTGTGAAAGGGAATGATTTAGCACCAGGAACATGACCAGAACTTAGCTTTGGTCTAGGTTCTAGTGCTTCACCGGTAAACCTTGGGAAGCTTCTAGCATCGAAAACTTGATAGTTTTTGATATCATCAGAACTCACCAAATTTTGCATATCTTCGAAGGACACGACCTCCTTTGCAGTTAGATCAACGTCCGAGATGTAGTCACTCTTCTCGTAGGGAGTCAAGTTGGTGACACTTGATGTTTCGGTGGGGATCCCAGATTCTTTCAATAGAGGGAAGTTGTTCAAAAGATACACTGGATGATGACCAAAGACAGATAATGTCCATGCACATCTTGGGGCACTGAAGTTACCGATTCTATCGTAAACTACTAAGATATCGTCTTTTTTCAATCCCAACTCGCTCATAGCTTTGTTGAAGGTAGGTAAATCTGGCAACATGTGTGGGAATTCCGATTTCTTGTCACTAATTGCATCGATATCGAAAAAGACGGCTCCTTTCAAGCGGTCGCCATTCAAAAACTCTTGTTTAGCATTCTTGTTCAAATTTGGTAAGTACCAGGTAGAGTCAACTGGAACAATGCGGCGTGTGCTTTCCTTTGACAATAAATCTGAAAAGTTTTTAGGCGTTAATAACTTGTAAAGAGACATATTTAAATGGAATCCTTTTGGGTTGGGATGGCGTGAAATTGATAGAGCAGGATTTTCCTGAGGACTTGAATTTTAACAACGCTCTTCTATCAACTTAGCGCTAAAGAGAACCGCTCGATTAATTACTCCTAAATGACATTCTGTTAGTAAAGGGATTACCTCTTGGGCACAATCGACCGACAACTGATGCACAGTGATAAATGATAACATGCAAATCATCATTTTCACGTGACCCATATTGTGCCCTAATGTTACCAAAAAGGACCTCTTGAGCTTGCCAATTTGATCGATGGGATGAGCAAGTTACGTTCTGAGAAGGGCAAGAATAGCCAGGTAATTGGATCTTGTTATACAGGTTAGAGTGGGTAAACAGCGAACTTGGATCATTAGGTCAGTACACATTATATTGTAATAAGTTGATAACTTAAATGGGAACGGAGGTATACCTGAACGACAAGATCGAGGTAAAAAATGCATCATATGGAGGTCGTGCATGCTTCGCTTCGAGCAACATGGTCAAAAGTACACACTTGTTAGATCTGTCAGAGTGGATGGGGTCTTCCATTTCTTACGAATTTCGAAAAGAAGTGTGCCACCACTGTTTGAAATATGACTGTGGAAAACAGATGAAAGTGAAGATCGACTGGGCTGAATTAGAAGATGCTAATGCAGAGTTGCGTGAGCATGAATTAATGACGAAATATAAAGGAAGCGGGCTGTGGTTCTGCAGCGATTGGTGCAAAAAGTCGTTTATTTCTCAATCAAACATCATAGAGCTCATTCTACTTTATGAAAGACTGCTAACTTGCTTTCAATCAAATTCGAATACGGGCGAAGAAGTAGAATCAAGTACAGAATACCAGCCATATACTGCTAGCGGATTGGAGCAAGAAATTAAATCAACTTGGGATAATGTAGAACATGTTTGGATACCTAAAATCGCTAAAATGAAACATGCTAGAGTTATAAACGATCTCCCCAAAATAGACGAGGATCACTACTCATGCGTGAGGTTTGTCATGGAGTGCCTTTTCAATCTGAAAAATATGGACCAAACAAGTCGAAGGTGTAATACATGGAAATCCTTACAGTCAAATGAGCTAGAAAAAATAATGCGATTCCCAGTTTTATTAGAATTCCAGGTCAAAGTGTTCAAATGGGTATATATTCTTGCACAACAATACAGATATTTTCTAACGACGTCTGTCTTCAGACACATTCTTGGTTCTGAGTACGGAAACTCATTTGGCATCTGGGAGACTTCGGAGTCTAGCGAAAGTAGAGAATTTCTTGGGTATATGGTCCATCCGGAAGCTTCTTATTTCAACCATTCGTGCATACCGAACGTGCTGAAGAAAAGAGTAGGAAGAACCCTTCAATTCATTCTGCAATCTGACGTGAAGAGAGGAGAAGAGCTCTGTATTGATTATAAAGGTATCCTGCATCTTAACGCAAATCAAAGGAGAGCCATACTAAAGGATAACTGGTTCTTTGAATGTAGATGCGAGAGGTGTCTCTCAGAGATGCAAGCGATCCATTAGCGCATCTTCAAGAGCTGATTTGCTCACACTGAGATTAGACAATTCACCGCTGGATTCTTCGGTATTGTCCAAGTTATCTGCCTTTTCTAATTTGTGATTCATGATTCTTGACGCTTGTAAATTTTGTAAAATAGTATCGTCAACCATATTTCGAGCCTCTGAAGGAGACTGTTTACTTGCGTCGATGTCAATCTGTTCTGACAAAACCTTAAGCTGGTTATGGAACAGTGTGTAGCTGCGCTTCTTGAGGAACGACTCCGGCGCCCCTAAATCTCCACACAGTTCTATCCAATTTATGTCTTCTAGAGAATCAATTTTCGAGATTTTGGTCCATAGTATCTTATCTCGTCTGGAATCCCAGTTGAATGGCTTTGTCTCCACGAAATTTTCTGGTCTTTTCCCCGATATTCTCAAATAAATCTTTGTATTGTCATTATTCATTGATTACAGGTTATCTCTAATCAAACTGATAGACTCGCGTATTTGCCTTGATTGCATAGAAACTTTAGTAGACACAGTAGTTATAGTTATCTTCCAAAGGCAGACGGTGTGTACTTACGTACAAAGCATTTAGAGCGATGTAAAGTGATTAATTTCATTTCCTTTCAGAGTGAAATTCTCTAGCGTTCAGTTTGAAGTGTGTAGTAGGGCATAAACCTTGAGAAAGTGAACAGCTTCACCAGATCCGGGTAATGTAATATTTCGCAATCGTTTTCTTGGGTAATATGTTCGAGCAATTGCTATACATCGAGGTCAACTGCCGCTACCAGCCTTGTGAAGATTCTGTTCGTGTTCGAGCAGCTGTCCAACGTGCATAAGGGTAACACAGATTTGTTTGTTTCAGGAACTATCACGTTGAAGAAGGAAGGTAAACTCTAAGATGATGATCTTCTTCAAATGAGCGGTATATTTGGTTCGTTAGACTCAAGTTTAGACCCAGAACAAATCAACGTCCAAATAAATAACCTGGACAGTTATTCTTGCTTTCCAACCATATTGGATACCAAGGCGAGTAAAAGTCTT
Organism: Kluyveromyces dobzhanskii; assembly: GCA_003705805.3. Lineage (NCBI taxonomy): Eukaryota > Fungi > Ascomycota > Saccharomycetes > Saccharomycetales > Saccharomycetaceae > Kluyveromyces > Kluyveromyces dobzhanskii. The sequence goes on along the minus strand of PPJP03000001.1, from coordinate 194,053 downwards.
CCGGGAATTCCATTCGCACAGGTCCCAGTGCTTCGATTTTATGGTTGCTTATCTACAGGTCATAAAGTGTTAATTCATTGCCATGGTATACTCCCCTACATTTTCATTAAGTATGATGGGCAGATGAACGAGAGTGCTTCAGCAATGCGAAACAGATGCTCCAAATTGCATAATATACTTGAGACTCGGATGGTCGTCACGTATACAAAAGAAGAGGTAAAAGATAAGCTAAAAGTTTTAAAATACGTTGCAAATGTCTCAGTTGTAAAGGGCATCCCATTTTACGGATATCATGTGGGATACGAATTGTACTATAAAATAACGCTGTTAAATGATGCGTATTGTAACAAACTTTCCGAGCTCTTAAGAGATGGTAAAGTCTTCACGTCTAAGACAGATGCATTTGAAGCGCATATTCCATACATTCTACAGATGATGGCAGACTACAATTTATTCGGGTGCAGTTGGCTAAAATTATCACGGTGTTATTTCAGACAACCATTTCTTCTAACGGATCTCGATATGAATGAGATATTGCATACAGATTCTTTGAAAGAGTTCCTTGAAAAGCAACTGAAGCGGAATGAAAACGTATTGGATGAAGATCCATTTCACAGAGTTGGAAAAACTTTCCTTGAAATTGATATTCTTCCGCAATTCATAATGAATAGAGAAGAAATTCAATTTAGGGATTTGCATCATGACTTTATTGAATTAAAGAGCGAACTTCAGGCTTCTGATCAGGGGTATGTCAACTCTACAAAAGATATATGGAAAGAAATTGAAGCTATCAGGAAAACAAAACATCTCAAGAAGTATGAGGGACTACGCGAGGTATTTCGAGAATCTCAAATGCAGTACAACTGGCAAGAAGATGAAAGATTAGTCAAATATTTTGATGAGGCAAAGGTGCGGACTTCTTCAATATTCCCAAAGGAGAACCTCAACTTTGACACATTTGTAGAAACTTCTAATAACGGGCATTTGATTATGAAGTGTAGAGAAGCTATCAAAGAGTTGTGGCCGAAAATTCCAAGACATGTTAGCCGGAAAGTCTGCCTTTGGTCTGAAATGGTGCCGTCTACAAACAAGGAGAACATTTTCAACAAAAGAGAAAGCAAGGATTTAGCAACTACTTCAAACATTCCTGCTTTGATGAACTTATCATTCGAGGAGGCGAAAACATCGTCAGGAAGCTCAAAACGTAAAAACTCTTCAGATTTTGACCAAACCTCCCATGAAACAAATCGAAGAAAGGTTTTCAAACTGAGAAAGGCTACTATTTCGAAATCTGCGTATCCTGCAATAAAAAAACCTAGCATTACATATGAAAACATGAAAGAAAGATTGGCGATGAATCAAATTGATGAAGTCCAGTACAATGAACCTTTCTTCTCTAACCCTTTGGATTGCAAGAAGCTGCAAACTGAGATTGCAGGTAGTTTGTTCAAGCTCTCTAGCAATCATATCTCATTCAGAAAAGCTCTCAGTCATAATTCGAAAACACCAGTTCTACCAGAGTCTGAAGAAGTATACCAAAGAATTAGATGGAAGTATATAAAACCTAAACCTTCATTTCAAAAAGTTGCAAATTTTACTGAATCCTTCAGAGAAAGGTTTTCAATGGTGGCAGGAAAGACACCAGACTTGACGTATGGGTACAAGTTCAAAAGTAATAAAATGCACTTAAAGAAGAACAATGCTTTCAACAGGATGACACATTTCACAATGGAACTTCATGTCAACACCAAAGAAGGAATGTTTCCTGATCCGAAGAGTGATTCTGTTAGAATGATTTTCTGGAAGATCCAAGATGGAACCTTTCCGTTCGATCTAGATATAACTCAAGAAGGCGTGTTAGTATTCCTGGAAGATGTTTCTCAAGAAATCTCGTGGAAAACTGCTGATCCCAGCTTGCATGTTACTCCGTACTATGATGAATTGGAAATGATATATGCATTGGAAGATTTGGTTCGTTTTTTCGATCCTGACATTTTATCTGGTTATGAAATACACTCTTCATCATGGGGTTACTTGATTGATAGATGCCATAGTGCTCATAAATATGACGTTGAAGAGGAGCTCTCTCGAGTTGATAACGTTCAAAGTAAAAAAAAAAGGGATAAATGGGGATATACGCATGCAACCGCCTTTTCTATTACAGGAAGGCAAATGCTAAACATTTGGAGACCTCTTCGTTCTTCTTTAAATCTTCTTGATTACACTTTGGAAAATATCGCATTTCATGTATTGCATCAGCGTCTACCTTTTTTCTCTTACGAAACCAGGACAAAACTATTTGAATCCTCTGATATAGTTTCAAAAAGATGTCTTCTAGCATACTGGGTAACGAGGCTTCGCGTCAATTTCGAACTATTAGAAACGCATAATATAATTGGGAAAACTATTGAACAAGCAAGACTTATTGGGATCGATTTTTATTCTGTTTTTTACCGAGGTTCACAATACAAGGTCGAGTCGTTTCTTATTAGGCTTTGCAAATCTGAAGAATTTATCCTAGTCTCTCCCAGTCGGTTGCAAGTTCGTAATCAAAAAGCTCTCGAATGCATTCCGCTAGTCATGGAACCATCTTCCGCATTTTACAAAAGTCCATTGATTGTTCTTGATTTTCAATCACTCTACCCGTCAATCGTCATGGCGTATAATTACTGTTATAGCACTATTATCGGAAGAGTCCAAACGTTGAAACTCAATGATAACGAGATTGGGGCAACAAAACATGATATTCCTTATGATTTGCTAGAGTTAATATCGGATTATGTCAACATATCGCCCAACGGTGTAGTATTCGTAAAGAAGGAACTACGAAAATCGATATTAGCCAAAATGTTGAAAGACATTCTCGACACAAGGTTTTTGATGAAAGATACCTTAAATGCACTAAGTGAAGAACACGAACTAATTAACATGTTAGACAATAGACAAGGTGTATTGAAACTACTTGCCAATGTTACCTATGGTTACACCTCAGCTTCTTTTTCTGGACGGATGCCATGTTCTGATATTGCGGATAGCATAGTTCAAACTGGAAGAGAAACTTTAGAAAGGGCGATTGATATCATAGAAAGCACAAAAAAATGGGGTGCCAAAGTAGTGTACGGCGATACTGATAGTTTGTTTGTTTATCTTCCGGGAAAATCCAAACACGACGCTTTTGTAATTGGAAGACAAATAGCTGAAGAAATAACTAAACAGAACCCAAAACCTGTTGAACTAAAGTTTGAAAAAGTGTATCATCCGTGCTTTTTAGTCACTAAGAAAAGATACGTTGGTTACTCCTACGAATCTGAACAACAAAAAATTCCGAAGTTTGATGCAAAGGGTATTGAAACTGTACGGAGGGATGGAACTCCGGCTCAACAAAAGATTGTAGAAAAGGCTCTTCGAATCATGTTTGAAACCACCGATCTATCTAAAGTGAAGAAATACGTGGTTGGGGAATTCGACAAAATCATAACAGGCAGAGTTAACATTCAAGACTTCTGCTTTGCTAGAGAAGTGAAGCTTGGCCACTATAAAAGTGACAAGACAGCTCCGCCTGGAGCAAAAATAGCCATGCAGATGATGGAGGAAGATTCCCGTACTGAGCCTCAATACAAGCAAAGAGTACCTTATGTTGTCAAGATGGGGAAAATGGGAGAAACATTGACCTCTAGATGTCTTTCACCCGAAGCATTTCTACGATCAAAGACTTCCAGGTTGGATTATACGTACTATATTGTGAAAAACATAGTTCCTCCCTTACAGCGATTTTTTCAACTTGTAGGAGTCGATGTTATGGAGTGGTATACTTCAATGCCCCAAACTTTTAAGATGCTTAATGAGAACCTAGGTGAAAGTAAGCACAAAGGCAAATCACTAACATCGATAGTCAAAGGTCAATCCTGTTTACGCTGTCGGAAAAGAGTACACCCAACGTCTATTAGTCGGGTTTGTGATGATTGTAAATTAGACAAAAGTAATACTGCACTTTTCTTGCTTGAGTCAATTAGATTGAAGGAATCCAAGATGCACTCAGTTCTAAAAACTTGCCAAACGTGCTCTTACAAGTTTCATAAAGATGCCATGATACCTCCGAACCAAATTGCTCTGAAATGTCAATCCAAGGACTGTCCTGTATACTTCAGTAAGTTCAAATACATGAACGGGCTCAAAGATAATGACATGCGAGACCTTTTGGTGAGTACTATAGACCTAGACTATTAACAATGATGGTCACGTGAAATGTTTTGGTGCACTTTTCTTTTTGGGCAATTCGAATTACACCAAAAAAATTTAATGCGATGAGCAACTTGAATCAAACTAGATTGACGATGAGACGGATCGAATTTCAAATGGTGACGCTGAATATAGCCCTGTGATTCAATCTACAACAGTATAAATCTGATCCAAACCACCGATATTTTACAATATCCAAACCTCAATACATAATGCCAGTATCAAAATCTTTGGGTAAAATTCAGAAAGGTTTGAAGGGTAAGAAGTTCACTGTTCATCCAAAGGGTCGTAAGTTCCAACAGCTAAACAGAGCCACTCTTCGTGAGGAGAAGGTTCAAGCTAAGAAAAGAGCACATACTGAAAAGCGTTCAATCGAATTAGCTCGTATGACTTTCATACAGTCTGCGGTTAACACCGATTCTTTAAAGAACAAGGAAGTTTTTGATTTCGAAGAAACAGCAGTACTGATTCAAGAGTTTATCGCTCGTGATGACGAGGAGCTGAACGAACTCAAGTCCAAGAGAAGACAGAATAGACCACCAACAGGCAGACAGCAGATTTTGCAGCAAAAACGAAATCTGGAGATGGAGGAGTTTAAATCTGGATTTTTGTGCCCAGATTTGACCGATGCTAAAAATGTGATTTTCCTTAGAGCATGGAACCAAACTCTTGGTGCGTTGAGCACCCTTAAACTGATAAGAATAAATTCTGAAGGGCAAAAGGTGCTTGGAGGCACAAAACCAGTCAAAGCAGTCGGTGAGTCCAAGGACGTTGACATGGACTAATATTTCTGGCTATTTTGATAGATGTCATTCTAAACACCTAATAAACAAAGGGGGATTGTACTATATATACTCATAAACTTAACTATTAACACATCCTCAACTTATCTTTTTTCAAGCGCCAACTCCATTGTAATGATTACGTTGCCGGTTAAACGTCCAAAGAAGTAATGTGGTCAAGCAATGGCCCCCCGAACACTAAATACCCCAAAATAAGACCCGATAGGCCAATAGCTAATTTGCTTTTTCTTTCTATAAGTGCTGGCTTCACGTAACTTTTTTGGAATACAACGTTATACGTATCGTTGTTTATATCTCCGATTAGCTTCCACCCTTTGTTCTCGTACTTATTAATAATCTCTAATAATTGATCTGGAGCAATTCTTCCGCCATTTACCACAGAGAAAAGATCTTTTTTCTGTACATGCACAAGAATTGTTGACTCTGGTGGTTCAATCCTTCCTTTAGATTTGTTTACATCGTACACTAGTACCTCTTTGATTTTAATTGGGCTGAAAGGATGGGCGAAGCTATCGTACTTCAGAAGGTAGGAATTTATCGGTGTACCCTTTCTCAACCGTGAGCTCGGAGTTTGTTCCTGAAAGATCATAGATCCTGATGTCATTCGTGTCGATGGTCCTTGATTTGAAGACCATTTGTATTTTCTCTGCTGTTCAAGAACAAACTTTTTGATTTGTTTCTCCTGTGTTTCTGCTTTCTCCAGAAATTTCTTCAAAGCTTCGATGTCCTGGTCAGTGATCGTTTCAGCTTCAGTGTTCTTTTTGGAGTTGCTCTTTTCTATGTGTTCCGGTTTAGGGTTTATATCGTGAGATACCAGGAGACGTTGCGATGATTTTGGCATTTTTGAACGTGGACGTTCTTCTACGAGGCTAGCTGTTTTCTCTAGGTTCTGTAGCTCTTTCTTCAAATTTATAGGTTTAGGAGTCACAACATTGATGATCTGATCTGCATTTATCTTTGCAATAGCAAGGCGTATATCATTATCGCTTACACGTTTTTGTAATATCAGTAGCTGTAATTTTTTTATCTGCTTCTTTAATGTGTCGTGAGGAATTAAGGCTTTGTTGATTAACTCTAACAGTACCCTCCTCTCGCGCGAAGAATCTGATGGCCATGCGTTATTTGAAATTGTTTCTTGCAGGGAGACTTTGAATGCCTTTACCGATCTATCCGCAGGTATCGATGGATCTAGTGCAACATTCCATGACACATTTCCCTTTCCCAAGCGTAAAGTGGTATGCAAAGCCCGTCTATTGCACTGTATGCGCTTAAGCATGAAGACTGAATATACGTGTTAATTGGCTTTGTACAACTATTGCAGACGGTGCGCTCACCTGTGCGTTGCAATGGCTCCACTTGATTATGTACTTTCCATAGCATTTTCACTGTTAACAACTTCCATCCTATGAGATGATGGTAAATTCGTTGAAAAATCCATATATCATAAATCAAATTAAGTATTTAGTTGCAACTTGAAGTATTTGTTAACAGAAATCGATTTAAAGAATGGCATTCGACGAACTACGTGAGTTGACAAGTGGCAAAAGGACCAACTATATATACTTTTGAAAATGGGAAGAGCTTTGGTTAGTGTGGATAATGTTTATGCCAACAATTTAGGAACGTTCGAAAAGATTATCAACGTTGTGTTACCAGTGGAATACGAAGAAGAGTTCTTCGCGGAAGCTGTAGATGATTCGGCCAATGGAGTGTTCTACTCACAACTAGCATACTACGGGGAAATTGCAATTGGCGCTGTAAAAGCTAGATTAATAGCTAACAAAAACGGTGGAGTTTTACCAGCGGGGGTCTATATTGAAGTATTGGCTGTGCTTGCGGCGTATCGTGGTAAAACTGCCGGTTCGTTACTCTTAAACTACATCGAAGAAAAGTGCAGGGAAAGTTTCCAACACGACCTTTATGTGCATGTCGCAACGGACAATCAATCGGCAATTCAATGGTATGAAAAGAAAGGATTTGTGAAGGAAGGTGAAGTCTTAGAGAACTACTATAAGGATACAACTGCATCCAAGGATGCATTCGTATATAAGAAGTCTGTATGAGTAAAAATGCTCATATATATATATAACATACATGTGCGCATTTCTGTGCGAACAATTCAGCTTGTTGAATGATGAGTTGATAATTTACAAAAGGTATATTTAGTGCGTGTTGTTACTCCATCTAGGTAGATGTTTCACCAAGTTTTTCATGTACTTCGTCCTCGTCTTCGTCTTCGTCTTCTGCTTCCGCTTCAGTGTCAGTATTTATGTCAGTGAAGTCAGATTCATCTTCTGATTCGTCATCAGAAGAATTATCAGAGTCATCAGAAGAATAACCAGCATTCACTTCAGCATCATTTTCTGGCTCATTAGAGTCTAACTTCTCCAAATTTTGTATCTTTGGATCAGCCTCCACTGGGGCGCTCTTTACTACCAGTGGCACAGTTAAGTCAAGGTCAGCACCGAAGTAATCTGGGGACTTGATAACAACTCTGAAAAAGTATGTCCCTTCTTCTTTAGGAGCAGGCTGTGCGAATGGAATAGAGATTGTTCCGACAGTCCAATCTTCTGGTTTGAATTCCTTTTCTGCTTCCTTGATGAGTCTTTTGTCAAATTTAACGTCTAAGTTCTCCAAAGACATTCTATGGGTCATGCTAGGAGTTTGAATGATTTTACCATCCTTTTGGGACACAACAAAAGCGTACCAACATGTACGTCTCTTGGTAGGATGTAGTGGTGCAAATGTTTGTGGTAGTAGCGGCTCTTCTAACTGTTTTTCGAATGGATCTTGTTCCAAAAGCAGAGGATCGTCACCAATAACCTTTTCAGACGGGATCAAAGAGTTGGCAAAAATCTTGTGTTTAGGAGAACGAACCAAGACTTTCACTTGGATGTGAGGAGTAGAACCAGGCTCTACCGTATCCAAGGAAGAGCCACGCACTTTGAAAGATCCCTTAATGAGTTTCAATTTTGGAATACGAGACGCTACTTGCAAAGTTTCTGAAAGTTTGGTTTGATCCTTTATTCCCAAAATTTTACCGATTTTATCATCTGGGAAAGTGAACAACTTACCTAAGGTACGAATGTCGTCGGTAGTCGAGTCCAAGAAATGATCTTTATCCACGTTTGGTAATTGAAAGATTTGGGAGTGTAACGATAGTGGGGTTGCTTGGATCACAGATCTGTAGGTATCTAACGCCATCAATGCAACTTCGGTATTCCTGAAAGTGGATGCGATTTCTATCAACTGATGGAAAAGTAATGATGATTTGGTGAGAACGAAGTTCTTGGCGTATTTGTGTTCACATTTTTCACGGTTGACATGAGATTGGATGATGTTTGATATATCCACAGCGGATAATTCCGGGTACTTTAGTTTGAACTCCTTAGCCTCTGATATCCATTTAATGATAAGATCTGGGATCACAACGTAAGATGGTTTGAAGTTGAACATTTTGTCGACAAAATGCGAGGCGGTTTCCGAATGAATTCCGTGCTTTGTGTATTCTTGAGAAGTGCTCCACCATTTGGAAACGACCATAGGAAGCACTATAGCGAGCAGGATGAAATACGCAAATACAACAAACGGTGACGCGGCGCCTTCAACCAAGAACTTTGGCAAGGCAATACCATGGGAAGTAGATTGCGGACCATCTGGATGGCCGTACTTCCTGTAATTTTCCTTAGTGATTTCGTCAGTCAAGGCTTTGTAAGCCTTGTTAATCATCACAAACTGCTCCTCCATAACCGTTCTCTCTGTCTCGCTTAGATCCTTGGATAGCTTATCCGGATGGAAAATCACAGACAACTTCCTATAAGCAGATTTGATCTCTTTATCTGTGGACGACAAAGAAACACCGAGTAAGTCATACGGATCGAAAGCAGCGGCAGCAACCTGGTAGATAGCATCATTGCTCCTGATGTAGTATACGAGTACCGAAATCAAAACCCACCCAACGGTGACAAAGTAAAGACCCGTCTTCGACCTTTTCTTCTTATTCTCACGCCTGTACTGCCTAACTTCTTCTGTCGTGTATTTTTCATGCAATTGGCTCCATTCAGACCCAGAACCGGGCTCCTCTGAGTTCCCAGCTACCAACCTGAACAGCTCAATCAGCGTCACTGGAATGACTGCCACAACCAATACGGTTAGCACAAAGAATGGCCAAGTCGTACTTGCCTCATCATAATCGTAGTTTTGCGGCATGCCGTCGTTCTTGTCGTCGCTATTTCTGACGTGTAACTTGCCTACAGTTCAACCTATCTTGCTCAACCAACGACAAGACTAGAGCTGATACCCTTGTACCTGAATCATACACAATGGCAGCCCGTTACAATCATGACCGAAATAACACGTATTTGCCAATTTCAATATATACAAATACAAATCTGTAATTTCCAAAAACCTGCTCTCTTTTTTTTTTTCTTTCAGTTTCGCACTGTTCAAAATCATATACGTAACCAGATTACCGGTCGCAGTTAAGAAAAAAAAAAAAAAATAAAAAAGAAGAGCAGGTTCGGTCATGTGATTTGCACGTGGTAGTCACATGACCAAGTCTAGTCGTTCGACGGGTGACTTTTTTTTTCTTTTGAACATGGTCATGTGACTGTGATAGGCGGTTAAGAGTTTCGACACTGGGATCTTGATTTTTTACTGCACGTGACCTGTTCAAACAGAAACAGCACAAACAAATTCCCATCGTTCTGAAAAAAATGATAAAAGTTTAATAGAACATGATACATATGTACTGTTATGAAATATAGAGTATTGTGTGCATGCGAGATAAAAAAGTACAAGCTGAAGCGAAGCAGTTCACAGTCCATTGGTGTTTAGTAGCGTCGTGAAAGCTGCTGAGTGTTTTCGGTTGTTTTTTTTTTTCATTTCAAATATTACGTGCCTATTGGAAGTTCGACAACGTTCGGTATAAGAGGAAGACGCAAGATACACACTCCATCAGCATTTCTCAGTGAACTGTAACCTTTAGTAATCTGGCCTTTACAATGCAAGTAGGAGGATTCAATAACGTGAATCAGATTGGCGCACTTGCCCAACAGAACCAATTGGAGAATTTGGTCAGTGTCAGCATTCGTGGATGGACAAATGCGACTCAACAGGATTTGTTAAATTTCATTTCAAGAAAGACTAGGATCTCGGTGAGGAACTCTGTGGTACAAGGAGATACGATAACAGGGTATGTCAGCCCTCAGGAAGCAGACCAGTTGGTAAAGTTCAGTGGGTACCGTTTTGCTGGGAACTCGTTGAAAATTCAAAAGGCTGACGGTGGTAATCCTAATGCGAATACAAACGATACCATCACGGTTCTTCGTAGCGTCCTTTTGAGAAGATACAACGCGCAAACTAGGATGCTGGATTTGGGGAACCTTTTCAACGATCCGGAGTTGGTCCAGCATGGCATGGCGCCCAAGAATGTCAACACACAGTCGAAAATGTTCCCTGCCATGATGAAAGTGGCTTCGAAGGAGCCAACCATGGTCGTCGAGTCGATCAACCTTTCGGATAACAATTTGAGAGACGTCAACGGTGTCACTACGCTGGCACAGACTTTCCCCCATTTGAAAAATTTATGCGTTGCCAATAACAGCATCAGTCGGTTCCATTCTCTTGAAGTTTGGAAGAACAAGTTCAAAGAGTTGAGAGAACTTCTGATGATGAACAACCCAATTACTTCGGATAGGCTTTATCGCACTGAAATGCTTAGAATTTTCCCCAAATTGGTGGTCCTTGATAACGTTGTTGTTCGAGATGAACAGAAATTGCAATCAATCTTCAGATTACCAGTTGAACAAACCCAGTTTTTCTTTGAAGATAATGGGCTAGCCTCGTCCTCCACGGATTTTGTTGCTAACTTTTTGAACTTGTGGGACACAAATAGAATGCAATTGATGGGGTTATACACACCACAATCACAGTTCTCATTGAGTGTTGATTCTTCGGTTCCTGCCGCTACTGTGCCCAACGCTCAAACAACACCTACCTTCGGTTATTATCTTCCATTTTCTAGAAATGTTTCTAAAATTTCTAGCGATAAGACCATTCAAGAACGGTTACGCATGGGGCCTGAGGCCATCTACGAAGTCTTCGGGTCTTTACCAATGACAAAGCATTTCTTACAGGAGCAGCCTCACGCCTATTCTGTACAAGCATGGACCTTTTCGCAGGTGCAGGGATTCGTTATTACATTGCATGGGCATTTCGAAGAAACTGCTAAGCCAGAAATTGACAAGAACAAATCATCACAAGGAGCACCAGCATCGAGAGGAAGGAGGTACAACCATGGATTTACATCAACTGCAAACGTCAAACTTTCGCCAAAATCCTTTGATAGAACAATGGTCTTAGTCCCAAATCCTAACGGTAGTATAATTATTGCGTCTGATACCTTGACAATAAGACCATTCTGTGATAGCGCATGGGCCAAACCACCAACCGCATCACAACTACCACCACCACAACAACAACCCCAACAAGCATTGCAGCCTCAGCCCCAACCCCTGCAGCCTCAAGCACAAATGAACGTGCCCCTCTCTCATACTCCACTAAATGCTCCCGCAGTTCCCGGTCAACTTCAGGGAACTGTAGGAGCTGGGGTTTTACAGCTACCCCCGGAAGTGCAGGCAAAGTTGTCGCCAATACAGTTAGAACTCCTTCAAAAGTTACACCTGGAAACAAAACTCAACGCTCAATATACATACATGCTTGCCGAGCAGAGTATGTGGAGCTACGAAAATGCAATCCAAGGTTTCAGAAACAGTGCAAACAATCTTCCTGCTGAGGCGTTTGTTTAAAAGGAAGACAAAATGTCAAAGGATCTCCATAGATGACCCAACCAAATTTCCGATACAGCAGATCTTGTATGTAGTCAAAAAGCGTATGTACTTAAATCTGATATCACTCTCAAAATACGTCACTACCTTCATAAGCTTTGACGATGATTTATAATAATATCGCCGTCACAAAGTGTTATTATAAAAAAAGTGGCACTGAATTAAAATATCAATAAATACAGACAGATACATCCAGTTCGGCAAGCTAACAGTCTTCGATTTTACATCGGTAGACACCTACACTATCAAGAAATATAACTACAAACAATGAGATCGATACCGCAACCTCGTCAATCCAGGTATAATACGTTGAGAAGGCTTATTGGCAAATTTCACAATTGTGTCACTTTTAAAAGGTTGAAAAGACGCTGGAATCTACACAAATTGAAAAAGAGTTCAAGAAATACGGGCCAGCGATCTGCAATTCCACTAGACCGTATTGCAAATCTCCCAACTGGAATGTCGCATAAGTCCAGCAACATGAAACCCTTGCTTCTTGTTTCATTCAACAAAGGGCAAGAGCATTCCCCAAGGGTAAGAGTCTTGGAGACAAACGGTCATTTGAGATGTTGGATCAGTGGCAGAAAATTCTCAATGAAACGCATTGTCAACAATGCATCCGTTAAGAAGGACCCACAACATTCAACATCACATACGGTACGACAGGAAGTTGTTAAGAATGCAGATTTGAAAATAAACTACTCGCAGCAAGGCATTTTAAAGACAGTTGATATACCTCGCTGTTATACGGACGACCCCAAGTTGATCAATATTGGGCAAGAACACACATTAAGAATACGAGACTACCCATCTTTAAACCCCAGTCAGCGCACTGCAAGGAACACCGCCAAGAGGCCTCAAAACCCGGACCCTCTCTCTCGCTTTTTCTTCGAAGAGGCCGCAGAAACGCTGGCCTGAATGAATGCATCGCATCATCGGTTATTAAAAAATGACATGTTCAATAATTTCATGGTAGACTCGTCGTATACAAAACATGAATACATAAATAAAGTACAAAAGATCCTTCTTCTTATCTTCGTAGCAGAAAGGTTTCAACTTTACTAGTTGACACCAGGTTCAGCGCTCAATGAGCCTACACAAGGGTACTTCTTCTCGAAATGTGAAACCCATCCATCAAGGGCTCCAAGTTGCTGTTCGTTTAAGTCGTCAAGTGAATCAATAGGCTGATCCCAGTGTCTAAGCGTTTCTAAATCAAACGAGTTTGTTGCGAGCCCTCTCGAGGCGTCGTGGCCAGCGAAATTGGAGTAAGGTCCGCTGGGCCCGTAGAACTGCCTTCCCAGAGAACAGTCGTATACTTTCCCCTTCACAGCGATGAAGATCTTTTCATCATCGTGTCCATTGAATTTGTATAACGTTCTAGGAAAGAATTTCCCCTCCACGATTGGATCGCTTGGCTTAGAACTCCCATTATTGTTGCCATTCCCGTCTTGAGTTAGCCCTGTTGGGTCTTCGCTGGTCTTCACACCACCCGTTAAAAAGTTCTTGATAAAAGACATCTTCGTTATATTCAAATCTATAGTGACAGAGTTCAGTACTGATACAAACAAATGTCTTGCACTTCAAGTAATCCTTTTAATTATTACAGTACTTCAAAACTACAAAGGTGTTTTCAAAACTGAACATCAGAATACCCAACATTTTTATATTCTCTATCCCATGTCTATCCCAAATACGAATTCATGGAAAGACCTTTTTTTTTTAAAGAATATTCCATGATCAAAATATCGTTGGATGGAAATGGTATCCTGAACCAACAGAGGGACCAAAAGACGTTGTAAGTAATATGTAAAACGTAATTCGGAAGCCAGGAAAAATGCTCCAGTAAATCCAGAGTCCAATACAACGTGAGGTTCGAACCTGAATTCGTGGGACCTATAACTTCTATTAGCTATTGGGTTTTTTCTGTAGTGTTCACTTTCTGTGGAAAAAGTATGAGAAATGTATCGGTAAGTGTATATAGAGTTTCTAGAAAGTAGATGAGAAATGGCACTAAAAAGAGCTGCCCGTTTCGTCCATGAAGGATTGGGCGGATCTGATGAGTAAGTTTCCGACGGTGTTGATTTGTCTTTGGGCTTCAATAACATTGCCTGCCGTTAGCGCGTCTCTTACACCAGGGAAAGACCAGGAATCGTGGCCATCTGCTTGGGTCCAAATAGTTGGGCCGAAAACGACGTTTTTGTAAAAATCTCTGTGCGGAAGACCTGTTGGGTTGCATTGCCTCTTCATTATGTTCATTAGTTTTTTGTTCCATGTCCATCTATGAACTGAGACCAATGAAGGCTCTACGCCCTCATCTTCCAAGATGACAATGCTGTTCCAGGTATGGACCCATACGTTCCACTCGTCACTGATTTTCTTCCAAGCCTTCAAACCTTGTTGGAGCGAGGCATAATCCAAACTGTCTCCACCTTGCTTTTGTAAATCCTCGAAAAGCAGCTCCATATTTTGGACGTGATCACGAACGTTGAAGGGTAGCAATGGTAGATCGACTAGTTTGAGCATTTTTTCGTAGGTGTACATGAGAGTATCTGCTACGAGTTCCCAAAATCCTTCTGATTCCTTTACAACTTCAGTCCAGTGTTGGAAGTCATCAGAGCAGGTCGAAATAGGAGGGGTCTGATTTTGCACGAACGGTGAACTCAAAACAACTGCTGGAATACCATTAGCTAAGTATGGAGTCCAGCCACCGTACTGTTGAATGTCTCTGACTTTCACATCGAACTCTTTTGTGTCTTCGAAAAGCTGCTGTAAAAGTGGAGTCGCTTGAACGTCAAGGGTTCGGCCTGCCTTTGGATCGATACTTAACTGTGAAATGTCAACAAACGCATAAACTTCGCTTTTTAACTGGTTTGTCTCAGTTTCCATCAACTCGGTGGCACCAACGTGACCGTACTGTGAACCATCGTACGATATGAAATAGATATTACGCAAGGGTTTCCAGTCGTACTTAAACTTGATTTGTTGGAATAACTGTAATAGAGCCATCAGAGAAGCCGTACCGAAATTTGGGTGAAGTGTTCCACGGCATGCCGAATCGTGATTCGCCGCAATAATGATAGCTTTATCATCTTGTTCCTTACCTTCGATTTTACCTAGAACGTTCCAACTAGGATGGAGGGATTTCTCAGTGTTAGCAACTCTTAAAGAGCCTTTGAGATCATCTTTATTACCACTGAACCATCCTTCCTCGAATTCAACACTAGGTGAGTTCTTACTTAAGATTGAACGAAGTTTCAAACCCTGGTTATGTGAGATTGGTATAGATGGAATGTGTGGTACCAATTGTGATTTATCCAGATCTATTTTTTTGGGTAAAAGAGTGCTCCATCCTGGAGACAAGGCGTCTCCACTGCCATATTGTGGAATAGCGACTGACAATTTCTGTATGACATCACCATCATTACCAAAGGGTTTTGAAATGAAAATAACACCTTTGATTCCATTTTGCTCTGCGATAAGTATCTGTTCGCTAGGTAATCGTCCGTATTTCATTATTAATATCGTGTTGTCGGAGAGCAAGCCGGCGTCTTTGAGGGACTGAAGTTCTTCGGAGGCACCGTAATTTGCGTAAACGATATTAGCATTCTTGATATCTCCGTTGCTGCTCAATGGATTGAAATTATCCGTTGAGACACTAAAGTCGTGTGTAACATCATCGGATGTAGTGACGCTGAATTCAACTTCATTTGGGAAGTTCATGTAACCCTGGAAGGGTACCTCTTTCATCAGCTTTAATCCATTATTTTTGAAAGACTCTTTGATGTAGTTTGTAATAGCATAATCACCTTTAGTACCAGCTAAATGCGGCATGCTGCTCAAATATTCCAGATCTTCTTCCAACTTGGCATAGTCAATGGACCTTCTAGCGTAATTGATCAACTGGTTCTTATCTGAAAACATTCCAATGGTGGCGGTGGTCTTTCCATTAGGCATTAAACCACTCAAAACCACTGTGTATACAATCACTGACATGAAAAGTATGTACACAAATCTCCGAAGAATCAGAGGATTCCCCAGTTTGCTCAAGTAGAGGTCAACCTTGGCAGAAGCGATTTGGTAAACTTGTACCAACGGATCGACAACATTATTTTTCATCGGATATATGAAATTATCCTCAAGCCTTGTCTTAAATCTTTGGAACCGGCCAACTGGCCCAAGTGATTCACCTTGCTCAATATCCAGTTCCATCGGAAGTATGTCGGGATGCTCTTCGGTATCATATTCTGGTGGGTTTGCGGGTAGAGCAGCTTCATCAAGGATTATGCCAACTTCTGCAGGTCTATCCAAAATCTCATCGTCCTCATTTTGACTCACGCCTTGGTACCTCCCTTGTCCACGAGTCATTCTTTAGTGTTTCTGCCTTAAGAATAGTGCTGAGCTGGATTCACAAATACCTTGCAGGCTTACACTTTCCTTAAAACCCATTCCAATCGTTTTCTTAAGACAATATAAGAGAACACCATGTTTCTAAATTTCAGGTATTTTGAATATTGTAAATATGTTAGATATACACTTAAAAGATATTAAGAAATGAAAAGTGGAAAGATGAGATGGGGTAAAATAGTATGTGAGTTGCCGCTTACGATCAATCGGTTAAACCCATTTTCCCTAGTGAATGGTTTTAGGGTAATTAGGGAAAACTCTCGATTTATTGAAACAGCACTTTTCCAACAGAGAGTCTACTTTGCAGTGTCAAGACACGAGTTAAGAAACATATCAATGACTGAACAATGACTGGACCAACATACAATATAGCAATGGTCTCTGACTTTTTCTTTCCACAACTCGGGGGTGTCGAGTTTCACATTTACCATCTATCACAGAAACTTGTCGAAATGGGGCATAACGTTTGCGTTATAACTCATGCGTATGGAGATCGTACAGGTGTACGATATCTATCGAATGGCTTGAAAGTGTACCACGTCCCCTATCTAGTGTTTTACAGACAAACCACATTACCTACTGTCTTCGGCAGCTTCCCTATATTCCGAAATATATTACTCAGGGAACAGGTGAATATGGTGCATTCGCATGGGAGTGTTTCCAGTTTTGCCCTTGAAGCGTTATTACATGCAAATACCATGGGAATACGAACGATCTTCACAGATCATTCTTTGTACGGGTTCGATAGCCTGGGGTCCATATTAGGGAACAAGGTACTGAGATTCAGTTTGTGTAACATAGACGCCGTAATAGCAGTCTCTCATACCTGTAAGGAAAATATGATACTAAGAGCGAATCTCGATCCAAACAATGTATCAGTGATACCAAATGCAGTGGTTTCCAGCAGTTTCAAACCGAAAGAGTCGAAATCAGAAAAGAATTCAGACAGAATTGTAGTTGTGGTGATTTGTAGACTATTCACAAATAAAGGAGCGGAGCTTTTGACAAATTTAATTCCCAAGATTTGTACCAACTACGATAACGTTGATTTTATTGTTGCTGGAGATGGACCAAAGTTTGTGGCATTCCAACAAATGATAGAAAATAATAGGCTTCAGGACCGTGTTGAGCTTTTAGGACCCGTAAGACACGAAAACGTGAGGGACGTAATGTGTCGTGGTGACATATATTTACATGCAAGTTTAACAGAAGCCTTCGGTACCGTTTTAGTGGAAGCAGCCTCGTGTGGTTTACTGATAGTGACAACTTCCGTGGGTGGTATACCTGAGGTCCTTCCAGAAGACATGACAGTGTATGCTGAGGAAACATCTGTCTCTAGTTTGATACTTGCTATGAACAAAGCTATCTACCGTATTGTAAATGATGAAGTAGACAATCTGCAATTTCACGAGGCAGTTTCACAAATGTATGATTGGATGAATGTAGCTGAACGAACAGTGCAAGTTTACGACGACGTTTCTGCCGTATCAAATTCCGTTAAAAAGAACTGGGTAGAGATGCTAAAAATATTCTATAAACAAGAAGGAGGTTGGGCTAGGCTATTATATGTTCTATGTGCAATGGTAGAATACATTTTGTTTTACATCCTAGAAATTTTATATCCAGCAGAGAACATCGACAAAGCAGTGAAATGGAATTCCCGTGTCTGTCGAAATTCCATAAGTAATGACTACTAATTATTAATGATCTTCTAACATATAATCTGCGTAAGCTAATGATAACTCATAATTTTCCCGAAGTTGAGCGAGTCTATATTTCCGTACAGAAGTTGTATTCCTCGCAGGAGACGGGTCTGACAGCTTGACGGATGCAGACAGTATATTTGCAATGTCGTTAAAGTCAGCGAACATGTCCTTGTTCGAACGGCCTTTATTCCCAGTGCCGAGTGGTTGTATCGACCATTCCAAGAATGACTTTTGCTCTTCTTTGAGGATAATTTGATGTAAATCTGAAATTTCCGACAAGAGCGACAGTTTATCGCTGTTTTCTCGGAGTAAAATAATCTCGTTCAACGCATCAGTATGAATAAGGATGTTTTTATTCCTTTTCTCCAAATCAACTCTATCTTGATGATCTTGATGCTCCTTTCGCACCATGACTAGCTCATTTCTTAGACCAGAATTTTTTTCTTTCACTTCCAACAGCTCGTCCTTTAGTTTTGAGAGGGAATTTTCCATTTCGATATTTCTTGCAAACTTGGAATTAAGGACTTCAATCTTCAAAGCTAAGTCTTGGATGATGTGGTCTTTATCGGAAATCATTTGGCTTAGAAGTTGAATCTGGCTTTCGAGTTGTGTCTGATTTTCATTCCTCTTCGTAGGTAGTTCTTCTACTTGCGGTATCATTTGCGATGGTATGCGTTGAAGTTCCACGAAGCAAGTTGTCAAAGCATTGGGATTTTCCTTGATACAAAACACGGATGATACGAAGTTGATGTATATCGGCAATAAATCTTCATCAAATGTAGCAGTACCTGTAAATTGATTCATATCTTCCAACTTGGATGTTATATGTGCGGAGATCAGGTGGAAAGTACTATAGATATCTCTTATTTGTGCATTATCAAGCTTTTCCGAGTCAAGCTTTACAATTGACAATAGTTTTTCAACAGATGTTTCGAGAAAGATTTGTATAGCTGTGAAAAGAACCCTTGGATCAGTCAAAACAATATCAACCTTCTTCAATAGTGATAGTTCGAGTTTGAAAGGTTGGTTTCTTTTAACCTTTTCTAAAAGTGCGTTTAAATTGATGTCTTCTTTCAAAGTTCCTGGGTCAATATCGTACTTTATCAAGGCGTAATACATGAATAAAACGAAGTGACTTTTGTACATCTCAAGGCATTTGTGTTGAGCAAATACGTCTTTCGAATAAATGATTTTTATAATAGACAGAGCTTCCCTTTTACTATCTAATTGAACATGACTCAATTTTGAAGAAGAAAGCTCATTCAGAAACTTAAGCTCATTATTTTGCAGCTGTAGAGAAGTAAGTTCGGCATGTAATTCTTGAAGTTGCAAAGGTAAATCATGCGTGTCATGCCGGAGACCTTTTTGGCTGCTTTCCATTTCAGACTTCAACGTTTCGTTGTCTTTTTTCAAAGCTGCAATTATGCTTTCAGCGGTAGAGATATTTTCCTGAAGTTTTGCTATTTGAGAATTGAGTTCAACTTCCACCTCCTTGTAAAGAGCTTCGAATTCCTCATCTGCAAACTGTTTCTGTCGTAGTTCAGCTAGTTCTGATCGAAGAACGTCGAGCTCCGTGCTCATTTGGTGATTTTCCGTTGTAAGAGACTCGATAATGCTGTAGGAATTACCGTTAGCAGAAAATTGTTGTTTTAGTTCCTCTAAGGAGTTTGTAGTTTCAAGAAGGGTTTCTTCCAAAGACAGTATTTTCTGTGAGGATTTCTCAGCATCAAGCTCCAGCTCATTTTTAACATATTGTAAATCATTACATTGTTGTTGTATGGCTTCGAATTTTGATTGCAGCTTTTGTAATGCAATCGTGAGCAGTTTCGTTTGTTTGATACCAGCGATTGGGTCCACAGACGTCAGCTCATCTTCATTCCAATCTAAGTCCGCTTTCCTCCTTATCATAATTTCTTCATTGCAATCACTCAGCTCTTTCAACGCGCTTTCGTGAGCCGCTGTCAGGCTTTCCAAATCCGAGATTAGAAGATCATTTCGTTGCTCTGCCTCATCGCGCTCTAATGTTAATTTTTCAAGCTGTTCTTCAAGCTGTAGCAATCTTGCTTGCTCTGCCAACCTAACACTCAATTCTTCTTCAAGTGAAGTACATTTCGTTTTGAGAGAGTGCACTTTCACTTCCAATTTACCAATAATCTTCTTCAGCCGCTGTGAATCAGAAACCGGGGATTTTAGGGTATTCGAATCTACGTGCTGAGAACTCGGCCTGGAATCTTTGTAAACCCCTTCTTTTTTACTAAATATCCCGTACATGTGGCCCCTTTTACCGGCACTGAGTTCGAAGTACCGCACACCTTTCACACTGCCATCATTCTTCCCTAAAGGTTCATCTAACTCAATGCCAACCCAAATGCCGGGAGAGAATTCTGTTTCGCCTAAAAACCGCACGACGCCGGTCAAACTGCGAATAACTACCCTATCGCCAATTCCAATATCCATTATTGCATTGCAGCGCCACTGCACTATGGTTACTCTCGATAACGAAGTACTTTCCCATATCTTATTGAAAGACTTTTGATGATGATCTTCAAGTTTGAATATCTAAATATCTAACAGAACACAAGTAAAGCTTGAAATGTTAAATGTAAAAAAATAAATCAAAGTAAAAAAGGTTCGCGAATTTAACGCGTACCAAAACAACATTTACCGTAGCCGGCACAATTGAGGCTTCAAAAAAGGGCTTGCAGACCGAGGAAATTACAGCATACACTCGAATTCATACACAAACATGAACAACAGAAGGCCTAGCGGACGAGTAGCGAAATCCGTGGATAAATCCACTTTACAAAAGGAACTGCTTGAAGAACAAAAACAAGAGATATATGAAGCGTTCTCACTATTCGATATGAACAACGACGGGTACCTTGACTACCACGAATTCAAAGTCGCGCTGAGGGCATTGGGTTTTGAGCTCGCCAAGGGAGAAATCCTGGAGCTGATTGACAGGTACGACGCGGACGGACGGCGTTTGATACAGTACGAGGATTTTTACCTAGTAGTTGGAGAAAAAATCCTACAGAGAGACCCACTGGACGAAATCAAACGTGCGTTCAGATTATTTGACGACGACAGCACGGGGAAGATCTCCTTGAAGAACCTAAAACGTGTGGCTCACGAACTAGGGGAAAACCTCACAGACGAAGAGTTGCGTGCCATGATCGATGAGTTCGATCTCGATGATGACGGAGAAATCAACGAAGAAGAGTTCATCGCCATCTGCACCGACAACTAACCCTCACAGCTGGACCACTGTGAATCACCTAAATAATAGCCCAACTATCGCCCACTTTGAGGCCGCTTCCGATATGTACTTATATCATTTGTATTTGAATCCGAATCCGAATCATCTTATAACGCGAGCGCGAGCTAATAGTACCCACATGATATATTCCAATGTGTCACGTGATATCTGTTTTTTCTCTCTCTCCAGCCATAATCGTAAACCTTGGAAAGCTCATAGGAAAGAAGAAAAAATTTGTCAATGAAAGATAGAAAAGGTATTAAGAATAGTGGTGATAAATCATATTGTAAGATCAAGTCGGTATATAGTAAACGAGTGTAAGAAGCTATTGGACGGAAAACTGGTAGGAAAATGTCTTCGTATAAACATTTGTCGAAGGCTGGTGCGCGTTTCACGGAGCAATTTTTGTCGAAAAACTCCAGCGTTGCCAAACAATTTGCCAAGTATGAAGGTCTAACGATGCCAGAGTTCTTGAAGCCATCCTTGCCCCGTGTGGAAGACGATGAGAAGTTCAAGTCGGTGAAGGAATGGAAGTATATGCCTGGCGATAGAGTGGTGATAGTGAGTGGGAAGCTGAAGGGCAACGTGTGTGCTATAACCCAGCACGATGTACATACAAACGGTTACATTTTGGATGAGCATGGACCAACGAACACAGTGCCAGTGCCCAAGCAGTTCTGGCAACAGGGGCAAAACAGTCATATGGTGAGTTTCCCTGTTCCTGTTAGTCAAAAGGATATCAAGCTAGTTGCCGATTTGGATGATGCAGAGACTCCGGGGTTGGTAAAAACGGTTGCTGTGCGTGACATTGAGTTCAAGGGCTCGTATTACGATGCTGATTACAAGAAGATGATGCCATACAGGGTTGTTGTTGGGGAGGAAAAGATGGTTGTGCCATGGCCCAAGCCAGAGGCTAAGCCTGACGGCGCGCTTGCTACACATTCCGAAATCGCACGTCAGCAAACGTTCTGGGTTGAAAGTGCGGTGAAAAATCCTGTGCCTCAGGCAGCTTTGCTCACCCTCCGTAATCCAAAGTCCAAGTACAGAAGGGGAACGTTGACAGCCAAGGAGATATCCAGATTGGTGGCTCCAAAGATGCCTCTAACGGAAGAGAAGAAGAAATACATTCAACAAAGAAAGGACATCGCAGCATTGCCAAAACGTAAATTGACAGATGAAGATAAGGAATTGATCGGTGACAAGGTTTACCAACATTTCAAGAAGTCTTTCGAGTCACAGTGAAATACAAGACAGATACGTGGTGGTCGTTATTCTTCGCTACCATCCACTCAAAAAAAAACGCATGTACATAGATCTATTTTTCACCTCGTCAAACTTTTTTCAACACTATTTTTCTGATTCGCATTAAGTATTCAAATTGTACAGACTTTACATATATAAGTTCCAATACCATTTCAGGTCGATAAGTTCATCAGATCCAACCTGTTTAGTGATCTCAGGTACAGTTTAGGACTTAATCTTGTGTGGCGTTCACTACTCATGCAGTGAGTGTAATTTTTTTGTTTGCTGCTATATGGCTGAAAAATTGGACCCAATATATGTTGTTGAATGGGAGGAAGGTGCGGATGATTGTTGGGCAATTTCGGACAAATCAGGGTTCGCAACTCATCTATTTCAAATGAATGAGGATGCTGATAAGGATGCCTTGTACTGTAAACATTGCAGGAGGCGGTTCGCAGGAAAGGAGAGAGACCATGTCGGGTTTCATATGAATAAAATTCATCCACAGATCAGACATGGGATGACTTATAACGAGTACTTGAAAGAGTTCAGCCCCGTATACATGCCGAACGCTCATGGATCAGAGAAGACCATGGAGAGATCATTCAGTTTAGCGCTGCGGACGTATGTGCTATGCCCCGAGCGATCACCAGAGGTACTGTACTTCGACGATGTGGCTACCATAATCTATGATAAATTTCCTAAATCTGAACAGCACTTGTTAATTTTGCCTCGTAGTCATAAGACCAGTAATTCACATCCAAACGAACTTTCAAGCGACATTAAATCTCAAATCGAATGGCACATTGATTGGGCGAAACGTTTCTGCTGGGCTCAATTTGTTAAAACTTTTGATGTAAAGGATGCTCTGATGTCCAAAGAACTGTTTGTAAGTAATTTCATTCAGGCAGGAATACACAGCATTCCTTCAATGGCAAATACACATATTCATGTCATGACAAAAGATTTCCATAGCGAAAGATTGAAGAATAAGAAGCATTTCAATTCCTTTAATTCTCCTTTCTTTGTTCCTTGGGAAAATATACCCTCTTTTGAAAGACGCAATGAAGACAACGTAATGGAAAAGTTTATTAAGAACTACGACCTGAAATGTCCATACTGTTCTTTAAATTTTAAGAATCAGTTTGCAAAACTCAAGGTTCATCTAGCAGACGAATTCGATAAACGGTTCGAGCGTAAGACAGATCGTTGAACTGCATCGTTTCCCAAGTATCCGGTTCTAGTGAGTCGCCGATTATGATGTTTTATCGCTCACCAGATAAACGTCTTGATTCTCTAGTCGTATTTGTGGGTTTATTTATATGCTTATATTATTGTATATTCATTACAACTTTTGATATTCGAGCTTACCTTCAAGCTTCTTGACTTCTGCTACCTTTCTCACAGCCTTCATTAAATCTTCATGATTTATGTAGTCACGGTCGTCTCTGATAGCGAAGAACCCAGCTTCAGTTATACAGTTACGGATATCAGCACCATTGAAACCATCGCTCATCTTCACAGCAGCTTCAAAGTCAAACTCACCAGCCTTTTTTACGTTGGATGTATGAATTTTGAAGATTTCTAACCTTCCTGCTTCGTTAGGTAAACTGATTTCGATCTTTCTGTCCAATCTACCTGGTCTTAGCAAAGCAGGATCTAAAGTATCCGGTCTGTTTGTAGCCATAATAACTTTGGTTTGTCCCAAGTTGTCGAACCCATCCATTTGGGTCAATAGTTCCATTAGAGTACGTTGAATTTCACGATCGGCAGAAGTACCTTCACTGAATCTACGACCACCGATAGCATCGATTTCGTCCATAAAAATAATACAAGGCTCGTGCTCCTTAGCATATGCAAACATTTCTCTGATAATACGAGCAGACTCACCAATGTATTTATCCACTATACCAGATGCAGGAGAGAAGATGAAGTTGGAACCAATAGTAGCAGCAACCGCCTTCGCTAATAATGTTTTACCCGTACCAGGAGGACCATAAAGTAGAACACCCTTTGGTGGTTTGATACCCACTCTTTCGAAGATCTCTGGGTTCTTCAATGGAAGTTCAATGACTTCCCTCAACTCTCTTATTTGTTCCGTAAGACCACCGATACCATTGAAAGATATTTCTCCCTGCTCGAAAGTAGTCATGTTGTACACTAGGGGATCAGTTTCTCTTGGCAAAATTCTCATGATGGTCAAAGTAGTGATGTCAAGTGTAACTCTCACACCCTTCTTTAGCTTGGAGCGATCTACAGAGTTTCTGACACCCACGATATAACGAGGTCCGGATGACGCTTTGACGATATACTTCTCCTCAGAGAGCTCTTTCATAACTTCACCAATTAACTGACCGATAGATTGTAATGCCTTGATATCTTGCTCAGTTCTTTCATACTCTGTCTCTAGTACTCTGATTGTTTCTCTGCGCTGTTTCAACATTCCGTCGTATCGTCTATGTTCCATAAGTCTCTTTTTGAAATGAAGCATCGCTTTTTCCTTGGCAGCTTGTTCTGGATCTACTGGCTCTACTGTTTCTGAAGTAGAGGCATTGTTTTCAGCAGGATTTGAGTTCGTGCTTCTTTCGTTCGAATCAACACCATCGTTTTCTTCCATTGCTGCTAACAAAGGATCCTGTTCTTGCGACATCTTGTAGCACTAATGTTGTTCAGAATACTGTTACTCTCGAACTATCTTCGTTCCTGTTATTTGGACTCTAGAAACAGCTGAAATTAATCGCACGTTTTCTTCTCGAAATATACCCTTTACTAATTGGAAAGGTTGGCAAATCGTTGGATTATGAATAAAAGGTCAATTGAGCGGCTTCAGCTATATTTTTCTTTCTTCCTGTTTATATCCTGCTTGGAAGTAGTAAGGTTGGTTGGTGGCAAAATCGTTTGGATCTTTAATGGAAAGGGAGATCATTTTAGACGGTGGTGAAATTTTGAGGAATAAAGCATTTGGACATCACATACACATCGTGTCAATCGAACATGAAGAAGGCAGTGACTAAATAAAGACTGGTGGTGCTATCGTATTGAATCAGAAATCCTAAAGTGAGCTTTGTACGCATAACCGGAACTCTTCCAACGAAAACCTAGGATGGATTTCCAAGCTTTTGTGTTTTGTGGGCGTGGTGCTAAGTTGACACCATTTTCCAATGTTCGTGGTGATACTGGTGTTCCTAAGGCTTTATTGCCCGTAGCAAACAGAAGCATGATCGAGTATGTGCTAGATTGGTGTGAACAAGCTCAATTCAAAGAAGTCAATTTAGTCATCGACTCTTCTGACGCTGAAGAACTGAAAGAAAGTCTGAAGAAATACCGTGAAGTAAGAGACCATTATTATGGGCTTTTGTCACAGAGCGTTGGATCAAATCATGCTCACTACCTGAAGAAACCGTCTCCTATCAATATCATAGCCTCTAAATGTGAGAATACTGGTGAGTGTTTGAAGAATGAGCTACTTGATAAAATCACCGGAGAATTCGTTTTATTACCTTGTGATTTCATAACTGATATCCCACCGCAAGTGTTTTTGGATCAGTATTTGAATAGAGATCCTGAAAACTTGGCCATGTCTGTTTATTACCACAATGGTTTTGAGAACATCGACAAAAAACATCTTAAGCAGTTCTTGACTGTATACTCTGAAAATCTGGAATCTGTCAGTAAACCAGTTCTTCTAGATGTTTATTCCAAAGACGACGTTGATAAAACGAAATATTTACAAATCAGGTCCCAAATGCTTTGGAGATATCCCAACTCTTCTGTTTCCACAAAACTTTTGAATTCGTTTATCTATTTCTGCTCTCGCGAACTAGTAAACTTGCTAAAGGACGTCGCCAACACTAACGATAACGGAAATGATGAAATCGAAAGAGATGTCAAAAAGCTGGATTCTGATTCCGAAGCCATTGAATCCTTAACAACTTCCTTCCGTAATACAACATTTTCGAAACAGAAGAAAAAGCCAATCAAGGATCCTATGAACTGTAACAAATCTTTGGGGAAATTATTCAGAGACTTGGCCAGACGCTCCTGGCAGCATGTCAAACCTAGAGAAACGATAGGTATTTTCATTTTGCCTGAAATTGGTTTGTTTATTAGGTCAAACAGTCTAAGTGCGTACATGGAATCAAATAGGTTTGTTCTAAAGATTAAGCAAACTGCAATCCAGCAGCGTACAACTGACGGATCTGCTGCTATTGGTGCGGATTCCGTTGTGGGGAACAATTGCGCAATTTTGGAGAAAACCAACATTAAACGCTCGGTGCTAGGTGAAAACTGTAAAGTAGGAAAGAGATGCCGTATTGTGGGCTGTGTTGTACTTGATGGTGTCGAAATTGAAGACGAAACTCAATTAGAAAATGTCATTATTGGCAAAAACGCTAAGATCGGAAAAAAGTCCAAGTTAACTAATTGTTACGTTGAGGGCTCTTATATTGTCAACGAAAAATCAACTATCAAAGGTGAAACTTTGACAAGTATTTACATAAATGATGAAGGCTACGCTTCATCTTTACTGGATTCAAACTCATCCGGTTCTGAGTCAGAATACACTGATGAATATTATGACGATGAAGATTATGTTGATGACGGACTCTTCGATCATTAAATACAAGTGTATCCTAATATTATATATTGCATGTATCATGATCAACGGTACCTCATGTACCTAATAATTATAGAAGTTCGGTACTTAATTGTTTGACTTTAGTCCTGGCATTTTAGAAACAACTAGACTTTAATACTTGATTTTGAATTAAATAAATAACAATGGTAGTATAATATTTACAAGAAATGAGTAAGGTTTTTGATTGAATGTTTGAGATTATGCTTGCATTGTTTTCTCGTCTTCGAATAGCCAATCCCAGCGGCCCTTTTTATGCAATATTGCTAGAATCAGTACTGCTGGCAAATGCAATACACTAATCCAGAAAGTTTTCCTAGCATACACGTTTGCTATGGCCAGCCCTTTGTTAAACTCTGTTTTGTTGTTATATATTTCCTTTGAATAGTTTCGCTTTTGTTGCAAATAGAACTTGAATGCCCATAAAGACATCCAAGCATTGACAAACGCCGAGTCTAGTTGATAATACCAGTCGGTGATGTTAAAGTAGGATAGACCAAAACATAACGGGAACATCAGGAGAGAGTATCGCAGAGCCACACGTGCGTTGAGCTTCGGGTTTTTCCATGCAGTCATGACGTATCCTGCGTTTTTGTATTCATTTCTGATATTATGACTTAATGTGTTGAAATGTGGGAATTGCCATGCGTAAAGCAAGCCGGCGAGACACCATGCGCCAGGATGAGATAATGAAGAAGAGGCAGCCCATCCCATAAGAGGGGGGATTGCACCTACAAGAGCCCCAACCCATGTATTGATGATGTGTTTTCTCTTTAATGAGGTGTATAGCCATGCATATAGGGCAATATTGGAAGCACCAAGAAATGCTACTGTTGGATTAACACCCAGCCATAAAATGGAAGTACCAAAGGTACCCGCTACCGTAGCGAATTTGAACGCTTGTGTTGGTGTCACTATTCCCCTGACAACAGGTCTTGCTTGAGTTCTAATCATTTGTCGATCAAAGTTCGGTTCACGACCCATGTTAATTGCATTTGCCGATGCGGAGCATAATGTGGTACCGACAGTCAATGACAATAGTTGTAGTACTGTTGCAGGGTATGGTGAAAGAGCGTAAGAACATATAGCACTTAACATAACCAACACCGTAAGCCTTGGTTTCGATAATTGTAAATAAGGATCGATGTATCGTTTTCTTAAAGCAGCTTCGGGGCGAAGTTCGACTTTGGGCCTCAATTCCTTGGTACACTGTCTTTGCTTTTTGTCTACCAATTTCACTTCAAACGGCAGGTGCTCTTGGCTTTGTTGCGACTCTGTATCTGGGGTTGTATCATTACACCTTAAAGCTTTTAATGCAGCACCTTTTAAACCATCAGTTTCGACTTCCTTTCTGCCTGCTAAAAGATTGGCCGTAAACTCAATAGGAGCCGTGTTGATGTGAACCTGATTTTGGTCGGATTGTGTGCTTCTTGCGTTCGCTTTGAATGCAAACCGTCTACACTGGATTAAACCATACTCACCTCCTAGCGTCAGAATACTAGGTAGCTTCTGGTTCAGCGATCTTATGAGGAGAGGCTGGATTACCAGAGGCATTGTCAATCTTCAACTTCTTGTTGAGTAGTTTAGTATCTTAGATGTGCAGGCCTTGGTTCGGACGATTATATATGGAACTTAACTTGCTTGTTACTTCGAAATATTAGTATAAATAATGAACTCTTTCCATCTTTGATCTTCACAGTTCATTAAAATTTTCTTACTGAATATGTAAAGAAGGTAATATGTCCTCAAAAAAAGAAGCACCTGGAGTAAAGTTATGGTAGTATACAAGGGTTTGCAAGCCACCGTTGTCTGCGGTTTGCGGAGGGGGGCGCAAGCCAGTGATCTGAATCATCAGATGATAGCATTATCGGCGCAGTTCGTTGTTTGGTCTGTAAGAAACGGTATACGTTGAATTTAGTATACATAAAAGTGTATTGGTACTATTCGAGCTTTTACTTAGTTAGAACATATCAGTTTTAGATGGATACTGAGTTTGATTCATCAACAACTTTTTCACTAGTCGATTCGTCTGTCGTTTCTGATGGAACCTTTGAATGCTTTTCGAGTAGTTTTTTAGTTTGGATTTTATTTTCAATTAGGTTATCGAATGCGACTATGGCTCTCACCAAGTTACTTATGTAAATGATCATTAGTTCATCGTTGGTTTTGACTGTAAGTGCTTTTTCCAAGTTATTGGTGATATTGTCCAAAACGTGACTTGGGCCAACCATTTCGTCTTTATCTGGGCTTCCAAGGTTTGGAAGAAGGTTGAAAATGTCTTGTAATTTCCCTAAAATGATGTGGTTTATAGGCAATTCATCATTAGCCACTTTTGACAAGTATGCCACTATATCCTTCAATTTTCCCTGCAAACCTCTGAGGGAATTTAGCTGGTTTGTTAGCTTGATAGATAGGCCAGCTGCTGCTTGATCACGGACATCTTTTAGTAAATGTTCCACACCAATTTCTTCTGCTTCATCTGCTTCCACGATACTTGGAATGTGTATAAAGGTTCTTTCAGTAGAAGTCCCGTCATCCTTGATCTGTTCGACAGCCACGTATGCATTGGTTGGTAGTCCGATATCCTGTTGCTTGACATCAAGAATCAAAAGCACAGGGTTGTTGTTGGTACTGTACTTCTTAAACAACTCGTTGATCTTAAGATCGGAGGCCCTTAATTTTCCACCACTGTGGTACCAACCGATTAGTTTCTCTTTCGCATTGATCTTCTTACACATGTCGTTCATGGTTTCGATGTAGTTATGATCTAGGAACCAAACGTCTGGATTCTTTTCGTCTTCTTCGAATGGCAACGCAAAAGAATTTGCAATTCTGACTGTTCCAGTAGAACTGTCACCCAAAATAACACCTAAACATCTCTTGTTTTCAGGAGTATTTGTACGTTGGTGATGGTCTAACACAGAGAGTAACACCAATGGCGCTACGACAACTTGTTCGTAGGGTACAGACATTTCAAATGGCAAAGTGTGCTTGTTTTTTGTTCCTTGTGCCAAATGCAGTTCTTCTATCTTGAAATTCACCAGAAAGAACTGAAAGTATTGGCGCTATAAAAACACAACAATTAAAATCAATTGGTATTTATCTCGCGAAAAAAAAAAAAGGTTCCCTTCTTCTTTAGAAATGTTAATACCACAGTCGAGTAAAGCGGTGTGTTGTTTGTTTCAGTTCTCTTGAGTAGTAGATACCTTATTAGTATGTCATTTGCCACTAATATCATTTGCACAATTCATCTTTTTAATATTTCTCAGATTTCAAAATTCTACAAAATCCAAAATGAAGATAATATGAGAAAAGATTAGTATGAAGATATATGGAAGCGATGAGATGAGATTGATTAAAATTCGGAGCATAGGTGGCGAACTGTTGGGCAAAGGATAAGTTTTTACTTACGCGGTTTTGAGGGTCTCACCTATAAAATTTTCTCAAGAAATCGTAGCGGAATGCCATTTGGTCAGGTAGTCATCGGTCCTCCAGGTTCAGGTAAATCGACGTACTGCAACGGTTGTTCGCAGTTCTTCAATGCCATCGGAAGGCATGTACAAGTGGTCAATATGGATCCGGCCAACGACCGTCTCCCGTATGCTTGCTCAGTTGATATTAGAGACTATATTACATTGGAGGAAATAATGTCGGAACAGAATTTGGGACCCAACGGTGGATTGATGTATGCTATAGAGTCTCTGAACGAATCCATCGATTTGTTCCTTTTGCAAATAAAATCTCTAGTGCAGGATGAGAATGCATACTTGGTGTTCGATTGCCCCGGTCAAGTTGAATTGTTCACGCACAACTCAGCATTATTCAAAATTTTCAAACGTCTGGAAAAGGAATTAGATATCAGGCTTTGCGTTGTCAATTTGATCGACAGCATCTACATCACTTCCGCCTCTCAATATATCTCAATTCTTCTGCTTGCGCTCAGATCTATGCTAATGATGGATCTTCCACACATCAACGTATTTTCTAAGATCGATATGCTAAAGGGTTATGGAGAGTTGCCCTTTAGGCTTGATTACTACACTGAAGTTCAAGAACTAGAGTACTTGCAGCCGCATGTTGAAAAAGAAGGGTCCAGTGTACTGGGCAAAAGGTACTCCAAACTCACCGAAACTATCAGCGAAATGGTGTCTGATTTCAGTTTAGTTTCATTCGAAGTACTTGCCGTTGATGACAAACAGTCCATGATTAACCTACAAAGTGTCGTAGATAAAGCTAACGGATACATATTCGGGGCCAGCGAAATAGGTGGGGACACTGTATGGGCAGAAGCTAGCAGACAAGGTGCTGCCATGGTCAACTACGATATCCAAGACAGATGGATCGACAACAAAGAGATGTATGATAAACAGGAGAGGGAAGCTCGTGACCAACAAATAAAAGAGCAACAATTGCTAGACAAAGAGGTAGACGTTGACGAAGAAGGCGAATGGGAGTCCGCTTTAAAAGATTGGGAGGAAAAACAGGGCACAAACTACGTTAGATGATACAGAATTTGTACTTGGGATACCCTTGTTTATTTGTCTTTCTGTACCTACTGGTTTCCCAAATTTTTGCTGGGTTGATTTTTTCAGAATTCCATTTTCCTGCTACTCCGATCTGGTAGAAAAAGGAAACGAATTCCTCTCTTTCCCAAACTTATGGCTGGTTCTACAGTAAAGCTGTTTATAGAGCTGGGTATCGCACAGGGGCATCAAGGTTGCCTTCTGTCTGAAGCGTGTCTACCTGCGTGTGTATCGAGGTTTGAGCCGACGAAGGTTTGTTTGCGTTTAGCACAATATGCGGGGCTTCTTTTGCTCGCCTTAAAGCATGCATTGCAATCATGGAATATGATCTGGAACGTTTAAGGTCCCCAGATTCTGTTATTGATCTTGCTTAGTGCATTGGTAGGTGTGTATATATACAGGACCGGTTAAGTGCCAGATCTAACCCAACATTCCCTTTTGCTGTTCACGAGTCGCCGTTGGCAAGGAGAGTATATATGCGCTGTATTAATTTAGTTGAAATATATTAACGAACCTTCAGAAACCCGACGACAGCCACCTAACGCTTCGAAAAGAATACATACTCTTAGCTATGCGCCGCCGTTTCAGTGGACAGCGAATTGTCTCAGAGATCGATTTTGCTCGTCCCAGTTCTATGATACTTACTGATGACGATTTGTTACACATACCAGACCCTTTTGAACAATTGAATCTAGGAGAAGTCAATCAAAAAAAGAATAAGTACAGCGAATTGCAGGCCAATGGAACAAAACTTTCTCGTAGATTTGGAGGAACCCTTAGGCTCAGAAAACGGTTAACATCTGTTCCAGAGCTGTTATTGCATAATATCAATCAAAAAAAAAATCTGCCTAGCACTCCGGCAACGATGGATCCTAAGATTGTCGGAAACTCTAGAGTCTCTTCGAAACCTATTGGAAAGCCCATGCCACCAGTTTTGGAAATTGTGGGATCTGGTGAGATCGCTCCTATGGAAAAAGTACCTTGCAAACCAACCAAAAAGCGGATGGTTCGTTCGCCATTGGCGGGTGAACCCATTACGAATATGTGGTTAGAGAGTAATTATATTGTGATGCCTATAACCACGGAACCTGTCAATGCCTCACTAGAAAGTACTATTCATAAGTCCGTGACGTCAAAGACCGATGAAGACCTCGATGATAGGCCCTTTTTGAAATATCATGAGCGGGCAAGCAAGAGCGATTTACTGATGGACGAGATCATGAATTTATACTCTAATTCAGAGGACTCCATAGAAAGAACTCCCATTATCGAGCAGAAGATCGATGAATTTATTGATACGGTTCACGAATCTTTAATGAATCACAAGGCTTCAAGAACTGTAAATGCGAAAATCAAACGAGTTGATGTGAAACCAGTCATCGTGGATGAGAATGTTACGAACAAAAACTCTTGCTCTGGGACATTAGATACTGAAGAGATAACTTCCAATGATGTTCTGAATGCAGATATTTCATCTCCCGAATACACCACCTCGGGAGGATCCGATCAAAGCAGCGGCGGTGA
The DNA here is from genome assembly GCA_003705805.3 of Kluyveromyces dobzhanskii. NCBI lineage: Eukaryota > Fungi > Ascomycota > Saccharomycetes > Saccharomycetales > Saccharomycetaceae > Kluyveromyces > Kluyveromyces dobzhanskii. The sequence continues at coordinate 160,872 of PPJP03000001.1, read as the reverse complement.
GGAGTTCTCAGATCTGGACTCGATAGCTCCAGTCTTCAAATCTCCTGTCAGTACAAGTGACGAATCTTTTTACAGCTGCTTTGACGATATTCCTCGAGAATCTGAGAAACATTTTACAGCTACAAATGATGTTTCACTTGGAAGACATTTTTCCGCAAGAAACATGGAGGCTACTGTCATCAAAACCAGAGTCCTGGAAATTAATGATATGGTTGGGTTTTCAGACAATGAAGATGAAATCGAAACTGATCTTGGTCCCTCTCTTGAGGAATACATAGATATGTCCAATGACCCCTTCATCCAGATTGTTGATGATACATCAAGCAGTATGTATTCTGGGTCCTTTACCTAATGAGTTTGGTTATACGAGCTATCATTTCGGTTATAAATAGCGGTGCAATGTTGTTTTTTTAAGAATATCAGATGTACATTTTACAGGTTAAATAGAATGAGTAATACCCACACACTGATCTATTTTGTTCCAACACCAAAGTCATTCCATCTACCACTTTCTTTGTTTTTCAATTACCCTAATGACTGTGGAACCTTTGGTACTATTTATTTTCTTCATATTCTAGTATTTACAGTTTTTGAAATTATAAATATCGAGCCTGAGATCGCCCTTGAATAGTTAAGAGAATCGAGAAATTAAAAAGTCTTCGAATATGAAGGTATCCTTCTCCTCGCAAGCACCCCATAAGTTGAAGGTTCAATCTTCTAGCGTCAACCATCAAAAGGTGAATTTCATAGAGTAGAGTATCAATGGCACCCACACAGTTAGAAATTAAGGAAAGAGCCCTCAAGAGATTGTGCAAAGAGGAGCATTTCTACCAAGAAGAGCTCGAGCAACAAAAGCAGCACGTCAAAAAGCTAGAATCCGACCCCTCAGTGGACTCGTATGATTTGAAGAAACAAGTTGAAGTTCAACAGGAAACTGAGAGATTACTACCAGAATTATACACCAAGATCAAACAGTTTAGGGATGACCTTGACAAATATGTAAGCACGTATGAAGGTACAGAAGATCTACAGCCAGCAAAAGCCGCTATATGCACAGCGACTGGTCTTTTGGAAGATTAAGTAGCTTCAACGTAGAGATACTATGAAATTCGATTTACTATTTTATACATGCTACATAATTGAAAACGATTGCATATTGTAAACTGAACTGTCAATTTCAGTCTTGAAATTAAAGTTCGAACCTGATATATAAATAGATATGTATGAATCTTAGTATAAGCTGTATCCAAAACAACAAACCAAAACACTACAAGAAACTAGCATAGAGTTAAACCGATCAAAGACATGAGTGAGGGACTACCTATGCGGATCCTTGCAACGCTTACAAAGAAGGGGGAAAAAAAAAGAATACAATGTTCCAACTGGGGTTCGAACCCAGGACCTTTGCCGTGTGAAGGCAACGTGATAGCCACTACACTATTGGAACAAATCTTACCTAAGATAGAAAAGTCGCGTAGTACTTACGTGCTGCACAACGGCATAAGGCACGGCGCTAGCACCAAAACAAACTATTCCCCCCTCTGATGATATCATTATCGAATCCGACCAAAGAGCAAATTTCCATACCACAATACCAGTGAACACGATTGCACCCGCTTCCGGTGTGGATTCCTGTCAAAGGCTACAAATTGGCCACTACTGTTGTTACGCCGTATCGCATTGCACAGAAGCGGTTCTTCCACTCTTCTAATAGAAATTGATTTCCGACTCAGTCTGGAGAAAAGCTCATCAGGGCACGTGATACACATCAGAGCCGCAGTATATTGCTGCTATCTAAAACTAAACACAGTGTGGGGGAAAATAAGCAGGAAAAAACAAGCTAAGCACTGAATTAACACAATATCGATATGTTGATATATATTACACTCGAAGAAGTTGAGTATAGAAAGCATTTGACTTTTGTAGTTTCAATGCTGCATATCGGAAGTCTGTGAAGGTACCAACCTTCAAGCATAGTGTTTTGAGCTGGTCTCTTCAGACGAGGTCGAACCTTTATCGTTAAACTTACAATGGTAGCAACAGAAGACAGCCTTTCATTCCTGCAGCTTTCCTGGACTACATTTCAGTCAGTTCTGATAGTCTTTCTCATTGCAGCATGTGGGTTCTTATCAGCTCATGCTGGAATGCTTCCCAAGGAAGGACAGAAAATTGTATCGATGATGAATGTCAACCTATTGACACCATGCTTAATTTTTAGTAAGCTTGCGCGTTCTTTATCTCTGGCGAAGTTGCTTCAGCTGTACGTCGTTCCGATATTTTATGCTGGCTTGATTGGTACATCGTACATCAGCGGCACTGTTGTGTCAAGAATATTCGAGTTAGACATCGATGAAACGAATTTTGTCATCGGTACGTCTGTTTTCCCTAATAGTAACTCTTTACCTGTATCACTCATGATGTCATTAGCATACACATTACCTCAATTGGCTTGGGATGAGATACCTGGTGATTCAGGAGATAACATAGCATCTAGAGGAGTGCTTTACTTGATCATATTTCAGCAAATAGATCAAACGTTGAGATGGTCGTGGGGTGTGCACAAACTATTAAAATGGTCAAGTGACCACGAAGATTCTAACAATGTGACAGAGCAAAGTTCAATTAGCACGATGATAAGGGAAAATGACGACGATGCAACCAAGTTGCATAAATTCTACGGCCATTTGAGATACCATTGGGATAATATGCTCTCGTATATGAATGGGCCGTTGTACTCCATTTTTTTTTCGATTATTGTTGCATCGATAAGGCCATTGCAACGACAATTATTTGAAGCTGATGGGTTTCTTCAAAATGCATTTACTCCTGCCGTAGACCAGATGGCTGTTGTTTCCATCCCACTGATTCTTTTAGTGCTAGGAGCCAATCTATATCCTTCTGAATCAACACCGTTGGGGTCGCATAATGCCAGGAGAATAGTTTTAGCATCTATTATTTCGAGAATGTTTTTGCCCGCACTGATCCTATTACCGTTTATTGCATTCACAGTGAAATATCTACGAAGCAGCATTTTAACTGATCCAGTGTTTTTGCTTGTCTCGTTCTTGTTGACCACCTCCCCACCGGCGATTCAATTGACTCAGTTGACACAATTAAATGAGTTTTTCGAGTTTGAAATTGTCAATGTTTTGTTTTGGGGATACGCTGTCATGACTCTTCCAATGACGATAATAATGGTCACATTATCTCTAAGAGTACTAGAATGGGCAAACCAATAGAGCATTACAATTAATCACGTCGAATTGTATTCTACAGTTTTATTAATTGATTTACCAATTTACATATTTATCAGTTTAAACACTTTTGTTACAAATTGTTTCCAAACGCAAGAGCTTTATGCGATTGTGCTTACTTTTTTTTGGAGTCTTTGATAAGAGAGCTGAAACCGCTGTCAGTTTTCTTCTTACCTAATGCCTTAGATGCAGATTTTGCGTTTATAAAATTGGAACCAGAGCCATTATCTGACGAATTGCTATCGCTTCCGCTGTCACTGTCACTGTCACTGTCGCTATCGCTTTCCGACGAAATAGACTCCTCTTCACTAGAGCTTGAACTCTCTGGCTGAGGAACAGACTTTGCAGCGGTATTCTCCTTCACTTCTGGAACTCCTCTAGAAACCAAATCAGATAGTGAACTCAACGAGTTCCGAGATAGTGCTTGTCTGCTACTTTTCGTAGTTTTGGCTGGAGGTGACACCAAAGCTGATTGCATAGGAGCCTTGCTTGCACTAGGAGACGCAAATTCCATCATCTGGGTAACAGGAACTTTGCTTGGTGTAGCATCATTCCGCTGAGTGGACTGTGGGACATTTTGAATTTCAGACGCCTGTTTTGCAGTTGAGTTTTTAGATATTGAGCCGAAAACTCCTTTAGGTGTATCTACAATGCCTCTACGTGCTTTTTTGGTGAGAGAGGTTTCGTTGTCAGAGGAGGAAGAGGAGCTATCAGAATCCGACGAGCTTTCAGAATCCGAAGTGGCATTGCTATTAGATGCAGAATAAAGCTGCAATTTGACAGGCTTATTAACAACCTTCTTTGGAGGGCCTGAAATCGAAGCTTTTCCAGCTGCAAACTTATTCCGTAGTTCATCTAATTTAGTGGCTTTAGTAGGAGAGTCAGGAGGTTGAACAATAGAATCGTTCAAAGCTTTTTCTTGCTTTTCTTGACTGGAGCCTTCAGGCTGTTCTTTATTCGCTTTTTGAGAAGGAAAGTCGCTAGCTTTCTTTGTTTCCTTTACTTCTCGTTTAGCCATTAGTTCCGCTTTCTTATGGGCAAGTTCCTCTTGTTTTAGCTTTTTAGCAGCCTCTCTTTCAGCCCTCTTTTTGGCTATTTCTTCTTGTCTTGCCTTTTTCAAAGCTTCTCTTTCGGCTCTTTTCCTTTCTTGCTCTTCTTGTTTAGCCTGTTTGGCAGCCTCGCGCAGAAGCCTTCTCTGCTCTGCTTCCTGCTTCTTTTTCAGTAAAGATGGCGTGAGCTTCTTTGATTTGCCTTCTTGTTCACTATTTTCTTTGCTTGTTATTGGATCAGTGTTTTCCTTATTACGTTGAGACTGTTGAGACGAATTCAAGGTTTCATTTTCTACGTCCTCGTCAGAGTCATCAATGAACTCTGGTGATACATAATCTTTTTTGTTTCTTACCGGGGAAGGCGAGAGCTGACGATCGATCCTTTCATGAAGCTCTTGTGATGGAACAGGTGTCAAATCTCTAGTAGAATTGACGGGTTTGAGTGATATCGGTCTTGGGTTTATCTGAGCTATGGATTGAGTAGCACTCTCTTTTTGACCGGATTGATCAGAAGTTTTACGAGGACTTTTCAAGTCGGGGGCTTCTGAAGTATCAACCGCAGGTTCACTCCGAGTCTCGGTTTCCTCAGATAATGTACCACTGACTGATTTTGGCTTGTCATGCGTATCCACATTTTGAGTTTCTACCACAGGTACCACCACAGGCATTAAAGGATGCACATTCAACCTTTTAAAGTTAACATCATCCGTGTTACCATCGCTATTTTCCATCTCAATATCACTATCTGATTCTGATTCCTCACTTACTGAACCCGAATGAGAAGAAGAGGAGGAAGAGGAGGAAGATTCCAATGGTTGTCTGGAAGTCCCTGTAGAAATAAATTGAGCAGCTTTTTGAGCCGCTTGCCTTTGCAGTTTGTTGGGTATGATATTTCGAGGATCAGGTTCGCTGTTGTCTATATCCTTGTTCAATACAGTGAGGTATGGTCTCCTTGATCTCTTGTTCGCGTCATCATCAAGTAACTCTCCGCCGGCTCTGCGGAAACCAGGTGGTATGTCGAATTTTGAACCTTTTAGTACTTCAAGCAACTCGGATTTTTGGAAGCTGCCATCGTTTCGTTCTGCAGGATGGATACGTACTGTGTCATTGCCATCGTTCTCACTTTCCACGTCTTCCGAATCAGATTCGCTGAACCCTTCCTTTCTCGTAGTGTTGTTAGATAGGTGAGTATCAGCAATCAACTCTGAGGCATTCCTTGCCAGCTTTTCCACTTTTGCTTCTAGGGAGCTTTTTCTTTGTGGAGGGAGTTCAGCGACTTTGACATTCATACGTTTAGTTGCATCTAGAGGACTTTTCTTAGTTGGTGAACCATTGTCATCAGCAATAGTCGAAGGCACGCGATTTGGTGCATTCACGGGCACTGGAATTTGTGGATTTACACGACCTTGAGTGGTTTCTTGAGCTCCGGTTGACTCTCCTTCTGAGCTTGACGAATCATCAATATCTGCGATATACGGCTTCTTCATAGGAATTTTGGGAGATTTGAGCGGCAAAAGTCCAGCAGATGGAGAAGAAAGGCCTTCATGCATGGTTCTCTCCATTTCAGATATCCTTGGTTCTGGAATACGAAGCATCCCTGACGTGATTCTTTTATTCGTAACAACAGGAGTTGAGTTAATTCTTAGAAGATGTTGTGCTTGCTGAGGCATTGCTAAAAATCCTGGTCTGTTCGGTGTTTCTACTACGTCCATCGGTTTCATTGGAGTGCCTGACGGTAATCTTTGTTGTTTGGCTTTACTAGGATCTACTGTCTCTGACTTTGAAACCGTATCATTTGACCCGCTAATTTTTAACCTTTTTTGTCCAATACTTGAACTGATTCTTATCGGCGGCGATTGAGGAACCGTTGGTGGTGGTAAAATGGATTTATCACCGACTTCATCCTCACCATACTCATCTTCTTCATAGTCGGAGTTCACTTGCTTGGAATCTCTTTGTGGAGGAGGATAAATCTGGTGGGCCAAAGGTGTAGAAATCCTCAATGCAGAATTTTTTAGAACCTGTGGTCGTCTTTTCACAACCGTTACTGGCTGATCTAGTGTTGCACCAGTTGAAGTTCCTTGTTGTGCCATAGGGTTACCGTTATTTAGCTTTCTCCTTTTAGAAGAATATAATGACTCCTGCCTATCTGGATTAGCCTCCAAATCGACATCGTTCCTAAGGATTACACGTACCGTGTTATAGACATTGAATACATCTTTGACGACAAAATCAGGATCTAAATCACACTCATCTACATCTTGCAATGTATCGATTTCCAATTCCATCGCTAAATTCGGATAAATCTTGTTGCATTTGTCCAAAATTTCTTGTGATAGTTGATATAACGTATTTGATGGCTTCGTGAATATTAGGAACTTCTTTAGTTTCGGCCTGGTGATGTGAGAAGTCATAAAACTCGATAGATACGCTGTATTCGTTGAAACATTCGGATCCAAAGTACCCATTCCATTCTGGCTGGGCACAGCATTCACTAGTTGTGTCGAGTTACCTCCTTGCTGCTGGATCTGCTGTTGGCCTGGTAAAATGAACTGCGAGGACTCAGAAGATACAGGTGGTAGACCTAAATTGAAACTTCTATTAGCGCTCGCTGGCACTAATACAACTTGCAATTTAAACATTGCAAGAAACAGCCTTAGCTATTAGATGTAATATAGAAGTGAACTTCGTGTTATCAACTCAACTAAGCCGAACTAAAAGTTGAATAACTCGGAGGGGTAGTATTCAAAAGCTGTGAAATTGTTTTGTTTTTGTTTTCGCTTTCCAGATATTATTTTTATTTCTCTAAATGTTTTGAGAAATGCCAAAATTTGAAACAGATATAGGCTCTGATTGAAAACTAGTCTTCGTTGGATATGATTTTAATGTATAAACGCTTTTACGTACTGACCGAAATACATAACATACAAGCGAGTCGTTTCGTTCCAGTGAAACGAGGGAGATGATCAAGAAGCATTACGTGTTATTGAATGAACCAGTTCAATTGATGATGAATAAACAAGTCCCTTTGAGACCCTTATGTTATCATGTTGTGTAGAATTTTTTCAGTAGACTTCATAGTTTCAACATATCAGATTGAAGAAGAGAATGACCTTCTATGGTATGTGCAGTCAAACAGAGGCGAGAAGAGATGGTTTTGAAATTACTTTCTTTTAGTTAAAATGACAAATTCTCCAGTAGTGCCCAATTCACTGTAAAACTATCAGTTAGTAGACATTCCGTGTCCTTTTTTGGCAGGCTTGTATACCTGTCCTGCAGGCTTCTTTTTCGTTTTTGCTAATGGCGGCAATTTGAGTGATCTTATAGTTGGCTGCTTTTCAGTGTCATAGGTCTCGAAGTTTTCGGCCATTGACTGGAAGAAAGTACTGAAATTGGACTGCAGCTGTGTTGATGACATGTGCGTGTAGTCTGATTCCAGTGCCATGGATTTACTGGGTTCAGTTGATGTCGGGGTTGGAGAAGAAACTGGGCTGTTGTCTTGGTGAACCTTAACATCATAGGAAACCAGGATCGACTCTAAATCCCTTTTATTCATAACTACCATCGATTTCAGCAAAGACAGCGCCATTGAAGTCTTGAGTTGATTGAGGTCAATAGGCTTTTTCGGGTGCGTACCGAAAAACTGCACAAGATCAGTGGCAAAAGTTTCCCAATTAATCTTCGTTGCATCTTTGATATTGAACTCTTTGAGTAAATTGCTTACCGTTGATATTTGACATGGGTCTGTCAGACATTCAAGTAATTGACCCGGTAAATCTTCCAAGGAATTGCGGCCGTACAGTGTTGCAATTGCAGCGCTCAATTTCCATTCCGAGCGCGATTTCCACAACGAATAAGAATTCTCAGCAACACAGTATTCCAGAATATAGAATGGCTTATCATGGTCATCAACTTCGTCACTGTGAGAGCACGACTTTATCTTCAAATTGCCTGTAATTGTTTCCACAGCTCTCAATTGCAGCTGAAACACATCTTGCATTCTATGCAGATACATCACGATTTCTTCAATTCGTGGCACATTCTTAATCTTATTCAGTTCTACTTTTGGCTTATTGTCTCCAGCGTAAACGTATATCGTATTCATATCGCCCCAAAGTTCGCAGCTGGTTCATGTGGACGTGAAATTCACTCCCCTTTCTTCGATAAGGAGTGACTATTTTCGTAACATGTTTTATGTTATGCAGTGGATTTTATAAATCGTTTTCATTTTATTAAGGCAATAAATTAATTTAGAACTAATATGTGCCGAAAACGGTGAGAGGATGCGTAAAATGTGAGGCACGGGGTTGAGTGTTACAACATCAAGCAGAGTTATATACAGTTCAATTGACAGAGTTCCTCATTTGGGGAAACTGGGGTTGCGTTAACCTTTTAGTGCCCAATGACAACGAGAGCAAGTCCTTTAACGAGAGAAAAAAATATGGACGAGTCCGGAATCGAACCGGAGACCTCTCCCATGCTAAGGGAGCGCGCTACCGACTACGCCACACGCCCGATATTTAGTATAAGGACTATACTTATTCATATAGTTTACTCTGCATAACAGATTACTGTCATCTATGCGTACTACAGTTGTTGTTGATCTTCATTGATTTCTTATTTTTTATAATTAGGGCGGTTAAGAAGTTCGGCGGTTAACCTGTAACCATTGACACACAGAAAGATGCGTTCACGAGAATGGTCACATCAACACAGTTGGCACCAGACTCACTTAATTAAAGCTTTCAATTATGAGCGATTTGAGTTTCACATTCAAAAGTACCATTATTCAATTTTCCGGTATGATATATATTTGAGTCGTTCTCGATACAATCAGCATTGGCGCATGGATACTTTCCATTGAAATCCCTTTACTAACTCCAAGTTTACCATTTTAGCTAGAATCTTTGAATTGGATTACACATAAACTGAGCTCTCTTGAGCGTCTTACTGAAAGCGATAGTAGTATCATAGACTCTAAAATATTGTCCTTGATTCCTGTTATTGATACATATGATAGAACTTTCAGAGCCACCAAAGCGATCTTAGAAGAAGAGGTTCTTCTAAAGTTAGAGCATTCCGCAACTAGTTTGTGGAATTCGGTTGCAATTCTTGGGAAATTTGAGCAGGAACCTGGCAACCAGAAGACAATGTTACTATGCAAGTTATTCTCCGCGTTATTGCTTTCTTTGCATGAAGGGCTTGTTGTTGACGGTAACTGTAAATTGAGATCATTCAGATGCCTATTAGCTACTGCTAAATACTCGATTGAATGTAAAATTCAATCCGATCTAAAAAAAAGTGTTCAATCCTACTGTGATTCAACCTTTCTAAACCTAGAGCAGTATCATGACAACAACATGTTTACCAACAAAGAGCAGGAAAATCAGTACAAAAGGTTGAAAGTCGAGATGTTTGTTTTGTACCAACAGAATTCTTTAGAGGAATCGGATTTGAAGATGGCAAGGTTCTTTCAAGAAAAAGCTGCAATTGAGACGAACTTTGCTACGTTGGATGCTGATACTCTCATTGAAATCTGCAGAACAGTTTACAACTCCGCATTGATGATAACAAAAGATCATAGTATGGGTACTGAATTATCAGACTTGATACATATGATAAAAGTAACTTTGAATTATTTTAACTTAGAGGTTCCGGGTTTGGAAATCCACCACATCGCATCCTCATTGAAGTACTCAATCAGCTTATTCTTGGTTAACATAATGATAGAAGATAACACGGAAACCGCATCTTGCCAAGAACGCATTTTTGCATTAATCAAGGAATACAGCAATAAGCCTGAGCCGTACAAGTTGGGGATCAAGTTTCATGAGCTTCATAATCCCGGTGATTACAAGTATTTGGAAGAACTTACTATGCAGATGTTGATGAGTGTCAACATACCTTCAACTATTGAAGAAATTATCGGATTTATCAACCATCAAGCTGAGCTAGACAGCGAATCTGCTCTTCGGTGTTTAGACTTCATATTTTTCAGCAAAACAGACCCCAACATCGATTGTAAAGTTCTTGAGTTGTGCTTGACGACAAGATGTTACGTAGTGTCACAATCAAAGACACTTACCAATGAGCAGAAGATAAAAGATTTGACGCAAATGATAAGCAACGTACAGAATATAATAGTGAAAGAGTTAAGCAAGCAATGCACCACAAGCATTATCACTTTGTTGTTCAATCAAGGTAAACAACTGTACAAAGCGAATAAACAAGCTGATTGCGTCAAATGGTTTGAATTAGCATTGAATGAATTATTCTCAACGGGGTGTACTGACAAAGGGAAAATACAACGTGCAATGCAGTTTGCACTGGTTGAGATGAAAGATTTCGAAAGAGTAAAGGCAGTGTATTTTGAAATGAGTACATTTGACCAACATAATGCTTTATCACAATTAAACATGTTTCGAGTATATGCAACCCAGAATGATTTTGACGCCGCAAAGAAATGCCTCGACAGTCTGAAAGAATCGAACGATGAAAGAGCAGTGGATGCATTGATCGTCGCTGTGTCCGAATGTAAGAGATCAACCGAGTGGGGTGTTTATGGAATGATGTCAATGTTTGAGAAGCTTCAAAATATGGAAAACGGCAGCTCAAAAACCAGGGAAGGTTCTATAATTTGCTGTCTGAGATATACGGTCCAAATGCTGTTGAAGATGACTGAAAAAGAAGACATTCAAGATCTTGTAAACAATTTAGCGACCTTGCACATGCTAATGAGTAAAGGATGGGAGTTTATTGGAACCGCTAGAACGCTCAAGAAATTGTCAGGAAAAGTTCACGAACAAAGTTTGTACAACGAAGTCATATCGGTTGATGATATAGAATGGTTCGCATCCGTATGCCACAATATAGCTAGGAAGTTGTTGAACAAGGGCGAGACAACAAATACAAATCTTTTGATCGATGATTGTAAATCGTACCTAGGGTACGTCCCTAAGCATGACTTGAATGACGCAGAGAAGCAACACTATCGTTTTTGGGAGATTAGAACTGATATTTTGTACTTAGAGCTGTACTATCAGAACTCGGACTGGAAATTGTTAAAAGAGAAGAGTAGTTTGTTATTGGTTCAAATGCAAGACCTATTCAATGACTTCAAAGACGGTGCCGTACTGCAAAAATCAAAGGTAAGCACCAAAGAGCTGCGGGCCACATTTGCTGATATCATTTTGCAGTCATTTGAAGCCGCTATGAACCTCTGCGACTTGCGGCAGTTAATTGATATTATGGAATTTACTTCTAAAAGACCTGACTGTGAGCTTGACGAAATGGTACTGGACGCATTCATTAGCAGTCAAAATACCGCATCTGATGCCTTCGCTACCACCTTGTTGAAAACAGTTATTGACAGAAATATGGCACAATCATCGGTTACCAGTGACACTTTAAGTATGTGGATCAGGTTTTTGATAAAGCATTCAAAAAGCGCAGAAGAAGAAACTTGCCTGACAATAATAACTCAGTTTCAGAATAGAGTCAAGGTTGCTAGTGATTACAGTGCAACAGAAATTGAGTGGTTAACTACCGTGATCTGGAACCATGGGGTCTCGTATATAATCAGTGACAATAGACCACGAGGTGTCATATGGTGCAAAAAAGCTCATGAAATTTCCAAATTAAGCGCTTCAGGTACTCTGAAAAACCAACTGTTAAGATTGTGGTCGGATCTATCCGACAAAATAAATCTCAATTGCGTGATAGATGAGTGATATACATAATTCGTTCTTGATGTTCTGTCCCCTTTACAGACGCCTGTCAAAGTTAATGCCTACCCTGCCCCTGCACCCACGCACCAAAAAAAAGGGTACGCGTACTAATAACAAGTCATATGACTGATAGATCGTGACTACTATTTACGCTTTTTGACTTGAACAGCGACGTACTCCCTGTGACTTGTAACATTTGGCACATGGAAACCTTATAATACTGCGCCCAGGACGTTTGATTTTTTTTTAACTTCCACAGTTCGTATACAGTGATTATGAGATACCATCTCGCCTGGGAATCTTCATGGAAATACATATCCGCACCATTACAAGCGGAGAAGCATATCCACTAGGAAACGGCCCGTGCTAACAATATGCAGGTACAAATACGGCTGAAGGCTTCATTTGTACCGCTGATCGATGATTTATTCTTGCACATACCCCGTAATTCTTAAACTGGAAGTATTAAAGGATGGCACCTCACAGAAGATAGTTTAAAGCTCCAATTATGCCATTGATCGAGCTAAGAAGACGTCAACGCCTGTTAAGTCAGAATGAAAAATTTTCTTCATATTGTTGAAAAAAAAGGAAAAAGTTATAGTCATTATGTGAATTTAATTAAAACTAATGCATGAGATCATTCATTGATGGCAGAAATGGTAATTGAACGTGATGAGCAATTAGTAGTGTCTCTTTTTTTTCACAGTACGTAATAAGTATATATACAGGAGCGGGATCATCACTTTAAAACAAAGGCTTGAGGACATTTCCGACTATTCATAATTGCTTGCTGGTCCTGTACTGGAATCAAACACCACAATCACTACCTCAAATAGTCAATCAACATCATATCACAATGGCTTTCGGTCAGCAGATCAATAACTTACAAGATTCTTTCGAAGCTGCTTTGAACTTATCCAGCTCTCCAGGCGCGGTTTCCACTTCTCCTACCCAGTCTTTCATGAACACTTTGCCTCATAGAATCAGCACTGCTAAGCAACAAAAAGCTTTGAAGCCATTCTCTACCGGTGACATCAAGATTCTACTTTTGGAGAACGTTAACGAAACTGCCATTGAAATCTTCACCAAACAAGGTTACCAAGTAGAATTCCAAAAATCTTCTTTGCCAGAAGCTGAATTGATTGAAAAGATCAAAGACGTTCATGCCATTGGTATCAGATCTAAGACAAAACTAACTGCTGAAATTTTGAAGCATGCGAAGAACTTGGTTGTTGTTGGTTGTTTCTGTATTGGTACTAATCAAGTTGATCTTGATTTCGCTGCTAAACAAGGTATTGCCGTTTTCAACTCTCCTTTCTCTAACTCCAGATCCGTTGCAGAATTGGTCATTGCTGAAATCATCACATTAGCAAGACAATTAGGTGACAGATCAATTGAGCTACACACTGGAACTTGGAACAAGGTCTCTGCCAAGTGTTGGGAAGTGAGAGGTAAAACCCTTGGTATCATAGGTTATGGTCACATTGGTTCCCAATTGTCCGTTCTAGCCGAAGCTTTGGGTATGAACGTCCTTTACTACGATATCGTTACCATCATGAGCTTGGGTACTGCCAAGCAAGTTTCTACTTTGAACGAACTATTAAACAAATCAGACTTCATCACTTGCCATGTTCCAGCTACTGCTGAAACCAAAAATCTGTTGTCTGGCCCTCAATTTGCTGCTATGAAGGATGGTTCATACGTTATCAACGCTTCCAGAGGTACTGTTGTTGACATTCCAGCTTTAATTCAAGCTATGAAGGCTGGTAAGATTGCCGGTGCTGCTTTGGATGTCTACCCAAACGAACCTGCCAAGAATGGTGCCGGCGCTTTCGCCGATGGTTTGAACTCATGGACTACCGATTTGGTTTCATTGCCAAATGTCATCTTGACCCCACATATCGGTGGTTCTACTGAAGAAGCTCAAAGCTCAATCGGTATTGAAGTTGCTACCGCTGTAACCAAATACATCAACGAAGGTAACACTGTCGGTGCCGTGAATTTCCCAGAAGTTTCACTAAGAGCTCTAGATCTAGATCAAGATAACACCGTGCGTGTCCTATATATTCATCACAACGTTCCAGGTGTGTTGAAAACTGTCAACAACATCTTGTCCAACCACAACATTGAAAAACAATACTCTGATTCCAACGGTGATATTGCTTACTTGATGGCTGATATTTCCAACGTCAACCAAAGTGATATCAAGCAAATATACGATGAATTGAACGAGACTGACTACAAGATCTCCATTAGATTGCTATATTAAGCGCAAACCTAACACACAACTTTCAGTTCAGTTAATCGGTATAGAAATAGGATAGAACGTATAAAAACATATATTTTATGCAAACTGAAAACCCTACTCAATTTCCCTTAAACTTGCCGACTGATCAACAGACGAGCACTTACTTGCAAGCCTGCAATCAGCAGCTACACACATCAAAGACAAACAGACTGTCAACCACAACGTTTTAGCGTAACTTGAGTGTGATAAAAATCACCATATACGAATAGGGTATAATCTGTATGGTTTCTGGTATTTTGATTAACGGTGGCAAACTTTTGAATATATATATACCCACATAAGCACTGGCGAGTGACCCAAAGTAGTGAGTTGTCTGTTAAGCCCATTGGAAACTCACGTTAAGACGTTGTCACAGATAGCGAACCAACTAAACATGTCAGCTATATCCGCGTTGCCACTGTTGGCGTTGTTGAAGGAATCTGACAATGCTGTTAAAACCTATGCACTACAATCAATAAAAGAAGTGGTTGATCAACAATGGTCTGAAATATCAAACGATATCACGGAAATTGAAGCCTTGTACGATGATGCTTCTTTCCCTGATCGTAGGCTGGCTGCAATTGTTGCTTCTAAAGTCTACTATAACCTCGGGGAGTATCAACTAGCGGTTAAATACGCACTAGCTGCAGAAGACTATTTGAATATTGACGAACAATCCCAATATGTGGAAACAATTGTATCACAAAGTATCCAAATGTATATCGGATTAGCATCTAGCAACTATGAATCAACGCCTGTTGAAATTGAGCCTCATTTGGTATCTATTTTCGAAAGAATGTTGAAGAAGTGCGTTTCCGCAGGGGAGTTTAAACTTGCATTGGGAATTGCGTTGGAAAGTTATAGACTTGATGTTGTGGAGGATCTTTTAACCACTCAAACTACCACCGCCAACGCTCTCAAGTTGTGCTCTTATACATTGGCCGTGTCCACTGCTACATTGACCAACACTCGTTTCAAATTGAGCGTATTGAAGAAATTGTATGAGATTGTCATGAATCTATCAGCCCCGGATTACTTTATCATCTCCAAAATAATTGTACAGTTGAACGAAGTCGAATATGCTAAAGAACTTTTCTTCAAATTGAATTCATCGAAATCTTTTGACGTGTCATATCAAATCGCTTTTGACTTAGTAAACTCAGCTTCTCAAGGGTTATTGAAGGACCTTACAAACTCATTGGACCCAACTATTTTTGACCCTAAGTTGATCGAGATTCTTTCTGGTATACCGACTTGTGATTTACAAAATACATTTTTGTTTGAGAACAAAAATATCGACAAGGCTCTATTAAACAAGATGAAATCATCTTTAGATGGTAAGTTCTCCTTATTCCATACAGCTGTAAGTGTTTCCAATGCATTTATGCATGCAGCAACGACTGATGACAGTTTCATTAGACAAAACTTGCAATGGTTAGGTAAAGCTCAAAACTGGGCAAAATTCACTGCCACTGCTTCTTTGGGTGTCATTCATCAAGGAAATCTTTCAGACGGAAGAAAAATAATGGAACCATACTTGCCAGGAAATGGATCCAAATCAAGATACATTAAAGGTGGTTCGTTATATGGTCTAGGTCTAATTTTCGCCGGTTACGGCAAAGAATCTACCGACTACTTGAAGGAGCAAATCCAGGCAAACAGTTCTTCTGTCGGAGAAGAAGATGTAGACGTATTGCTTCACGGTGCTTGTTTAGGTGTTGGGCTGTCTGCTATGGGATCAAGCGACGAAAACGTTTACGAAATGTTGAAAGAGGTGCTTTACGGAGACTCTGCTAAATCTGGTGATGCAGCTGCTTTGGCTATGGGTTTAACGTTATTAGGTTCAGGTAATCAATCCGTTATCCGAGACCTTCTCACCTACGCAGAAGAGACGCAGCACGGTAATATCACAAGGTCTTTATCAATTACTTTGGCTCTCATAAATTACGGTAAAGAAGAACTAGCAGACGATTTGATTGATAAGCTATTGGCTAGTGAAAATGCCTTGTTACGCTATGGTGGTGCTTTCACCATCGCGTTGGCTCATGCAGGAACGGGAAACAATAAAGCGGTGAAAAAGCTTCTTCATATTGCCGTCTCAGACTCGGATGACGATGTAAGAAGGGCCGCAGTAACTGCCCTTGGATTTGTGTTGATTCGTGAGTATACAACTGTCCCAAGAATTGTAGAACTTTTATCAGAATCACACAATGCCCATGTTCGTTGTGGTACTGCTTTTGCCCTAGGTATATCTTGTGCTGGTAGAGGATTACAAGCGGCCGTTGACGTTCTTGAACCTCTTTTAAAAGATCCTGTTGATTATGTTCGTCAAGCTGCTATGATCGCCACTTCCATGATTTTGATTCAGCAAACCGAAAAAACAAATCCAAAAGTGAAAACTGTTAATGAACAGTTTATGTCTGTTATTGGTAACAAACACCAAGAAGGGCTAGCAAAGTTCGGTGCATGCATCGCTCAAGGTATCATGAATGCTGGTGGTAGAAACGTTACCATTGAGCTAGAAAACACCGAAATGGGAACTTTGAACAGAAGATCTATAATTGGTCTAGTGATGTTTTCACAATTCTGGTATTGGTTCCCACTTTCCCACTTCTTGTCTCTTTCCTTCACCCCAACTACTGTTGTGGGTTTACGTGCAACCGATTTAGCCATTCCTAAATTTGCTTTCAAGTGTCACACCAAAGAAGGAATTTTCACATATCCGCCCATGTACGAAGAAGAGGTCGATAAAAATATAGAAAAGTTCGCAGCCGCGGTATTGTCTACCACTGCCAAAGCCAAAGCAAGAGCTAAGAAGGGCAAGAAGGGAGAGCATGAGAAGATCAAGGAGAAGGAGGCGGAGAAAAAAATCGAGGAACAACAAGAGTTGGAATTAGAGGAAAAGAAGAAGGAAGAGGCTAAGAACATAGATGATTACAAAATCAAACATACAACAGCCGGATATGATGTCGAAAATCTCACCCGTGTCCTTCCTCAACAGCTGAAATTCATATCATTCGCAAAAGACAGCCGTTTTGTACCCGTTCGCAAATTCAGAGGAAATTCCGGTGTCATAATTATTGAAGATAAAACACCTGATGAACCTGTAGAGTTGATCAAAACAGTAAAGCAATCTAAAGACGTATTTGCCCCGGTACCATCTGCATTCAAAGTCGAGGACTCTCTTGACTTTTGATCAATCACATAAACTCCTTCGTAATCAAGTATATCCTTCATAATGTACACTATGCAGAAGAACAGCGGAACATAATGTATTCAAGCAATTGGGAAGACATTCTGAGGTGGCAGCACCACGTACTTTGTTGAATCTATACAATTACATACATACGAAAGTACATAAGTCATTATCTGAATAGAAGACTCGATTCAAGAAAATCTCGAAAGAGCTTCATCAACCAGATCTTTGTGGTCTTCAGCAAGTTCACCTTTTCTAACCTTTTCATTTCTTTGACGACTGGATTTTTCCTTCTCAAGGTTTCTTTGTACCCTCAACTTCCTTTCATCAACAACATTACGGGTTTTCTTTCGTAGGAAAGCTCGCAACCCTGAGTTCTTACCTTTAACATCAGCCCTAACCTCCGGAATATCTTTGTTCAACTTGGATTTTTCTTCTTCCTGATTAGAAATAATTGCAAGATCCTTAGCGTTTAATCTTACCTGAGCGGCGCGTGAGTCTACTGCACCGATAGTGTTTGGATTCAATGTAATGGAATCTGCAGGTAGCTTGTTCAATAGGGATCTTACCTCTTGTTCTTGTCTTTGTTTACTAGTTTCATATGGATTCACTTCTAGTGCGTCATAGTTAGCTTCTCCCGCACCTGGGATGATCAAATTGGTGATACCCTTCTGGTGTCCTACTCCCAGCAAATCTTCATAAGGGACAAATTGCAGATTCTCCACCTTATTTCCAGCAAATAAATGAGACATGTAAGGTGTATTTCTGCCTTTGAAACCGCTAGAAGTGAAGTATGGCCTAGCAGATTTTCCACTTTTCAATGCGTCTTTCCATAATGTTACGTGTGGACCTCTTGATACTGCTAACAGTCCTGTATCTGAGATTGCTACATTAGTGCCAGGAGTGGGCATGTTTTCGATGCTATGCACCTCTTTGAAGTTTCTAATATCCCAGATCTTCAATGATTTGTCGGAACCAGTGGTTGCCATGTAATATCCTTGTCTTTCTACTGCAACACTTGTGATAGATCCTCTAGACGAAAGTAGCCTTACAAGTGGCGATGGCATAGATGGAGACCATAATGTGACTGTCCCGTTACTGTGTCCCAAATGCATTACAGCGTTCCATGGATTTTGTGCCATAGCTGTGGTAGGTCCCAGTTTAGTTCTAATTTCTGATACTAGTTTACCTGTGGAGACATCTTGGTACTTGAGAAATCCTGTTTGTCCGGCGGTGGCTAATAGGTAATGATATGGTAGATATTCCATATGTTTTACTTCTATATGCTGTTTCAAACGATGTAATTCCACACCTTCATGATCGTAGATGAATGTATACTTCTTCTGTGCCACTGCAAAAAACTGCTCGTTCTGCAAATATGTAGCTGCTTGTACTGTTTCTCCCACATTGAGCTCACTACGAAGCTCACCTTTTCTCCAATCAAGAGACGCTACATGGCCCTTACGACCTGCAATAAGCAAATGTGTACCATTCCTAGAGTAATTCACATTATATGGACCGAATTCGTTCAACTTCAAATCCAATGCTTTATTAGCCATGGAAGCATCGACGTGGTGCTTGATTTCACTTTGCGTGAACTTGAAAGTCTTTTCCATCTCATCTTCTGCCTCCAGATAACCACGTTCTTCAGGTAAAAGATATTCAGTGGCTGCGGTAGAAAGCACTGCTTCTTTGTACTTTTCGTCAATGCGCTTCAAACCTGCTTTCAACTTCTTATCCTTAGTCTTCCTCTGCATCTTGTGGTCTATCTTCGCTTCATCTTTGGTACTTGATCTCTCAAACTTGTCCTGATTGTTTCTGCGCTGCAAGTTAGCGTACTGAGAATCACCTCCCTTCTTCGCAACCATCTTTGATCTTGATATCACTATATTGATCGAAGAACTGCAGAGTTACAGAACCAGCAAAAGCAGCACTTGATCTGATTCTTAATTGTTCACTGTAGTCCTTATAGCTGAAGTTCATCTCATCTCATCTCATCTCATCGCTTCTTAAAATTTTCAATATTGGGTTCTGAAGAAAAAAGAAAAACCGTCAATTTATAAGAAATACTGTGTGTCCATGTCATTTGAAGACCAATGTGAATGTCACTTTGTACTGCTTTTGGGGCGTCGAGTACGGCAATTGGGTTCAAAGTTAGGTAATTTGTAATATATGGACGTGCTTTATCCTGGACTTTCACTCCTCTCACCTCTAGTCAGTATTTTGTTTGCGAGAGTTTATATTCGTTTACATAAGTTTTATTTATAGTGCCAGATCAACGCCCAACCCTTGTGTGATGAAAACGTCAACAATTGACAAGTCTTGTAGCTGGACTAGAACGATGACAGTTGAATAATCCATCGGATCAATACATGAGCTTTCATACCTTATACTGTGAATTTGTTTCTGATCTCGAGAATAGTACAATTTTGAGCAAGAAAAAATGGAATCAAAAAAGACTTTCAATCTTTCAATAGCATTTCGAATTGAAGCTTTAATCGAGTGAAATAGTGGTGGCATAAGGTACGGATTGTGCCGTATTTGTTCGAAAATTTATCGGTGAATAGTAGCAGGAAGCTTGAGTCTTTTAGGGTCAAAGGTTCTGAAGATGAGTCGCGTTTATTCTCGTGTGTTGAGTAAGAGACTGTTCACTTTGAACCAATCGCAGTTCTTTGTGAAGAACGCAAGGGTTCCATTAAAGGCTGGAATTTCAGGCTCAGCCTTATTAAAGTTAACTGTCGGACTAACCTTTGGGTCATTGGCCGGATTTTATATCACCAATTCGAGGTCTGCTGTTCACGAGTACCTATTATGTCCAATTTTGAGACTATTCACTCCAGATGCGGAAGACGGTCACAAGTTGGGTATCTGGTTTCTGAAACATGGGTTGGCTCCAAGATTATGGTTTGACAAGGACGATGAAGTATTGAACATCAACGTGTTTGGCAAAAAATTGACAAACCCAATTGGCTGTGCTGCTGGTTTGGACAAAGACGGTGAAGCCATTGACGGTATATTTGCCAGTGGATTCGGCTACGTTGAGATTGGTTCTGTAACTCCACTGGCCCAACCGGGGAACCCGAAACCAAGATTCTTTAGACTACCTATGGACGGTGCTGTTATTAACAGATACGGTTTCAACTCTTCCGGTCACGATAACGTCGTCAACAACTTCCAAGCTCGTATCACAAACTTTATCAACAGCTACATCTTCAAAGACGACACGGTTGAAAATCTATCTGTGTACAAGGACAAGCTACTAGGTGTTAATTTGGGTAAGAACAAGACTGGTGATGAGGTAAAGGACTACTTGAAGGGTGTCGAGAGATTTCAAAAGTACGCTGATGTGCTAGTCATTAACGTATCTTCTCCAAACACTCCGGGTTTAAGAGGCTTGCAAAAAGAGTCCGTTCTTACTGATTTGTTGACGCAAATTGTTGCCAAGAGAGACTCCCTGGTATCATCTGGTAATGCCCTAGGTGCCAAGACCCATAGACCTCCAGTCTTGGTAAAGGTAGCCCCAGATTTGGTGGAAGATGAGATCAGATCGATCGCCCAGGCTGCAAAGAAATCCAAGGTTGATGGGATCATTGTTTCCAACACCACTATCCAAAGACCAACTAATTTGATCACAGAGGAAAAAGGCCTGGCCGCACAAGCTGGTGGACTAAGTGGTAAACCACTAAAGCCTCTTGCGTTGAAAGCATTGAAGACCATGGCCAAGTACACCAAGGATTCCGGCTTGGTGCTTGTCGGTTGCGGAGGTATTTCTTCAGGCGCTGATGCCATTGAATTCGCCAAAGCTGGTGCCTCAATCGTCGAACTCTACACAGCATACGCTTACAAAGGCCCTGGCTTAATCGCTAAAATCAAAGACGAAACAACAGAGCTGTTGAAGAAACAAAATAAAACATGGGCACAAATCATCGGAGAAGATGTCAAATGAATGTCCAAGTGATCTATCTAACCGTTCAAGCACTTCTATTTTTCTTGTTTACCCCAACTCACTATGATATAGTCCAAAAAAAAAAAGGCTACCTGTGTTCAAACTCTTAAGAAAACCATAAAGGTAATTCTGCCTTAACGAATCAATGCAAGTTCCTCTATGTAATCAACATAAGCTAAGCTAAGTACACTATAATATTCTCATTCAAAAGTCAAGATCTATCAAACGTTGTATTTTCTGTGTATCGTTATCTGCAGCTGGAAAAACCGAGCTTTGAAAAAAAATGCGGGGTAGTGAAAACCACGCACAATACACGAATAACGTATGTGGGTGCAAAAAAGGCTCGAACGTTGCTGGACAGGGACATGTTGATTTTTATTGCTAGCTGTAAATACTGGGCTACTGTTTATATTTTGAAGTTTGATTCAATGGGACATTCTTTAGAGTGCGGTTTTAGCGTGGCTGCGTACTGAATAACCGTTTCCGGTATGCAACGGGTTTTGTGCAACATGGCTTGAAATTAGTGATCAATTACAGTTACCCCAAAGAAGTATACATGAGCACGAGGTTATGTGATACAAAGCAAATTACAGCAGTACAAGGGTGTGCAAGCTCGGCTGAGGGCTGGCTTTCGGTAGCAAAAACCTGACAGATTATCTCATCTTCCGATTGTTATCGCTATTCTCAATTGAAGCAGTATTTTGCAATTGTGGGCATATATGATATAAAAAGAGCGACTTGCTAGCAAGTTTTTGGGGCTGACTACTATACTGAACTACCTGGTCGTTTTTTTAGTCAAATTGCAGATTTTGTTTTAATCAATCTGACAAGTAGAAGCCATTGAAGCACCTAATCTTATCGAAACAATGTACACACACGTTACCCTTGGATCCAACGATCTCGAAAAAGCTAGAAAGTTCTACAACGCAGTTCTCGCCGTTGTTGGTGTCAGCCCAGCTGTAGACGATAGCGATGGGAACGGTCACAAGAGATTGTTCTACAAGAAAGGTGACTTCTTCTTACTAGTCAGTCAGCCTATCAATGATGAAGTTGCTACTCCAGGTAACGGTTACACCGTTGGTTTCAAATGTGACTCAGAAGACCAGGTTGTCAAATTCCACGACACCGCCGTTGCCAACGGCGGTACCTCGATCGAAGATGCTCCTGGTTTGCGTCCTTCTGGCCTTTTTTTGGCTTATGTGCGTGATACCGATGGACACAAACTATGTGCACTTTACGAACCATCAAACTAGGCAAGTCCTAGTTTTCAAGCCATGAATGTTCAAAAACAAAAAAAAAGGGAGCCAAGTGGAAATCTGACTAATTCGAAGACTTCCTGACGCTGTGAGTAATCGTTGCTATGATTATGCTGTTGTGAATATCTCATGCAGTTGAAGTGAATCTTATATATATAAGGCGCCTCGAAACTGGTCTTTGTACTGTATATTTGTTCAAGACAATAGCTGATTTAACAATTAATTGATAGGTTTTTGTTTCAATGAGAATATAAGTAAATAGCAGCTTACGTACTAAAGTGCCAGGAAATTATAGTAAGTCATGTTTCATCACGTTACCATTGGGACCAACGATATCGTAAAAGCGAAAAAGTTCTACGATGCAGTTCTTGGCGTTGTTGGTATCAGCCCAGCTGAAATAACTATTTATGCAGGCGGTCGTAAGAAATTGGTTTACGAGAAAGATGACTGCTTGTTTATAGTCAAACTGCCTATCAACGATGAAGCCGCTGCTGCAGGTAACGGTCACACTGTAGGTTTCAGATGTGCCTCTGAAGATGAAGTTCTCAAGTTACACGATACTGCTGTTGCCAATGGCGGTACTTCGGTCGAAGATGCTCCTGGGCTTCGTCCTACAGGTAAATTCCAAGCTTATATTCGCGACCTAGATGGGAACAAATTGAGTGCGACTTTCATTCCATCCCACTGATGGCCGCAAGTGTTTTGCAATACGTAAACGGCTTGTATGATGTTATACGCAGCAATTCTCGTTCAAGATTTAACGGATTGTCTGGTATGTTGCAGTATACCTCAGTTCATATAGTATATTTTAGTGTGAAAGTATATAAGTCAATATTTGAAAAGCACATTACGTTAATTATGTATTAGTTCGAAGCAGAAAGTTCCAAAATTGGAGAAACACTCTAGACTCTCTCAATTGGCCTGCAGAACTGGTGCTTCTGTTGGAACAGAGATACTGGAAGAAGAGTGGAAATACTTCATCACACCAAATAACACAAGGGCAAGACAGATATCTGTGACGTACATTGACGCGACGTCAAAGTACTCCAATGCAAGACCGATCTTACCTTGAACGTTTTTAATCGGTAGGATTCCTTCCGGAATCATAGTCAGATACTTCAAGATGCCACCTGCGTTCTGTGTTGCTGTAACGTTGTTCTTCTTCTGAAGTTTCTTCAACATCTGGTAGTAGATTGAAATGAACACCACTTCCATTGCTGTGAACACGGAGAAAAAGTTTGATCTTTCTAGTAGATGGGATACCAGGCTGGAAGAATTAAGAATAGTTAGGTTAGGATGTACGAGGAAGTAAACGTATGGTACGAGAATGGCCCATTTCAATAGAATGATATAGGATTTCAACTTTGAAACTGTGCTCTTGTAGTACCTCAAGACCTCCTCATCAACAAAATTAGGGAACAATTGGGAGGCAGAAGCAGTAGTGCTGGTGTCGTTGTTTAGCAAAGAGCTGAAAAGGTCTGGGGTACTAGTACCCGGAGACCCACTGTTTGGGAACCCTCCGCCTTGTTGTTGCATCTTTAGCAATTGTTGGAAAAGAGCAACCTCGGGATTAGTTTCGCCGACATCTGGTTCAGAATTGCTATTGTTATCTGGGATACGGGAAAGCAGGTCCTGGATCTCTTTTGTAGAAGCTTCAACTTCTTTATTGTTCAAATTGGTTTGTTTCTTGCTGACCGGTGATGCAGGTTTTGCTTCATCAAGAACAGATTTTGAGGTCAAGAAACTGCTCTGTTGCTGGCCTGTAATCTTATTTAGTCTGTTGGAAGCACCTCCATTTGAGAATTTCTGCTGCCTTCTCTCTCTCAACAGTTTCCGCTTCTCAGCATCACTTAACTCGGTGGTCATTTTAACGAGTTTCTGGTTGTCTATTCTTCAGCCCTTCAATCAAAAAAAAAAAAGTGCTACAAAGCAACTGTGAAATCTAACACAAAAAAGGGGGAGGGTATACTTGTTGGATTAGAGCAGGCACCTGGCACTTGGTTGATTGGAAAACGCTTTCTCTCTACCTTGCTCAGTGTAACTCTTTACTAAATTATGCTTTCAAAACCCATAATATTATTTCACTTGTTCCTTCAACATGATTTAATTTGGTGGGATGAGAAGACAATATGTTACCCGGATATGTAGAGTAATAATGTCCTGGTAGATTCGAAACGATTTGATAACGCTAGCGCTAGCGCTAGCGCAGTTACCTACGCATATATGTAGACCTATCCTATCTGATACACTGAAAGAGACTTTCCGTGAGTTGCTGTTTTTTTTATACACGGATCTAAGCTGAGTACTTCTCCACAATTTGGTCGAAACTTTTGTTGTTCTCTATGTTGTTGATGCATAATGGATGAGATGGTTTCAACTGTTGCAATTGCGATCTCAATTCGCTTGCGTTGCCTCCAGACAAGATGGTGTATGTGATCTCACTTGCAAGTAGGTCTGGCTTGTAGATTTGGGATTCTTGTTTGGAGTCGTAGAACTCATCTTGGAGCATGTCGATGATCGTCTTGGCTTCAGGCAAGTTAGTCTGCTGTAGGTGAAGGTTCAAGAGCCCCAGCTGGGTTTTCCAACTTGGGAAACTTTGGGACAACTCTTCGTAGAAATAGAAGTTGGACCCCGTGATCTCTTTCCCCTGGTTGAAGTTGATGTATGACTCAGCCAAGTTCAAGATGATTTCATCCTCGTTGGAAGATTCTTGTAGCGCTTGGAAGTTTTCAAACATGGTTGTGGCAACACTTGGCTGGTTGTTCAGTAGGGTCACTTGGATCGCAGTCAACAGTAATTCTGCTGTGCCTTGACTTTCGTCCGAGTCAATTCCTTCCACAGCGACATCCAACGCAGTGTCAAGTTCGCCCTGTATCGTCAACGCACTCACCAAAAGGTTCAATGCAAACGGCGACCTTCCTGCCCCTTCTACAGCTGTCTCCAACGCAGAAATTGAGCCTGAAGGCTTTCCCAAAAACTGGTAGTATGCCTCGAACACAGGGCCTAGAGTACCAGTATCCGCGCAACCCTCGCTGAACTGAGAAAGAGCCATCAATGCTCTGTTCTTGTAATAAACCAACGTCTCATCCTCGGTCTTGTTGAACTTTGCGACTTCCTTCAAAACCTCTTCGTAGTTCCCAGTGTAAAACTGTTGTTTGATAGTGAAATAATCCATTGTTTCGTGCTATAATACTCAATTGGCAAACACGGTTCAAGGAAAAGTAAAAAAAAGGCTTAATAAGGACACGCACACACACACCTTGCTGTTAGCCCCTGTTTCCAACGATGCACCACTTCAAGGGTTGCACTTTACTCTGGATTCTGCTTCCATTCTGCTTCTGCTATGTAATGTCCAAGAAGAACATGTTTTGTTGTCAATTTAGGACCGTCCGACGCAGGGTAACCCCGGAAACGGAAACACGTCGGTCACGTGGTTGCCCACGTGACCGACAAACCACATGCATTCTCTCTCTCTCTCCCCCGAAGCATCCTTCATTCTATTTCCTTTATGTAACATCTTTTTTCCGCCGCGCGCACTAGCCTTTTCCACGGCTCGTCTGTTCCGTTCCGATATACAGCTTTTTTTTTCTTCTTTTCCGGGATGTTAAACATTCCGGAAATACTAGTGCAACCAAATACGAATCAGCATATAACGGTTCATTTAAGGGAATATCCCATGGCGCAGTTTCACAGGCGTTTATTCGAGCTTTGAGCAGGGGAAACGACAATGCGTCCTAGAGCGAGCTCCATACGCTGGGAAAAAAACAAAAAAAAATACGAAAACGAAAACGAAAACTAAACATAAAACAAAAAAAAGATTAGCACACACTGCATTGTGATTAAAACCGTCAACTTGCAGCGAAGTAATGCAGTACAGTAGCAACGGTTGTAAGTAAGCTTAGAAGATCAGGACTCGTTTGGCGAGCTTGTGGAAGGAAACTGTCTTTTTTAAATTTTTTTTTCTCTTTCCTTATTTTCAGCTGGGATATTTCCTTATATGAGCAGATCTCAGGGTATAATTTTGTACTTAGAATTCTGAACCTAACCGAAAGTAAGGCTTCTTATGAAAGTTACATGCTGAATAACCAAAATATATGTATAAATACATATATATATATATATACGTATATAAATACATTGCAAGGAGGTTTTTGCACCAGTGCCATTCAGCAGAGAGTGGTTTTACGATTAGCGGGATCCGCAAATCAAGTTAGGTAGCAAAAAGGAAGTAAGATAGCTGTTTTTAAGATGTCTGATTCGGTTCGTTCAAGCTCACCTGATGAAACCGTTGTTCGAGATATTACTGAAGACGAACAATTTTTAAGAATAAGAAGGCTGAACGATGCGAACAACGGCAAGAGAAAGTCGTTGCACGAGGAGCAGCTGGAGGATGCTGTCTTGGATGAGCTAGCGTCCGAGAACGTCCTTTTCAACGCTGGGAAAGAAGATGAAGCGGTGATTGTTGAAACTACAACTACCGATCAAGGGGACAAGCACCTGCATGTGTTTATGCAGAAGTTGAAGGGGAAGGAGAAGAGCAGGTTCAAGAAGGATACCAACGAAATGCAGTCGATGACCAGGGATGTCGATTGGGACTCAAGAGGTAGTATCATGGACGAAATGGTGAACAACCCGTTAAGGGACCATTTCAGAGGTCCGGCCATAGACCAGAAGTACTCGAAGATCAGACCCTCGAAAAAATCCAGCACCGTGCGGATCGATGATGGTAGGACCATTGAAATTGCAAACGAAGCCATAGCCACTGATTTCTCAGGGTTCTACGTTCTGTTCTGGATGGCAGTTGCCTTCACCATTTGCAAAGTCACTTTGCAATACTATGAAGAACATAACGGTGATTTTTCACAATCGATTATCTTGAAGTACATGACTTCTAACCTTTGGAAAGTGGCCCTGTACGACGTTGGCATGTACGTGGCCAGTTATTTCGTGTTTTTCGTGCACTACTTGTGCAAAAAGAGGGTTATCAATTGGAGACGTGCCGGAAGAGACATCATTTCGATCTACGAAGTGCTGTTTCTTTTCGTTAACATATATTTACCAAAGAAGGTTCTAAACTTCAACTGGATCGCTCAAATATTCTTGTTCTTACACTCTTTGGTTTATTTGATGAAGATGCATTCTTACTCGTTTTATAACGGATACTTGTGGGATATCTCTTCGGAGTTGGAGTACGCTACTTCCACTCTTAAGAAACTGGAGAATCTGCATTCAACGCAGACAGAAATAGAATTGTTACGAAAGTCGATGGATTTTTGTGAGTTCGAAATTAAATCTCAATCATCCACTGTCAGGTTCCCATTTAACATTACCTTTTACAACTACTTCGAATTTTGTTCATTCCCAACACTTGTATATCAAATCGAATACCCACGTACCAAACGTGTCAGATGGTTTTACGTTTTTGAAAAATGCTGTGCGATCTTTGGTATCATTTTTGTCATGATGGTAGTAGCACAACAGTTTATGCTGCCGGTTATCTTAAAGGCAAAGATCATCGGTTCTTCTGATCTCTCCGTTTACGAAAAAAGTCTTATTTCCCCAATGCTTCTGTTAGATTTGGCACCTGGGTTTATCATCATGTTCTTATTGGTGTGGTATTTGATTTGGGATGCTATTTTGAACTGTCTTGCGGAGTTGACTTGTTTTGCTGATCACCATTTCTACTCTGATTGGTGGAACTGCTGTTCTTGGTACGATTTCAGTAGGTTATGGAATCGTCCCGTGCACAGCTTTTTGTTGAGACATGTGTATCACAGTTCTATCAGTGCATACCACATGAATAAGATTCAAGCAACGCTGTTCACATTTATGCTGAGCTCAATATTCCACGAGTTGGCGATGTATGTTCTTTTCGATAAGTTCCGTGGATATATTATTGTCCTGCAAATGTCACAAATTCCGTTCACAGCTCTTTCGAATCACCCAATGCTCAGAGACAAAAAATTGTTCAACAATGTCCTTTTCTGGGTGGGTATTTGTCTTGGACCTAGTATGACGGGTTTGTGCTACTTGGTGTACTAATTGTAAAAGCCTTCAAGCTTACAAACTTATGATATCATTGACATGTTATGAAATATTTACAGTGATATTTGATTAAATATTTACAGAAGAAAAGGTACGCATTCACCTTTTACATAAATTAAAAAGTTTTCAACTGAGAAGACGTTTTATCTATATATTTCATCAAACGGTCTAGTGTCATTGAAACATGAGTCCCAAACTTGATCGACTATCCTCTCTGCATGTTGTTGATCCTTACAATTAGGATTTCCTGATACACTGATAGTAGCACGTCTTTTCACACAAGCTTGATGTCCTTTATCCACCTTGAAACCAGTATTGAATCCACGTCTAGCAAACTCTTGCATGAATCTGCACTCCCCGCTCAAATTTGAGGCTCTGATCTCAGAACACGCATGATGCTTCAGATTTAACCAGTCTACCTCCCATTTCAAATTATCGAAATAATGCACTAATTCGTGACCTAAAGTATCCTCTAAATGCCATTTGTCCTTAATTCTATTCTGACATATTAAAATACCTAAATCAGGATGGAAACCGCCTGACTTCCAATCAGGACAAACATCGCATATGATCTTGGATTCATCAAACTTCAAATCGTCGGAATTAGTACTTTTATTATTCAATTTGGCAATTTGCTGGGTCATAAAGATTACAGTCGGAGAGTACTTCAGCAACCAGTCTCTATTTTCGTAGCATTTGTTGCATTGCTGACGCTGCAGTACAAATTTGTAGTCGTTTTCGTATTGGCTCTTTTCATTAGATGTTAATCCTAGACCGGTTTTGTATTGGAAAGTTCTTCTCCACCAATTGAAACCATTGACATCAGATTCTGACTTTGGAGGATCCGGCTTTACCAAGTCGTCCTTTGGAGGAGGGGGGATAGACATATTGCGCTTGGTGGTGCTTGCTGGATATAACGAAGCAGGTAGTGTTCTTTCGTTGATGTAGTGTTTAATGTGGACTTTCGATTTTTTAGATTGTAAGCGATATTCACTATGTCAATTATATGATTAAAGCTGGAGTTGAAAAAGTGACTTTAAATGGGACAAGATGAGATGAGATGTAGGTGGAAGCATTATACGGGCTTAGAAGCATGCTTGATCCCCGCAACTGGAAAGCGGTTGAATAAAATGTCGAGCCCAATTTCCCCTTGTACAATCTACTAGGATATTACTGTATCCATTTTCCAAATATACACCACGTGACCTGCACACTTTTCTTTTATTCAACATGAATATTTTAGAACATTAACTAACAAAAATTGTGCGATGAGCTTCACTTTGCTTGAAGGAAGACGTTTGTGATAGAACGTGTGATTCCATAAACTCTGACATCTCTGATCAGACATCAGAAAGGCTTTCACCGTAAATATGAATATCTGGATTGCTGCCAGCAACGGCGAGACTGAAACTGTGGAAAAATTCATCAATGCAGGTCAAACAGCCAATGATAAAGATGACAACGGATACACCCCAGTGCATGCAGCTGCTGCATATGGTCATATTGACTTACTGAAAACGCTCGTGCAGAAATACCAAGGTGATGTTAATATCAGAGACTCTGATGATGACACGCCACTACACCACTGTGAGGATGCAACTACTGCCAGAGTCCTAATAGAGGAACTAAAAGCTGATTATGGGCTATCAAACAACGAAGGTAGAACTTGCTTCCAAGTATGGCAAGACACATGTGACGAGAACCTAGATCTGATGAAATACGCAGAAGAGGTACTAGGAGAATCCGTATTCGATAGCTCTCTAGGTATCGACAAAGAACAATTAAGCCAGTTTAAAGACAACATCCGCTACACTTTAGAAAACGATCCCGTCGATGAGTCGGATCCTGAATCCTTGGAACGCAGGAAGAAGCTTGAAAGTATCATCCAAGGTGAAAATGCAGAGGAAGAATTGGAAAAATACATTAGAGACCTTGTTCACAACCAATTCTTTTCGGATAACCAAGCAGGCCCTGATAGTAATAAAAGAATGAAATAAGAAACTTCAAACTCTGAAATCACACTCACTGCAAATGTTACTGCCCAGGATTAAACTGCCATTGACGTTGATAAACCTCTATATACAAACCTGTGTAGTTTACGATATTTGTATTTCAAAACCACAGGCCAGATTGAATATTACCCTACTGTGACCCCAGTGCAGCAAAACGAAAAAATTAAGAAAATCGAAATAGAGACCTTTGACAATGAAAAAGTGAAGAAACAAAATTTCCGATCTTTCCAAATGATTGTGTGTGTAGATTGGAAATTTGGGAAGTATATACAACTGTATCGTACAGAATTGATTGAACTGACCACTAGTCTTTTCTCTTTTCGTTAAGTCACAGCCGAAGCGTCATAATAACCTGAACAAGAATGTCGGCAATCTTGGCTCCACTTGTTAAAGCCATTGACTTTGTCAATGACTTAAACAAAGAGTACTATCTACTCTCTGTTGAAGAACAAAAAGAATTGGGTGTCGGGGGTAGAATGTCAGCTTACAACTGGGGGTTTGAACTAGCTGTCATCGGTATCATGGTTTTATTGTTCTTGATTTCTTATTACGGTAAAACTCTGAACAACAAATACGCTGACAAGATTTTTGGTACTTTGAACACATTTTTGTTAACCAAGCTCTCGTTTGCGAAGGTGGGTTTCAGTGCTGAAGGTAAGAAGATGCCATACATTGAGGAGCAAAACAACACTTGGTTTGCCTCTTTCGCAACTGGTCGTTCTTCTATTGAAAGTGTGATCGTAAAGGCACATTTGACTGCTCGCCACAACCCATTGGCTTTGATCACACAAAAGGCATTGGCATTGTTCTTCCCATCTCTGGTCGCATCTGATGTCGATGAATTTATCTCGGTCACTATTACTCCCAATGGCCAGTTCGTCGCTACTGAAGAGGCAAAATTATCCGGCAATCCTGCAGAGACTTTATCCAAACTGAAGTTCATTACCTCTATTGTGAACAAATCTGTTATGACAAAGGCTCGTGATTCCAACTACTTTTTGTCGCTAACCCACACCGCCGAAAACGACTCTCTTCCACTCGAGTACGTTTATATGTCTGAATCTAACAAACTAAACGGATTTACTTTGCACTATGCCGGTGAAGATTTCAAGGATTTGTTGTCAAAATGCTCCAAGTTTTTGCAATTCATCTCGTTCACTGACTTGCCTGAAGAAAAGCCTATCACTGACAAATTATGGGAAACTGCTCAATCGCCTCGTTGTGTTATCAGTTTGTCCTTAATCACTTCGGACAAAGACCTTGCGCTCTTGGAAGAATTGATTTCCAGAATCGTAGAAATTTACGATACACTTACCAAAGAAATTCAAACCAATGCGCCAGGCTCTTTCATCACTACCGATGTTTTGAAGAAAGCCATTCAATTGCGTAAAGAAGAATTGAGTAAGATTGTCAAGGTTATGCAACAAGTTGAGAGGGAAATCGCTCTTGAGAAGAAACAAGAAGAAGAAAGAGAGAGAAGAAAGGAAATGAGAAATAAGTTGACTGATCAAGAGCTTGATAAAATGGAACTCAAGAAGAAAGAAAAGAGAGAAAGACGCCAGAGAAACAAGCAAAAGATGAGAATGTAAACGAATTCAATCGTTGAATCAACTTTGTTAACACTTTTTTGTCTGTTCAACTGTACTTGTCTGTATCTCAACAGTAATCATTACAAAAGAACAAACGACTCATCCAGGTGATGAGTTCCTCTCGCAATAACAGTTATTAACGTGACACATCCTATTTTGAATCGCTTACGTGTATTATCATTTCCATCATTAATGAAAATGACACTGACTCCATGTCACCACCATTTTAACTGTCTTTTTTCCGAATTTGTTGTAGTTTAATTATTTACAAGTATTGATGTACCTCTATAAGCCATAATCAGCGGTTTAGGTCATGATATATAATTTATGATAGAATATCATGTATATATTGTCATTTGATGACTGACAATTAGAAGAATGAAAGGTGGAAGTATATTCTTGAAAGGCGAATTCTGTCCTCACAAATCCAACCCAGGAATCTTCACAGTCTCTATTGTTATTTCAGTGTTCAATGCCGACTTAGGAAGCTCTACTTCCTTCTTTTCCGCTTCCTTCGACACCTTTTTAACAGAAGCCTTTACCTTTGGTTCCGTTCTCTTTGCAGCTGCTGCAACTGTACGTGATTTCTTAGCAGAAGCTAGCAGCAATTGATCTATATCACTATCTTTGAGAATATAACGAGCTCCATTATAGTTATGAAGAAAGTTTCTCATCAATGAGGGCTTCACGTTCACTACCTCTCCAGCATGGAATTGGAACTTTGGGAAATCCTTTAATAGCTGTACCTGAACTCTCTTGGTACGCTTGGTTAACGCTGAAAGGCGTACAGATGTCGGTCTGAACATTTTCAAAGGCTAATTTGATATCTGCTGACCAAATGAAGTCACTCAGACAGGTATTGAAACACGGACCATCCGTTATTAGCCCATTACTGATTCAACAATATTAAAACTGTTTTTGATATTCAAGTTATGAAGATTCAAAAAATTTTAAAGCTCTAATCCATATTGAAAAAAAATATTTGACATATATACCAGTTTTAGGACAGATAAATGGAGCAAAAGGGGATCAACTGTTGAGCAGCGATTCGGAAGATGCCGTTCTGCTACTGAAGTTAAAAGGGAACCGTTCTTCGAACAGCGAGCTTTCAACTGATATTTGGGACCGAGTTATTGTAAGCATCGATATTAAAGACGTAATTTGGAGGTGTCTGGGTGGTATCGATTTGAACGCTTCAATCTTTTTTATATTTCTTGAAATCTAAACAAAACAAATTACTACTGAAACAGACTAGTTAATGAGTTTGAGTGAACTCTCTCCTGTTGCAATTGGTGATGAGCAGAGTTGCAATAACGATTGCGTAAACTTAAAATTAGCAGAGCATGTCCGCACCACAAACTACTGCGAAGGTTGACCCTCAGCAGTCACAAGCTGTGCCAGTTGCACAACCAACAGACATGTACATTCAACCATACTTGAAGGAAATCATTCCAGAATTGGATGGACTGAGTAAGCTACAAGAAGCTGAAAAGAGAATTGACATATACCTTAGTCGGAAAAAGATTGATTTGCACCAAAACATCACACAATGGACCCATTCTAAGTTCGCCGATCCTGCTAATAGTCAGTTTGTTCGTGTCTTTATCTCAAATATTTCGGAAAATCAGCCTTGGCAAACGAACGACGAAACTATGGAACTTGACCAAGCATCGTGGACATTAAGAATTGAAGGAAGACTTTTGGATGATGGAAAGGCTGATGATCCAAATAGACCTAAATTTTCTTCTTTCGTGGAGAGTATCGCAATTGATTTTAAACCTGTGGAGGAAGAGCAGGACGATGAAACCGACCAAGAGATGGGAGATAACACAACAGAAGTATTTCAAGGGCCAGACCCTAAGAGGCAAAAGAATGAACAAACAGTCTTCGAATGGCACGCTGACCCCAATACTTCTGTAGAATTTGATGGTGTTGATGTATCGCGTAAGGGTACTGAAAATGTAAACTGCAAGATCACTATTCAACCAAAGGGCTACACCGGAGAGTTTTTGCAATACTCGCCAGAACTTTCATGTGTTATCGGAATTTCAAGGGGTACATTCCATGAGGCAATATACTCTCTTTACAAGTACATTCTTTTGAACGATTTATTGACAAACAACGATGAGGCCACACCAAAAGACTCTACAAATGGTGAAAAAGTTTTGGTCAAATTAGACACCACATTGATAAAACTGGTTTCTCCAGAAAAGCTCGCTGCTGGTATTGTTTCGTTGAAGTTGGCTGATTTGCCAGTTCTTATCAAGGATCATGTCAAGCCTATTCCTCCTATTAGACTAGACTATACAGTCCGCGTAGATCAATCATCTACTTTTGGGGATCTAGTATTTGATATGGAAGTTCCAAAGATATCATCCATTAACGGCGATCAAAACTTATCGAAGAATGAACTGGTACTTTTGAACGAATTTAATACATTATCTACTGCAGTGGAACCGCAAATACAAGAACTTAATCAAAAGACCCAATTACTCCAACTACAGCTAAATTCTAGCGCCAAAAAATACCAATTTTTCAGTAAGTTGGCAAACGACCCAGTACCAATGCTACAGGATTATATGGAATCATCTGCACAGGCGCTTAAAGTTTTGTCAGGAGATGCTGGTTTCAATGAAGATACAGTTAGGAGATCGCAGTTCTATCAAGACAACGACTCAATTCTATTTGAAAATATTGGCGTTTTACTATCTAGCGGGAGAATGAAATAATGTTGTTGGACCAATATTTTCTGTAAATATCATCAGAAGTGATCCTTGATGGACGGCTGCATATGTCAGAATGCAATCTGCCAGGTTGTAACGTGTAATGTTTTGTACACTACTTGTATAGAGTTAAAGAGAAACAATTTGTACTATCAACTCGTAAAAAATGACCGCTTTTTTCCAAATTGCGAAAATAGTGAAAACACTGAGTCATCTGTTCATCATGACATTTAACGAACCTTCACCACGCTTGGTATTAGTATCACATCTCGGGTTACAGCTTAATTTCAGTAATTTGAGTTTTCCACAATTCAGTACCTTAACAAGTTTGACCAAGTAGATAAAAAAGATGTCTCAAAGCTATAGATCCACCAGATCATCCGATGCTGCCACCAAAACTTTTGAAGAAGCTATCATCCAAGGTTTAGCTTCTGACGGTGGTTTGTTCATTCCTTCTGTTATCCCTCAAGTGTCCTCATCTGAATTGTTCGAAAAATGGGCCAAGTTGTCGTTCCAAGAGTTGGCGTTTGAAATAATGAAGCTCTACATTTCTTCAGATGAGATTCCAGAAGCCGACTTGAAAGATTTAATTTCCAGATCATACTCAACGTTCCGTTCCGATGATGTCACTCCATTGTCAAAAAACGTTACTGGTTCGGATGAAAATCTGCACGTTTTAGAACTATTCCATGGTCCAACTTATGCGTTCAAGGATGTTGCTTTGCAATTTGTTGGTAATCTGTTTGAATACTTCCTACAAAGACACAATAAAGGCCTACCAGAAGACCAAAGAAAGAAAATCACAGTTGTTGGTGCTACCTCCGGTGACACTGGTTCTGCTGCCATCTACGGTTTGAGAGGCAAAAAGGATGTTGCTGTGTTTATTCTTTACCCAACTGGCAGAATTTCTCCAATTCAAGAAGAACAAATGACCACCGTCGAAGACAAGAACGTTCAAACTTTGTCCGTCAAAGGTACTTTCGACAATTGTCAAGACATTGTCAAGGCTATTTTCGGAGACAAAGAATTCAATGCCAGACATAATGTAGGTGCCGTCAACTCCATTAATTGGGCTAGAATTTTGGCTCAAATCACCTACTACTTCTATTCCTACTTCAAGGCTACCAATGGTAAAGAGGGTAAGGTCAAATTTGTCGTGCCATCAGGAAACTTTGGTGATATCCTTGCTGGTTACTATGCCAAAAAGATGGGTTTGCCCGTCCAAAAATTGGTTATCGCTACTAATGAAAACGATATTTTAGACAGATTCTTGAAGAATGGTGTTTATGAAAGATCTGACGATGTTGCTGCAACTCTATCCCCAGCCATGGATATTTTGATTTCTTCTAATTTTGAGAGACTCCTTTGGTACTTGGCACGTGAACATGTCGCTTCTGGTGATGATCTAAAGGCAGGTGAAACTGTCAACAACTGGTTCCAAGAGTTGAAATCCAAAGGCAAGTTTGATGTTCCATCATCATTGATCGAAGGTGCTAAGAAAGACTTCGACTCTGAACGTGTCAGTAATGAAGAGACTATTATTGCTATCAAGCAAACCTACGAACAATCGGTAAATCCAAAGCATTACATCATAGATCCACATACCGCAGTTGGTGTTTTCGCAACCAAAAAGCAAATTGCAAAGGACGCTGATAAATCTATCAACTATATTTCTTTGTCTACTGCCCACCCAGCTAAGTTTACAGATGCAGTCAACCAAGCACTCTCCACATTTGAAGGCTACAGTTTCGAAAACGACGTTTTGCCAGAGGAACTTAAAAAGTTATCTACTTTGGAGAAAAAAATAAAGTTAGTGGAAAAGGCCGATATTGAATTGGTCAAACAAACCATCGAAGAAGAGTTAGTGAAGATGAACGTTTAATTCAATTCGCATAAAATACCTTCACAAATATATATTTATCCACGATAATTAAATATTTCTGTGTTTACTCGTTAATCTTTTCAAGTAGTTGTTGCTCTGAGACAATATTAACTTCATCGGCTACTAACTTCACGTTCCCGTTACCATCTATTCCCATTTTGTACCCTGCTTTTTGTAGAACTTCATCGTCCACGGCCTTTTTTGCCTCCAGTTTACAGATGAACTCTTGGTTTTCCTGGTTATTATCCAGAAGATATCTTATGCATACGATACATCTTTCTTTGATGAACGGATTGTTATCATCAATTATGCAGTTTGAAAGTACTAATTCTAAACCATGCAATTCCCGAATTGAATCTTGCACTTCTTTTCGTTGATATGCCAAGAATCCTAGTAATTCCACCAAAAAACATTTGATACCAGGGAAGTTGGAATCATTAACGGTGTTGTTATGGATCCTGTTATCGATAAGTGCTGGGCTAGTTACAACATTTCCACGATAGTCTGTGGCTTTTAGATTCCGGGTTTCGGTCTGCGACTGGGCACTTCCGGATGGCTTATTGAACTGAATTTTTAAGCAATTTCGTTCTAATATATCAAATAATTTCACCACTTTTTGCACTCCATCATAAGTTACCATATATTTTTGTGCATGAGAGTATTGCGCCATTGAAGTCAAAATATCAAGAGTTGAGAATAGTATTTCAAAAAGTGGTGGTGCCTGCGTAGAGTTTGGAGTAGGTTGCAAACTAAAAAAGGATTCGACGAGCATTGTATACTCTTCAAAAGTCTTTAAAACCCAATTGAGTATTGCAGTGATTTGATAATGATCCCAATTCTCTGAGCTAGTTACAAGCATAGCTGCCACTTTGATAGTGGTGTTGAAAGAGTCAAATCCCTTGTTTTTACACAGCGACCTTAAGTATGAGCCAAAACTCTCATGAGTTATAATCTGTCTGATTATTCTAAATTGAAGTATTGCTAGAGATGAAAGATCATTCAACGCATCGCTCTTACTTTCGGTGAGAGATAGTATTTCTGTCTTTTGTGCCATTATTCCATTTATAAGTATGTCATCTATGATTGCAAATGATCTTCTATCGTTGAGAAGCATCGAGAGAAAGGCATCATTTTTGATAAAATTTGCTAGCCATAGAGAAAATGCATTCACTGAATCATCGTCATTGATGAAGTTGAGCATATCCATCAGGAAAAGAATATGATTTTCAAAACTGGACTCGTCAAAAACAACGTCATTTCTTGTACAATTGAAGTTAAATTGACAAATGAGTTTATAGAGCTCTCTCATATCATCATGAGAGTAAACGCTCTGGTTTGATACTGACAAATACCATTGTATCATTGTGCTAGGAAGTAAAATTTCTTGAGGTATGACTTGATTAGCAACCGAAAGATTCCTCAGGACTATTACAATTGCCTTGAAGACTCTTATGTATTGAGTGGTGCAGGCTTGTTTCAAGTCAACAGTACGTCCAATATTGGCACACTCTTGAAAGTCAAAGAAAGTTTGCCTGGAGCTCGATATGTCATTACGTTTATTCTCTTGGGTGGTTTCTTTGATTAGCCATTTCAACTGATCGATGACGTATGTATAGGCATTAGAGTCACTAGGAGCGTCTTTAAACAAGCTGTTGATACTGGGAACTATTGATTCCATGTTAATGTACGAGTTTCCCTCGCCAAATAAGGATGTTGTCTCCCATGTATTTGCATGTATATAATTTATCATTATCAAGTAATCCCATCTCTCATATTACTTTCATACTAAGCTTTTTTTTAAATCGAGATTTCCGATGTTAAAGTTAAAAGAGCATTACTCGAAGTACACTAAGGTTTATTGAATGTTACACTTGTCTATTACTCATTTTATGATTGTTTATGTTAGGTTGGTGTGGATATAGCTGTATATCTTTAGGTGCTAAATGTATATATATTGACTACGAGATGGCAGTTCGCCTCACATCTACAGTAAAATTTCTTCGTCAGAGTCTCCATCCTCAATTGGAAGTTGGGTAACTTTTTCTTGGAATCCAACCCACTCACCCTCGTCTGAGTCTTCATCCATATTGACATCGCCTTCTTCGCCGTACTCAGATTCCTTTTCAGATTCATTGGCAAGGAAGTTAGCGCTTTCTTCACTTGCGGTATTTGTAGACGCGCCATCAGTCTCTGTGAAGAAAGCTAACGTGTACTTATTGGTCTTGTATGTTTGTACAACGTCCTTTGCCATTCTACCGATGAATCTCTGTACTGCTCTCAATGCACTTGAGAACAAATGTTTGTTGGCTGTGATGTATTTACCATGAGCTGTCAGAATGGATTTGATCCAAATCAAATTGAATTCTAGATGCTGGGATTCCAAAGCGTATTCACCAATAAACTTAAGAATCCTTGGAACGTAGACAACAGGAAGCTCATTGGAAACTAGAGGAATATCTTTGGGTGGTACATGTTCATACACTCTATGAATAAGGTAGGTTTCATTTAAACGGAAAGCCATCAATATGGCATTAAGGTATTCTTTTTCATCTAAAGCTTGGATTACATTCTGCGGTGTAACATCAACATCAAGATCGAACGGGTCAAAGAGTATTGTTTCATCCACTGAATACACAAGAAGTCCCTCAGTAGATGCAGCTGCAAACGCGTTTGCCGTTGGGGAGAACCTTATCGATGTGACTCTAACCGCTGGGCGAACTCTTCTTGTTGACAGATCACCTCCTCTGTTTGCTCCAGGAAGACTATTATCTACACGGTCTTCCAAATCTGAGTTTTCAGCATCTTGATCGATGAGATCCAGAGAGCCAGCTTCTGTCATTCTGCCGGAATTTAGGAATTCCATGGTACCATTCAATAACATATTCTTTGACACCGTAAATCTTCTTAGCAGAACTTCATTAGGAATATCGTACAAGCAAAGGGAATTGTTGTTACCAGCAGCAATCAAAGAAAGCCCATCGAAACTATAATGAATTGTAGTAAAGTACTTGGATCTTGCAGAACTTTCAGAAGTAAATCTATCTTCCAAGTGTCTGCCTGAAATTATATCTCTTTTTCCGTCAATGTGTCCAACTTGTTTACCTTCAGCAACATCAAAGAATAATATTTGACCACTTAGGGTACTTGCCGCTATTTGCTGTCCATCTGGCTTCACTGAGATAGATAGAACGTCAGAGAACACTTCGAATGGCTCCACTTGTTGGCTTCTGCCGAAGATCGACCAAACTCTGATAGTTTTGTCCCAAGATGCCGACACTAGGACACCATTCTCATTACTGAGAGATAAACAAGAAATCGGACCTTCGTGACCAGATAGGGTATCCACTAGTTGGCCAGTCTGCACTGACCAAACGAATATATCAAAGCTGTCTTCAGACCCAGCGCAAACGACTTCTCCACTAGGATCAACGGCTAATGAGTTGAATTGGATTCTTTCGGTGGCAGTGAATGTTCTGAAATTACGGTACCTAATCAAATCCCAAGCTTTTACTGTGCCGTCTAAAGAAGTTGAGAATAAAACCTGACCCTTCTTCGCGAATTCTACAGCAGTGACACCACCTGCATGTTCATCGAACGTTGCTAAACAGAAACCGGATGCAACGTCCCAGATTTTAATCTTACCCTCATGACTCGCTGTAACTATTTTCGATCCATCAGGAGAGTAACACAAACCGTTTAGCGTATCAAAATGCCCCTGTTGTTTTAAAATGTAAGATTCTGATTGCCATTCGTACACGATCAATTGGCCCAGTTTACTGGAACCAAATGCCAGCCATTCACCGGAACTGTTAATGGCGACTGTGTTTACTGCATTTTGACCCATCGACAACTGTTGAATCATAATAAATTCAGGAAGTTCATAAAGTCTGAACTCACCGTTTGAAAACCCAACTGTCAATATGTTAGAAGACGCATGGAATGCAGAACATTTCACTTTAGCTCTGTTAGAATGCAAAAAGTTCTTCTTTGTGATGCTCCAGCTGTATTTCGATAAATCTATATTTTCTTCATCCTCCTTCTCCTCTTGATCTTCTTCGCCGTCTTTTTTGGTGTACTCCCACTGGAATAAAGCCCCGTCCTTACTGATTGTAAATATCTTTTCCTGATCGTCGGAGAAATATGCTCCGATGACGTTATCTCTGTGTCCTGCAAAAGTAGTTGACGCAAGATCCTTTTCTTCAGAGTTAACCGACCATATCCTTGCTGTGAGATCCTTAGATGTTGAAATGATGAATCTTGAGTCCTTGGACCATGTTAGGGATGTTATTTCGGCAAAGTGACCTGCATGAATTCTGTAACGAACAAATGGAGCGAATTGCCTATCTTCTGTAGTCTCTGGAGTTCTCCAAATTTGCAAGAACCTCCCACTGGCTAACGCAAATAGCTTTCCGTCTGGTGAGAACTTCAAGTCGTAAACTTTTTCCTTGAAATTGAAATGGTGCAAAACGTTTCTCGTCTTGAAGTTTACCAATATACCACGTCCATCAACATCGATAGAAAGTAACAAAGTCCCCTGTTTGTTGATATCCACAACAGCAGCATTCTTCCTGTGTTCGTACTCAAATGTGAAAGATGTATTGTTTATCAAATCAAAGACAGAAACCCTATTGCCAACTGGTGAAAGTAACTTAGTACCATCTTGAGAGAACAGAACGTTTCCCTGTCTGTAAACAGTCCCTAAAAGGTTCGAAAACTTAAAATCCGACTTCATTGATTACCGCTCTGATTGGATCTTTGGATTGTGTCGTTTTGGTCACCTAAACTGCGCTGCAATGCATCAACAGCGTTAATATACTCGCTTCAACTCATCTCATCTCATCTCATAGTATTTCTATCTCATCGCTCAATTTTTTTTTTCCTCTAAATTTTTCAAAGCTATAAACATTTGAAAAAGAAAAGCTCTATGGAAGATCAATGATATAGAGTGAAATACGGGCGACAACATATACTTCCAACGGCTTTCGGCGACATAAAACAGTCATTGATAGATGCACAATACATTGGTCAATACAGTCTGGGGGTTTGCAACCAGGTTGGGACGTTTGCTTTGACTATGCAAATTTTTCGAGAAGCATTCGTTGCAAAAAGAGTGTGCCAATGTTTAGGTGTCTGTGAACCTGATTTGTCCGGAAAGGTAGTACCAGGGTTCTGCGAAAATTTGGTACTGTAACATTGCACACTTTTTCGGACAATATTATCAAAACTTTTCATGAAATTTAGACATCTCGAAATGAAAATGCCTAGAATTAGATATAGTGAGCAGTGATGAGATGCAATAGTTTAAAGTTAAAAGGCGGGTTCAGTACACGGTGTACTAGGTATTCATTCAGAGGTTGTGTATTCTAACAAAGAGTTTAATTGCTTTGAGAGGTACTTAATAGCGAAAGAGCCAAGAACGATAATGGCTGAACACAAACGGACGGAAGTGACAGGTAAGCTGTCCAGCAGAGTCATGAACATGAAGTTCATGCAGCATGCGGAACAGGTAGAGGAAGAAATACAGGCTATTGAAACAACGAAGAGGCTGGTGGATTCATCGGAGTGGAGATTAGATAACCAAACGGAACTTTTGACGAAACTTGTTAATAAACCAAAGGTGGTACAAAACATAGGCTTTTCAGCGATTAACACGCTGAATGAGGTTTCTCATGACACAAGCGAAACAAGCAACAGTTCGCTACGAACAACGGTGAATCCGGGGAGGAGAATATTCGGGAGTAAACCCAAGCTTCCGATTGTCAGTGCAGGTGACAGTTCGAATGATAAGAAAAGAACTCTCGACAATAATGACGAAGACCCCATCTCATCAATGGATCTTGAAAAGTTGTGGGAGTCTGAAACTCAGAACAAGAAACAGAAAGACTCTAATGGCAAAAGCCATTCGGGGAAAAATAAGAAGAAATCGAAGAAAAGTAAACACTGAGCTTCGACACCAAATGCATTAAACTAGAATATATACGTCTATCATTGTTTGTAATTTCGTTCATATCGGGATTCGTGGCGCACAAATAGTGTGTGGCACAGTCTTCATCCTTTACATACTCTGCAGTAGATCAACTGTCAATACACGACTTTGTTCCATTGCGCAACCACTATTTTGAATTCTTCTTACCATGAGATGAAGAAGTTACCTCTGCAAACTTCCCCTTTAATATCACCTCCCGCGTGGTGGAATTGATATGCTTGAATCTATCAGGACCAATATGTCCCCCTCCAAACCACCTACCTACGGCAACAATTACATTCCAAGCGTCCATTACGGTAATTAAATGCAACATCCGCCCTCCCGCTGCTGTTTCTCCGTCATCATCACAGTCCTGAAAACTCACACCGTTCTCTCCCTTTATTCTCCATGCTATCATCAAATGGTTAGCTCTTGCAATCTTGTTATCTGTTCTTAAAAGTTCAAGCTTCTCAAAAGCTTCCTCTTCGGTGTCTGCTTTAGCTGCAAATGCAACAAAAGTACTCTTTCTATCAGTAATTGGGTCGCTAACATACCATCCTTCAAAAGGATCCAGCTTCAGGCTCTCCAATCGATCGGAAATATCGTCCTCCTCTGAATCATCACGTTCTTCTTCATTTTCATCATAAAGCACACCATCGAGCTCAGTGAGTAAATCGAATATGCATACTGACCCTTCATGAAACACTGAGTCTAAAACTTCGGTGAAAAGATGCTGCAAATACTTAGGGTCGTAAAGAGAAGAAATTTTGGACGATAGGCCTACTTCCACCAAATGTGGTGGTTCCGACTTCGGATAATTCTCAGGGAATGATATTTGAAGGGTGAAATCCTCATGTTGCGGAACCTTGATCGTTATTCTGTCGTTGTTAACTATCGTTAAAAGATCTGGGTATATGGCATGTATGGCATCAATTTCATCGCTAACATCATCGTTAAGTACCATTATGACTATGCGTTCGAAGGGAACAAATAAGCGAGTTTATAACTCTATAGTATCAATTGGGCAAGCAATGAATTGCTGCCCGAAAAGTTCCACGATAACCTTCACTTAAATTGTACATTGGTCCTTTAATTTCTGTCATGTAGGTTACATTTTTCGAATTTCTGAATTTGAAATTTGAACATCGACCAAGGTACTTACAATCTGAATACATAGTACGGATACAATTGGATCACCTGCGCAATGTTTATTCATTTACTACTGGTAGTAAAGCAAGACTCTTAGATCAATCCTCACTACATTGTTTATATTCCAGTAATGTCGGATTTCGAAAGCTTGAAGATCAAAGGAAACTCAGCTTATAAGCAGAATCAATTTAATGATGCCGTAGATTTTTACAAGAAGGCCATTACTCACGATCCAAATAATCCCGTAGGCTATTCTAATTGTGCCATGGCATTGATACAATTGAAAAAGTTTGAAGATGCTCTTCAAATGTGTCAAAGAGGGCTGTTCTACTTCAACGAACAACCTAGTCGAGATAATAAAATCGGCGAAAAGCTCAAATGGAGACTGGACCTTTGTTCTGAGCAACTCAAAGACAATCTCGTGGCTGTAAAGATACATGAAGTTGATGAATTACCGAAGAAATATCAGAATCTTTAAGCACAAACTAAACAGCTGGCAAGAGTTTATAGATTGAGTGAGAAGAGATGTACTTATTCTTATTCAATGTTACTGACCAGTAGCAGTTAACAATAAGCTCTGGTGACGAAATTCGTTACCTGCTTCCAAACTATCTTGGTTTACGGAACACTTCTTTCATCATATTTTTGAATGCAGTGAGACCTATTTCGGATTCCAACGCTAAGCTCACTTCCGGTT
This sequence comes from Kluyveromyces dobzhanskii, assembly GCA_003705805.3. Classification (NCBI taxonomy): domain Eukaryota; kingdom Fungi; phylum Ascomycota; class Saccharomycetes; order Saccharomycetales; family Saccharomycetaceae; genus Kluyveromyces; species Kluyveromyces dobzhanskii. The sequence goes on along the minus strand of PPJP03000001.1, from coordinate 116,095 downwards.
GCACGAGCCTTCTGAGCGTTTCACTCAACCTGTCCGTTTTAATTACTACATATTGGTTCAAAATGAAGGGTAAGGTAGGGACAGCTACTACTATCAATAAAACACTGATAAAAGCTAAGACGCAAATGTTGTGTTTGGTTTTCTGTTTACCTTTGTTCGTAAATAGAATTGGTCTCGCGTCCACGTCGGCCTTTCTCCAGAATAACATTAGCGAATGCAAAACGTCAATATTAGGTATAAGTAAAAGTGGTAGGTGAAAAAGAAAGATGACGTGCGCTAATATGAAATCGATGTTGAAAATGCTCATCTCCAACACTTTTTGGACAAATTCAGCTAGGGGACTAAACACTGAGTGATTCCGTCTTATCCATTTCCCTGTCCACCAAGATTCATTGCGTTTGTCGTTTTGCCTGATTGGTAAGACCACCCCAGCAACTAATTGGTAAAGTAACTTCTGGGTCATTAATAATGCCAACACTGCCAATATTGTTGTTTTAGGATGCCACCTTTGGAAAAATGAAAGCATTATGAATGCAGTCACCGTAGATAGAAGTCCGAAAATAATCGAGATTCTCGTCAAAAGTTTCGGAAACCATTGTTGTTTTCCCTGTGCTACAACGATTCCGTAAATGATGGATACGATAAACGTTGCGCTCGATATTGTTGCGTTTATCACGACGGCTATGGCTGTCACAACAAATAATCTTGATAGGACATTTGCTGCAGATCCTCCTACGTTGTTAATATTGGCTATAATGAAAGGCACTGCTGTGAAAACGGACAACATTCCCTGAGGAACGATATGGCACCAAAAATTTTTAAGAATGACCCTATACCAGTCAGTTCTGTTTTCTTCGTTTAATTTTTGTACTGTGCTTTGCTCCCGAGTATATTTTAGCCAGGATGTCTTCCTTTGCCATTTGAAAAACCATGATAGCGTTCTTCGGTAATCTGTGATAAATTCGACCCAATGAAACTGGCTTGGGTTGAAAATGAATGGAGAAAGTAAAAGAGCAGTAAAATAAACCCAAAAATATATCAAGGAAATGTCCCACATCACAATAGATGCGTACGTTAGAATTAGCAACGCGAAACCCGCAAAATAAAGTGTTTCAAATGAGAACTTTGTGAATAATGTGACAAATGGTATCCGCTCAAATGATAACCCTCTGGTTGTTGATAAGTATTTGGCGTGGCCTGTAAAAATATCGGATATCAAAGCATCTGAGGCTATTTGACTTGAGAATAATTCAAATAAGATCGCCCCGGACGTCATTTGCTTAGAGAGTCGCTTGATAGCAGAACAAATACCCTTTTCGTTGACTTGCTGCAAAAATAGTGGAACAAACGAAACCATTGATACAAATATTAGAATGACAGTTGACTTTCTCAACCAATCTAAGACCGGTACCAATTGCAAACATTCATCTGGCTCCCAGGGTTCTGTTTGTTCGGATCGAGGATCATATACGCATAAAATACTCGAATCGATTATAACAGCCAAATTCAAAATGAAGATCAAAAGTAGGCGTAAAGAGATGTATATGAAAACATTATTCAAATGAAATCCTGGGTGTGCATAGTAAAAGGATAAGAATCTATCCAACGGTAGGGATGTTCCAAAGTAAAAATGCTCTCTTGATAGTAGCTGTTCCCCCATTCCGGAGCCAATTTTCGTTGTGAAATTAAGTATTGAGTCAAAACTTAAGTCACGTCCTTTGCCACATTGATAATATTCCGCATGTTTAATCCGTCCGCCCCGCATCAAAACATTCATACCAACATAAATATCCTCATTCAAGTGTAATCCTCTTTGGGCTTTCGATACTCCTCCTCTGGTGGTAATAAATATTGCATTTATGAAATCAGGATGTCCGTAATGCAACTTCGAGTTCGTGTATCCCAATGTCCTGGCAAAGAACGTTCCAAAAACTTTTTCCTTTCCTGCAGCAATATCTCCCAAAACACCATTATTTTCAGAGAAAATATGTTCCCTGGTTCCAACTATTGCAACCGGTGAAATACTTTTCATATCTTTCTGTTCATGATTCAAAGGCATATCATCGAATTCTTTCAATATATTTTTGATCTTCAAACACTCTTCAAAGTAATTGTCTTGGTTAGCATCAATTAACTGAATAAATTCACCACGGGTAAATATCACAGAGTGATTCTGGTTATCTGATTTTCCGTTTCCCAATATAGGATCACCGGAAAGCATAATTTTATATCGAGGAATGTATTCACCAAAGCTGTCAATATCACAGTATCCATCAATCAAACATGAGTAATAAATCTTTTTGCCGCTTATTTTATCGTACTCTTCTGCAATATATGCAATTTTCAAAGAAGGAAAGGCTGCTAATAGAATATCTCGATTTTCCTTTTCATCATCACTGAACTCGCTCATTCTTTGCATTGAGCATACCATGTGGAATTTTTTCATTGCAAGCAAAGTGTGAGCGTCTTCGGAACAATTGAAAGTTTCCTTGGTCCGTTCTAAATTAAACTTTTTGTCCTCCTCTATTCCCGAGTCCCGATCGGAATGTTTCTTGGAGTAAGGCGGAATTGAGACTCTGCCCTTCACATCTGTTTTATTCTGTTTTGTTGAATGATTTAAACCATCACTTGACTCCAACTTATGAAGTGTTTTTATCGCATCCAAATATTTCATAAATCCAGATACCGTCCTATATAGGGTTTGAGTCCTGAGTGATGCCCAAACTCTTGTCCTGATTGTTTGTTCTGGAATTTGCAATTTAAATCCCGTGAACTTGAACGAGTTTACTGTTTCCGTTGAGTTTTTGCAGAGATTCACAATAACATCTCTTTCAGAATTCTCATTATGATTCAGATCTTTCTCATTTTCCTCATGCTCGATATCCAACTCATCAAGTCCATCGAACATTTCTTTATTTGATGAGCTCATTAATCTGCTTGTTTCCTCAATGTAACTGTTCCACTCCACTGGATAAACCAATTTGAGATATTCCAATAATGTGATGCTTGAGTTGGCAGTTTCTGCTCTGATAATATCTTTTAAGCTCAATAATATCTTTTCTTTGTAATGAGGAATGAGAACAGAAAACACTGGCATTTGCTCTACTGAACTAGGATCTGGTAAAGGACAATGTAGTGATTGCGCAAAATATGTAAGTCGTCTTTTAATCTCTTTTGATTTCCGAAATGTTCTTGACCTAAAGAAATGATCATCCGTAGAGGAGAGTAATGAAGGTTTCAAGAGATTATCATCATTCGTTAAATGATAAATGAGCCTTTCGACGTGCTCTTTGCAGATAAGATTTTCATTGTACATGGAGTATATGATTTCATTCCATAACTCAGAAACGATGGATATATGCCATTCTCGGTTGGATGGTAAAATTTTGATTTTAATCTTATTCGTTAAGCTGATAAAACAATTTTTCCACGGTGTTAGCTGGGTCATCCCCATATAAATTGATCTAGATAGCGAGAATATTGTGTTGTAGATCACGTACCAAAGATATGTGTCAAGTAAATACAACACGAAATTTGTCAGTATCAATAGCAGAAGTAAAACCTTAGTCCAGTGCTCACAAATTGCAGAGCTCAGTACCGAACCTATACCGCTGCAATTCATATTTGAAAGGTAAAGATCCCTAGCAGGATTCTTGATTGATTTGCAGAGGAAAAAGTACGCTTCGACGAATTTTGATGTCCATATTAGAGCCCATAATCCTGTCAAGAAAAACCTGGACTCTGGGGAATCAAATTCACTCCAATTTTCTGTGAACGGGTTTGTCCTGTTACATTGATTATTATTGCTTCGCAAATTCCAATAATAACTGTTCGATACACTCTGACAGTCGGTTATATGAAAAGAAGATGTGTTTGTAGTACTTTTGTTATTTGAAGAAAAAGGACGCACATGGTAATACAGAATGGAGTCTAATTTCGAAAGCGGAATAATGGATAATAAAACCGTTGTTAAGATTGAAATTACCAAGGAAGCAAAGGCAACGGCGGTCAACACTTTTTCATCAATTCGCTTCTTTCTGAAAAAATCTGCAAACGATAGAACACTTATTGGCAGCACAGCGTTTATTAGAAACAACAGCATGACTATTAGCAATCTTGGTTTTGTAGGTTTCCGTAGGTTAGAGTTACGTGGAACGAAAAACATTTCGCCGAAAATTGCTGCAATAGTTACTAAGCACGAAATGGCGCCTGCCAATGACATGACGGAAAACAAGATGAACAGCTCAGGATCGTTGTCCAAAGTTTGTATGTAGTGCTTGGTGAACAATGGCTTCAAATTGATGACCGAGAAATACCAAAAAGTAGCTATGTGAATAATCCAAATTCTATGGAAATTTGTTATCAAGTGGAACCAAGTACGAGATTCGATATAAGTCTTCCTCAATGATTTTGACCATTCAATCTCCGAAAATTTCAAAAATTTCATATCCACTGGTAAATCCATATAGTTGGACCCATCTTTCAATTTAAACTGGCTCATTGTCTGTAGTGACCAAAAACATTGATTGATATCGTCATATCCGATAATATGAGAATGGTCGTTGCTTTTGTTCCAAGTGATTTGAAACTGGTAAAATTCGTACAACGGATTAACGACGTGCTGAAGAAACCTCGGTGTTGAAACAGTTCCCGAACTGGTTGACGCCACAGATACTTTCTTTCTTTCCTTATGGTAAAATTTGTACTCCCTCATCATTGTATCGAATATAAAGCACAATAGCTCTGGCATGACTCTAAGATTATTAGATTCCCCCCAAATCAACAACCATAGAGCTAACTGGGTCATAACTTCGTTCATGACGACTGGCTCGAGCCCCGCGCCATTAAACCAAATGGGCGTGGATTCAATTCCAAACACAAATCTGTACCATTTGGTGAAATTCGAATGGGTACCCCAAATGTACTCCTCATATAAAGAAACCAAAGATTGTGGGGACAATGTTCCATCCACAGCATTCGGGGAAAGTCGAGCATTTCTAGATTCCCACAATACCATAATATAATCGTGCATATTACGAGCATTATCTCGTTGGAAACCGAACGCTTCAACTAAGTCATCGAATATTTTTGGCAATCCCATGGAGTAATCAACAGCTATCTTCTGCTTCGCGGCGTTTTTTCGCTGGTTTTCATGAGGCTCGGAACTTGGTAACGTCTTATGGTTGCTCCAGAATCCATCGTATTTGGCGTATTCCTTTACAAAATCCATGCTCGTCGTTTATTTCTGTCTTGTCCAGAGTTAGGAGGAATTACCAGAGCCGCTCAGCGCAATTGAACCAGTACAGCAAGGTTACACGATTCTGTTAAAGAATCACGGTAGACTTCATGGCGATTTCCTTGTTCAACAAGTGACAGAGGACTGGTGTTCGGTTTTTGTTGTTTATTTGTTTTTTTTTCCCTATTTGTTACCAACGATTGCAACAACAATTTAGATATTTAGCCGCCGAAGCTTGAACCAATTCTTTCAAGGTTTTTTTTTGTGGCTCACATCTTTTCTCATAGTGTATGTTACCCGCACTGAAACTCCCGCCCCCCCCTTCGGCGCTAGTAGAACGCTTTTGACATTTATCGTGCGGCTTTTTCGGGTTTCCGTATGGCGAAATCTCCAGTGCGCAATCTCCGGTTGTCACCATACGCCTGGTTCCTCAATACGTAGTTACCCTGACTCTCATTCGCATGGCATGTAATATCGGGTTTTACTCTTTCTTCACTGTGCCTCTCTAAAGCCCTATTCCCTCACTCAGGCAAAAACGCACCGGAAATAGTCGTAACTCCAGCGCCAAAAGCGCGCTACTATTCTGTTTTTCTTCTCAAACGTTTATACGAGACAGAGCAAATATAGATGAAACTTTAGCGCACCAGAAAACAAAAGTCGCACGATCAAGAGAACAATCTGGTAAAATCTGTCAACGAGACATTCTTGCGGTAATGTGCGAATTATAGAGCGTTCAGTTGACACCGTAATATCTGCGACACAAAAGAAGAAAGGGGTGGGGGCAGAGGTGGGGGTTTCCTTCCAGCTGTCACTTTTCACCTTGAACCCTTGTTTTCTTCTACGATTTTCAAGGTCCGTTCAGCTCAGGCCCCTTTTTCAGTACTGATGTTTCTGTCTCGTCATTGTTCTACTAGTGTTAGCACAATTCTGCGGTTGACTTTGTTGCCAGTCAGTAGAGGTTGCAGAAACAAGAAACAATCCGCAAACTTATCAGTTGTCAGACTCGATAGCTTTAGTAGTTTACGAGCCGATCAATTGAAGTTAGTGGTTACTGTAGCAATGTGATAGGAAACAGCGGTCTGCTGTTGCAAACCGTTTTGGATCGCAAGTTCTGTGCTTGCGTGTATGGAGGAACTCGTAAAATAGTTCCTTTTTTTTTTGGTTTTGATTTTTTCCTTCAAAATTTTAGTGTGGGTTTGTTGACAGTTTTCACTACTTTCCTTACGGATTAGGATATACAAGTAAATGAGCGATATTTTGGCAGAAACTTTGCGTAATTTCATTGGAACCGAAATGACTGAAAAGTGAGATGGTGCATGATTTGTGATTTCAGAAGATTTGCATTCATACATATGTATATATATATATATATATATACATGTCAGCGATTATGATTTGCACCACTAGTAGGGGAGGTGTCTATATAATTGGCATTTGTGAGGTGAAAGTGCATAAACCCGCACTAAACGAACGCTAGCTGATCACTATCATAATAATCGCTACCCTAGTTCATTAGTAACGGAATCTTAATTCGCTCTGTTCTTCTACACATTATCAGTTGCAACCAATTCGTTTGTGAGTAGACTGGAAGAAGTAAAACCTAAGAGACAGTATAAATTATAACCCACTGTTTTGAACGTGTATTGGAGCTTTCCCTCTACACTCGATAAATTGACTACGTTTGATACTTTCCCGTCTTTTCATTAACTCCGTGATTTCCACTTTACGTATTAGAATCATTTCAACGCTCTAAGTTGAAAAGTATTCAAACTCTACGGTTCGCTACTACGGTCTGGAAAACCGGTTTTCCAAGCCATTAAGAAAGAGGAACGAAACCCTGAATTTGCAAGTCTTGATCCACCCAAATCATCAAGACTAGCTATAACCGAACCATTTATTCGTTCTGTCTATATCAAAAAGGTACAGCGCCCGCGCTACTGAGCATTTTTCTTTAGTTTTTACTGTGAACGCACCAAGCCAGGATTATTAATTGTCCGAAAAAAAAAAGGGTACGCTAGAAGTATTGATAGAAACTTACTGGAAAGTTATAAATATTAAGAGAAAGTACTTTCTTAGATCGCTAAATCCACGGTAGAGACACATTCAAGCCGTCGTTACCTATTAACGTTTTATCGCTAGATTCGGTGTTCAAACCCTTCTGTTTTACGGTAACCAGAATTTTTTTTTTTGACTTTCGAAGTAATTGAGCTGGTCATCGCAGAAAGGCTTTGTTTTTGAGATTTGAAGGTAAAGCCAGCAATACAAGAAATACAGGCCCCTAAATTTGCTTTTTGTTCTTTTGTTTGTAAGAAAAACGAAAGGTCTTTTGGAAGAATAACTGCTATATTCGTTACTTATACCGCATCGCTACACTATAATCAGCGATAAGTACACACTTGAGAGCGCTAAGAAGCAATCTAGACTTAGGATTTTGAAACTTTGACAATCACCGAAAACTATGAAACCGTCATCGTTGTTAATCGCGGTTGCCGCTGCCGTTTGCGGCGCTTCGGCGGTTGATCGTCCTGACATGGAAATGAATATGGATATGGATATGGATATGGAGGAGTTTCAGACTCGTCCCCATAAAACAATGACCACAACTGGAAATCTCGCCACAGTTACACCGATACCTCACGAAGTTATGCACATGCATGGTCTACCGATTTTAGAAACGGACTTGACTTATGCTGAAGAATTGTACTGGAGTAATTATAATACTACCACTTTTTTCACAACGGATAAGGGTAACAGAGGTGCATTCTGGACCCACGTAACCACTTTGAGTATTGCAGCATTCATTTTGTACCCAATTTGCATTGCATTGAACAACATTGACTCTGGGTGGTATTTGCCTGTACTATCAGTTTACAATCTGGTACTGCTCACATCGTTGATCAGTCTTTCCATTTTTAATTCTTCTTTCCCGGAAACTTGGTACGCAAAGAACGCTTACCGTCCCATGTCATACATCTTGTTTGTAGTGACTATCGTTCACTTCGTCAGCGCTGTCGTTGTGAGGACAGGCAAGTGGATATCGGGGAATGGCTATAGTCGTGAAATGGGCTACGAATTGAATGATTACAACATTGAGGGAAGCATTACACCTTTGCATAATTATAACGATACGCATTCTGATGACGAAGACCAACATCGTCACTTTAAAAAGAACTCGTTTGATCCTAGAGATTCTGTCGGATCCCCCACCACTACTTTGTTCGATGCACATGGTAAACACCACGACGATCTCAGAAGTGGTAAGTACCGTAACGATTCGAACTCATTCGATTTGGAAGAAGAAGACATTACGAAAAATCTGGATTTAGAGCAAAGATTAATGGAATCCGAAGGTTTAGACTTAAGGCATCAAAGCAAGTCTTCCATTAAAAGAGACAATTATTTGGCTAAGTTGTTCAAATCTCCTCCTCTACAATCTGTCGCTTTGAACTTTTCAAGAGTATTCTCCTTTTTATTCCACTGTACCAATTACCCAATGCTCTTTTACTTTTTTGTCTACATTCCAACAGGTGTTGCTGTCGGCAATCTCTTTGGTAATGGGATTAGGGTGTTCAATTTGTTGGCACATTGGATTAAGGGTGGTGTTTTCCTTGCATTGGGACTTTTGTCTTTGGCTCGTTATTGTGGTTTTGGTGCCAACAATGGCTGGGCTTGGAACAAGATCATCATATTCAAAAATCAAGTCGACTCGAACTCTTTGTGGTTTAGACTAATGCCCCATGGCGGTATCACAATGGAGTATTTCGAATCCTTTTTGATTGCTTTTTACGGATGCACAAACGTTTTCTTAGAGCACTTGTCCAATCCAGGTGGTAAATGGGAAGCTAAGGATTTACAACACGTCTCTATCGCGTTCATGTTTATTGGATGTGGCTTTTGTGGTATCTTAGCTGAGATCAAACTAAGCGAATGGAGATTCAACCATGTATTAAAGCACACAAGCATCGAGCCTAGTGCCATCCACTCTGGTTTCCCCGGCTACTCGCCAAACCCTTTCCCAGCATTCACAATCTTTTGGACTGGTATTTTAATGTCTCAGCATGCTCAAGCCTCTGCTACATCAACAACGATTCACGTCCAATGGGGCAATTTGTTATCCTATGGGTCATTCTTTAGAGTTTTCACATTTATTTTGTTGATGTTAGTTCCAAACCAGAACCTGAACCCATCCAGACCGTTTACTGAGTTGATTACCTCATTCTGTCTAATTTGTGGTGGTCTGGTCTTCATGGAATCCACAGATCAAGTCGTTGAAGCTATCGAATACAGAGGTTTGACAGCTATGTTTACATTCAATTTGAGTGTTGGTGTCGTCACAATTCTTATGGCTTGGGTGATGGCAATTTTCATGTGGAAAGACTGGTTGAAAGATCGCATGAACAACAGGTAAAAAATAAAGAAGATACGGTAAAAACATGCCCTCAAAACACAACACCTTAATATCATTAGTTGTGCTGGATCCGGTTGCATAAGTGTTTTTGCCCGTGCGTTATCTGGCAATAGGCCAGGTACAACGACTATCTCATCTTAAACTATAATTATAGAACTAATCGGAGAACCACCTACAAAAAAGGCCTCTCGTATTAGCTATAGCTTGAAGGTCGTCGAGAATTTAATGAAATGAAAACATATAACTAATAATACCTAATACTAAACCTGCTTTAACGCTTAACGCACAACACATCTAATTAATTATATTGACATATTGCAGACTTATCTACTAAAATTTAATTTTATATGCCGAAATCCGTTTTTCTATTATGACGCTAACTGCTCTTTCTCTCTCTATGGCGACTGAGATGGGGAATGCAAACTTTAACGTCATCAACATCCTGAAAACGGAGTACATAAATAAAACGATTAGTACGAACTGTTGTTTTACGGCACTATGGCCGAGTGGTTAAGGCGAGAGACTCGAACTAAGTTGAGGGATCTCTTGGGCTCTGCCCGCGCTGGTTCAAATCCTGCTGGTGTCGTTATTTTTTTTTTCAACATTTGTCTGTCTTTTTTTTATCCTGCGGCAGGACGAAAAGGGTAACGCTATTACACTATTTAATCATTTGAGAGGGTCCTCTTTGAAAGTCGGTAGTACATTCAATTAATCTAAGTCCTATTTATTCATTCTAACACCAAGTTGACAAGCAACAGTGTGATCAAATTACACCCACTTCGCGTCACTCCGTAAGCCTCTCTATACGTACAAGTAATACCCATCTACTAAATTGAAAATTTGAAACCATATAGAAATTTTATATCCAAAATTGAAATAAGTGAAGAAAAAAAAGTGCTTGAACAACACGGTTGTGAAGTGTAGTATCGACAAACAATCTGTAAACGCTCTTAGGCACGTTAGAACCGACCCAAAACATGCCCAGGATTAGGACGAATCGTACGAAGAAAGCTCCAGATGGATTTGACAAGATTCAACCCACGTTGAACGAGCTTGCCGTCCAGTTGAAAGAAGCCGAAAGTGAAAAGGGCTCCAAAGTATCCTCGAAGAACACAGAATCCACGTGGCGAGTGTTCCAGCTGCATCATGAGAGAACCAGGTACGTGTACAGCCTGTTTTACAAGCGCAAAGCCATCTCTAAAGAACTCTACGACTGGCTACTGCATGAAAAGTACGCCGATAAGTATCTAATAGCTAAATGGAAGAAAAACGGGTACGAAAAGCTGTGCTGTCTAAGATGTATACAGTCCGAGGAAACGACAAACGGCAAGACCTGCATATGTAGAGTGCCTCGAGCAACCCTTGAGGCTAGCGCCGCCAAGAAAGAAGAGCCCGTCACATTCCAGCAATGTGTCCACTGTGGTTGTTCCGGATGTGCCAGCACTGACTGATGTGGAAACCCATCGCATCGCATTGCTAGCGCACCAAAAACAAATACACCGTATCTTCAGACTCGAAAAGCACACAAAATGAAAAGAAAGAAAGAACAGAACAGAAAGCTGTTAGCTTGCATTTCATGGCATGTCAAAATTTCCATACTTGCACAGCTAACCGAAACATCAGTAGGATACCGCGTGCCTGTCGATGGTGTTCCGTCCCATCCCACGCGAAACCTGGTGCAACAGCTATCAATGGACCGCAATCCACTGCCCCTATCCGGGTTGTATATTGCAACTGGGCCCATATGGGGCCCCATATGGGCCCAGTTGCATCTCAGTAGAGCAGCTATAAAGACGCGAAGTGATGCGACGCGGCGCGTCGCATCGCGTCGCGTCACGTCACGTTATTTTTTTGAGGGTTCCGGACCGAAAATTTTTGGCGAAAGTTTCGCGTCTCCTTTTTTTTTTTCGCTTTTTGGCGACTTAAAAGAAGAATAAAGCATCACCCCCGAAACTCAAGCTGTCAACTCATTGAAATATTAAGGAGAATAAAAAGGAGGTCCAATTGACCATACACAGAGAGAAGCAGCGATAAAATATTGAGTTGTGTTCCAGGTAGAGTTCGTGCCTTGGAGCAATTAATCCGTGTTTTTTCTTCGCTAGGTGGAAAGGTTATAAAAAAAGAATACCGGTGAACCAATTTTTTTTCTGAGTTTCAGAGGGTAGGAAAATAAGGCGAAAAGTGTTTTTAAGTGAACGTGATTTGTGATTTGTGAATTAAGCAGATATAGTTGGTATTTGAACGCTTATCAGCTTTCAGCTAGGAAGAAGGTATACGAAACAAGACTGAAACCGTTACGAAGAAGGTGGCTAGCTCCATTTGTGATAGAACCTTTCGAAGAGTACTAGTTGAGCCCAAAAGTTTTCTTCTCTCAATTTGCAACGCGTCAAAAAGAATTTCGTGTGTGCTTGCAGTATTAAGTACAAGGATTTGTTACAACCGTAGTGGGTTCCCGTTCGTCGTTTAAGATAAGAGAGCCGGTTACTGGACCAAGGATAGCTTTGTGCATAAACAAGTCGGTGGATATAATAATAACAAGCAAAAAAAAAAGGGCTAGCGGATAGCATTTGAAGTTTTTGCAAGATGAGTAAGACTGAAACGCAGAGACAGCCCTTGAAGGATGTCGCTCTTAACAGGAAAAGAATGCACTCAGAAACAACAACGGCAACGTTGGTGCGGAATGGTATGCGCTCAGAGGCGTACGAACTGGACCAAGGAGCGCTGACTCCCCCACATTCCTTCGTTCATCGCTCGAGTATATCAGAATCAAGGACCCCCAACGATAAGTTGAGAAAAGTGGACCCTTTGTCTCCAGAATTGTCTTCGCCGATAAAACCTACTCGCGCCAAGAGAATGAAAAGTGATCAGGGACGCTCAAGTGGTGTCAATACCGTAGAGGAATTTTTGGAACATTTATCCGATGCCTCTCGTGTCGTTGTTCTGCAGGATCCTTCTAAAAAACCACCGTACTCCTACGCAATGATGATTGTGTTGTCTATACTACAATCGGACACTGGGAAACTGACTTTGTCACAGATATACTATTGGATTTCTTCACATTTCCCGTACTATAGGCGTGAAGATGCCGGCTGGCAAAACTCTATAAGACACAATCTATCGCTGAACGAGGCATTCGTGAAAGGCGGAAAGTCGTTTGATGGGAAGGGACATTTCTGGGAAATAAAGCCTGGTTACGAATCGAAATTCTTTAAGAACGATGAAAATTTCTCTATCGTGGACTTTAAATCAAAACTGCAACTATTCAAGAGTGTTGCTCTTGATGATGGATTTGAAACCGGAAACGCAACATCTAGTTTCGCTGGATCTTCCGTGTCTTCAGCGTCCAAGTCGAAAAGGAAAACCAAAGCGTTCTCGAATGCTGTCGTAGAGGATAAATTTAGTGATGTAAGTGATGTTGGCGATACCTCAATAGATCAGAGTAGCGACTGTGACGAAGAAAGGACGACTTTGGCTAACATCCCATCATCTCCACAAATGGCGGATCCCATTGAAACCGATGAAGACGGTCCACGTAGATTCTCTACAATCGATAAGGACTATCTGTATTACGAGGATGAAAACATGGTCAAAAGACAAGAATCTAATATGCTTGGCTCAAGTAAATTCAGTCATCGTCACACTGGCATTCCAACTGCTGATTACGACGATTTGATGGGGAGTGCCATGTCTTCGCCCAAATTTAAAAAATACACATGCTCTTTCAACACATCGTTTGAGCCGGCGTCCCCAATGACAAAATTGCAACTGCCACTGATTAATCAACAACACTCAAAGACGCCGATAAGAGAATCCTCAATGACTCCTTTGAAGTTCAACATTTTTTCCACTCCGAAGGACAGAAGTAAAGAAGGACTTAACCCGCCAGCATCGATAAGAAATTGGCAAAGTCCATCTCGCCTCTTTGAAGATTATTACACATCTCCTGTATTTTTCCGAAACACATTCAATCATTCAATAGATGATTGTATGATACAGTACGAAACAGAAAAGAAGTGCATAGACTCCCCCCGTAAATCAAGTCTCAGAGGCCAAGCTCCTTCAAAAGTATTAAGTCAAACTGGCTTAATGGATCACTCCAAATACTCATCGAATGGGCTTTTCGGTGTTGATGTCTGTTCGGTATGGAAACGAGCTATCGCTCATTGCAGCAATAACGATGAAGCAAATGAAACTGATGAAAAGGCAGCCAAGAATAATCTAGCTCCTCCGTTTGATGGAATGAATTAATGTGATGTATTTTTCTCTTCCATACATGATCTAGTCCTCTTTTTTTTCTGTCCGGTTTTCTTCCCATTGTTGAGTTATCCGTTTCCTTCATTTTAATCTATTCATTTCACGACTGCGTTCAATAACCATGTGAAGCGCACATTTTTTATCAATCGGTGTTCTTTCTTTCAAATATATTTTATTCGCAATTGTAATTGCTAATGTATGTAATATTATATCAACCATATCTAATTCTATCATTATTTCTATAACGAGATTTCTCAAACAAGCTTTACTTCCATTTCAGGTAGCCTTCTATACTACATTTTCAAAATCCTCAGCTCTGCATTTTTTTTTTTTTTGTCATTCTGTCTCGCGTTAGCATCCTCTTACAATCTTATTTTGTACCTTATAATTCTATAAAATACGATAAAAAGAGGTTGACATGCAACTAACGAGATATGCATCAAGAATTTACCAAAGTTGATAGTTACATCGAGAAAACATCGAAAAACCAATCAATGAAGACATCAAGTCATGCTGAAACCGTTACAAATCCTCGTGACTTTCTTCATACGAATGTTCCACAGCTTGCTGACCTCGATTCGCTTCTTCGATGTCACATCTGCAAGGATTTCTTGAGTGCATCGGTTTTGACGCCTTGTGGACATAGTTTCTGTTCTATTTGCATTAGGAAGTATCTTCAGAAAGAAAGCAAATGTCCATTATGCCTCAGTGAACTTACTGAGTCTATGCTACAGAAAGAGTTTCTTGTCCAAGAGATTTGTTCAAGTTACGTTAAACTACGAGATTCTCTGCTGCAGCATTTGACAAAACCGTTTAATGATGATAGAAGGAATAATGAAATCAAGATGACAGACGATTATATTGAAGTCACTAAAGAAAGAAGGAGAACGCCAGATTCTCCTTCATTAGTTGGTGCAAGCGCAAAGAAAAGAAAGCATGATGGGATAACGTCATTACTAATGAAGAAGAAGACAGACCATCGTCACCGAGAAGAGAAAACCGCGCAGTGTCCTATCTGTTCAAAATATCTACCATTATCGGAACTGGAGGCTTCCCATATCGATCAATGTCTACTCAGTAGTAATACTTTGGAAAGATCGGACTCGTTTGAAATTTTGGATGAACGCACTCCTTCGTTGTCCGCAGAAACGCAGGACCAGCCAATGGCAGATGTCGATACTCAATCATCTTCAGCCGTGCTGAAAGCAGATGAGCAGAAAGGTGTAACGTTTCACAATGAGAGATATTTGAATTCTGGTTTACAGCAGCGAAAAGAAGTTCGTCTTCCAAGATTAGATTTGCAGTCTTTATCAGCAGCACAATTGAAGCAAAAGCTTGCCTATTTAGGTATTCCTTCCAACGGCAATAAACAACAAATGGTCGCCCGCTATAAACATTATGAAATGCTATGGAACAGTAATTTCTTTGACTCGATTGACCCTGTCGATGAAATTGAGCTCAAACGTCGTCTATCCAGCTGGGAGCTGAAGAACAATGCTGATCACTCCTCAGACGGTAATAGCATAACAAACCTTTTAAGAGGCAACAAGCGTTCCAGTCTTACTGCCTCTATGATCAAGCTCTTCAATACTGATAGATTTGACAGAAATGCATGGGTAAAGCACCACTCATCGGCTTTCAAAGAATTGAAACTGGAAGCAATGGCATCTCATAAGCAGGCGAAGTTAAAAAAAGAAAATCTGTCGCAGAGTAGCATCGTCGAAGCAGAGCCAAATCCCGAAACCATTCCGACCGATACGAAAGATACAGAAACCAATCAATAGAGGTCAACATTTATAAATTTTCGTTATTTAAGGCAAGTACAAGTAAACAGCATCTATAATTCATCTTGAGCTAACTCGGGACTAGCAGATCGAATGTCATCTCCTTGCTGTTGAGTGAGCATTTCGGTCATAGTTTCAGAGTTGTTTTGTGCGTCTAGTTGACTATTACCATCTGCATCAGCAATTTCGTTTGCTATTTGTTCTTCTAATTGAACACTATCGAAGCCTAAAGTGATGCTAGCGGCTGCAGTAGTTACTACCGAGCTCGTAGTGCCAGAACTTTCGAATTCGTTTTCATCAACTTCACTGTAGTGAGACTGTTGGTATTCTAATTCAGAAGTGCCAGCTTTTGAGGTAGATGCTGTTGACTCAGTCACTTCAGGGCTTGCTGATACTTCTGCAGAATCAGCAGGTTCAGCGGCCACGAATTCTAGAGCAGTCGTTGTTGGTTCTTCCAATGTGAAACCTTCTTCTGATTCGATGTCCACATCATCTGCATCAAGAGTAGATTGGGTTCTTTCTAAATCAAAAGACGTGACTATTGCTGAATCTAAGTCAATATCAGTACTTTCAATTGGGGTTGTAACATATTTCACTTCTTCCTCAGTGACAGACAACTCCGTTTCAGTAACAATTTTTGTAGTAGTTGAAGTTCTTATGTCAGAAACGACGTCTTGTTCTGCTAGATCGGAAGTGGTGTCTTCATTGTCCTGTAAGGTATGATCCGAAAAATATTCATCGATTGAGGAGCCTTTTTCGCCATCAATTGGCTCTTCGATTAACGCTTCTGACAAACTGGATTGAATGACATCTTCAGTTGGGACTATTGGACGTTCCTCTGCGACAGTCTCTGTAAGGTATTCCTCCACAGTTACTAATGGTGTTGCCTCGGCAATCTTTTCGATAGGGGCAGAACTATCAGGTAATTCGGAGGAGATATAATCACTATGAGTAACTTCCTCAATGGCTTCACTGGCAGGAATTACAGTCGAGATATCATCAACAGCATGTTCTGACTCCACGGAGTTAACTTCGCTGAAGGTAGCATCGTTTGTCGTGCCAGAAGAAAGTTCAGCAGATGTTTTAGTAACTAAGACTGTTTTGGTGGAAGTTTCTGATACTTCTTCTTCGACTTCAGTATTTTCTTCGTGCTGTTGCTCATCCTTTTCAGCCACGGCATCAAGCTCCGTATCATCATCTGTTTTCTCCTGTGAGACCGCTTGCTCTGGAACAGTGTCTTCATCATATGTCATTTCTGAAGAAGTTTCGTTGACGGCAGGAGTCAAATGCATATCTGTTTCTGTTTTAGCTTGTTCAACAATGACAGTCACTGGATCTTCTTCGATGTCAGATACAACCGTTGTCTCTGAAAAGGAAGCTTCTGCTGTAGCTGCGGCTTTCTCGTCGTGCCGTGTTCCAGTTGGGATTGCCTTTGTTAATTGGACTTCACTATTCTCTTTCTCGATATCGCCTTCATCGACAATTGTTTCAGAGACGTTTGGTTCAGAGTTAATCTCTGTGCCGGACTGGTCTGTAATGGACGTCGAAATGGTTTCTTCGAGGGAGCTTGCAGCAAGCTGTTCCTCTACCTCGCTGAACTTCTCGCTGTTTAGGTGACTCCCGTCAGCACTCAATTGTTCGGATACATTAAGTTCGCTGTCTGTAACGGAGTTATCAGTGGTGTAAGAAATAACATCATCTGCACTAGTTTCCCCCGGACCCACAGTGGAATCTACTGAAAAGGATACAGTTGTTTCTCCGAATGACGAAGAGCTGGTCGGTCTACTGTGAGTCTCGGCAAACAGAGTAGTCTGCTGTGGGTAGTCGTGCAGCACAAAATAGTCAGAAGAGTCATTTTTCTCCAGGTACTTTTTGTACTTTGTTTGTAGAAGATTGATTGCTTTGAGGTGCAGGTTATATTCGTGAGCATAGTATGCTACCACTGCAATGATCACGACCAAAACAGTGTTCGTCAAAAATTTCAAAAGTGACTCCATCAAGGACTGTGAAGTAGCCAGCTTTGGTGCAATCTTTACAACATGAACAGTATTAGCAGCAGATACAGAGGCAAGCAGTTTAGAATCAGGTGAAAATACGATTCTTGTGATGGCAAAATTGTGCACTTGTTTCAAGAACTTGACTATACGTAAGTTTCGGAGAGTCACGATGACAACGGAATTCTCGTTACCGGCCAATGCCACAAAGTTCCCTGAAGCATCAACATCTAGAGAAGTGACTCCTTTGAACTTGCTTGTAATAACTTTTGACTTGATGACCTTCGCGATTCCGCTTTTCAAAGAAACCTTTATCAAAACGATACCTGTTCCCTTCGTCAAAGTGGCGGCAATGATGACGTTATCCTGATCAACAAATCTGATCTTAGACATCGTCCAATTTGAATCGAAATTGGTCTCACGAACAATGAAGTTTCCTGTAACTACGGACATAACTTCCAAAGTGGTTGCAGTTATGTAACTCAATACTTTCCCATCCGGTGAAAAATGCAAGTCTTTAACATCGTTACCGGTTTCTACCTCGTACGTTTCCCTCAAGTTTGTTGGATTTACGATACGAATGACGGTAGGAACCTTCGAAGAAGCAATGGCGGCTACCGATGCATCCGACGATAAGCAGGTTAACTTGGTGTAATCCTCTGGTTTGCAGGACCCGTCCAGATCAATGCTGGCGACGAATTTCAAATGCTCGTTGTGAAACACGTACTTCCTCAAATGGTTGTTGCCCCGTCCCGATTTGATCTTCTCTGACCCCTCGTTACAACCTACCAAGATAATGTTGTTGGCACAATCCAAAGTGGTTGGAGAGTCGTCACTATCATCCAAACTCAGTTCTCTGAATCGTTTAACGACCTTCTTTTTCTCAAAATCAATCTTCAACGCGGACACCTTGTTTGGAATACCGTTGTTCCCTTCACCACCGCCTCCAGCGACTAGAAGGGTCGAATCGTCCAGAAACTTCGCTCCATACACAGGATACCCAATGTTATAAATCGTGCTGTCAACAACTTTCCCCATCTTCTGTTTGTACAATAAATTCGAAATGGAAAGCGCTTATCACACGGTAGTATACTCGAGACTCAATCGAAAGCAGTAATGACCTGAATGAGATGTTCCAGCGCAAGGGAATAGTATCTACCAACAGATTGGCAATTTGACCGCTGATCAATTCCATACATCGAGTTGTTGTAACACTTGCGATTTATTCTTTGTATTGTATTCTCTTTTCCATGTAATTCCAAGAGGCCCCGGAAATGGGCTTGGGTTTTCTCCCAAAAACCCTACATTTGGGGCCCCAAAAATTCGTCATAGCAGAATACTGAAAAATGAACATCCGGTAGATAAGAGAGAGAAGAAATGGAAGCCAGTTGATTGACTCTACACTGCGCAATGCGAAATGATATGATGTACGATGACCCTTCCAGATGCGGCAAGCTTTGTTCACATACACAATTGAGGGTAGTTTGTGCTACCGGTAGCCTTTGCGATACATAGGGAACGAACTTGAGGGTATAATGGTTTTCGAGAAGAAAGTCCTTTCGATTCAGTCACATGTCGTGCATGGATATGTTGGAAACAAGGCAGCTACTTTCCCATTGCAATGTAAAGGGTGGGACGTTGATGCTTTGAACACTGTGCAGTTTAGTAACCATCCCGCGTACGGGTTTTTGTCTGGGTTCGGGTGTCGCAGCGATGATTTGGAGCGTATTATTCAAGACGGACTACTATCTGGGTTGAAGATCCATTATGACGCAGTTTTAACAGGGTATCTGCCCGACACAGAAGGTCTGCAAAAGATTGGAGAAGTCGTTTCCAAGATGTGCGATGAGGATCCGCATTTGAAATGGATTCTGGACCCTGTGCTGGGCGACAATGGGAAGTTGTACGTTCCTGAAGATACGGTCGATATTTACAAGCAGATACTGAAAAATGGGTCCATTTACCTTGCCACGCCAAACCAATTCGAATTGGAAGTATTGACAGGTGTTGACGTCTTGGATCTGGCTTCGTTGAAAGAGGCCCTGAAGCGGTTCCATGGACTTTACCCAAAGGTTCGCTATTTGGTTGTCACTAGCGTCAACTGGCCAGCCTCCACAGAAAACGACTGTTTCGTTTCTGCATGCACTGATTTCACAGAGTACTGGTATTTCACCATTCCAAAGATTAAAGCACACTTTTCGGGCAGCGGGGATCTGTTCAGTGCCATCATCATGGATCTTCTTCTGTCCTCTGACACTGTGCAACTTCCGCTTGCTTTGAATAAAGCGTTGTCACTGGTAGACGGCGTGCTCAGACGAACTTATGACCTCACTCCAAAACCTGCCGATGCTGGGCATACTCTATACAAGATAAACGATTTGAAGATCATTCAGTGTAAAGATCTCTTCAGATCATGCCCGGAGCCAAAATTCACTGCATATAAATTATAGATATTGATATATATACAATGCTTTTCCAACATTGAAACCCAAGTTGTACTTTCATTTGCCAATACGTTTATGTAACAAGTAATGTTGAAAAAAACAGAGTTCCAAATCTTCTGCCAGCTCTTAGCAATTTCTCACGCGTCTTGCCACGACAAATGTAATATAAACTCAGGCACAGTCAGATTCACCATTTTCTTCTTCAGGCTCTCACTTTCGATTTGCCTGAACGTATCTTCGCTAATCATTTTGCTTATTTAATATCATGCTTCTGAATCATGAAAATAACTTTGAGATTAACAATGAACCATAAAGTTTAGTCATTAGAATACAACAAAGAAGTTCAAGAGTCAGGGAAGACTCTGATCGTAAGGATGAAACCCGATACTGAGGTGCCCAGAAGATATGCAGCCAGAAATGCATCAGTGCTTGCAGCCTTTCTGCTCCTGATATTCATTTACGTGAATAAGGTACTAATACAGATAAAAGACAAAGGGAGTATCTCAAAGCACGATTCAGGGGGTCGTACCGTTAGCAGTGAAAAGAACACGTTTACAATCAAGGAAGTACACTTCCGGCCCTTGGAAGATGATAAACAGAAATACGGGTTACTCCAGATGACTCCGGAACTTATAGCCTTGGCGGATTCAGCGTTTGAACAACATGTATCTGTTTCGTCAGATGAAGAAGAGGATTTATACGACAAACATCTTTGGAGTGAGTCGATAGACTCGAACCCCTGGAGCCACCAGTTTACTTTGAAGGAGGAAAGCATTCAAATGAAAAGAATGGCGTCGAGAGATCCCGACTACGTGGAGAGTTTTCTCGATTATGCTCATGAGAATCCGGAAATGGCCAGGAAAGTTCATTTGGACTGGGTAGATGAGAGTGTTATCGCTCCCAATGTGACAGACAAAGACACAATCATATCACTTGCTCTCATGTCATCCAACGCATACGTTCAGCTCCCGTACGAAGGAGACTGGCGGAACTTATCCGGCTGGGATCACGATTTGAACCCTAATCTATCGGAAGGAATAGGCTGGGATTCAGATGGAGTAAGAGGCCATATTTTCTCCAATGAGGATTTCAGTGTTATCGTTATTGCTTTGAAAGGGACTAGTGCTCAGGGCCTCCCCGGTTCCGGCGTAGATGAAACCACTGAGAATGACAAGATCAATGACAACTTGTTGTTCTCCTGTTGCTGCGCAAGAGTCAGTTATCTATGGACAACTTCTTGTGACTGTTATGTGAAATCGTATACATGTGACGAAGAATGTTTGGAAAAGGAACTTGTAAGAAAGGATAGATATTATCAGGCTGTTCTTGATATTTATCGTACTGTCATGAGAGATCATCCCAATTCTGCGATCTGGATTACCGGCCATTCCCTAGGAGGTGCGTTAGCAAGCTTGTTGGGCAGAACTTTCGGTGCACCAGCTGTTGCATTTGAAGCTCCGGGAGAGCTATTAGCAACTAGACGGTTACACTTACCTATCCCGCCAGGTTTGCCTGCATACCAAGAAGGTGTTTGGCATATCGGACATACAGCAGACCCAATTTTCATGGGAACGTGCAACGGAGCAAGTTCGTCATGTTCAATAGCTGGGTATGCTATGGAAACTAGCTGCCATTCGGGGAAAGTCTGCATTTATGATGTCGTCACTGACAAAGGATGGCATGTTAACATGCTCAATCATAGAATACACACGGTGATAGACGGTGTACTAACCGATTATGAAAAGGTGGCCAAATGCTTGACTCCAGAAACTTGTCATGATTGTTTCAACTGGAACTATATTAAGGGAAGAGAGGTTCCAAAAAAAACGAAATCCTCGACTTCTACAAAGGTGCGCCCAACCACTACTGAAACGTCCTCGTTAACAGTAGGTCCATCACCACCAGAAAAGACAAGTACCAGTTGTATCGGGCGTAATTGGATTGGGATATGTACAGAGTATGGTTTATAATTCCCTATATAGATATTTTTTTTTCAATGTTAATTGTAGTTTGGGTCTATTTGAATGTCATATGCAGAGAACTTACCGAGAAGATATCCCTCGATGGCTTTGTGATATTGAAGTATGACACTCGGGATACGAAGATCCACTTCTTCCACCCAAAACGACTTTAGTTCTCCTTCACGGATCTTCTGCAATCTTTGGCTTAGTTTCTTGACGTCGGTAAGTATTGCGATTACATCAACGGACTTGTTTAACGTGAAGTTTTCGTCAAGAAGTAATAACGATATTAACGCAAGGTGTACTCCCGAAAAAACCAAATGATCGGACAAGAACTTGAACTTCTCAAAAGGACATTCCACCATTGCAGTCAATCCACTATGCGCGTGTTCCAAGATCAAAGTGACCTGAGATTGCGGAATGGAAGCAACGACTTTTTTAAGCGGGTAAGTCTGGTTTAAGTAGTCTGCTATTGCTGTCTTAGTCGAGTTGTCGAGTAGGCCAAATGCAGGTAGGCTGTGAGGAGACCGAGAAGTCACGTAAAGTTTATGGTACCAAGCATAATGGGCTATACAAATACCGTAATGATAGTTGAACTCCACAAATTGAGTCAAAGGCTGACTGAACAAATATCTCCAGTCCCCTAACCAACATTTCAGTTTGCCGACTAGCGTATCCAAAGGTTGCCCATTGGTCAGGTCAATAAACTCTAAGCTTTGAATAAACTTGTAGATTACTCGTGCGAGTTCAATTTCAGCAACCATCCTACCATCAAAATTCGTAGAATGGGGCAGTTCTAAAGTCAGTTTGCACATCTGTAATCTTCTATCGTCGATAGTGCACATTCTTCCTGATGCAATACAGTTGTTTAGATGACACAGGCACAGATGGCTCCAAAGCCTTGCTGAAGACAACTGTTCGAATTGATCCGTTTCTTCAAAGACGCTGTTGCTGAACGTACTGAGATCAGATTGCAAAACAGGATCTAACATGCTGATGGTCGATGCCAGTGATTCGACCGCATTCTTATTGT
Source organism: Kluyveromyces dobzhanskii (assembly GCA_003705805.3). Classification (NCBI taxonomy): domain Eukaryota; kingdom Fungi; phylum Ascomycota; class Saccharomycetes; order Saccharomycetales; family Saccharomycetaceae; genus Kluyveromyces; species Kluyveromyces dobzhanskii. The sequence goes on along the minus strand of PPJP03000001.1, from coordinate 92,981 downwards.
TATTAACTAAAGATGCAGCGACACCTCTAGTTATCAAATGCTGCGAGCCCAACCCGGATAAATACCACGCATCGACGCATAGGAAGTCGCTGGAAAAGGACGAAGCGTATAACGACAATATGACAATTGCTTGCAGAAACTCTTTTGTTTGTGGAATATAGCAAAGAGAGACTTCAAGGTCAGATCGCAGTTTAAGTAGCAAGTTCTTGTAGCATCTAGTCTTCAAATCGTGATAATCGTCGGTGTACCTGAGAGCTAAAGTGCAAGTGACTGTCAGAAGGAAGGAGGAGTTCTTGGAGCGTATATTATCGACTAGTTTTTCACTCGAAATAGATTTGGGGAACGAACACCAGTCCGAGTACCTGTTTCTGAAGCTTTGCATTAGCATATAACATTCCTCAAGGGTTATGACATTCAACGTAACGATATCTTCTATGAAGCTTCTTTCCACTTCGTTGAACTTGTGGTCGTGAAGTTTGCGTATCAGCAACGGAAGATGGTCCTTCGGTACCAGCTGGGACATAAGCGTGAAGGACGAAGACAAGTAAGCGGAGTTCTGATTATCGAGACTCCCTACTAAGGGAGGCGTCAACCTGGACTTATTGTTGTTTGAGCCTGTCACTGCGCTTCCACCAGAGCCGGCCCTGGTAATCATCGTCACAGCATCCATCAACGAGGGGTCAACCCCGGGTTCCTTGTCCTTATTAAAGGAGCCCTGACTCTGGCGAGGCTCAGCCCCGGAGTCCACGTCACCTGCCACCGAACTGTTGAGAAGCTTGAGCACTTCCAATACGTTATCGTGGATCATCTTTGTATACTTCAGATTGATATTCAGCACGCTGGGCGACGGGGAACCCGATTTCAAAAAGGCCTTCAACAGTTCCGCATGCGCAATCTCCCCACCACCAGCCATAGCTGGCCCGGTCCCCGATACTGGCGAGCCCTCTTCACCGTGGACGTGGACGTGCTCCGGACCGTTAGCAAACAAATCCTCAAACGAACAATGTCTCTTCAACGAATCGCATCGCAGACATCTCACCTCCCCAGGAACAGGAGACGGCACACATTTCGCCTTCAGCCTCTTACAGTAGTCGCACGCCTTCACACCGCGCGTGCCCCGTTTCGCAGCAGATTTCTTGACGACCTTCTTCACTTCCTGTGTACTCATCGATGACATATATACATATATACCGTCAATGATTAACAGCCAAAAATAAAAATAGAAAAAAATTCACTACAACGCAGCAAACACGCACAGTTCAAATCCAAAACTCACACTCCCTGAATCACAATCGCTGCTGTCGCTAGTTCACCACATTTCTTCATCGCTCATAAGACAACCTGACTGACTTCTTTTTGACATTTTTCAATGCAATGAATGCTTCATGATAAGCTTTCGATGAAAGTTAAAGCCTGGAAAAAAAGTAAATAAAAATAAAATGCCAGCGATTGTCACAGTAAATAACGTACAGTACACAATTTACAGCCGAAAACAGTGAAAAAAACGCCGATAGAATTTATACCACACAGTGTTCCAAACAGCACCGTTTCTGACAGGTCAATTCCATCATATCAAGTACTTTCTGTCTCGTAATTGTCTCGCAATCGTCTCGCAATCGCCATGTAGTTCATCTTTAACAACGACTCACGAAAAACCGATCTCTGCCAGACCTTTAAATGCCTGAAAAAACAAAATAATAAAAAAAGACACATAGAAATTGAATAGTTAAACTGTATATATTCTGTAAAAAAAAGCTGTTAATCTAGGTTATGCTGGTGCTTTTATCGGTGTACCTTCGACAAAGTTTGAAGCAAGGTAGCTATCAGGGTCTGTGTGAAGGGTGCTTAAACGTTTTGGGAACATGGTGTGTAAGCTTTTGAGAGTGTTTTGCGCTGCTTTTCTGTTTGCTAGCGTTGCTGTTGGAGCAATTGTTGAACAAACCAAGGTAATATATGAGCCAAATCCGCCAGTGACAAAAAGAGTTTTGTTTGGTATAAATTATACCGACGTCAGCACGGGCGAAGCGAAGAGCATCGATGTGGGTATCGAATTGTACAGCAGTGTGGTTCCCAAGACAGTGAACAATTTCATGGAGTTGGCCCGTGGTGTCAAGGGGTCTCTTGCAGACAAAATAATCGATATTTCCTACAAGCACACGAATTTCCACAGGATCATTCCCGACTTCATGATCCAAGGTGGTAACGTTTTGCCGCACGTCGGTCCGTTCTCCATCTACGGTTACGCGTTTGACGACGAGAATTTCTACTTGAAGCACGACAGACCGGGCCGTCTTTCCATGGCGAATTCCGGTCCAAACACGAACGCCTGTCAGTTTTTCATCACGACTTCAGAGAAGCCATTGGAGCATTTGGACGGCAAGCACGTTGTGTTTGGCCAGGTGTTTTCTGGTCTTGAGGGTTTGATGAAGTACGTGCAACATGTCCAAGTCGATGAAAACAACAAACCGTTGCACGATGTGACTATCACCTACACTTACACAGAAGAGTTGAAAATTGCCAGCTTGGACCATTTGCACGAGGAGTACACCAAGAAGGTCGAGCAGTTCAGAAGCGGGGATACTTCTGTTGGTATCTCTTTGGAAGAAGAGTTGGAAGAAGGTGCAAAGGATGAGGTCCAATTGGAAAACGACTACTATTACTACCAACACCCATACTCCAAATTCGTGTTTGCATTCTTGTTTTTCGGAGCCTTGGCTACCGTTTATGCAAACAGAAGATCTATCATTCCAAAGGCAAGAAACATCGTCTCTGTGAGATCATGATTCGCTCAGATAGTATCTTTAACATCGTGTGTAGATTAACCTATGTACTACAAATTTGTTTCCAATTACTAATTGAAGATTGTATTAAATAATGTTTCTCTATGATATTAAATTATGCAAGTTAAAATTGCTAAGAACTCACGCTTTGGGAGTGATTGCACTGTCAAGTAATCCTCTGATGAAGTTCTCATTCAGGTGTTTCCCAATGAAAACCATTTTGTTTTGAGTGACACTAGGTAGCTTCTCACCAGGAATAATGTCATACGTATCACGCACCCCTTGTATGACTCTACACTCATCTCCAACAACTATGAGGCCCTTGGTTCTATGCACTTCAAAATTTTTGCATTCTTGATCATTGTGTTCATGCTGTGATTGCAAAACAGAACGAAAGTCTACTCCAAAGTCTTTCCATAGTAAGACTTGGAGAAACTCTTTTATGAAAATATCGTACTGACTCTGAGTTTGGAAGAACGGGAACGTTAAGACAACCGTCGAAATTCGCGGATCATGGAAAGTACAAGTGTAATCCTGCTCTAATAGCTTCGTACTCTCGAACGCTTTCAAGTCAAGTATGAGGTCTAGATCGATGTCACCGAATTTCGTATAATGGATGGGTGCGGCTGTATTGATTGAGCGCACAACATCTTCCAACTCGTGTTTCTTTGAATCATCCCCTTCGAGCTTGTCCGATTTGTTGACTAAGATGGCATCGGCCATAGCGATTTGTAAATGTGCAATTGTAGTGTTTGATTTGTCGTCGAGAGTAACTTTTTCACCGTGCCAATGCGATGTTGGAGAAACATCATCGAGACATGTTGTAATGTGTTCACTGTCAAGAACCGTGATGATCCCATCGATATATACGTTGCTGTTCAAGCCTTTATCCTGCCAGAACATTTTGGCGATGGGAGCCGGATCCGCGATGCCGGACGTTTCCAATAGAATGTAATCTATTTTCCCTGGAGACCTGGCAACCATGTCTTCGATCGCTTTTACACCAATGTCCTTTAAAGAACAACACAGACACCCATTTCCTAGATCTAACCACTCCTCATACGCATCACCGTTATTTTTGATGGAAATAGACTTTTCAATCTCAGAGCTGTCTCCAAACTCGTTCAATATCACTGCTAGCCGTTTACCAGACCCTTTTAACGCTATTTGCTCCAGCAAAGTTGACTTCCCTGCACCGAGGTATCCCGTTATAATAGTGACAGGAATCCGCTGCTGTCTACCAAAATCTTCGTCTAACTGCCGGTTTGCTAAATCAATCTTTTTGTCGCTCACAATATTCTTACCACCATCCGGTTTACACGTATTCAATATATTCTGTAAGTCAGGTTCATTCCCTGTTACTAACGTCGGAAGTTCTCCGTCTTCATCTTCATTGTAACCGAAATTCTTAAGTGCCGGCATGACTATCTCTATATGAGGAAGAATATCACTCTCTGGAAGCCGAGATATTCCCGCTCAATTACTGTTTGTTGTTCTCTACCAGCCGATATTGTCAGTGATATATATAAAGGTAATGCGTTACATTTTGTTTCGAAGAGCTTTTCAGTATAAAAAGTTAGAGATGAGGTAATTTTCATTTGGCTTTTACCCTTTACTGGACGAACCGAAAGAACCAAGCAACGAAAGCACCAAATCATGGAGGGTATATTTGATTTAACCACGGTGCTTACTTCTGCTGTGGCACTACATCTTTGGTACTCACCGTATACTAAAGTTGAGGAAAGTTTCACGCTCCAAGCGGTACATGACATCCTAAAGTACGGTGTATTTGACATCTCGAATTATGACCATGTCACATTTCCCGGAGCAGTGCCAAGAAGTTTTGTTGGTCCGTTGATTCTTTCAGTACTTACCTACCCATTCAATTTAACCATTTCGAAGGATCCGTTCAGAACGCAGATGCTGGTTAGATTTTTAATAGGATTAACAAACACTGTGGCGTTGAACAGATTCTTGATAGCTGCAAAGAAAGCATTGACCAAAGACCAAGAAGAAAAGAGTGAAAAAAGCTCGGATCCATCTTCTTCGAAGTATAGAATTAGTGCATCTGATTTGAGTACCTGGTTTGGTTTGTTCACTGTTACACAATTTCATTTGATGTTCTATAGTTCAAGACCTTTGCCTAATTTTGTCATGGCTTTACCATTATCCTTATTGGGCTTGGCCTGGGCTTTAGAGGAAAGCTACAAATGGTCAATTATATTACTTTCTTTTACTGCAATTGTTTTCAGATTGGAGATTGCTGCATTGACCATTGGGGTCGCTCTGGGCGCATTCTTTTACGGTAAAATCTCTATACTATCAATTTTAAGAACTGGCTTTATTGGTGCCGGGATCGGTCTTTTCTTATCGGTTCAAGTCGACTCCTACTTCTGGGATCGCTTAACTGTTCCTGAAATTGAGTCATTCATCTTTAACGTTATTGGTGGAGAGTCAGCTAAATGGGGTACACAACCTTTCTTTTCATACTTAACAGGATATCTGCCAATGATGTTCATCCCTCCAACAGTACTTCTTATAAACCATTTGGGATTTAAGATGGGACCAATTTCATTTCGTGTCGTAGGGATTGCTGCGTACTTCCATGTCCTCGTTTTATCTTTACAGCCACATAAAGAGTGGAGATTTATCATTTACGCAAACCCACCAATCACATTATTGGGAGCTACAGCTGCTGCATACTTGTATAAAAATATTGACAACAAGAGTGTCACAGGTGTTGCGATTCGTTTTGCCCTACTATTGACACCTTTGCTATCATTGATCATATCTGTTGGGTTCTCATACATTTCCACAATGAACTACCCTGGCGGAACTGCTTTGGAGCAATTCAACGAAATAGCCAAGTCCCAAAATATTACTGATGCTGTCATTCATTTGGATGTTCCCGTTTGTATGACAGGCGCTACTTTGTTTGGTCAGCTAGATGATTCCTGGAACATAACATATGATAAGACTGAAGACAATACGATGGCTTCCAAGTGGCCCTCTTTTGATTATTTAATCACGCCTGTCAGCAACTCATCGCTGTTACCTATCGAAAACGGTACCAAGTGGGAACTAATATCCCAGACTCAAGCATTTGGTGGTATCAATACTGAATATTTGGCCAAGACGTTTACCGAAGAGTACGCTAACGGTTTAGACCTTTTCGTTACCTGGGAAAGAAGTAAAGACTTGACCTTCCTCAAGGATATCTTTGACAATTCGCTGATTATGAAGGACGTTTTCTTCACCTACAAGAAGATCCCGATCTTATAATGAAGTGTACGCCAGCATTTTGTAGGTCGTAGATAACGTTATTATTACTGATACTATATACAGGTTTTGTTATTCATACGAAACCAAAACTGACAATTTTTTTGGTTATCTAATGCATTCAATAGATTTACGAGGAATTTGTTTAGCTAAAAGACTCAGAATGTTGTAGCTAGCACTCTCTTTACATGTTTTGTAGCATCACCTTCAATTATGATTTTATTCGATTGGAGTACCACTTTCCAGTACTTCTTTGGAATGAATGGAAGTCTTTCCTGTAGATCGTTTCTTAGTTGAACAGGATCTCCTTGAATTTTCCTGATTTCAGTAACGATCTTGTTGCTGTTTTTGTAATCAGTGTAGACAGGTAAGTTCCCGTTGGTACTTCTCTGGATGAAGTATGTCTTCTTGCCGAAAGCTGCTGTTCCTACAACTTCTTGTGGGCTTACATCTTCGAGTTTAGGGAATACCGAGAATTGGCTTTGGCTATCGAAAAGGGCATCTAGCTCCGCACCCTCTGCGTCCGATAGTGGGCCCATTTTATCCATTTCTAGTCTGAGTTCCTCTAGCATTTCGCTTTCCGATGTGGATTGGTTAGGTTGATGTGTGTGGGTTGATTGTAGCCTGGCAGCTCCAATTGATCTTGGGCTAATGCGAATAAACTGTTTCGTGATTCTCGCAAGCATATTTTTGATTTCCTAGAGTACCGAGAGACGAGCGGGCAGTTGCAGTGTATGTGATTAGCACTCTTATATAAGCCAGCTATGGTGAAAACTCGTTGTTGGTAACGATGATGCTTGATGCCTTCATTACTCGGGTTCTTTTGAATTTACCTTCAGCATTACCTTTTTCAAAATTTTCAGTGTTAGTGTTGATACACTAGTACACCGCATAGTAAAATGATAATAGTTTATACATATATAAAGATTTGTCTATAACCTGAGATGCTGAGCTGCTGAATGTTCATTCAATGGGTCCATATTCTGACCATTTTGTCTTTACCACCACTGCATACACGTTTACCATCAACTGACCAATCAACTGTGAAAACTTCATCCTGATGACCGGGTAGATCGACCGAAAGCTTTCTAGTTTTGACGTCCCAAACTTTTAAAGTAGTATCTTTGGAACAAGAAACAAGTAGCCTACAGTCACTAGACCAAGCTACCTGGTACACACTCGCTACGTGTCCTCTGAAAGTAGAAACGAATTTACCATCTCTCCCATCCCATAACTTTATTGAGTTGTCGAAGGAGGCAGAGACGATATAACGGCCATCAGGTGAAAATGCGACATGGTTGACTAGCTTTTGATGGCCAGTCATTCTGGTGATTGGTTTTGTACCCTTTAATGGGTTCCATAGGTACATGGTGAAATCATCACTGGCAGTGACCATCAATTCTTCGAAATCACCTTTTCTTTTGGCGACCTTCTCGTAGTTTTGTAGAGCCTTCTGTTGAGCATCTTCGGGAGATGCTGACTTTTCACCCTTATGGTCAAAAGCACCCACTCTCAAAGCGTAATCTGTCGAAAGTGAAAGGTGGTTAACCCAATGTGCGTGTGATTTGAGAACGTTGATGCACTTACCGTTTAACTTCATGTCCCAACATCTAATTGTCTTATCATGAGAGCCACTGTATAACACGTTTCTACCACCCCATTTAATGCATGAAACTGAAGATGCATGTCCACTTAGGGTCAGAAGACACACCCTTCTTGTCGTGTCCCAGATTTTGATAGTACCATCCTTAGAAGCGGTCGCTAGTCTTGGCTTATCACCAGGCTTGACAAGGTGGATTGGTTCCCAAGATAACGAAGTAATCCACTTAGAATGACCTTTCAAAGCATCGCCGTAGGGTTTACCTTTACTGGCTTCCCATAGTCTGATTGTGTTGTCCATAGACCCAGTGGCGATCAAATCACCATCTGGAGACCAAGAACAACATAGAACCCAATTGTGGTGGCCTTGCAGCGTAGCTAGACGAGTTTGAGTGTCACAATCCCAAATACAAGCAGTGTTGTCACCAGCACCAGTAACCATCCGTGAACTGGTATTTGGGGCAAATGCAGAACATAAAATAGTAGATCCGTGGCCCGCTATGGCAGAAGACGATCTGGTCACTGGTTTCACTTTGAAGATAGCTCTTGGAGTGTAGACTAATGTCAAAAAGTCTTCTGTGGTTTTCAGCCCCGGTTTCAAAATAGATTGATATAAGTTGTCATTGATATCCACCATTTCATCTTCATTATTCTTATTCTTGTTACTTACCAAACAGCTGAACGTATATGGAACAGGATCCGCAGAGTCTCCATTGAGTTGATTCAACAACTCTTCAAGTTGTTGCTCTGAAATAGCGCCTGGAACTCTCAAAGAGCCCCCAACAGTTTCACCACTATCAAAAGCTTGGAATTTTATTAAAACATTTGGAAGGTCTTTAGGAATAAGGTCAACGCCGCGTTCTGCCTGTGCCTCTCTTCTTTGCTTCTTCGAAGGTGGTGGTAATAAGGTAGCCATGTTTTATGTCACTTTGTATATCTGGAAATTGACAATAATAATTTTTTATCCTCAAGGCTTTGAACAGAATGTCACTGTACTTTTTAGCAAAATTACTATACTGGCCTTGTTATAGCAGAATAGTATTTAAGTGAGCTTCTTCTTCTTAGCTACTTAATCAATCTCATCGCATCTCATCTCATCTCATCGCGTCCTACAAAGCTCTCAAAAGAATTTTCGACCTTTGAAATTTCTTTTAGCCTCGAACTACCGGGTAACCAAACCCCACATCCCCAAACATCAAGTCGCGACTTTATGATTAAAGTACACCCAATGTGTCAAGGCAGACACTGCCAAAGGCTGCTAGGTCCATACAAATAACATCTTACTTGTGGAAGTAGCTACAAATTATTTTTCTCTTCCAGATGAATATATCTAATCGATGTTGCAATGTTGAAATATATAATTAGAAGAGGCTATGATCTATAGTAGTTACAATATGGTTACATGTAAAATTATCAAAAGAGCGGATTCGTGTCGAAGGTGGATATAAATCACTTTTCGCAGTTTGTAGAGTCTGTGCTATCGCCGAAAGCTATTTTACGTATTTGGGTGATCCATGGGTCGAGAAGTAGTTCCATGGCTGTTGCTCTTTTGTTAGCATCTTGTATCAAACTCCTGCTGATAAATTTCCTACCCGCTGAAGAGATTTCGGATTTGTTTGGGAACTGAGGAAGATGGCCAGCTGCCACATGATACATTATAGCCCATTCATTATCCAGATTAGCCCAAGGACGTCTTCCTGTTACCATCTCGAGCACAACGCAGCCTAATGACCAAATGTCATCTGATCCAAACTTGCCATGCCCCTGACCGGTTACGGTTTCAGGAGCCATATACATCGGGGTCCCAATCATGTCTTTTCCACCTGTACTTGCTTTTGTGGAATCAAGTGATAATTTCTTCGACCCGTTTTTAGCTATAAGTTTCGCAGCTCCAAAATCAACATACTTGATGACACCGTTTCGGTCCAACAAAATATTCTCCGGTTTGATATCACGGTGAACAACACCAGACTGGTGCAAGCATGCTAAACCTTCAAGTAATTGTAGAGTATAGACTTGGGTCACCATTTCGTCTTCAATACGACCATGCTCAAGTAGGCATGCCAAAGAAGAACCCTCACAGAATTCCATAAATATATTGACTTTGTCCCTGTGAACCTCGACACCGTAGTACTGTACGATATTAGGGTGATTCAAGATTTCCATAACGCGCATCTCTTCCTTGAGGGAAGGGAATATCTGTTTCATGGATTTTGCGTCTTGTATTTTTATCTCCTTCACGGCTAAAATGTCACCGGTGTCCAAGTTGACCGCAGAGTATACGTTACCGAAGCTACCACTCCCAATGAAATTACGTTTCTGCCACCTAATAGACAGATTTGATATTGAAGATGCGAGAGATTTTAAGAATTTACTCTGGTTGTCAGTTTCGTCAATGACTTTACCGACAGAATAATGCCTCTTTGTTCCAACATCACTTTCCATTTCAAGAATTGCATTCATGCGCATTTCTGAATTAACAGCTAAAATCATGTCATCATCGGCATCATCTATATCGAAATTTGGTCTAGACTGCTGAGCGTTAATTCTTTCAGCCTCTCTTGCACCCGTAATATCGAAGTGTGAGATTAACAATGACATACACCCTGCTATTTTCTCTTTCAGTACCTTGAATTTTTTCTCGTCAATTCCTAGAATGTTCCATCCATTGGTCATTTGCATAGCAAATTCCATTGCAGGAACACACCATCTGAATGTCTCTGGATTGGCGGGGTCACACTCATCAAGAACAAAAGTGAGCCAGTCTATACTCATTTGTATCATTAAGCGTATGATAATGGCCTTGGTTTCAGGAGTAGCAACGTTTAATAGCAGGAAGTTTTTGGCAAAATCTTTCACGAATAAATATGCGATATTGAAGAACCCTATGTCATTATAGGTGGCAGTAATATTCTTTTGCACTGAAGAAAAGTTTGCTAAAACGATATATGTCATTCTGAAGTACTGTTTGTTGATCCGTTGAAGAGCAGTTTCAATGCTGTCAACGGCACATTTCTTCTCACGTATGGAAATAACGTCGCCCACAAAATGGTGAAATTTGTCGACTTGATATTCCAAAGCATATGTTGATCCTTGATTCAACAACACTATTGTATCTTCTTCAATATTGATGTTGAATTCTTCCATAGTCAAAGGCTCGTTGGTTGTCAAATTGTACATTTCCCCATTCCATACCATTGGTTTTTTGGGGCAGAAAACCAGAAGATACCCAAGCATCTTTAATCTATTTTCAAGTTCAACAAGGTCCTCCGTCTCTTCGTCAGGTATGGTAGTGGTGGCCTTACCTCTATTATTAATCCGTTGAGTAACATTGTCTTCCTGTATATGATAGTATGATACACCGTTTCGCATTTGTTTTTGTACGAACATTGCTTCAGGTAGTGAGAGATCTGCTGGAGGGTTGTAAATAGCCAAACTGTTATTTATGCCGACTTTCGGTATCAAATCTGACCCGATTTTTGCCGATTTGATTATATCCATAATTTCCTCGTCAGAACAGCCCAATAATTCTTCACTAGCAATAAGATAAATTCCATTTTGTTCTAAAATGCCCCCAGTATATATCAAAAAATGACCGCTGTTCTTTAAACCTTCCAAAAGCAGATTGTGATCCTGGATGTCATAACGAACTGAGTTTTGAAAGGCTTTAGTCAAGACATTGGAAAACCTATTCGTCTTTCTCTTAAAACTCCCCACATTTTCTATGACACCGACAACCCATTTTCTTGCAGAATCAGGAACTTCGAAGCTGGTAGTATTTCGTTGTTGTTCGATGATGTAAAGATATAATCGATTCAACAACCTTATAGTAATATTAACGAACCCTTGAGCTACCACAGTGCTTGCTCCAGTTATATAACATCCCAAATTTTTCAAATTTTCCCAATGAGCGAATAAAATCTCGGGCTCTTTGAACGTTCTGAAAGAATTTTTAGAACTGTCGATTAACTTCAAATGAAGAAGTTTGAACAAAAATTCTATGGCCTCTACTACTTTAGCGTCAAAAATCTCTGGTATTTCGATATTAGGTTTCCAACCAGATCTGTATTCTAATAGGGTATGCTTGATTTGAACAGAAAGCTTGATATACGTGCTAAAATCATCGATCATTTGATCAATCATCATCATTGTAGGTTTCTTGAGTTTCCTAGCGTATTCAAGTCTAATAGATATTATTTCCTGGATCAAACGAAGAGGGAACGTTAGCAGAGAGTAGAGTTTTTCCACAGGTAAAGGCAATTGCATTTCGTGAATGAATTTTTTTTGTCTTAAAAAGACCAACTTACATTTAAACATCAATGGCGCATGTTTGTAGAAAATCTTCTTTTGGAATATAGCCTCAATATCCTTCTCCTTCATAATTTGCTCTGCAAAAGATCTATCGTTTTTGAAGATACCATCAGTATCTAAAGAATCTTTTGTGAAAGTGACATCTAGATCATCGTTTTGAGTCCACTTCTTTAATGCTTCTATTTCGTACTGCAATCCTTCATATGAGTTTTTCAGAGAATTAAGTGTTTCGATCCTACTAATGAAATTGCTAGATTTTGTGATTGGTTTCTCAAGATTCATATGTGCGATGTTTTTCCAGTAGCTCATCACTCTGTAGTACTTATTCAGCAATGTTACTATATCTTCCATGATTAGTTCCGTTTCTCCTTCTTTCTCATTTTTGTAGTTTAGCACTTCTTGAAATACTGCATCAGCTGTTGCCTTTGCGTATTCCAAGGATTTACTTTGGTCTTCTACCGTTCTTCCATTAAACCAAGCTTTCAGTTCGATCCATATTAGGTCATTGTGATTCAGCATAATTTCATCGGGCTTACGTTTTGCTAGTTTTGTCTTCTCACTCTTGACAATTTCACCATTTAAAACACTGGAGAGCATGGTTTGCCATTCGAGCCTTTCTCTTACTAGATCAATGTTCGACAGTTGTTCCAAAATCAATTGTGTTTCAATGTATGATACCTTGGAGTCGTCGAGACCGTCTTTAGATCCACCCCTTTTAGTTAACAGGTTCAAGGAATTTTCAATGACCGAGTTGTCCGGGTCTACCGAACGTAGCCATTCCATTCTTTCAAGAAGAATCGTATCGTTCATTAGAACAAGCTCATCGTCATCTATTGAACGGAATCCCCTATCAGCTGCTGTTGATATGTTATTTCCGAACATCGCAGATCCAAGATTGGCATTCAATTTGCTGAGGTCGTTATCAAAATCATCATTCTCTTCGTCGGCTCTGAAGTCGTCATCATCTTCGTTACCAGAAGAAGTGATTCCTCGCGTATAGTAGTCATCAACAGGTTTATTTTTCATGGAGCTTAAGTAGAGTTGCTCATTGAGCACATATTGCTTTTGTAAAGGTTTGAACGATTTCATAGTGCTTGTAGTGCTAGTATTCAACGATCGTATCGATGGCGATGACACCGTTGGTGTTAGATTAACAGTAGTACTAGAACTATTGTGATGTGATGGGAAATATTGATCAACGGACGTAGAAATGGCCATCGGGCTTGCTGCATGAGGAGTAGAAGATGCAACATTTGGCGGCATTGGATATATAGGGGACGACGACGTGCCATCGTTTGCTTGGTTAAGAGCAAACAGTTTAGTACTTGTGAGCGAATTGGACCGCGACCTAGTTGCCAGTGCGGCAGACAGCTTCGGCGAAGTTATTGTTTTCATTTGAGTTGTTGTAGGAGTTTGGGTACCAGCAGATCCTGAAACGCTTGGCTTCCTCGATGACAACGCTGACGAACCGGCAGACGAGGGCGGGAATAATTGGCCCTGAGGGTACTGGCCAACGGAGATAGATGAAGGTACTGTGTTGAGAGCAGGCATTTTCTTCGTGTCCAGACATGCATCTGGAGGAATTGTCGATGCAGCATTTGATACACCGCCCTTCAACGTTTCAACTGAATCGTCACTGGCAACCGAGCTCAGCGAGTTCAAATGGGTCGTACTTTTTGAAGTCGACCCCGTATTTGCATTACTGTTGGAAGCGTACTTCGCAGAGTACCTCTGGAACTGCTCCCTCACGTACGCATCCTCTCTATTATCATGTCCGTGTGGCATTGCTGTAAAACCAATATTAAAGGAAAAAACCGTCAAAGGCTCGTTGGCCTAGTCTCTATAACAAAGCGCGTTCAAAAGTTTTTGGGCGCCTAAAATACTATTGAGATACCTCTTGCTGCGTTTCCCTGCCTCTCAAATCTCTTGATTTTCGCTTAATCTCAATGGGAAGAATGTGCCCTTAATGACAGATGTATGACAAAATACCCAAAATAACGGACTTCACACTGTACTTCGAAGTCTAATACACACGTGCAAACACACCGCCAATGTTCTCTTGCGATTTCTGTGTAGTTCCAAAGACTATTGCGTTGGTCCTGGCAACTAGTATACAGAATCTCCCTAAGCTTTCTTGAACTTGACCTTTAAATTTGTTTCGCTAATATGTTCAATTTTTTTTTTTCCTTCGATGATGTTGGTTTTTTACAAAGCTATAACATTGCTAACAATGGCCAGAATGAGTTTGAGTTGAATTACAGGTGTGTGAAAGAAGGATAACCTTTTGTTTGAGCGTATTAGAAGGGCTTTGAGGAAGCTTGGTACTCTATGGCAACGTGGTGTCAGTTTTAGGGTTTGTTGTGCAATTGAGTGTTGTTGGGTTTTTTTTTTTTGTTGCTTCTCTTCTTGATTTGGGGTTGCTGAGAACATATCACACCTTTATTCATGGAATTAGACTGGTGTTTGGAACAGCTATATGAGGGGAAACTGCTTCCTGCTGAGACCATCAGGGCGTTGTGTTTCAAACTGAAGGAATTGCTGGTACGGGAATCCAATGTTGTTCATATTAGCACGCCGGTTACTGTTGTGGGGGACATTCATGGGCAATTCCATGATCTGCTAGAGATATTCCATATTGGTGGTCCGCTGCCGTCAACTAATTACGTGTTTTTGGGCGATTATGTTGATAGAGGGCTGTACAGTGTTGAAACCATCACTTTGCTGATAGCATTAAAGCTGAGGTATCCTAGCCGGATTCATTTGATTCGTGGCAACCACGAATCGCGTCAGATCACTCAAAGTTACGGGTTTTACACAGAGTGTTTGAACAAGTTTGGCGAGGGGAGCCAGGTATGGCAGTACTTCACAGATTTGTTCGATTACTTGATTCTCGCATGCATCATCGATGATACCATTTTCTGTGTGCACGGCGGGCTTTCGCCAAATATCCAGACCATTGATCAGATTCGGATCATCGATAGAATAAGGGAGATTCCGCACGATGGCGCCATGGCAGATTTGGTGTGGTCGGATCCTGAAGATGACAGAAACGATATCACTTCGTCACAGTTCAAAGTCTCGCCGAGAGGTGCTGGATACACTTTCGGTAAGGCCATTGTGGATAAGTTTTTTAGCATCAATGGAGTCACAAAGATGCTCAGAGCTCATCAACTCTGTAACGAAGGGTACCAGGACTATTTCGGTGGGAAAGTAACTACTGTTTGGTCAGCGCCCAACTATTGCTACCGCTGTGGGAATAAAGCGTCCATCTTGGAACTGTACACACCGACAGATTTTTACTTCAACGTGTTTGACGAGGCTCCAGAGAATAAATTGTTGACAGATCCGATGCTCAACGACAAGACTCTACATTCATTCTTCGAAGAAGAGTACGACACGGGCAATGGTCAGTACGATGTATTTTCCGATGAGCACCAGGCAAAACATGCATTGAAGAGACAAGTTGACTACTTCTTATGATGAAACACGCCCACCAACACGTATACTACACAACTCCGAGTTAGACACTCTAATCACTGCTAAACTAAATATGCTAATCAGACGACAACAACATCGACGTCGTCGACTTTGTTGTCGTCATCGACTTCGTTGTCGTCATCATCATCTTCTTCATCTAGAGGATTTTATAGATAATCATACAAAAATACCGTCTCATACGCTAAAGAAAGCTATACATAATACAATTCTAAATTTGTCCCATCGTGGACCTCGTAGTCATCCAACGTTATATGATCTTTTAACACACTCCCACCTTTTTGCAGCACAATTTTTGACGCAGATGCGGTTCCTAATTGCATGCTCAATACCTTTTTAAAATCTCCAACTGTATCCTCGCCTAGACACTTTACACGCACCTTTTTCCCAAGACGATCGCTCACCAATACCTCGATCATGTTTACCGTTGTGCCCGCTAGCTTAACAACTCACGGATCTTCTTCCCTTATCTTTCCAACAGATTCGTTTGTTTTGGCGAACTCATCGATGTGTTAGACAATATAAGGTTGAATCTACTGTTTCAAGCAATTTCGTATCTGAAAAAAAAGAAGACATCAGGGCCCATCGATATATTAAGTTAACTTCCGCCACACAGGCACACAAGTAAACAGAATACATTCGCCTATTTGTCGATTTCTTGGAACAAGTTGAAAATTAGATTCTGCAGTAGCCGAGTGACTGATAGAGTTAAGGCGTTGCTCTTTGATATTGAGCTGACCTATGACATTCTGTGTTTTATTTGTGGACTCCTATGATTCGTTCACATACAATGTCGTGGAGCTTATAAAGGAGCAGGGGGAAGATATTGAGGTCATTACCATTCACAATGATACTTTCCAAGATTACGATGAATTCAAACAATATTTGAGACTATTTGATGCCATTGTGATTGGTCCAGGTCCCGGTAATCCCGTCAACGGGCCAAAAGATATTGGTATCATTGCTTCGTTGTTTGATGACTCGATGGTGGTTCCAATCTTGGGCATTTGCCTTGGATTCCAGGTTATGTGTCATGTGAATGGTGCTACCGTCGAACAGTTGCATAACGTTAGACACGGTCAAGTGTACCCTATTCGTGTTATCGATAACGGGAATGGATTGTATAACCAGTACCCTAAGACTTTTGACTCTGTTAGATATCACTCTTTACATGTGGTAGCAGACTCAGAATCGTCCACGATTATTCCATTATCTGAAACATTAGACGATGGTAAAAGTGTTCTGATGGGTGGGATGATCAGAGGTAAGCCTTGGTATGGGGTCCAATATCATCCTGAATCATGTTGTTCAGAACTAGGAGGGAAGTTAATTGCAAACTTCATTCAACTGGCAAAGGATTACAACGAAACTAGGAGCGATAGAAAAACCAACCTAGTGAACAACCAAACTGACAAATTACAACAGCATAAGCAACAGAAAACTGATAAAGAGACTATGTATGCATTAAGCCATAAAATTGATAGAGAGCCGATAATTCCAAAACCAGCAGGAAATGAGGACACAAGATCTAAAGTGAACGTTGAGGTCGAATCATTAAATGTCACGAAAGACCCCAAACTTACATTCCAGTTATGCGAATCGCTGGAGCAAAGCGATATACCTTTTTTCTTGATGGCATCCTCAACTATTAACGCTAATAGAGGAGAAATTTCCATAATCGCTTTACCAAGTCCAAAAAGCAAGGTCTTTACACACTATTCTCAAATAAACAAGACAACTATTCATAATTGGCGTGCGGAAGGCCTAAAGATCGATCAGTATTACGAAAATCTTCGTTCTGGGCATTCAGACGATTTGGTGAGTGTTTTATCTGAAAACAAAAATGAATTCTGGGACACGATTGGTACCTTTATGAACGACAAAAGATGCCCAGATCAGTGGGCTGATCTTCCATTTATTGGTGGCTTTGTGGGTATCCTAGGCTATGAGATGGGGCAATTTACAGCTGTCGACGTGAAAGAAGAGCTAAAGCCCAACGCCAAGCTCTGTTTTGTTGACAATGCTATACTGATTAATCACACCAAAGGTGAATTATACACAACAGGTCTAGACACCGGTTTCTCCAAGAAGGTGAGGGCACTAATTGAGAGTGCACTAATTAGCAAGTCTGACATAGACTGGCCGAAAGCGTTGCCACAAGGAATATCATACGATATTACTTTACCAGCACGACAAGCATACGAAGAGGCTTTTGAAGTATCTCAACAATATCTACACCAAGGTGATAGTTATGAGGTCTGTTTGACTACTCAAACCACTATTAAACCAAGTGAGGTCATCCCGCCTTGGAGAATATTCCAGACCTTAATTCAAAAAAATCCAGCACCGTTTTCGAGTTTCTTTCAATTCGATGACATCGAGAAGAATAAATTCGATCTCTGTTTAATCTCAACATCTCCAGAAAGATTCCTGAAATATTCAAACAGTAGCTGCGAATTAAGACCAATCAAAGGAACAGTGAAGAAAGGTTCTGGAATGGACCTTGAAGAAGCGACTTCGATACTGAAAACCCCTAAGGAATTCGGTGAGAACTTGATGATTTTAGATCTGATCAGAAATGACCTATACGAATTGCTACCCAGTGTAACCGTTGACGAAATGATGTCAGTGGAGGAATATGAAACAGTTTACCAATTGGTTTCTGTTGTGAGTGGTCACAATTTGAAAGAGTCAAAATATTCCGGACTGGACGTTTTGAAACATTCCTTGCCGCCTGGCTCTATGACAGGAGCTCCAAAGAAGAAAACAGTAGAATTGCTGCAACAATCAATCGAACCGCTCTTTGGAAACTCTACAAGAGGTGTATACTCCGGTGTCACAGGCTACTGGTCCGCCAACATGAACGGAGACTGGTCTGTTAACATCAGATGTATG
Source organism: Kluyveromyces dobzhanskii (assembly GCA_003705805.3). NCBI lineage: Eukaryota > Fungi > Ascomycota > Saccharomycetes > Saccharomycetales > Saccharomycetaceae > Kluyveromyces > Kluyveromyces dobzhanskii. The sequence goes on along the minus strand of PPJP03000001.1, from coordinate 74,622 downwards.
TATTCCTACGACCTAGGTAACACCTGGCAGATAGGTGCCGGTGGTGCCGTAACGGTTCTCAGTGATTGCGACGGCGAATGGAAAGAAATGTTCACGAAGCTAGAGAGTGCATTGCAGGTTTTCAATAACTAATAAGATCGTCTTAATTCATTCAAATTAGCATACGCAAGCATTTAAATCATTACCTACTGTAAATAAATACACTTTGCTATACACCCCATTTTGTAAATAGACGCACAGTTAAAGTTACCTGTTTGTGTACGAATATGATGTGGTTGCAAATCTTGTGGACCGAACTCGTAACTCGGGAATGCACTGCTTTTGCAATGTCGTATTAAAGGAATGCGGTTCATACCGCATTCCTATTGGATCTTATCTGGGGTAAGCACATGACGTTCCGCCACAGTATTGGGTATAGATCATTATATACGATTTGATAGTTTTACAAAGTAGGCAAAGAAATATGACAAGGAAGATTGTAGAATGCAAGGATTTTTGCTACTTTCTTAGATAAAACATGGGAAAAGATATGGTTAGTGCTGAGTATATTCGGATTGTGGGTTTGGATTTTTACGTTTAGTTTGTTTGGAATCATTCAATAGACTTGAAGGAGTAAGGCTTTGCTAACAATAATTCAGTTTTTCTTTTCACAACAAATAGAAACTTGTTGTTTTACGTTTTGAGTCAACGCAGTATCATATTTGGCCAGCAGCGAAACGTGATTAAAGTCCTAAAAATCGGATAGAAACTTCCAGTCATACGTTCCGAAGTACCTCTACGTTTGTTTAACCTTCCTTGTTGAACCGAACCAGTTTAGTAACGTAATAATAATACTGAAACAGAATCCATGACAACTACCGTACCCAAAATTTTTGCGTTTCCCGAATTCGCTGGTGTAGCAGAAGCGGTTGCTGACCATGTCGTACATTCACAGAATATGGCATTAAAAGACACTCCTAATGGTTCATCCAGCTCGAGACAGTCGAGTACACATATCTCAAACCAGTCGAGCGTTAGAAGCTCGTCATCAATGCCGAAAATATCTTCCGCTAGAAGTCTACGCAATAATAGTACGGCCGGAGTGTCTTCTGGAGGGAAACTGAAAAAGCCAAAAGAACGCCGTTTCAAAATCGCCATATCTGGTGGTTCTTTAATCCAAGTATTACATGAAGGGCTACTTGGAAGAACTGACGTGCATTGGGGGAAATGGGATATCTATTTTGCAGATGAGAGATTAGTTCCTTTTGAATCTGATCAGAGTAATTACGGACAAGCGAAAAGACAAATTTTTGACGAAATCAACACTGAAAAGTACGGCACACCAAATGTCTATCACATTGACGAGTCTCTTATAAATGATCCACAAGAATGCGCTGATCATTACGAAAAAATCTTGATTAAAGGTTTCGCTGGTAGAGACAGTGTAAAACTTCCAATGTTCGACCTTTTTCTACTTGGTTGTGCTCCTGATGGCCATATTGCTTCATTATTTCCCAACTTCCAAGAAAACTTGCGTGAGAAATTTGCTTGGGTTGTTCCAGTAGAAAATGCACCAAGTGGACCAACGAATAGAATATCATTAACGATTCCCGTCATCTGTCATTCCCATCAAGTTACATTCGTCGTAGAAGGTGCCACAAAAGCTCCAGTCATTAAGACAATAATGGAAAGGCCAGAAAAAAGTCTCCCAAGTAGTATCGTCAATGAAGGTGCCGCTGGACGTGTTGCGTGGTTTGTTGACGATGATGCATTGAGCGACGTTCTAGTAACAAAGAAAAAATACAAATTTCTAGTCACAGAAGATAATAGTTAAACTAATCTGTTATATAGGTATTGACCCCAAATTACTAAATAACCGCTTAGGTATTTAATATGCATGCACTTTTATAGGGATCTTCAGAGTTTTAATTATTGTTTGCGAATGAAAGTATTGCTGTATACAGAGTGTGACGAATTCAGTCACAACTTTCACAATTCCCGTCAAAATGTACTCACACCATGGAGAACTGCTGAACTTTTGCATAGTTTGGAGGATTTAGTCGTCTGTATAAGCTTTTTGCAGCCCATACAGGAACTACCGACACCACCAATATGGCGAATACCATTAGCGGAAACCGAGCCGTAGAAACATAAGACAAATCGAAATATTCCCCAAGGAAGGGAATGGAACCAAGATAAATGAAGAGCGTCAACACCTCGGTTATTGCCATTACCCTATTCCACGTATTAATTTCAAGAGCTACCATAATCAATTCGTTGAGAACTAGAGCGGTGAAACTTATGGCGACCATCTTGGTAAAGTCCGAATCGAGTAAACTGGTAAATGCCTGAGAAGCTAACTGTATAACACATCCTTGGAACACAGAGAGAGCTACCCACACGAAGAATGTTTTAAATGAAAGAGATTTACCTAACGTAAGCTCCTTATAAAGTTCTGGATAGAGAGTCGTCAAGGATTCATCGATATCGTGGTCTAGAGTCAAAGAAAATACGGGCGCCATCGTATAGCACGTAGCATATCCTACCATTAACCATCCCTTATACAATGCTAACGGTTCGAACATCGAGCAAATGGAGTAGACAGCTTGGCAGACAGATATGATCAAACCTCTATGGATAACAAATTGAGACAATTTGGCAGAACTTTTATATGAATTTCTTCCATGCCACAACAGAAGTTTCGTCAAATGACAGAACTGCGTAATCGAAAAATCAGCAGCCAGTGAGGCTTGCTTACCTTCTTTACCAACAATACCAACACCGACATCGGCGCATTGAATCATACTCACATCATTACCACCATCACCAATACAGCAGACACGTTTGCCAGTTGCTTGACGTATAAATATGGCGACATCTGCCTTTTGTTGTGGAGTACAACGACAAGCAACAACAGCTGGTAAATTCACAACAATGTCGAAAAACTCATCTGGGAAATGTTGTAGATATAAGCCAAGTGATTCCCCATCAATTAACAGACATGAGTTTTGATTCACTTGAAGATACTCTAAATGATTGAGCGCACCCTCTGGTTTATTCACTTTAGTGACGGTGTGGACGTATTGCCCTCTCGAAATCAACTTTGCTGATATGGAAACACATCTCGCTGTTTCAACCTTGTCACCAGTTAGCATCCAAATTTTAATACCCGCATTTCTTAAAAGCTCGATAGAGGATTTCACATCTTTCTGAAGCTTGTCTTCCACACCTGTCAAACCAAGCAACTCAAGGTCATTTTCCAAAAATTTCGTCACAACATTTTGCATATGGGTATCACGGTTCATCATAGTCAATGAGGCTTCTGAATACTCCTTCTCGAATTGCTCGTAAAGATTTGTACTCAATTTTTTGCGACCAATCACCAACGTTCGCAAACCTTCTCTAGCCATATTACTAGTTTCTTCTTCTAGCCAATCATTTCGAACAACAATGCTGGTCATTACGGTGTCTGCACCTTTTTGCAAGAACCAGTACTCTTGTTTCAGTTTATCAAAGATAATAACAGCCATACGTTTGGAATCTGAGTTGAACGGGAAAATCATTTTTATATCATACTCCAATTTCATTCCAGAATGATCATGAAATAGGGAGATTGAGTGACGATCTCTCCTGAAGAGCGACAAGCCGACAGATTCTGTGAACTTAACAATAGCTATTTCATCAGGCGATGCCGCTTGGTAAGTTAGCTCTCCATCTTCAAAAGTTGGTGTAACATTGTGGCATATAGCCAACGTTGTGACTAAATCAATAACACGTTCGGAAATATTTCTCCGTGTAGTGCCCGGATTGTTGTTAGGAGTTTTAGAGTTTATCGATTGAATGAAGTCAGTGACAATATCCATGGTTTCGCTAGTATATGATACTGTACCGAGATGAATTTTTTTTAATTGCATATCATTTTGGGTTAAAGTTCCTGTTTTATCGCTCAACAAATACTCTATACGTCCCAAGTCTTCAGGAATAGTACTTGTTCTAACAATGGTATCTTCGATTTGTTTATCATGTTCAATTTTGTAAGCATATACAGACTTTCCTAGATCGAGGTTAACCCTTAACGAAACAGGAATGATTGTAGAAAACAAAATCAAATATCTCATAATATCAATATACCAATCCTTGTTGTTAAAGCCTGCAAATCCAACGAGTATTATTGAGAGCAAAAATACACAAGCACAAAGAATTTTCGATAGTCCATTTATCTCTAATTCCAATAGCCCTGTTTTTACACTTGATTTGGTAGTGTTCAAAGATTGTCTGGTATCGCATCCCGTGTACACAATACAGCATATGCAAGCTGCAGATGAAGCAAGTACGGTGTTCTCCCACATTGTATTATCAACTGATAGAGGTGAAGATGTTGAATCCTTGTAAGTGATTTTTCCCAGGAAATTATGGATGGAATGTTCAGGGGCCGATGCGTTGATGGTTATGTTATTAAGCAAATCATCTTCTGTTAAAGATTGAGTCAATGGACATGCGAGACGTAGCTTCCAATCTGTTTCACCATCAAGTTGATCCGTTTTGATGAATGATTCTCCATTTGGTTCATTTGTCTGTAATACTACAACATCTGCCGGTACTCTAGATCCCTTCTTTAACCTGATGATATCTCCAACCTTTAGATCCTTGGAAGGCACAGGGCAAGCTTTGTTTACTATATCGTATAACTCGTTGTTAGCTCCCCTATCACGTTTCCTCCTATTTATGTCATCCATAGCCTCTTTTGACATGGTTACAGTCAAAACAAAGGCTAGTGGGACAATATAAGATGAAAGGTAACCAATGCGAAGTTGTGGGATTGCCTGTGATAATGCAACTACAAGAAAATATAAGTTGAAAAAGAACTTGAACTGCTCATACAGTATAATCGGAATGAATGTGAAGGGGTTATATTTTGCATTAGACACAACGTTTGACGGATACTTTTTTCTATCGTATATTGGAGTAGTTGCCGGGTGTATCTCTCTATGCGTGTTATTGTCATTCAGTTCATTTTTGGTCGTGTTGATGGAATTTGTAGAGTTGTATACCGACAGTGACGACGGTTTTAGTTTCGATCTCGCAAAGGAATTTTCAAACCAGCTCTTAGCTTTCGACCATATAGAATTATTAGTAAATTGTGCATTTCTATCACTAGTAGACAACAGCCTTCCGTTATCGCTGTGATTAAGTATTAATGGGGCGGTATCTGCATCAGAGTTTGACATACCAGTCTGTTGGTCACTGTGCATCGATTTCATCTCGAAATCCTCTGAGACAGTGTTGTTTTCCTTCCTAGGAGTACCTTCGTTTATTTGCAAAGACTCTAATGCGGCGTCCAAAGAATCTTCAAACTGGAGTTCAAACGAATCACGGTCTGAAGTATGAGCCTGATGTTGAATAGGTTTCGGATATTTATTTGAAATCTGCGAACCAGGAGGGGGTGAAAATGACATTGGATCTGAACCAATTCAGGATTCTATGTACGGAAACCCTTGGATTATGAAAGTACCTTCAATAAGAGGTTTTGTTCAATCCATATATTTGTGGTTCTAACTTTGGTTAATCTTAAAATCAGATTTGATAATTTAAAAAGCCCTTTTTTATTTTATTTACATTATTAGACAGGTAGAATTTAGAATTAACAAAGCCAAATATGAAGAATTCAATATCAAACGTGCATTCAAGAAATACAATCCTGACGTGCGACATCAATGCAGTGCTTCTTCAATGTATTTAATGAGATTATGAAGACAACTCTTTGATATATCTGTGCTGATCGGACATGCTAAAATTCGTATGTATATTACTCACAACTTCGATATTAGGTGGAGCCGATCTCAAAAGTCTGAAATACGATAGCAGACTGAGATACTAGTAGTAACAATAATAATAAAAGATTACATGACCATGGTAGTTTAAAAATAAGTATAAGTAAAAAATGAGGTACAAAATATGAGAATTAATGATAAAAACATGCTAACAAACGTCACGGTTGTGCATATGAATATGAGACGGCGACGTACCGGGATACATGTTGAACGGTAACAGCAATCGATAACAAATATCTCCGACCTGAGTTCATGATGGGTATCGAATAAACTGTTAAGCAACGGTTTATTTGACGCCTCTTTATATTTAGAGAGCAGCTGGAAATCTGTGGTCAAAAGCATTACCGATAAATCTTGTAGACCAGAGTACGCCTGGTTCATTCATATATGTAAAAGAGGATCCATTTGTTAACATTTTATAGTGACCTTTATTTTTGAATTAGATGACTTATTTGTTAGACTTCTTAGCATCCTTCTTTTCAGCCTTCTTGGCAGCGTCGGTTTGTTCCTTGATGACTCTCTTAACGATCTTTTGTTCTTCGATCAAGAAAGCTCTAACGATTCTTTCCTTGACGGCGTTAGCAGACTTGGAACCACCGTAGGCTCTGGAAACGGTCTTCTTGGTTCTAGAGACAGTGGCGTATTGTCTTGGTCTCAAAGTAGAGACACCTTGCAATGGAACACCGGTGTCACCACACTTTGGTCTGGTAGCCAACTTCTTGACGTGTTGACTACGCAAAGCACCACCTGGGGTCTTAACGACCTTAATCTTGTTAGACTTGGTGTTGTCTGTGATGATAATTATGTGAAATTGTTAGTAATTTTGGTTTCTGTATTTCATGTCATACGATTAGGTATAGCTGAAATGTCACGCCTGATTGGAGAAGTCGGTGTCTCGTGGAATTACAGGACTCGAACTTCTTATTACATTAGTGCGTAAGCACTGGACGGTAGTTCTCAATCTTCGTATCGCGCAGAGTGTTTCTCGAATTGCAGTTCATCATATTTGGTACAAAAAAGAACTACGCAGTAATCCATTGCTGAACATATTGGGTGACAGCATTACAATCTCGGACATTAAGCTGTTTCTTCTATAACAATATTCTCTCTCTGTGCTGTCAAAGTCTGAGTCGCTTTTGGTTTGTGATATATTCAGTTCTATAACGTTGTATCATTTTGGGGTATCACAAATATTTCGCTGTTTTCTTGTCTGATAATGCAAATGCTTAACGTCTTCCGGTTCGCGTATTGTATTTAGTGTACACTTCATTAGCCTTAGATTGATTTTTTCGTATTCCATAGTCTCAAACTGTTCTCGATCAAAGTGACTTATTTCATGCTGCTAATCGATATTCAAGCTCTCGTTTCGTCTCTAAAACATACATGGGTTTCTTCTTCTGAAAGTAACACGTTGGGCCATTGTTAGTTGATTCACGTTTCCTTCGCTTGGAGCTCTAATGATAATAATTACAATATTCAATGTAATCACTAGGCTTATAACACTACTAAACACTAGCTATAATTCAAATAATGTAATGATATACTGAATTTTCGAAAACTTCAACACTATTTCCCGATGAAACTATGGAAAGAGAAGAATCCATCGCTCACACGCACCCGCAGCACACCTCTCACTTGCGGTGCCAACAAGTTGCAGTGAGTGTCTTGCCAATGCGATGGGCAAGCGTGCCATCGCCTGAGCCTAGAGGTTAGGCTGGGAGGACACAGTAGGGGAGGGACTGCTCCTGCCCTTCTGGCCCCGGTTGGGGCCGAACAGGCCTCATCCACTGCCCAGCAGCCCTGTGATCCCTCAGTAGTGGGAGGAAGCCTGCTTGCTGGTGAGGCCAGTGTTTCCGCTAGGAAACTTTCCCCCTCCCCATTGTCTGGCGGCGTGGGAAGCTTCCAAAAGGCAGAGCATGACCCTGGGCAGAAAAAAAACACCTCAATTTTCTCCTAATCTGGTATTTTCGAAATTCGTGAAAATAGAATCTCAAAAGCTTCGGGAGAATACCTGAAACCCGTACATCCACAAAACAGTCCCATGTGTAGATTTCATTCCTCTCTTGGAATGCCGCTCATTCAGCTATATGAAAGGATAAGCCAACGCGATTCCCATTATAGCACTTAATTTTTTTTTAAGTTGTAGCCAGCCAGTAGTAAGTTCTGTTAGTCAGATAATGGAGTTAAGAGAAACCAATGAATTTGTTAGGGTAAGTGCTGCAAAAAATTGTATGAGACGGATTTGTGAAGAGTCTAATACATACAATATACATATATTCTCTACGAATTGGTTGGGATTTGTTGTAGGAATGTAACGAGGTAGCATGCGCTAGGCGGAAGACGGATTGTTTAAGTTTAATCCTTTTCGACGGCGATGACTTCCATTTCCAAATCAACGTTCAATGGCAAGGCCTTAGCAGCGATACAGGATCTAGCTGGCTTGTGGACGTTGAAGTACTTACCGTAGACGGAATTGAATTCGGCGAAGTAGTTGATGTCGGCCAAGAAAATGTTGACCTTGACGATCTTTTCCAAATCAGAGTTGGCTTCGACCAAGATGTTCTTGACGTTTTGGATAACTTGTTCGGTCTTATCAGCGATGGAACCTTCCACAGGCTTATTTTCCGGGGTGTATGGGATTTGACCGGAAACGTAGATCAAGTTGTTGACCTTGATGGCCTGGGAGTATGAGGCGGCTGGTGGAGGAGCCAATTGGGTCTTAACTGGGGTCAAAGTGGTCATGTTTCTTGCAACGTTCTTGAAGGCTTGTCTGAACATATCTTGGTACACTTTCAGCGAAAGAAATAATTGTACTAGACTGGGAACTAGATAGACTGAATCCAATTGTGCTAAACACCTTTATAACCAATATCAAAGTGGCTGTATATATACATCTTATCAATTTGGCAACAGGTATACCCTTTAACAAAATGATAAATGATGGTGTTTAAAGAATTCAAGATATAGGAAACCTGGGATTCTGGGTGGGTATACAATTCCGCATGTCCGGGTAAGATGCGATATCATATATTGTTGATCATCCATCCCCCCCCCACCAAAGTGTAGATTGCAAATTAGAGAACCGAACTAGGTTTATTTGTGAATATAGATAGATATATCATCTGCCTGGATGGTGATTGCGACGGCTTCGCATAGGCACCATTCAATCAGCGCCAACAGCACGCTCAAAGCAGCCAGGAAACACAGCGGTAAATCTCGTTCATCTCACGTTTACCATGTCTCGTGCCAGTAAGATAACGCTCGGACTAACTTCCTTATTCACCGTGACTATGGTGGTTGGTGTTCACTACGTGCAGCAACTTGAAAGAGAGACTTTACATCAGGGTCCAATCAAAGATGCGAAAAGAGTCGCGGAAAAAAGACTCGAGAAGAATGCGGGTTTAGACCCAGAAAAGGAGCGTCAAAAATTGGTGAATAAGAACGAGCATGAGTATCAACTTGAGTTGAGAAAAAAGTACGAACAAATGCAGCCGTTAAGCGGAGAAGTTCGAACCCAAGACAACGAACTGATAGAACCAAAGAATTGACATTCCTTTTGCCCAACTGGTACCTCAGATCGAAACATTCCCTGTATATACGACAATATGTAATGAAAAGAAAGCCATGAATCCACCGTGACCAACACACTGACAACTAATACTTTATATATGTACATTAACTTATGTTTCTGTACAGTCTTTGTCACGTGACCAATGTCTTTCCTGTGCGGAACTTCTGAAACCGAAAACCATCAAAAGAACATTAAAAAAAAAAAATTAAAGAGAGAGACAGAAGAATATTAGGGACTTCCTGTAACAACGTGTAGAAACATGGAAAACAAGGTACAAGGCCTCATATAATAAAGGCACGGCAGAGTGAAGCGAAGGAGTAGCAAGGCGCTAGATACACAATTTGCAGAAACACATTGGTAGTTGCTTTAATAACTACACAAATACCAACCACACACAGTTCAGTACGTTGTCGTTCCTGTTGTTCTTTTTGCCATTTAACGTTACTTACAATTTCTATCATAATTCGCAAAGGGCATACATAAGTGTATGCAAAACGGAGAAAGGGTTTGCAAGCCAACTAAGTCATATCTGTTCAAGGTGGAGAGACACATAGAAAAAAAAGAAAAAGGACAGCCAGCATTACAAGTAAAGACGCTGCTATTTAACGTTGAAAGAGATCTTGGGCTAAATAAGTTCGCATTACATGTACGCCCCTTCTCAAATTGAAAACATTACAGCACCATGTCAAGTTTGAATAATGCAACATCGCCCAGTTATGCAGAAACAGAACCGATAGAGATACCTGTTAATAGAGATGATGCACAACCGTTTGTTTCCTCATTGCAAGGATCACAAGCCAATTCGGAGGCTATCACAACATCGACCCGGCTTATAGATTCATCGAGTTCAAGCATAGACCAATACGGATCCGGAGGGATAACACCGCAAGAAATCAGTCAAAATATCACGAATTCGTATTTCGATCAACATAATATCAACTACAACAACAACATTTCCAGCAACGTTCATACTGACCCAGGTTACATAAAGCATAACGGTATGAGCCAATCGTTTATCGATAACCCGAGCGGTGTAAGTAGCTCATTGGAGTCCGGATCCGGTCCCCATCTTCGACGTTCAAATTCGTCCGGTGCATATCACCACGCTGATACAGAATCTGATTCGTCGTTTGTACACACACCTGTGAAGGCTATCTCCGAGTTGAGAGAGCAAAACTTGCCGATCATCAAAAAATCCGAATCGTTGCAATCGGACAATGGTTCCGAAAAGAACACCGAGACCTATAATCCTCAACAGCACCATATGGACATTGCCACATTTCCCACCAACAAGCTTCTTGATATGCTAACGGGGCTTCTTACAAAGATTATCAAATCCAACGACTCGTTGGGGTCTGCCCCAAGTCTTGAGACATATCAGGGCAAAAACGTGCCTCTAATGAGAGAGATTCTGAGCTTCAAGGGCAAACAAGTACCGGGAATCACTCTAAAACAGTACTTCCAAAGAATTCAGAAGTACTGTCCCACCACAAATGACGTCTTACTCTCGCTGCTGGTGCATTTCGACAGAATCGCGAAAAAATGCAATGCGATTGCACAAGAATACATGACTCCTGCTGCGTCTTCAACGAACAAGACTGCAGAGACATCCTTGCATCATCCGTCTCCACAATTATTCGTAATGGACTCCCACAACATACACAGGCTTATCATAGCTGCGATAACGGTAAGCACGAAATTTATCAGCGATTTTTTCTACAGTAACTCAAGGTACGCAAGGGTCGGAGGCATCTCGCTACAAGAGTTGAACCACTTAGAGCTCCAGTTTTTAATCCTATGTGACTTCAGGTTGATAATCAGCGTCGAGGAACTACAACGGTACGCTGATCTGCTATACAAATTCTGGGACAAAGAAACGCAAACGGCACAACCAGTACCACAGTCCGATGCCCCTTCTACCGCGTAATCTAGACCTACACACTAAAGTCACAAACCTCGCTTTTCCACGCGAGATCGAGATCCCTATCTGCGCAACGTAAATCGGGTCTCATGTTTATATAATTATTGTTATGTTAGTTTTTGTATGTTGGGCTTGGGCTGGGCCTTCTGAAATTGATTGATCTTTTGGTTTTGAGTTTTGGTCTGAGGTAAATCCCCCCCCCCCCAATATCAGCGGCAGCGCTATCATTCCCCGGTGCTTGTGGTTATGATGGGTTCAAGTGTATATTCGTTTAGCTTAGTTAAGTCGAAGGGCTACGCGGCGCGCTATTCCCGTACGGTATGATAGACCCTGCATTTCCGCATCAAACAATCGATCACAGCCCGAACGATCCAGGAAACAGAAAAAAACCAAAAAGAAACCCAAGAAGGAATTCACTTATTTACTTTTTTTTTTATTTTATTTTTTTTCTGCGGCACACAAACCGGCAATTCCGTGCCGAGCCGGCAGGAACATCGGAAAGAACCTTAATCGCTTCTGCTTCTACATGGGTATCTTTGCCAATCCATCAGGTTGTTCCGCTTGGCTTGACAGCTCACAGCGCGCGAGAACAAAACAACGCCTCGAGAACACCAAGTCAAAACGGGTCTCGCACCGATTGGCTAAAGAGTGGGTTGTTTGTTGCCTCTCGAATCGCCAGCTTATGCCTCTGTTTCCACGCATGGCCTTTGTAGGTTATGATCATCCCTTTAAATTTAAAACCTTGGTTTTGACATTTATGTCAGCTGCAAGGAAAAAACGGATAAAAAATAAACCCGTCATGTAGAAAACAATGAACAATGAACAGGCCGGGCCAAGCCCTGGCCAGCCGGCTGCTCGCCTCGAGAATTTGATTGGGAATCTGACTGTTTCTGTGCTTCCGTCTCTGAAATTCGGAGCTGTGGCAGGATAGAGGTCCTTGCGACCCTGTCAAAGGCCGGCGCAGACCGGTCGCGTGAGCAGCGTAATATACCCTTATCTCGTGTTGCTTGTCTAGCTGCATATACAGATCTTTTTTCAAAGCGAGCAAAAAACAAAAATCAAATGCAATTCAAAACGGCTCCTGTTGCATCTTAATTTCTTTTTTTTTCTCGCTTCTTTTCTTCTTTATCGTCAACACAACTTAAGATAGAGATGTAGAAACGGATGAAACCTCAAGTCAAGACAAGCCATACGGATTGGATTCTATCTCGTCACGGATATTACGACACTCTTGGTAACAAAGGTATCTTAATCACACGAAAATAAATTATAAACTTAATTAAAGAATTTATTACGGCATAGACCGTATTCTTTTTGTAGGACATCTCTTATCAGCGGAGTCAAGTTTGCATCATTGTTCTTGGTAGTACTATACTGGCACTCGGTGGATTTTTTCTTTTCACTTTTGTTTGTGCGAGTTTTCTAAAGTGGGTCAAGTAGATCTCGTTCGATTTCGATTACCGTCTGCTGTGCCGTGAGGAAGTGGATCGTTATCTGTTTTATCGCTAAAGCAGCTGCAAAGTCATTTAATTTATTTTTTTTCCAGTTCATCTTCATGTAGTTTTCCCCATAATTAGACAGTGGTGAACTAGCCTTTTTCTTTTGTAAAGCTATTTTGTCGTTTTGTCACATTTTCATATATAAGAAAGAGATCATAGGTACAAAATTTTTCAGGATGCGTTTAGAAATTTTTTTTGGCCCAGCCGTTGTGAGGGCAATAGGATGTAGTGTTTTACTTGTATGTTTTTCTAATTGTATATAGTTTCGGTTCGAGGAAATCCAAGGCAACCCAAGGGAACAACGTTATTCCAAGGTTATTATTGTGTTTGAATACATATCCTTCCAGTCTACTTTTAACTTTTTTTTCCCACTGTCAGGCTAAAAAAAAAGACAAGCTCTCTTCTTCTTCAGATCTCATCGCCAACTTTTAGTCCAAAGATGTCATCTTCCTCATCCAAAGAGGAATACGTCTTGCACGATGTTGAGAAGCAAGAAATTTCAAAGACACAGTTCAACGATGATCTGCAGCAGAGCGAGCAGGTGATTGTCGATTCTGCTGAAGTCACCAAACTCTCATGGGTCGACCATTTGGCTTCCAAATTGCATGCAGAAACCAAGGGTATCGAACCTATCACCGAAGAAGAAAAGGACGATGACAGTATCTTGAACGCCGCTTCTATGTGGTTTTCCGCTAATATGGTCATTGCTGCCTACTCTCTAGGTTGTGTTGGTACTTCTGTCTTTGGTTTGAACTTCGGTGAGTCCGTTTTGACCATCGTTTTCTTCTCGTTCTTTGGACTGCTGTCTGTTGCGTTCTTCTCTGTGTTTGGTGCCGAGTTCGGTATGAGACAGATGGTGTTATCCCGTTTCCTGCTGGGTAACGTCACCGCCAGAGTGTTTTGTTTCATCAACATTGTTGCTTGTGTCGGTTGGGGTGCTGTTAACACCATCGCTTCCGCATCGTTGCTACATATCGTCAACCACTCTGGTGCCAACTGTCCTCCTTGGGCCGGGTGTTTGATTATTGTGTTCTCCACCATCATCGTCACCTTCTTTGGTTACAGAGTCATTCACGCTTACGAGAAATGGTCTTGGGTTCCAAATTTTGCCGTCTTTTTGGTCATTATCGCTAGATTGGCCAAGTCCGGTAACTTCGATGGTGGTGCTTGGACTCCGGGTTCAACCACCGCTGCCGGTGTTCTTTCCTTCGGTTGTTCCATTTACGGTTTTGCTGCTGGTTGGACCACTTACGCTGCAGACTACACTGTCTACATGCCAAAGTCCACCAACAAGAAGAAGGTCTTTTTCTCCATCGTGTTCGGTTTGGCTTTCCCATTGTGCTTCACTTTGATTTTAGGTGCTGCCTCCATTTGTGCTGCTCGTAACAACGAGAGATGGAGCGAATTGTACGACAAATACTCTGTTGGTGGATTGTGTTACGCAATCCTTGTTGAAGATTCTCTATGGGGTTTCGGTTCTTTCTGTTGTGTTTTGTTAGCTATGTCCACTGTTGCCAACAACATTCCAAACATGTACTCTATCGCTTTAGGTACCCAAGCTATGTGGGAACCATTGGCCAAAGTTCCTCGTGTCGCATGGACTATTCTGGGTAACTTGGTTACTTTAGCAATCGCTATTCCAGCCTACTACAAGTTTGAAACATTCATGACCACTTTCATGGATTCCATTGGTTACTATTTGGCTATCTATAGTGCCATTGCACTATCAGAGCATTTCATCTACAGACGTGGTTTCAAGGGCTACAATGTTGATGACTGGGACAAATGGGACAGACTTCCAATCGGCTATGCCGGTTGTGCAGCCCTATTCATTGGTGCCTTCGGTGTTGCCTTTGGTATGAACCAAACATACTGGCAAGGAGAGATTGGTAGATTGATCGGCGAATTTGGTGGTGATATTGGTTTCGAGTTGGGTGCTGGTTTCGCCTTCATCACTTATAACATCTGCAGACCTCTAGAAATCAAATACACAGGACGTTAATTTAAATGAGATTAAACTCCAAACCTTTCCGTGACGAAACCTTATACTAATTATTAATTCACGGTTAGTTTATGTTTCCTGTCTTTCCTCTTACCCAACTACGTCAGTTAGGAAATCAGCATTTACTTCTTCTATTCATATTCCTTTTTACCTTTTTATAAACTTATCAGCTTATAGATTATTTGAATTTCATCAACGCACTATTATAACTTCCACGCAACCTTACCATGTATCAGAATGGCATGGCTCTCGTTTGGTTAATTTCATTACCAGGCAACTGTTTGGTTGTTGTGAGCCGCTTAAGCTACGCATTTTTAAGCTTTTTCAAGCTTTTTCATAAAGATTTGACAATTGTTGGTAAAAAACTAATATTGAATTGTCTATGTAATGTCAGCTCATCGGGCATAAAAAAACAAGTTGAGATGGTATTCAGGCTTGGCGACGTATTGCACTTTACCCATCTTGATCGCTTCCATGTCCCCAAATAGCGCTTGATGGACATTTTTCAATTCTTCTTTTACTCCACATTTTACGTTGGAGTATTGAGTGTGTTCACTGCCGAATTTTACATTCCGCAATTGTTGAAGTATGGTAAAACATGGAAAGCCTCTACCAATTTTTGGTTAAACCTTACATGCGCGAAGAGTAACTTTTGGCACTTCTATCTTCTTTCGACCCTGTTGAGCTTGTACAATTTGCTCGAAGTTCGGAATCTCTTGACACTCTGCGTGTTAATTCATAGCATACGCAGATTATATGAGTGTTGTTATGTCACTAACTGGGGACAGTCAAAAATACATCTGTCACATTATTTAGTGGGAATCTGGTTTTATACAACACTAAACGTTGGCATTTTTTTATATCATGATGAAACACAATACCCTCTACTATCAATGATTCTTTTCCTATTGTCGACTTTGGATCAAACAGCGAACCATGATTATTTATCGAAGCTAAAAAAGTACTCGCAACCGAGTTATGGTTTGTTCAAATACGTATGCAGTGCTCACTACTTTGACGAAATTCTCATTTACTTCTCGTTTATGTTAATGAACAGAGGCTCGCGGGTATTATTGTTACATTGTATAGCATGGATACTAGTTAATTTAGGAACCAGTAGTTTTGAAACTGGCAACTGGTACGTTGAAAATTTTGGTTATAGATCAAGGTGGTTTTTGATCCCCTTTGTATTTTAGTTATAATTTGCCGTTGAAATTCATTATTTAAGCGTTGAATTTATGGAACAGGATAGAAGTGTTGACACCACCGAATCCAAACGAATTGGTTAGCGCATATTCAACAGATGCATCACTCATCACATCTTTCTTTATCAAGTTTAACTCACGTATGGCTGTTGATTCATCTGCAACCTCCAAGTTAAGTGTCTGAGGAAACTTTCCCTGTTGCAGGGAAAGAATAGTGAAAATCGACTCCACTGAGCCTGAAGCTCCTAATAGGTGTCCAATATGGCCTTTACTACTGCTGACATACGGTTGCGTATCGTTGCCAGTTATCTTTCCGAAAACTTCTGATATAGCTGTACTTTCTGCCACATCTCCCAATTGAGTTGAAGTGGCATGAGCGTTGATGTAGCCGACTTGTTTAGCATCAATTTTAGCGCTTTTTAATGCATTTTCCATAGCCAGTTTACCTCCAGATCCGTCAGGTAAAGGTGAGGTAATATGGAAACCGTCATTGCTTAGCCCAATACCTTTGATTTCGGCCAATATCGGAGCGTTTCGTTCAAGAGCGGATTCCAAAGATTCAAGAGTCAAGATTCCACACCCTTCTCCCATGATAAAACCGTCACGTTCCACGTCAAATGGTCTTGTTTGGTGCTTTTTGCTGATGGTCTTGGACCTATAAAAGCCTGCAATAGAGATTGGGTCTATGCTGAACTCGTAAGAGCCACAAACCATAACATCTGCTAGACCTAATTGAATCAAGTTGAAACTTTCAATTATGCTGGAATTTCCAGTAGCGCAAGCCGTTGAAGGACAGCTAGAGGGGCCTTGAAGTCCATACTTTATCATAACGTTACCCATAGCCATATTAGGTAGTACACGCGGAATTAAGAAGGGAGAAACCTTCGGTTTGGTGAATAGAGTAGAGATAGCAGATTCCAGATCAGGCATTGATGGCATTCCAGTACCTATTACACACCCGACCCTTGTCTTGTCTATTCCATGGAAGTAACTATTTTCGTCACCATCTTCTATTAACTGTGCTTGCAGCAGCGCTTCTTTTGTCTTTTCCAAAACAATCTGATGTGCCGGAGTCATTCTCCGTTGGTCACATTCTGGAAACGTATCTAGTGGGTTAGCATGCAGTCTGCTCACCGCTGTGTCCAATGGGACCAACTTTTCAACCTTGGCAAAGTCATCCTTATTATGAAGATCACTTAAGGCTATAAGCGATTGCTTCCCAGCTAGCAAAGCAGTCCATGACTTCGACACGTTTGAGCCAAGAGGCGTATATGCACCCAATCCTGTTACCACCACACGCCTGAGACTCATATTCGACTTGTCAGGCCTCAAATAGTACCAACTCCAAATAATTAAAATCTGTGTTCAATTTCCATAGTACTTGAAATAGGTTTTCGTCAATTTCCCTATATGAATTTTCTTTAACAAGGTACTATGTGCCGACTTACGTATACTGAGGTAACGTCAAACTGGAAACGACATTAAAGCGTGTTAGCCCAAGACCAAGGTAGGTGGGTAGGTGTCACTGTTTAAAACGTAACGGTATAATACTAGTATAGTATGATGTGTATTATCACTAATAACACTCTATAAAAATTAAATTTCTTATTAAATGATCCATTACAGCTAACTTGCTGCAATGAATATGATGATGCAACTGTGCAGAGTAGAGAGAGAAAAAAAAAATATTATCTTCTTTGCAATGTTAAGAAGGTTTATTAATGTGTATCAATTCTATCATGCACTTTCCCTTGTTCCACCAAAGAAGCCCGCCTACGAAAATAATGAGAAAACCTGTTTATAAATTTTTCGAATCAGGAAGGCGTCAGCTTCATCTGCAAGAAGAGGGAAAGGTGGTTGAAAACGATGACCCTCATGGACACTGCATCAAAGGGCTCCGGTAATATACAAATTCTGTTGGGGGGTTGGAGTGGAGTTTGACGTTCTGTATTAGGCTTCAGTGTTCGACGCGGAAGTGAACGTAATTAAATGATTTACCACTTAAGTAGATCGTCCTTGGCGTACAAGTATTCGTTGAAGACGAATTCGACTTCATCGGTTTCTGGGTTGTAACCAGCAACCTTCAAGGAGTTGTGGTCCTTGACGACGATGTCACAGCCCTTTTCAATCAAGAATTCCTTGGAGAAAGTGGAGGCGATACCGACGATCTTGCAACCAGCGGCCTTACCGGCCAAGATACCAGCTGGAGCGTCTTCAAAGACGATGACCTTGGAAGAGGCTGGGTTTTGTTCGTTGATTGGGAAACCCAAACCGTTTCTACCCTTTAAGTATGGTTCTGGATGAGGCTTACCGTTCTTGACGTCGTTGGCGGTGATGAAGTTGGATGGTCTTTTGATACCCAAGATGGCGAACCATTTGTGGGCCATTTCAAAGGTACCGGAGGTGGCGACGGCCCATTTTTCCTTTGGAAGAGCGTTCAAAGAGGCACATAGCTTGATGGCACCTGGGACTTCGATGGCGTGTTCACCGAACTTCTCTGGGATCTCACCTTCCAACTTGGTGACGTACTCTTCGCTGGCGTAGTCTGGGGCGAATTGCTTGATGACGTCGTAAGTTCTCCATCCGTGAGAGATGTCGATCACGTGCTGAGCGTCGAAGTATGGCTTGTCCTTACCGAAATCTCTCCAGAATTCAGCGATAGCTGGCTGAGAGATGATCAGAGTACCATCGACGTCGAACAAAGCGGCGTTGACTTTCAAAGAAATTGGTTGTTGGGTAGCGGAAGACATTGTTTTTTGTATTAGCGTTGTGTTTGGATGCTTACTGCGGGATCCGTAACCTAAAATATCAAATATCTTATAACAACCTCTAAACAAGGATGACTCTTGGAAACCAAATTGACCATGATTCGATGCCCTTTATATATTTTCTCAAGCGGTCATGATCAGCAGTGACAACTGCAACCGTCTGAAACCTCAACTGCTGCACTTCCCGTTTCTTATTCCTGCAACGTGCAAGAAGATCAGGTAGTCACTGCTAAAAGGACAAAATGCGTGCCACCAGGTAGACAAGACAGTCATTCCGAACCCACTGCTTGTGCACCATACCATACCATTTTACTATGCCATGCAACAAAGAAATGAGAACAAGCTTACGGAAAAAAAAGCAAATCCACAGCACACCATAGTAAAAGAAAAAAGCACGGTACACACAGGATACGGGGTTTTGTCACATTGGGCTGAAACAAAAGAAAGGAAACAGGGCCGGAATGCTGGTGATGATTTTCCATGTTAATACGCAGCGCTGACGAAGAGGAAGTGGACATTCGTCACCAGAGCCAAAATTTAAAAAATGGATCAAAGAGTAGCAGCCCACAGGAATCCCAGAAGGAAAAAGAAAGGACAAAGGTACGAGCCAGCTTTTTTTATTTTCTCGCTTTTCGTTGGCAACTGGTGTGGACAGTGGCAGTTGGCAGAGGGACAAACAAGAACGGTGGGATCTGGGCTTTTTTTTTTTTTTCTTTTAGCCGCACGAGGTGGACAAGGGCCAAAAAGAAAAGAACGAGTTTGCCCGATTGTCCTCTTGCCCGCTTGTCCTCTTTTTCTTTTAGGGACAGAATTTCTTTTCAACGGCAGGGGGGACAAGAGTTTGAGTCTCTTTCCGTTGCACAGGGTGCCTTTTGTGAAACCATGCTCCGATTATACAAGGGTATCGGGGCAAAAGAACGAACGTGGAAGGGACTTTGCCAAGTGTGTGGTGAATCGAGGGGGAGGTCACGTGGAGACTCTGGCCGGGTGGCGCTCTGTCCGGGTAATCGGGTTTCTCGTTACGAGCAATGCAGAGAGTAGTTCTCTTACTTCACATACCTAAACTTGACATTATAGAAAAATACAAATTGTGCAATTGTTGTATTTCAACGGTATCCTGGGTTTGTAAAAGGAAAAGACGAATAGTTTATCTCTTTTCCCAGGCACAGGGCACTGAAACGCTGCTGTAAGAATCACTCCCCTCAGCAACACTACTGCTTCCTGTCATGTCGTATTCCGGAAACACCGTGGCTCAATTGAAGGATTTGTTGAAACAAAGAAGCTTATCCACAGATGGTTTGAAAGCAGACCTAATAACAAGGCTACAGGAAGACGATTCCACGAAGAGTGGCAATGGTGCCGCTGCCGAGCCAGCTCCCCTGGCTGAAGCAGAGCCAGCTCCTTCTGCTACGACTGCTGCCAACCCAACGGCCTCATCGTCTATTCCAGAAGCCGCCCCAGAAGCTGCCCCAGAAGCTGCCTCAGAAACCGTTTCACAAGCCGGTGCAGAAACACAGAACGATTCTTCTGTCAAGGAAGACGCTCCAGAAGAAACTGCAGCCGCTGGAAAACCAGAACTCACGCAGGACCAATTGAAACAGGCCGCCATTGACCATCTACTGAAAAAGATCCATCGTGCTGAAAAATTCGGACAAGACGACGCCGCGCTCAATGACTTGCAAAGGCAGATCAACCGAATTGAAAAGTTCGGCTTGGACTTGTCTACGCAATTGGCCAAAGAACTGGGGTTCGGTAAAGGTCCCGACGCTGCTGTCGGCAAACCAGACAGGAAGCCGTTCAACAAGAAAAACCGTAATAAATCGAATAACAAACGTCATTAAATCTATTACCGACTTTATCGTGTGACTTTCGTAGTAAAAGAAGACCCCCCGATGTGCCTCTTACCCATCAGGCGTGGAGTGTGGTTGATGGAATAGAACTTCCAGCGTTCTGGAATTGAAAAAGATCATCGGGGTCTAACTGGGAAATTACATATGTAAAGAAAAAAAAAAAAGTCACGAACACTCCTCTTGCCATACCAGTGTGTAAATGCCCAACTGATGAGTTTCCAACCATCGTTACGGTCAAATAGTAATACCCTTACATATCATCACTTCAAATGCAACAAAGAACGCGGTGTTTCTAACATAGCCGCTTCTCTCCACACACACACACATAAGGTACTTACAGTAGCCTGAGCTAAAAAAAAAGACGTCCAGGATGCCAAAAATAGTATAAATTTACGATATCAAGCCACAACGAAACACTAACTAGAAAAATAAAACTTTAACGATATCCTAAATATACACATACCCCGATAAATTCTGCGCTCTTACTGTCAGTTTTTTAACGCTATCTCAGCCATTCTGTACTCTTTAGGTGCTGAAACAATACAAAGTAGCAAGCCTTTAAGCATCAACTGAAAAAGTTCCAAAAAAAAAAACTGAAATAAAATAAAATGGAATCCTAAAAAATATATATATTTATAGTTAGTAATTGCACAATTTCATAGCAAGAGAACAGGGGAAAAAGAGACACCGCCAGCCAACAAAACAGACACAACTCTCGTACTCAAATACGAAGCCAAGAGTTCTTTCCACGCGTCTCATCAGAAAAAAAGTCACATATTGGACAGCATCAGGTCTGTTGGGTGTGTGTTTTTTTACCAGCGTTTTTTAAAAGCTTCTCTACCTTAGATTGAATTTAAAAGACCTTTTCCACTACTCTGCCATTCTTTATCAAAGAGAAAAAATACTACTACACAGCCCTAAATTTTGGCCAGGCGTTTTTCTTTTAGGTTTTGTGTCTACCATAGTCTGTACGGTCTGCTATTGTGCTTCGGAACAGATAAACTGCTTCAACCACTAGAAAGTTTTCACCTTTGACTATAACAGTGCATTCCGGACCTTAATTTTTTTTTTTTTAATTTTTTTTGGGTTTTTCCTACAATCATCTCGCTTTTTTTTTTTCATATATTACAACCAAAGCATTATCACGCAGAAAAGCACTTAGAAACAATAAGAAAAAGAAATACGAGTCAGCCTAAGTCATACAATGACACATTATACAGGACATCCATACATGGAGCTTATGCCTCCGGAGTTCATGAGCGTGCATATACGAATTGATAACATACCACAGGGCAAAGACTGGAAACAAATTCGGTACTTTCTTTCCAAATTCATTCTGCGAAACCAGATTTTGAACATCAAAGTTTTACCCTCGATGCCCACAATGACGCCGCCGTTTATCCCTATTACTTCGTGTATATGTGTTCTACAGCCGTCTGTCGACTGGAACAATTTACTCTTGCAATTGAACGGATTCCAATGGGAGTACCATACACTAGGAGCGATTTTGTTGCCTCCGTCGTCGTTGACAGCACCGCTCCACCCTAGGCATGGGTCAGTAAGCTCTCATATGCAGCCCCAACATCAGGTTCCGCAGCATTCTATTCGTTCTCATTTGCATCATATGGGTGTACCGGCCGGCGGCCCCATTCCTGGACTTATTCCTGGTTCTATCCCAGACGGCAGACAACGATCTTATTACTCGCCACAACAGTCGCAGCCACCGAGAAATCAACAGTCTCATTCCCAGCAACAGCAACAGCAACAACAGCAACAGCAACCAAGAAAATTGAAGCAGTTGTTCAATGAAACGTCATTCAGGAAACAGATGTCGTCTCGTTCCATGTACCAAATAAAGTTTACCAACTTCCCACCCTGCCTTCATTGGGATGAAATAATCAAGTTCAAAACTACTGGAGTTGCTGGACAACATGTGACTCGTGCTAGCGACGTTCCAAGCCTTATTGTCAAGACAACAGAACCAGAAATATACGGTAAATTAAAATGGACGATGTTGAAAGACTTCATCAAATTGAACTGTCCTGAACTATTCGAGAATACCTCATCATTCGAGTTCTACGTTGGAGTTTACGAATCAGGGGAGTTGGACGTCGAAATTCAAATCAAAGAGGGTAAAAACGAAGAGGTCGTCGTTTCAGAGGAAGGACCGGAAACAGGAACAGCTATCAAAAAAGAGGAAAACTTCAGTTCTGATCACGCAGCGGAAAAGTGTAAAGAAGACGTTCGCGAGGGAAGCGGAGATTCCTCGAGTGATTCCCCGGATGTAGAAACATCTCCAAAAACTGTCCGTTCTGATGTAAAAGATTTAGGTGAAACTAAAAAAGATGTGATTGCTGTCTCTGAGACAGACTCCGACAAACTGAAAGATGTTCATTTGCAAGAACACCAGGAAACAGAAGAGTCAGAACACAAAAAAAGTGAGGAAGATTCAGTTCAAACAGATAACAGCAACGGATCCACCGAAAAGTATATGATAAAAGCAACAATCTATGAAGCTGTCGTGGGATTTGTCAATTACGACAAATTTTTAAAGTGCTTGCATACTTTCCAAGGCAAGGAGTATGGATTAAGTCACAAGTTGGTTTTGGAAGCGCTAGAAAGTATCGAGCCTAATTAAAAAATTTGTTCTGCAATGTTAAGCAATCCCTAACTAATCAACTGTGCGCCGAATCCTGTTCATTTACTTCCTGGATATATATTGCTCAGGTTAAACTACTTAAATACTGCTGCAAAAACATTCCCAATGATACCCATAATTACACATTTGTCATATCCGTATTTTCCGATTCTTCGTGTTGATGAATACTTGAAAATGCATCGGAACCAATCAATATCGTTATCAAATCACATTACACTGAACTTGGGTCCGATACTTTAGAATTTTTTTTCTAATTTCCAGAGAAGTTCGGTGCCATTAAGAAATCGGTAATTATAATTTTATAATTTGTAACATTACTTATGTACGCATTTTCGTCTATATGACTCTATAATAATGGTTGGAATACCGGTTGAGGTAGTCCGTTAGCGAAATTTTTACCGTGTTTGTTGGGTATTGATGGCGGGTGTAGCAGTGGGGGAAGGGAAGATGCCTCCTCTTTCTTGATAGGGTTTATTGGTGAGGCAATCCTGCTGATTATATTGTCTAAAGTTGTGATGCAAGATTTAGAAGACCCTGTGTTCTCTGCAGCGACCTGGGAAACGCTACTGAGTATTTGTAAGCCACTCAATGAAGGGGTACTTGAATTTGTGAGTTTGGAGTGGTCATTGATCTCTAAAACGATTTCTTCATTGGTAAACCCATTCAACAAAGATGCTAAATGAGCGTCATCCTTTATAATTTCGTTACGGTGTAAAATTACAAGTGAGGATATCCTATCTCTATTGATTTGGAAAAGGCTTGAACTGTTCTCCAAGATTTCATGGATTGTTGGAGCTCCGTTACTCAAAAGATGAAAAACGAATCTTTGTTCCCTGTCACCAAACTTGATAACAACCTTCTTATTCATATCCTTGTTTGCACTTTCAGGTTTCAGTGGTAAAGATGCGATGACAGCACTTTTAAATGCGTCAGTTCCACTTGATGTTCCCTCTTTGCAAACTAAAGGATATTTTTTCAAAATAGAGTCATGAAAAATCTCCGTTAATGGGTAGACACAAGGATCAAATCCAAAGTCTTTTACAACACCTCCAAGAATGAAATTCAACAGCTTCACTCTCCATTCTAAAGGTAGTTGGTTCAAATTACGTTTTGTACCGCTTCCTATAAGTCTGATACACATCTCAGATAAAGAGTCAGGGGATGATAGCTTATCATGAATGTAGTCTACCGAATTGATGGACAAATTGCTGAAGAATTTCTCTAGCACGAAGGAAATGGATGAAAATATTACATGTTGTCCCAATTTCAGTAGATTGTTGTTTTCCTGAGAATTCAAATTTGAAGAAAGGTCTATTAGAGTTTTCGAATTCTGGAAGAAAAACATTAGTTTCTCTTTCAAGAAGAATGGAATTGTATGCTGCACAACGTCTTGTTGAGTTGAGGAGCCTGAGTTCTCACTACCCGTTTTCTTATCCTTCGATAAAGCCAGATTCAAAAGAGAGAAATCATTAGTTGATAAGGCCAAATCAGCAAGGTTTGTTTGATTCTTTTGTTCATTCTCTTGTTGCTGCTGTAAGTTGATAGGGTTCGTAGTTAGATCTTTGATCACATCTTTCATGAATTCGTCGTAGCTCTGCTTGAAAGTGTTAGAGTTATTCAACTGTTGATGTAGTGAAGTAGATGACTTGTACACCATGCGAATAGGTTTTGGTTGAATAATCGGAGCCGGAGGATGTACGATATTGTTGAAAGAGGCAGACGAACTTATTTGGAGTGGATTGCCGTTAAGTAGCGGTGTTTGAATAGAATGATGATGAGATGGCTGTAATGGTGCATGTGACGCCGGAACAGAAGATGGAGCGGATGTAGTTTGCGATGCAGTAGAAGGAGTCAAAGTTGAAGGAATTGAATTATGCGAGTGGACAGGAGAAGTGGTTCTCGAAATGAGGGATTCCTCGTCAGAAGTACCGCTACTCAACTCAGATCGTTTTGTTCTAGTTTTCGTGGATCTTTTTCGATTCCGCCTGACCGACTGAACAGCGGCTGTAACCAGCTTCTCGAATTCAGATGAGGCTACAGTAGGGTATCCGTACTCGGTCCTCAATATGTTGGCGATTTGTCGAATATTTTCATCCTGTTCACTTGCTTTTCTTTCACTCAAATTGAATTTATCTATCAACTCAAGTCTTCTCGAAGAGAACTGTTTCCACTTTTTATCATCTCTGAAATTCAGTTGTTCCCTTATTTGGTGTGTTGTACCGGTAGGTTTTTGAACTTTGTTCATTATTACCTAAACGATGAGTATGATTCACGATGGCCGTGTTTTTTTTTTTAAACAAAACTTGCGACCTCTCGTGCAGTCTTACTGATTTAAGAGCAATTCAAGGTAATACTTTTATAACCCTGCTTCTTAAACCACCTTTTGCGCGCTGGTGTCTGTTTTTATTTGGTTGATTTTTAACGCTTCTCCGCTAATTTATCGCAATACTCAGAATATATGATTAAATCCAATAATTGAGTCGTATTGTGCTTCGTTTTTAGATTTTCAAGTTTTTTCAAAATCTTGGTTGAAGAAAATCAATCTGTTA
The DNA here is from genome assembly GCA_003705805.3 of Kluyveromyces dobzhanskii. NCBI lineage: Eukaryota > Fungi > Ascomycota > Saccharomycetes > Saccharomycetales > Saccharomycetaceae > Kluyveromyces > Kluyveromyces dobzhanskii. Next base: position 48,788 of record PPJP03000001.1, on the reverse strand, counting down.
TACAGAATAGAGAGATGGAAATCTATGATGGTCGTCAGTAAAAAAAACTGAAAAAAACCACGCAGCAGTAGCTGTAGCTGTTGGTTATCAATGCTGGGGGAGGTCGAAACTTATTCTTCTCACGGCCACTAGACAAGTAGTATGTGTAAGTTCGATAGTATTTTTTTCACCTTTTGCTGGGAAGTACTCTGCTTGTGACTCCCGGAAAAAGAACTCCTAGTAAAGTAAGCGAAGAGATGACCTTTGAAACTGGAATAGCCTTGCAAAATAGGTCCTGGCCAAACGTTTACTGCTGGTAGACTTTGGACCGAACAAAAAAACTAAGTTGAAGACACAATGAAACGATGAACGAGTGTTTTGCTCTTCTATACTTATTCGAAATGCAAGTATATACCGTTGTAAATTTCTGCCTCGAATGAGTCGGTTTGTGGCAAGAAAAAATGCTAGCAGTTGGTAAGGCAGAAGGAAGCTCGAGCGCAAACCAGTCAATCGGAAGAATCAGAAAATATATACTGGGCGCACGAATCAATAGCCGTTTCGTTATGGCTATGGCGAAGGCCCTGCAAAAAAATTCGATCTACGAATCTTATTAATCATCTTCAGACATCCATATATATATTTGAAATCAAGCTTCGGAACAACTCTCAGTCAAGTGGTTCCAGTGACCACATTGCTAGTTGGTGTTCGTATGTGCGTGTGTGTGCGTCAAATGTTTTCTTTTGTTAAATCATCCTGAGCCAACCCCACTATGCCCACCAAGGCGACTTTGACATAACGTAATTTCTTTTCGTTCTAACTCTCTGTGACTACAATGAGTAAGTATGCGCTGCCAAGCGCATACTTAGTCGTCTGTCTGGCTTTTGAGAAGAAATCAGAAAAAAATTCAGTAAAGCCTACGACTTCTGGGCCATAACGATGCTTTTGCAGAGCCAGTTGGAAGTCATTACGAACCTTATAGTTACGGCAACAGTAAAGCCGGAGCTGCGTTTCTTTACACCCAGATGGCTCAAAAAGATGCTTGATTCAATAACCCCATGCGAAAAACTCAGTACATCCCACCGAAAAATCCTACAGTTATGGCCTCGAGGCTGTATTTCAGGAAGAGGTATTTTTTTCGAGGTTAGATTTATTTTTTTTTATTTTTTTTTTTGTTTGAACCACGATGATTCTGGCGAAAGAGCGGAAGATTTGATTCCAATGGCGGCGGCACCTGCCAGATGGTAGAGCCCTTCCTGGAAACCGAACGTATGATTGAGCCCGAAAGTATGCGTTATGAGGTAAGAGAGGGAAATTACAGGTAGTTGTCTGGGCAAAGTGTTGATGGGAGAGAAAAAAAGGCGTTAGAGGCATGTCCACGCTCGAGGTTAAGAATATATAGAACGACAAGACTCATTTTCTCTTCCGCCGCTTAGAGTCGTTCGTACTGCTGGTGCATCTATTTTTTTTTCTTTTTCACGTATGTTTGAGTCGGGCTACTAAGGCATTGTCAATTGTAGCCTTCAATTGCATGAGCCCTTCCATTTCCGTTTCTGTTCAGAGATTCAGAGGGGACAGCGTGCTATGGCATGGAGCATTCCAGCAATAGGGGCACGTCGCTACGTGCTGACGACTGTTTGTTTAGCTTTCAGCTTGACGTGGAAGCTTCAAGAGCTACTGCTGCAGTTATTTCTACCTTTGAATTTCTCTTTCGGGAACGTGACGAAAATCAAGCACGAACGTAATAGGTGAGAAAGAGTCCTCAGACTGGATGCTCCATCAAGTGATCACCAGTGGGCTGGGTGCCTCTTGCCCTAAAGACTCTGCTCTTTTGATGAGTCAGATCTCGTTTACCGAAAGCAACGGAGCCTTTGGAGCCAGACCTCTAACTTTTCTTGGTTGAAACCTTTCGTTTGCACGTGAAGTGCTGGTATTTGTCCCTCGCCTCTGTCAGCACATGTAGCTTGGCGATGCAAAGTCCATGTATGGGATGAATCAACGGCGGCGATAAGATCAACGAAACGAAAGAAGAAAAAATCCGTCGTATAATCCCATGCACGGAACAGTCGACTCAGTGCTTCGGAAAAACTAATGCTTCTTTTAGGTCTTCTGTCCGATCTGAATGGCATGATGATTCTCCAGCCTTTTCTCAATAGCTTTGTCTGTGAAGGCTACAACGAGAGAAAAAACCTAGGAACTGAATACTCGAAAAGGCAACTCTGTACGGAAATTTCCACGACATCCACTGTGATTCAATGGAGAGGTTCTTCCGGCACGCGCATACGTGAAGTGACCAAACCATAAAACTACAACGCCCTTTGAAGGATTCTTCTTGCTGAACGGTACGAGGCGTTTTTGGACCGGAATCAACGGCTGTGCCGTTGGCCCATATCCTGGTTGGCACGAGAAGAATCTGATGTCTGAAATACGAATTGCATTTCTTTGGCTTCCAGTGGTGCCTTTTGAATTACAGTTAGTTTGACATTCAGTATCTGACACAATCAAGGGCTGGATAACGTAATTGTATAATGAGATAATATTCCAAAGGTTGGTGGGTTATGCTACTTGTAGAAATAATAATGGTATAATAATAATAATAATAATAGTAATGGTTGAAAACGATGTTACGTATATGTATGGGATATGAGATACGGTTTCGATATAAGATTATTCGGTGTTTGAGTATAAGTTGCAGACAGGTATTGACCAGGGGGTTTATTTGAATTGATCTTCAGTGACACCATGGCCCATGGCAGCGGTGGCAGCAAGACCACCTTGTGCCAATCTCAATAGCCCGTCAATGTATTCGGCACCGGACCATTTTTGGTGCTTCACCATGTCGATACCGTAATCCAGTTCTTTCTTTTGAATATCTTGGGCGTATGCCTTCATTCCTAACTTAGCAAAGTTTTTCGAGAATTGCTCAATGGCTAAACCGTTTGTATGTAGACCAGCTAGAGTGATAAATTGCCATATGTAACCCAAGTCACCCAATCTTTGAATGAAGGACTCTTGTTCATCAATAGACATAGCCTTGGTCCAGTTGAAAGATGGAGACAAGTTGTAGGCCATCCATTTTCCTGGGAACTTGGCTTGTACACCTTCGGAGAACTCTTTGGCTTGTTCGTAGTCAGGGTAGTTAGATTCCATCCAACATAGATCTGCGTATGGGGCAAATGCACGAGCTCTCATCACAGAACATTGGGTACCACCTTGGTAACGGTACAAGCCTTCGCGGCCTCTTGGCAAATCCCAGTCAAAGAACAATTCAGATCCTAACAACTCTTTAGCCAACGCTTGCATTTCGTAAATGGAAGTCTCAGTCAATGGGCCCACCTTGTTGTTGAAAGTTTCGATCAAAGATTTGTCTTTGCCAGCAGACTTGACAGCGTCTGCGAACACTTCATGAAACAACTTGACATCAGCCTTAGCCAACCATTCCTTTTCGACAGTTTGTAGGTCGTCCACGGTAGCACCGTCCAGGATAGCCTTGTTCAGTAATTCGTTCAACGGTTTGCCCTTGACCTCTGGGTTGGATGCACCCAAGATGAAGTAATGGTCTCTTGAGTCAGCGGTAGACGATAGTAGAGTGGCAGCCTCAGAATCGGTTCTAGCAACAAGAACCAAATCGGAGCCCATGACATCGGCAGCCATTCTGCAAGTGACCAATCTGTTGATATGTTCTTGCACTGGGATCACACATCTACCAGCCATATGACCACACTTTTTGTTAGTGGAGGTTTGATCCTCGATGTGGATACCGGCAGCACCTCTTTCGATAAACATTTTGGTCAACTTGTACACAGCTGTCAAACCACCGTGGCCAGCATCGGCATCGGCAACAATTGGAGTCAAGTAGTCAATGATTTCTGATTCCTCGATGGTACCGTCACAGATACGTTCCCATTGTTTTCTGTCATGGAACTGTTGAGCCTTGAATAAGTGTTCCACCTTGTTTGGAACGGTGTCCATTGGATAATCGGCCAAATCTGGACCAGGTTCGTTAGAACTGGATGCAGTGGAAGAGCATTGCCAGCCCGAGACGTAAATAGTATCCAAATACTTGGACATTTGAGTCACTTGGACAGGGTCTAGCGCACCGAAAGTCTTGGCAACAGTAGTGGCCCTAGCGTGTTCGCCTAAGATTTTGTACAACTTTTGAGACAAAGCGCTGGACGCATATGGCGTTGGTTGCACTGATCCACGTCTCTTGGCAATTTCGTAAGCGGAATAGATACGTTTCGTTTCCTTCCAACGAGGTTCGGACCACCATTTTTCGATGTCGTCAATTTGACTTTGTAAAAATTCCTTCTTTTCAGCAGCAGAAGCCTTGACAGATACCATTGTGAGTTTTATGTCGTTCGTGCGCGTTGCGTTGATGTAATTGTCACAGGTTCAGTATCAATATATATTATCAATACGTATTGCAATGTTATGTTAATGGCGCAAGGTAAACACAATACGATTCAATACAGCTTTGGTTTTGTACTCATTTGTAACAACAGAAGCTGTTATAACTTCTACACATTGGTATAAACTACATTACCACAATCTACCCCATATTTATACAAAACCATCAATGATAAATATTCCTATATTGTCCAATCCGATGACTCTATAGTCAACCAAATTTCAAAAGGTAATGGTTTAATGGACGTCGGAGAATAAAACGCACACGCATTTGTTGGCTTTTACACTCTAACCAAAATCCAAAGCCAATTTCCTCAGCCTATTATGGCCATAATTCATACCAATCCACGCACAAACCAGCTAGCTAGCTTGCTTCATATTCCTGTTTGACAGTTACAGTACTGAGTTTTTTTTTTCTCTAGTTCTGAAGAGTGCTAGAGTGGTAATCAGTACGCAATATGGGACTTGAAATCATCCATTTCGTCCATTGATCCCTAATTGCGATGCTCGGTATCGGACTTGGCCCAATACAGTTACAGGCAGTACGCTGAGTGTGGGTGGAAGAGGGGCTACCCGCCCTTTCTCTTGGTCATGGTGGGGGCACTTCTGGAACTGGGAAGCGGACTTGATCACCGAGCGGTAATGGTGTCATATATTTTTATCCATTGATGCGAATGGGAAAAAAAAGGGTTGTGTCGCTGCAGAACACGCGTGGGGAGTGTCAGAAAAAAAAGATCAATACGAAAAGTGAGAGTTAGTGCCGGAAATCAAGTTAGTCGGTCCAATGGACTAGACGATTTGTTAGGTGATTTGAAACGGGGGAAATGGGAAAGGGCCAGAACGAGGGCCAGAACGAGGGCCAGAAAGAGGGCCAGAAAGAGGGCCAGAAAGAGGGCCAAGCAACAGCGCGCACAATTAATCTGAAACCAGACTGTGTTTCTTAGTCTGTCCTTAGTCCGAAAGAGGGGCCAGAGAAGGACAAGAATTAGAAGTGATTGATTCAATGAGGTAAAGATAAAAAATAAACATGGACGTAAGACTGGCTGCTACGCTGGCTGGTTGCTAGAATCAGGCACACGCACAGTGGGACACTGTGTAGTGCAAAAAATTATATATATATATATAAATATATATATATATTTAAAAAAGGGAAAAAAATAACGACACCAGCAGGATTTGAACCAGCGCGGGCAGAGCCCAACAGATTTCAAGTCTGTCGCCTTAACCACTCGGCCATAGTGCCTTTTAATTTACCTATAATTAGACCACGATTGCGACTACATCACGTTGGTACAGAAGTGAATTCTCCCCCCCCCATCTCGAACTTCTACCGTTCCGTGTGTTTACAGTAAACGTAGTTGAAGTAAAAAATCTTTCAATTACACACTGTTCCTCTTTTGCTTGCCCTCAACGGGTTTGCTTGTTTCGGGTGCGACCCCAGGTATCAACAAGGTCGCCGAGTGCGATGAGTTGTCTTTCAGGTTCCCGAAGCATGCCACTTTTCACCTTTCATAACACCACCCGTATAAGAAGTCAGGATGCCAAATGGTACGTAAAAAAAAAAAGGGAAAAGAAATTACATAGGTCCTCCAGGATTCGAATGGGTGGAAACCCATAGGACCTCCATGCTCCGCGTTCTTGTTCTCATGCAGCAATAGGTACAGAGAGCTAGCTGCGTATGATTTGTACTTAGTGAATTCAAAATAACGTTACAAATTTTAAGCATTCCACCAGACAACACACCTGGGCCAGAGGCATTTTCCTTAGGTAGAGTAGTTATGCAGCCGGTGATAGTTTATAGAAGGCTCGGGAAAGAGCAAAAGACACACAGAGTCTTGGAAAAAAAAACAGGGCAGCAAACATTAACATGTTACGATGGTATTAGTTAAGTCACCCGTCAGTAACCAGTGGTGTGTTCCGGTTGTATGTAGTGCATTATTATTAGCATTATTTTTATTTTTGGTTAACAGTGGGGTTTTCAGTGTTTTAGGGTTAGGGGTGTTGGAGAGGAACGACAAAAATACGATTGGTGTATAAATATAGGGAAAAAACTCTACCAATTGGCAGTGTCCCATAATTATTCCTATTCCCTATTATACACTACTTGCTCTGTTTGTTGAATCATATGCAGCAGAAATTTATTCAACAATTAATTTGATATCAATTGACAAGCACTAAGCAGCAGAAAATTATAGTAAAGCTTTAATAAAAGAACAAAATGACAAAGAAGGTTAAAGGACCAAAATTCGAGAATGTCACCACCAAGTCGGGAGAGGTCCTTAAAGTTTTTGAAGATTTGAACGATTTCGAGACTTTCATCAAGAACGAGACTGAAGATGACGAATTCGATCATGTCCACTGTCACCTGAAATACTACCCCCCATTTGTACTTCACGAGTCTCACGAGGACCCTGAAAAGATCAAGGACTCGGCGAACTCGCACTCGAAAAAGTTCGTGAGACATTTGCATCAGCATATCGAAAAGCATTTGCTAAAGGATATCAAAGAAAGAATCAAGTTGCCTGACTTGAAGTTCAAGGACAAGGCTAAGGAAGAGACTTTCGAACATATTGTATGGAAATACAACGACTTTACTCAATATCACGGCAAAGACTTCGAAATCCATCTCACTGTCGAATGCCACAATGACTCTGCAATTGTAGACGTGGATTACTTGACTAAGCCTGCAGCAGTAGCTGCAGCTTAGTTGCTCTGAGATAGCTGAGATGATTTTGGGTCACATGACCTAGAACTCTGTTTCTCAAATGTCCATGTAGAACTTCTTGCATTTCAAACCAAAAATAAAAAACATTAAAAAAAAAAAAGGTCTAGCAACGAAGGGGCTCTACATTGTACTTGATAGGAGCTAAAAACCAATATATATGTTCTTGCCTAACCCTCCTAGATGCAATATATGTAGCATATTTAACGAATTGAACGAATTTTACGATTATCTAGAGAAAACTGTCTATACCCCCAGCACCTTACCACCCAACGGTTCCCTCATTGGTAAGTTTACTTTCCACATCTCCATACTTTTAGCACTTAAGCAACTCTTCCCCTTCCTGTGCGACAGAGGAAAAACAGTAATGATCACCTGTTTCTGAGTTACGTATATTCCCAGCGTTCAGGATTCTTTTCACGCCTTGGCATACATACTTTACGCTCATGGAATATTTTCCAAAATTATTTTTTTTTCGATGGAAACTTAATTCAATAAAAAAAAAGATCGAAATTGAAAATCGATAATTGAAAAACTTCAAAACAGCCATTTAAGATATATTATGGATAGCGTATTTATATAATTGAGTGGTTTGGAACAGCGAAGTAAGCAACAGAGAAGCAATACTTTCGACTATCATAATCTAGCGTAAGTTTGTCTTCCCCGAACAATAACTGAGTTAATTTTTATCTGCATCTTAACAAGAGTTAATCGTGAGATTAGGATTCGACTAGCAAAAAGAATCGAAACACTTGGGTAACTCTACTTATAGGGATTATTCAACGTTTGGTAGTTCCGTATCTAGCTTACCAAAGAGACTGTGCCCCAGAACTGCATTACGAATTTTGACGCAACAAACAAGCAAACATACATACAGACAGGATGAACGCCACGGCTACGGAAAATCCGCATGTTCATCAGAACCAACATGAAATTCAGAAAGCTTTATCGAATTACGATACGTCGTTCTTATCAGATGACGAAGAAGATTTGTGTCCGCTTTGTATAGAGCCACTAGACGTTATGGACAAGCATTTTAAGCCTTGTCCTTGTGGATACCAGATTTGTCAGTTCTGTTATAACAACATCCGTCAAAACCCTGAGCTTAACGGTCGATGTCCAGCCTGTCGTCGAAAGTACGATGACGAAAGTGTAGAATACATCGTCCTATCCACAGAGGAGTTGAAAATGGAACGTTCTAAACAAGCAAGAAAAGAACGTGATCGTAAACAACGGGAACGAGAACGTAGAGAAAACGATACCCATAATAGAAAACAACTTGCTGGCATGAGAGTCATTCAAAAGAATCTAGTATATGTTATTGGGTTGAATCCCCCATATCCTTACGAGGAACTTCCATCAATTTTGCGGTCAGACAAATACTTCGGTCAATATGGTAAGATAAACAAGATTGTCATTAATAAAAAAACTGGACACGAACATCACTCTGTTTCAAGCTCGTCAAATCATATCAACTCAGGTTACGGTATTTATGTCACTTTTTCCAGAAAGGATGACGCAGCAAAATGTATCCAGGCTATAGATGGTATTTACATTGATGGACATCAAGTGAAGGCAGCATACGGTACAACAAAGTACTGCTCTTCGTACTTGAGAGGCCAGCCATGTCCAAACCCAAACTGTATGTTTTTGCACGAACCGGGAGAAGAAGCAGATGCTTTCAACAACGCCAGGAAAGAGCATTCTCATCATCCACATGCCCCTCCTATGCTCGCCAAGTCCTCAACGAGTGCAAGCTCGACCCCCAAATTGGCACACGCATCACTAAGAGCAGACGAATCTGGTGTACCAACTGCTTCAAATTCAAACCCAAAGCAAGGAGCTCCTGTGTTAACACCAGCTCCAGTTCCCTCCGGCTCGAATCCATGGGGTATCTTGCAAGCTCCTACTCCAGTAAACACTGTATTCAGTAAAACTTCAACCTCAACTACATTCCCCACATTATCAACTTCTGTTGGAGATAGTCTTAATAGCCCTGGTCCCGGCACTCCTACTCATACAGGAACTGCATTGGCAGCAAATGCATCTTCCAGTGCAATCTCAAAGAAGAAGGGTGAAAAGACATATGAGGATCCATACGATCCTATGGCTACATGTGTGAAGTTCTTAGACCAAACTTTCAAGTTCTTATCTGATATTCCTGAAAGAAATTACTCTTTCAACCCCAACATGATGAGCGACGAAACATACAAAAGTTATCCATCGCTATTTTCGTTCGAAAAGGTTAGATGCTCTGAGCAATCTGACAACGTATTAGGCACAAAACTTTGTGATTTATTAGCCATCAAGCCTGTGGATCATATGTCATCTCTTTTGCCATTCATTCAAAATAAAGCTACACCAACCATGCTACCTCCTGGAATTGCCGTCCAACAACCACAAGTCGCACAACAGCAAAACCAACAACAGCAACAGCAGCAGCAACAACAATTGCAACAACAGCAGCAACAGCAGCTATCGTTACAAATGCAAATGCAAGCACAGCAAGGTATGACGCAGCAAGGTATGGCGCAGCAAGTTATGAGCCAACCTCAAAGCAATTCTTCTGATCTCCTAAATCAATTGATTCATGGGAAGAAACAAACTGCTGCTGTCTAGTTTCCATCTCATTACCACTTCAATTCCAAATGATATTTCTATCACAGAATTATCACATAAATATGTGTATATACAATATATATCATTACATTTCACTCAAAAACCTTACTGGATCCTAGATAGATAACTGTCTCTACTTCGTTTTCAGATCGTTTTTTCTGCCTTCTTTGGTACTCTAGTTTCTTCGATCTTATGTACCACAAACGAAGTTGTTCAGCTTGCACTTTGGGTATCTTCTTTCAATTTTACTGTTTTCATTATTGGTGTAAAAAATGTGACATTTAAAATTCAAATATGATCATTGTACCAAAATTGTATATAAACAGTGTCCGAGTAACACCGAGCCCACATACCGTATCAGCAGCTACACCAGGAAGCCAACTGACAACACCAACAGACGAAATATATTCTTGAAGGGTTTCTACGTATTCAGATGAAAGCACAAGGAATTCGTCACAATAGACACGATGGTTTCAATACTTTAACTAAGCTTCCATCTTCGGTATCGAAGTTATTTACCCAAGGAGCACCTTTCCCTCCTTCGAAACTCAAGGTCAGGAAACACCAAAGTAAGAGATACGCACTCACTGGTGTGGCTAGTCTACTGCCGAGTGTTTCTGAGTACAAAAAACTACCATGCCCGGTATCAGAAAATGAATACTTAAAGGTTTACGATGATGCCTTAAACGAAGCTCACAGAGAGAAGACAAAACTGATGGAAAAAGTGCAAGAGTGGCACCCCGAATCAGACCCGAACATTTCGGGAGATCCATATCGAACATTGTTTGTTGGGCGTTTGAATTATTCTGTTGATGAGGTCGAATTACAAAAGAGTTTTATCAAATATGGTGAAATTGAATCATGCAGAATAGTCAGAGATAAAGAGGGCAAGAGCCGGGGATACGGTTTTGTGCAATTCACAGACTACGAAGACTCTAAACAATGCTTCAGGGCTCTTGGTGTACGAAGGGGTTTGGAAATCATGGGTCGTACGTCCATTGTCGATATTGAAAGAAGTAGGACCGTGAAATTTTTCAAACCAAGACGTTTAGGCGGGGGGCTAGGAGGAAGAGGTTACCAGAAGGATAACCTACTCAATAAGTTAACGGGGTCGTTAGCTAGACCACAAGATCATACTCGAAGACCCGTCAGAAGGCAAGATACGTACGAAAGCAGAGGTCCCCCACAAGCTCACGCTAGACCGCAGATCTCAACTCGCCCGCTGACATCTCCGCCTTCAACATACCACAAACCTGTCAACTCTAGCTATAGATCGAGGAGAGATAGAGCTCGCAACGATACCAATGACTTCACAGATACTCTAACGTACTGAACAGATATCGTGAACTTAAAAAGGTAAATCACGTGATATAAAACTAGCACGCAGATCTAGCTGCATACATATACACCCATGTAAACGTACATGCATTCATGTGACTTGATATTGCGTTAACCTACGAATCCAAAACATTTCCTTCCGATGCAATGCTGGTACCCAATCTACTGCCAAATCTACCTCCAATGATAAGCTGTTTTACACTTGTGCCGTATGTTGAACGCTATCTAGTCATACTGAGGTATGAGTAATCCTGATCGATGACAGATTACTGCCTGCGATGAAAAAAAAAAAAATTGAAAATTTTTATTTTCAAGTAGCTCTATGGTTCCCATATAAAGAAAACCGTTTCCAGTTTCGATTTCGCTAAGTTTTTCCATTAGATAACTAAAATGCTAATCATTATTATATAGATTCTGGAGAGAAATTTGGTACAACAGTTCTAAGCATCGGCTCTACTCAACTCGAGATCGAATTTAAACGTTTGCAGGAAGGTGTTAATACCGAGATTTTAGTCATAGTCATCCTGGTCAATCATAGTGGTTTCTCAAAAGGATTGTAAAGTGGCTAAAGTGAATAACAAAAATGTCCACATCGGCAGCTAGGTTGTTGGTATCAACTAAGGGTTTGAAACCATGCCGCTTGAGCCAGCTCACGTCGCTATTGGCAAGATGCTCAGCTTCTACTTCGATAACTAAAAGGGTTGGGTACTCCAAAAGGTATGTTTCTAGTTCTAACGGTGTTGGTTCTACCGGAACAAGATCTACTGTGATTCAATTGTTGAACAACATTGGTTCCAAGAGAGAAGTGGAACAGTATTTGAAATACTTCACCTCGGTGTCACAGCAGCAATTTGCCGTTATTAAGGTCGGTGGTGCTATCATCAGTGACAATCTGCAAGAACTCGCATCATGTCTTGCCTTTCTATATCACGTCGGATTGTATCCTATCATTTTGCATGGTACTGGTCCTCAGGTGAATGGTAGACTAGAAGCTCAGGGTATCGAGCCTGACTACATTGATGGTATCAGAATCACCGATGACCATACTATGGCTGTTGTTAGAAAGTGTTTCTTGGAGCAAAATTTGAAACTAGTCACTGCGCTAGAACAACTTGGTGTTCGTGCTAGGCCAATTACTTCCGGTGTTTTCACTGCTGAGTACTTAGACAAAGACAAGTACAAGCTTGTGGGTAACATCACGTCTGTGGCAAGAGATCCTATCGAGGCTTCTATCAAAGCTGGTGCTTTGCCAATTTTGACTTCGCTTGCTGAAACAGAATCTGGACAAATGTTGAATGTTAACGCAGATGTTGCAGCTGGTGAACTTGCAAGAATTTTTGAACCTTTAAAGATCGTCTATTTGAACGAAAAAGGTGGTATCATCAACGGTAGCACAGGAGAAAAGGTATCCGCCATCAATCTAGATGAAGAATACGAAGAATTGATGAAGCAAAGTTGGGTCAAGTTCGGAACCAAGTTGAAGATCAGAGAAATAAAGGAACTTTTGGACTTTTTACCTAGATCTTCTTCTGTGGCAATCATAAACGTCCAAGATTTGCAAAAAGAATTGTTCACTGATTCTGGTGCTGGTACATTAATCAGAAGAGGTTATAAACTAATTCAACGATCCTCTATTCAAGAGTTCCCATCTTCAGATGCGTTGAGAAACATTTTGCAGAAAGACCCAGAAATTCAATCCGGCGTTCAATCCGTTTCATCATACTTGAGAGAATTGAGCGACTCGGACTTTACTTCCTATTCTGACGAACCACTTGACGTGCTTGCCATAGTGAAAAAGAATTCTGTGGTGCCAACATTGGATAAATTTACTTGCTCTCAAACTGGCTGGTTGAACAATGTTACTGATAACGTTTTCAAAGCTTTAAAGCGCGACTTCCCTGCTGTACAATGGGTGGTCAACGAAGACGATGCAAACATTGCTTGGCATTTCAACAAATCTGACGGATCCTACTTGAAAAACGGTAAGGTCTTATTCTGGTACGGTGTCAAGGATTTGGACACAGTTTCGGAACTAATTCGTGAGTTCATTGCAGGTAATCCTGAAAATGCGGCCACCTCAAAGTCTTCCGGCTCCTCCAGTGGTGTCTTTTCCAATGGCCAATCTTCGAGGTCTTATTCCACTAAAACTAGAACTGCTCCCAGAGTGGAAGGTACCAACAAGGGTACAGCCAAAGTAGCGTTGATTGGTGCTAGAGGTTTCACAGGACAAAACCTTATTTCTCTGATTGATTCCCACCCATTCTTGGAAATCTCTCATGTCTCTTCTCGTCAAAATGCTGGCAAAAAGCTAGAGGGTTACAACAAGTCTGACATTATTTACTCCAACCTACAAATCGATGATGTTAAGAAACTTGAAAGCGAGGGAGCGGTTGACGTGTGGGTCATGGCCTTGCCAAACAATGTTTGTGAGCCATTTGTCGAGGCTATTTCTTCAGTTTCTAATGGGAAATCGAAGATTGTCGATTTATCTGCTGATCATAGATTTGTTCCTGAGACTGAATGGAGTTATGGTTTGCCAGAATTGAACAACAGGGAAGCAATCGCTAACGCTAAGAAGATTGCTAATCCAGGTTGTTACGCAACTGGTGCTCAAGTAGCCATTGCACCTTTATTGGAGTACATCACTGGATTACCAACAGTATTCGGTGTTTCCGGTTACTCCGGCGCTGGTACTACCCCCTCCCCAAAGAACGATCCAAAATTTTTGAACAATAATCTGATTCCATACGCTCTTACCAACCATATCCACGAGCGTGAAATATCAACTCGTCTTGGCTTAGATGTAGCCTTCGTTCCTCATGTTGCACAATGGTTCCAGGGTATCTCTCATACTATCTCCATTCCTATCAAGAAAGGCTCGTTATCCTCCGATCAAGTGAAAACCCTGTATACTGATTTCTATGCCAACGAGAAGTTGGTTCATGTTGCTGGTGACATCCCATTAGTGAAAGATGTTTCGGGTACTCATGGAGTGGTCGTAGGCGGATTCAAAGTAAACGATGCGGGAGACCGTGTCGTAGTATGTGCTACTATCGATAATTTGTTGAAGGGTGCAGCAACTCAATGCCTACAGAATATCAATCTAGTTCTTGGTTACGGGGAATACGACGGTATTCCAGATGGCAAGATCATTCAATAAATATGCGTTGATAACACGATTCATAAGTTGACAGCAATCAAAACTCACTGTTTACAGTTCCATAATATAATATAAGAGACTTTTATGTATTTACTATCAACCATGTGCCTCTATCACCATAATCGACCTGAGTAGTAGTTAGTTATACCTCGCTCAGGTGCTTTCAGGTACACGTGATCAAAAGGATTTGCAACAGGTATAACTGTTACCCGAACATACAATGTTACCCGGCCATCTCCTTTAGTGACCGTCCAAATCCAGTTCGAACTGAAACCTTTGAATGGAAATAGCTTAGAACAGAAGAAGTAATAACTTACTACACACGTTAATTTTGGTTGGTTTTTGGGACTGAGGGAATTACGATATCGCTGATCAAAGTAGGTGTATCGTGAGTATATCAACATGGAGGACTGGAGAAGAATTGACATCGACGCTTACGATCCTGAAAGCGGGAGATTGACGGTTGACGACTTGAAGCCACCATACCCACATATCTTGACCTTACAAGAGTTACAACCGGCCATCCAGCAATTACGTTCTTACACATCCTCTGGCGACTTTTCAGCTGCAGTTCAACTTATCACATCAGAACCACCTTACGATGCAGATGAGCAAGCGAAATCACAATACCTCACAGGTGTTTTGGAAGTATTAACACAAGTGAGACAAGCTGACATCGCAAACATAATTAAACAGCTGGACCGTAAACAGCAAGATGCATTAATCAAATATCTATACAAGGGCATGTCTATACCAGAGGGCCAGAAGCATGGTGGTATTCTTCTCGCATGGTTCGAAAAGTTAACACAAGTTGCGGGTGTCAATCCAATTGTTCACTATCTTTCCGATCGAAGAACTGTATAAAGCACTACATAACATTACGAAATGATTTCAATATATCACAAAAATATCATTCCCAATATACTGGGTTGAATACAAATGGTAATTTAGCTTCTTCTGAGAGTAACTTGGGTCTTTTCTATCGTTACCATACAATCAAGCCCTTTTTTATCGTTACAATAGGAACCCTTTCATGAAATTTTCAAAAAAAATATATCAGTTAAGAGTTAATTGCAAGTGAGTGTGAAATGTAATTATCATTAAGTCAGAGAACCGGTTGAATACAGCTGAAAATTCACCGTCACGTTGAAATTCGTCTACGATGTCAGGAGCCGAAAAGGAAACCGAAAAACGTGTCAATAGCGAAGTAAGTTCAGAATCGGAACTCACGGATATACCCACCAAGAAGATTAAACTTGACGATGAAACTAAGATTACACCTTCGAAAGGTACCGATATATCCAAGGATCACACACAACCATCGAAAGAAGATGCCAATTCAACAAATAGTACTATACATAATGAACCAGATAAGTCTGAAAAGCTAGATGGTGAAGAACTCACCAAAGAGAGCAACGAAAATATTAAGAAAGAAGATGATGTTGATGCCAAGACGGACAGCAAAGAGGAGAAAAAGGATGTCCAACAAAAAGACATAAAGAAACCAGCTTTCGCATTTGGTGAATCTTCAAGTTTTTCTTCAGGCTTTGGCGTGGCGGCTAAACCATTCGGAGCCTCTACGCCATTTTCAAGTGGTTTCAATATTGCTAAAACTGCTAAAAAAGAAGGACAAGATTCTGTAAAGACTGAGCCCGGCTTTTCATTTGGATCTGGCTTATCATTCGGTGCAGGATTCAAAGCTGCCAAGGTTGACACCAAAGACGATACTACTTCTAGCAAGGAAAACAGCACGTCAGAAGGAAAAGAGAGTACTCAAGCTAATACCAACGAACAAGTGAAATTAGTTAAGCAGGATGTCCAATCTGGGGAAGAGACAGAAGAATCTCTTTTCCAAACTAACGCCAAGCTATATCAACTTACAGACATAAAGGAAGGTTGGAAAGAAAGGGGAGTGGGTGTTCTTCATTTGAATAAAGATGAAGTGTCAGAAAAGTCAAGAATTGTAATGAGATCCCGTGGGCTATTGAAGGTGATACTAAATCTACCTCTTCTAAAAGGGTTTTCCATACAAAAAGGTTTCCCTGGTTCTTTGAATGGAGAAAAGTTCGTTAGAATAATAGCAGTTGATGAAAAAAATCACCCAGTTCAATATGCATTAAGAACCGCGAAGCCAGAAATAGCAGATGAACTATACGATAAAGTGAAAAACAACGTACCGGAGAATTGAATATATCACATCTACTGTAGCTCATACTCCGTATTGTAGAATTGAACTATGTAGCCACCTAGTTACTATTTAATTTGGTTTATTTGGTAGACGTTTTAACAAAGGCAACGCTGCAAATAGTAGCTCCCTTCATCCCACCAAATTCAAACACTGGATAGTTTATTGATTTCCATTTCTTCAATGAATCGGTTTCGATAATTTTTATTAGTTCATCTTCAGTGAAGTTACAAGAGGTAATTAAGAGAACGCCATTTTGACCCAAAATTTTCTCTATGACCTTTGGGTACACATCCACTACTGTTTTATTATCCTGGAATGTTATGCCGCTCAGTGCTATCGCATCAAGGGTACCTTTGTCAAGAACCACGTCAAATTCACCGGGAGTCCATTGTTCGCTGAAAATATCAGCTGCTACAAATTTAACGTTCTCACTTTCGCTGTATTTATTATCAAGGATTTCAGTCGCAAACTCGACTGATTTCTCAGAATAGTCTACACCGAGTAAAGCGCCTTTGAACCCTTCCTCCAGCAAACTGAAAAGAAGGTGTCCGTTACCTGTCCCAAGATCAATCATAGAACAGTTATCCTGAATCTTATATTCACCTAAATTATCAAGAAGAAATTCCACCATTTTCTCTTCCGCATCACTGTCAGCAAACCAGCATTCTCCAGTATCTTCGGAATTCTCCTCGAAGTTTTGCTTCTCCACTGAGTAGAAGTTGTCCCAATACTCTTTCGTCCCCAGCTTAGAGGTATTCAACTTTGTTGTGTCTTCCATTGGAATGTTTGCTACTGACTTCTCAATAGGATAATTGGGTAACACCTACCAAACAATCAAAACGAGTTTCGAAAGCTATCAGCGGTATCGATGGGCCAAAGCTCTCAGAGCTAACTCTTTATATATCAGAGATGACTTCAAAGCACATATTCCAAAACTGTCATAAGCTCAGTGCACTTTTTTTTTCATTTATGAATGGCATATACATATCGGAAACTGTACATTGAAAAAAATGAGTATATATATATATAGACAACACAGAAAACTTAGAACTGACAATTTAGGCCTAAGGATTGAAGGGCGGTTCCAAATGGAAAAGGAAGGGGAAACTCCAACAGAGTTCGTATCTATACTAGGATCACCTGAAAAGAAAAAAAGAACCATATGACCAACATCAACTACCTTCCTGAATTGGAAGACTCTTATTCTGCGTTGAGCAGTGACCAAATCGAAATCTTAAGGCAACAAGTACTCAATGAGGGGGGCGAAGTATCATCTATTCAATCGCGGTTCAACTATGCGTGGGGTCTCGTGAGATCTATTATCAAAGAAGATCAAATGTTAGGCGTGAAGTTATTGACTGATATATACAAGGAATCTCCAACGAGAAGACGAGAATGTCTATACTATTTGACGATCGGGTGTTACAAACTTGGCGAATACTCTACTGCAAAAAGATACGTAGATGCTTTAGTGCACCACGAACCTGATAACAAACAAGCGTTGATGCTGCAAACCGCTGTGGAAAATAAAATTACGTCGCAAGGCTTGAAGGGGATCGCTCTAGTCAGCGCAGGAATTGCAATTGGGGCTACCACAATCGGCCTACTCATGAGAGGTAGGAAGCGTTAAAGCTTCTCTTAATTACTTTTCTAGGACCCAGGGGAGGAAAACATTCAAGGTACACTACGTCCAGCACTGTGTGCATGTAAATAACGACTTACGTACGAATATCTTCATATTCTTAATGAAATTAATCAACTACTTATGATGTTTCTTCGGCTTATCTTTTTGCTAATGTAGCTCTGGCACCTTCCTGGAGAAAAGAAAACTAGAAAAAACGTGACAAACACGTGATCCACAATGCATAATGCAATCTGTGCAAGTCTTCCTCTCTTCGGCCCTTTGAACAGCCTCAGCATGCAAAATTGAAATCACCATCCGGCTCATCTCAGGATCTGTTTAAGCAGCATCGGGTGCAGCATCAGGTGTAGCATCAGGTGCAGCATGTCAACAAGCTCGTAAACGACAACGGGTTTTGCAAAACACCCCAAACATAAATTCACCCGTTTGTCGCCAAACGTAGAACACAAATTGCGAACTATGGCAACTAGTTCGCATAACCCACTACTCGAAGCCCTTGTTATCCTCGAGGCAAACACCAAATGGGGTCGCTATTTTGTTTACATTTTGAGCTAAATACGCGTAACACGTAAACCAAAGTACTCGATGGCAATATCTGTATTTGTAATGACTGGAGCATGCCGAACACAGAACCGTGCGCACCACATCGGAGCAGACACGTAAACTCGTGATTAATTTCTTTATTTAATTAAAAAAAAACACGAAAAAAAAATTTCACGCATCAGGCACATATCAAGGAGTTTGGCAAGAAGTACATTGCACCTTGGCTATATATATGAGCGAATACGTGTTCTGATTTGACTTTCCAAACACTCTTATTCCTTTCTTAATTAAATCCATTCGTTTATGGTTATTGTATCATTAGAGAGTCTCTACAGTAAGTGACAAGAGATCTAGCATCGATAGCACTACCTGATAAAGTTTGAGTAACTTGGGAAAATTATACGACATTCGCTACAAGATTCAACAGTCTTCACTCTTTTCGAATCACTGTGTTTTGAATATACCTGAAAGTTGTACCATTTATTCTCTTTAATCTGCTTTTCAGCCTGAAACTTAACTACAACAATGTTCGTATACAAGAGAGATGGCCGTCAAGAGCCCGTTCAATTCGACAAGATCACCGCTCGTGTGTCACGTCTTTGTTATGGTTTAGACGCAAAACATATTGATGCTGTCAAGATTACTCAACGTATCATTTCCGGTGTTTACGAAGGTGTAACCACCGTTGAATTAGACAATTTGGCTGCTGAAACATGTGCCTACATGACCACTATTCACCCGGATTATGCTACTTTGGCTGCAAGAATTGCCATTTCCAATTTACACAAGCAAACCACCAAGCAATTCTCCCAAGTTGTCAATGATTTGTACCTCTGGACCAACCCAAAGACCGGTATTCACTCGCCGATGATTTCCGACGAAGTTTTCAAAATTGTCATGGACAACAAAGATACTTTGAACTCTGCTATCGTTTACGACAGAGATTTCAACTTCAACTATTTTGGTTTCAAGACTTTGGAACGTTCTTACTTGTTGAGAATTGATGGTAAAGTTGCCGAACGTCCTCAGCATATGATTATGAGAGTTGCTGTCGGTATTCACGGTAACGATATCGAAAGAGTGTTGGAAACTTATAATTTGATGTCTCAAAGGTATTTCACCCATGCTTCTCCTACGTTGTTCAACGCTGGTACTCCTCACCCTCAAATGTCGTCTTGTTTCTTGGTTGCTATGAAGGAAGATTCTATCGAAGGTATTTACGATACTCTTAAGGAATGTGCTATGATCTCAAAGACTGCTGGTGGTATTGGGTTGCATATTCATAACATTCGTTCTACTGGCTCTTACATCGCTGGTACAAACGGTACTTCTAACGGTATCATCCCAATGATCCGTGTTTTCAACAACACTGCTCGTTATGTGGATCAAGGTGGTAACAAGAGACCTGGTGCTTTCGCTTTATACATTGAACCATGGCACTCAGATATTTTCGATTTCATCGATATCCGGAAGAACCACGGTAAGGAAGAAATCCGTGCCAGGGATTTGTTCCCTGCTCTTTGGATTCCTGATTTGTTCATGAAGAGAGTAGAGAGTAACCAAGACTGGACTCTATTCTCTCCAAATGAAGCTCCTGGTTTACCAGATGTGTACGGCGACGAGTTCGAAGAGATGTACGAACGTTACGAAAGAGAAGGTCGTGGTAAAAAGACCATCAAGGCTCAAAAGTTGTGGTACGCCATTCTAGAAGCTCAAACAGAAACCGGTACTCCATTCATGCTTTACAAGGATGCTTGTAACAAGAAGACCAATCAAAAGAACTTGGGTACTATTAAGTCCTCAAACTTGTGTTGCGAAATTGTCGAATACTCCAACCCTGAGGAAACAGCTGTCTGTAATTTGGCTTCCATCGCCTTACCTGCATTCATCGAAAAGTCTGCTGATGGTAAGACTCAATCCTATAACTTTGGAAAGCTTCATTCTATCTCTAAGGTGTTAACTCGTAACTTGAATAGAATCATTGACCGGAACTACTACCCTGTCGAAACTGCTAGAAGATCTAACATGAGACACAGACCTATTGCATTAGGTGTCCAAGGTTTGGCTGACGCTTTTATGATGTTACGTCTACCATTCGATTCTGCTGAGGCCAAAGAATTGAACATCCAGATCTTTGAAACCATCTACCATGGTGCTTGTGAGGCTTCCATGGAATTGGCTAAGGCAGAAGGTCATTACGAAACCTTCCCAGGCTCGCCAGCATCTCAAGGTACATTACAGTTCGACATGTGGGGCAAGGTCCCAACCGATCTATGGGATTGGGATACCTTAAAAGAGGATATCAAGACGCATGGTTTAAGAAACTCGTTATTGCTTGCACCAATGCCAACAGCATCTACATCTCAGATCTTGGGTTACAACGAATGCTTCGAGCCATACACCTCAAATATGTACTCTCGTCGTGTTTTATCCGGTGAATTCCAGATCGTTAACCCATACTTGTTACACGATCTTGTTGATCTGGGCATTTGGGATGAGGCTATGAAGTCCCACATTATTGCCGACAATGGTTCTATTCAAAACTTGCCAAATATTCCACAGGAATTGAAGGACCTATACAAGACAGTGTGGGAACTTTCTCAAAAGCACATTATCGATATGGCTGCTGACCGGTCTGCCTACATTGATCAATCTCAATCTCTGAACATCCACATTCGTGCTCCAACCATGGGTAAGTTAACCTCCATGCACTTCTACGGATGGAAGAAGGGTTTGAAGACAGGTATGTATTACTTGAGGACACAAGCAGCATCAGCCGCCATTCAATTTACAATTGACAAAGCTGTTGCTGAGCAAGCTGCTAACAGTCATGTGGATATCTCTAAACTTGACCGTGCAGTTTATGTTCCACGTAAAGTGAAATTCGGTGATACTTCAGCACCAATAATGGACGCTTTCAAAGAAGCTTCCCCAGCTCCTTCCAGCGAAGACTCCATCGTAAACAGCGTGGCCTCCTTGAAGATTGAGGATTCTCAACCTGTGACTCCTGTTACTGCCGCCGAATTGTCAACCGAGACTAAGAAAACCGAAGAAAGTCCGATGGATGCAAGCGAATTCGATATTTTCAACTCTAAGGTTATCGCTTGTGCTATCGATAACCCAGAAGCTTGTGAAATGTGTTCCGGATAAACACAATAACTAGTATAGAAACTGGTCATAGAACCAACTTTCATTTCTGCCAGTTTTGTCTATTTTAAAAGGGCTCTCATTAAAGTTTTCACTTCTCAGTGCTGCTTTTTGACTTATTTTTTCATAATATTTCAAGGACTCCGGCGTTCAATCCGGACCCTCAACTAATTTTCTTCTCTCTTATATCTTTTGGTGTTTAATATCGCTTGGTATCGTATAAATAATTATGTCTCCACCTCTTATACACTTCTGTGTATGTAACTAATTTTGATATGTTTTCATATTTTCCGGTTCACTATTCAACTGAAAAAAAAAGGTTTACAGATGTATAGCTAGTATACGTTGCCTGCCGGCAGAAGTAAGCTGATTAACGACTACATCACAATTTGTTAAAAGTGGATTTTTACCAGCTGCATTGAGGTGATAAGCCATAATTCACGAAGAACTGATCTCATGACTCAAAATGCCAACTATTGTGCAGAAGAGGTGGGTGCTCCACTTCGTAGGGAAGATGAGGAATCCCAGGCGTTTGAGTTGGGAGATATGTCATCCACACAGAAGCCGGTCGAAGATACTACAGAATTCATTGCGGATCATTCAGAGTTGAGGTACAATGATACCAGACCATTTTGGGAAAAAGTATGGTGTGGTCCAATAAACCCAAAGGACGAATCCCCGAAGTTCTTCATACGATGGAAGAAATTAAAGTTCTTGAACGAACTACCGATAAGATTTAATGAATCAAAGTTAGGAGGCAAAGCTCCAATTCGATACGGGATCCTAATCGTTCATATTTCACTCTGGTTCGGAATCGTTTTCTCGTTATTATTCCCTTTTCTGCTTCATCCTCCGGTGTTCATAGACAAGGAAAGCCATGAAGTTTCGTCTATCTCATCCTTAACCTGCACACAGCCATTAAGAAGCTGGAAAGGTGATAACAATGCCTGTGGAATCAATGCAGAATTATGCGAAAGTACTATAGAAACCGACACTCTGGTAAGATGCCCGGCACTTTGTGATAGAGCCTGGATATATTCCGCAATAACAGTTGGAAATCAGAGAGTTAAGTATAGAGAATTCAATATTGGGGGTGGCCCAGCCAAAGAGAGCGACTATTTATCACAACCATATCGTGGTGACTCAGCTGTTTGCTCTAGTGCGTATCATTCAGGTTTGATATCAGGGCTGTTTGGTGGCTGCGTTAGAGTGTCAAAACAAGGGCCACAATCTACTTTTCCTAGTGCCAATGGAAAATCAGGATCATCTGTCTCATTCGATTCATTCTTCCCTACTTCATTTTCCTTCACAACGTTGAAGGATGGCGTATTTAGTGGCTGCTACGATCTAAGATCTTTAATAATGGTCTTGAATATCGCGTTTTCTTTTCCTGTCTTCTTCTTTTATAAATCCATCATCGGGTATTGGACTATTACGTTGACCGGATTTTGGACGTTGTTACTGGTTTTTGACCCTCCAATTCTAACCGACCCCACCGATCTTACTACTGTTGCGGAATTGATTAGTACAGGTTTTGAAAGGTTGCTTCCTTTGTGTTTCATTTTATACGTGATATGGAAAGCATCGGTGAAACGAACGTTGCAAGATGGCTCCCCATTAGTCAAAGCTACCCTGTGGTTTCCTATGTTTTGGCTTGGCGTTATGAATAACGTTACTTTTGATAGACTTCCAGTCGATAGACTTGCTATCAGCGATCTTAAAGAGCTTGCCGGTGCTTTACTTGCAGTCGGGTCCATTTTGGCTACCATTTTGATTTGTGCTGTCATACAGGCTTACTCCATATGGAAGTCGGGGAGATTTGCCAAGTACTTCAAGATTTTGATTTCAGTCATTTTGGGTTTGGTGGCGTTATCAATGATTCCTGGGTTAAGTTTAAGAATTCACCATTATATTCTCGGAATGACTCTTGTTATGTTTTGTTCTACTAGAGGGGCATCAGCATACTTATTCCAGGGTATTTTGATTGGACTCGTTATTTCAGGAATAGGAACATGGGGTTTTGCAAGTATCGTTGAGACAAACTGGTCTCTATTGCGCGGAGAAGCAGGGGCAGCATTTGGTCCTCCCATTTTCAATTTCAATGCTTCGCAACCTCTTACCATTTCATGGCATCCCCAGAATGCCACAGCCATTCCACACGAATTGGACGGATACTCGTTATTGATCAACGATGTCGAGAGGTACGTAGGGAGTTTCTCATGGGTTGATCTCGAGTCGCTTATAGAGGAAACTCCTTCCTTCGCTCAACTAGTCATTGATGCACAAACAAAGTCAGAGAACAATAGCGTTCCATTCTATCTAAGGGTAGCTCATGCTAATACAAAGGACCCAATCAAAAAGAGAGGGGACTATACAAATGCCGCAATTTTACAATTTCCAGAGGGATTATGGCAGGATCCACCACCTGGTGTTAGCTAAATGTTTATAAAAGACCATTGGTTCGACCTCAATAGCTTTACGTGCGATATTCATGTAAATATAGAATTATTCCTACATCGTACCTTACTTTTCTTAATATTCTCTTTTACAGTAACAAAAATCTGAAAATGATCACATCAAAAACAAATCAGCAGTAGTGTTGTTCGCCTTAAGTCTCGACGAACGATTCAATGAATGCTCTGGCATATACTTACAACAGCTATTAAAAAGGTCATTCAATAAAAAGTTTAATTCGGAGCTGAAGTGTTAGGCGGAACTTCCATAATTGTACCGAACATGCCGTCTCCAGAAATAGAAAGAATATCACAACTATTGAAAGATGATGTATCGGTAGAGGGCATTCGCAAAATCAGGGAGGGATTGATCAAACAGAAGTCAACGGTCGAATACCAATTGAATAAACAATCCAAGGCTCGTTTTCAGGATGCCCAATCATGCTTACAACTTATGACGCAGGCTCAAAGAAATATGAAATCTCTAAAAGAAGATTTAAGGAAAGTTGACGGTCTCAGTAAGGAGAATAGATCTTCCATTAAAAGATACGATGTCATTAACGATGCAACAAGACTGCACGAACTAATGGAGAACACATTGACAATTCATCAAAAAATCATTCAGTACAACGATTTTCTCAACCAATTAGAAATGCTTCTGGATCATGAATTAAGCCAGGATACATTGGAATCTGGCTGTCCGAATTTACTTAAAATCCACTATATGATCACAACCGCTCGTGACTTTCATGACCAAATGACAGTATTAGCATCTATCTCATCTAGCGATGTGCAAACAACTATGTCCAAGGTATTCCAGAGAGTCCCAGGCTGCGTTGAGAAATTCAATAGACTGTTGAGGGATATTACCTACGACATTATTGAAGCAGTACGAACCGAAAATCAGTCATTACTGATTCGCTTATTCAAGGTTATTCATTTGGAAGAATGCGAAGACATCAAAATAGTAGCGACGAGGAACATCATCAAAGCGCAGGAAATTGAACTGGAATCAAAGAGATTCAGGAAAATTTCCAACAAAGTTTCATCTCTCGACATTGATCATATAAAAAATTTAGAGTACCCAACCCCGATGGGAATAGCTACAGAAATCAACAAGGGTACTATCCAGACCAGAACGCTGCCCCGTGGCTACAAAAATGTGTTTTTCACTACTATTAAAAAAGCTATACAAGAAATGTTCACTGAAGTCAGGAATGAATATAGTGGTGACAAAAAATTCGAAGTTTTAAACAATTTGGATTGGGTTTTCAATGAGTTGATAGTCGTGCGGGATCATGTTACTCCACTTGGACCTGCTCACTGGAAGCTTTTCGATCGTTACTTCGAATTTTACTATGACGAGGTTCACAAGTTAATTACAGAATTAGTGGAGTCAGAGCCTGAAACTATTGTCATTTTGGACATTCTTGATTACGATAAAAACTTCCAATCTGTTTTGAAAAAGGATTTCGGGTTCACCAAGGATAATATCAAAAGCATTATTGGTGATACTGAGAAGGAGCAGCTACTCTCTGATTATCTAACATTGATTTTAAACAAGATGAGAGAATGGATTGGAAATCTTGAGAAAACTGAAATAATCATATTCACCGAGAGAAGCTCTCCGCCTCATATTGATTCAGACAGCTGGCTGTTCCTCGATGGTACTAAAACGTGCTTCCAAATGTTTAACCAGCAGGTTGAAGTTGCTGCAGGATCAGGTCAAGCCAAAATTCTCGTTGGTGTCGTTGAACGATTTTGCAATTTGTTGATATCTAGACAAGAGATCTGGGTGAAGACCATCAATGACCAGTTAGAGAAATGTATCGATTTCAACCATCGGTTTGAAGAAAGTCCAGAAAGTTTCACTAAAGAGAATGGGTTCCCTGGTGGACTGGTGGAATACCTTGTTGCAGTGGCTAATGATCAAATGAAGGCAGCAGATTATGCGGTCGCCATTTCTCAGAAATACGGTTCATATGTTTCCAAAGTTCATGAACGTACTATTACTGCACAAATTGAGAAAACATTGGACGGATTCGCATACGTCGCTAAATGTGCTACAAGTGGAATTTGTCAACTAATATTTGATGATTTAAGAAGTCCATACGCAGAGATTTTCGACAAATCATGGTACGGTGGAAACCAAACTCAGCAGATTGCTTCTACTATTCAGGAATACTTGAATGATATAAAGGACCAGATGAACCCCTTCATATTTTTCTCTTTAGTCGAAACTGCTGTAGAAGAGACGCTCTTGAGATATGTCCAATGTTTGAAGTACGATCATAGCATAAAGAATAAAGGAAACAAATTCCTTGATTGTATTAGAAGAGACTTCAAGATTTTCTACCAAGTATTTGTAGAGTACGTTCCTGCTGAAGAAAAAGTCATGATCGATGACAAGTTCAAATTCGCTGAGTACTTTATAGATTTATGTTGCGACACTTTGGATACATTGCTAGATTCATGGAAACTTTGTCTCGATACGTATTGGGACTGTCCCTTATCCTTACTTCAGCATATTCTAAAGAGCAGGAAAGATGTAGATAAGTCCGACATGAAGAGAATATTGGCTCAAGCTGAAGTGATACAGACAAACCCGCAACGAATCGCACAGCTGAAATCAATTGATGTACCTGCGACTTTTATTTGCCGGTTCTAGCCCTGAGATTTGCCTTTTCACGTCGAGTGTATTCAATATATATGTAGTGTATAATATGAAATTGTAATAGGGATGTTGACGACTTCACTACATTCGAAGGGTAAACTTGATATGGGGTTTCTTATAATGCTATCCAGTAGACGCTCACTAGCAGAATGCTCTTAGTATTTGCTTCATCAAGATCTTGCTGTATTTGGTGATGAAAGGCACCATCCAATTTGTCATTCCATGACGAACCCAAAAAGTTGTCTACACTGAAATTTGCCGTATCAGCAACACTTGCATCGAGTTTGGTTACATTTACAATAAATTTGTGCTTTGATGAAAATTCATTCAATTGCTCCAGAACAGATGCAACTGATGATTGGATCGGTTCGTTCCTGCCGAAAGTGGTTTTAAGAATGGATACCAGATCCTCACTAGATGCTGGCCCATTGAGTTCTGACGGATTGGCTGCAATTTCAACACTTGCAGTCATATCTTAATCTTTTTGACTGGTGGGGGTTTTCCAGATCGTAATAACGATAAGTGATTAGACCGGGTCAATAAATCTCAGAAGGCTTTACCCTAAGCTTGACAGTAGATCGACAAAACCATCGATGATTTGAGCCTTAAGTCAAATATCAAGCAAAAGTCAGTGTCGTTAGAGAGGAATTTAGTTACCCGAATGAAAAAACAAATCTGGTCATATGCTCACGTGATATTAAGCAGTCGGGTAACCCACGTGCTCCCTTGTTTTTTGATGAAAATTGCAGGCATGAAAAATTGAATACCTTTTGCAATATTAAAAGATATACCTGCCTTAAAGGTTCCCTATAAAAGCTACACTTTTAATTAATATCGTTGAAGTAGCCGACAGCACACGGCACTGACAGTACCCTAACGTTTCAAAAAACAGTGACAACTATCGATACTATCTGCTAGACATACTGGTATAACCACTTGCTATATCTACACTGCATTACTTTTGATTTTTTTTAAGAAACCCGTCCAATTGTTTCTTATCTGCTGATACAGGTAGAAGAAATTAAAGATAGAGTTTTCAAATCTCACACAACAGAGATCTTAACTACCAACCGTTGCCCATCAATAGTACACTCTGCTATCCACTTCTTACCAGAAAGAAAAAAGCCGTCTGAGTAAAAACGTCAAAAAAAGGACTACATTCATTAACAATCAAGGATGTCTGCACCATTATTACAAAAAGCTCCTGGTAAGCGTATAGCTTTGCCAACCAGAGTCGAACCCAAAGTGTTTTTCGCCAACGAACGTACGTTTCTTTCTTGGTTGAATTTCACTGTCATGCTTGGGGGTTTAGGTGTCGGTCTATTAAATTTCGGTGATAAAGTCGGCCAAATCAGTGCCGGGCTTTTCACTCTGGTAGCGATGGGCACCATGATATACGCATTGGTAACGTACCACTGGAGAGCGTCCGCCATCAGACGTAGAGGTTCTGGGCCATACGACGACAGATTCGGACCTACCTTGTTGTGTTTCTTTTTGTTGGTCGCTGTCATTGTGAACTTCTTCTTGAAATTGAAATACCAATCTCAGGATAAGTAAGGAAGTTGGAACTGCCGGTGTGACCCAGCAATTCAACTACGTATCCTTCCAAAGTATATATTTACCTCGTACATCTTTACAATTAGTCAATCAATAATCAATCAACCAATCCACCATCCTACCAGTTGCCAGCCATCAGAGACACATGGATCAGAAAGAAGTCTCGCCCTGAGTTGTGCATTGTCAGGAGATACCGCGAGTCTAGCATATATTTGGCAGATATACATAGAACAACCCTTATGTCCAGTCTGTTGTTGTTTTTTTTTTTTTTCATCTTTTGATTTTTCAATCATATCTGAATTATTATAACGGCAAGAAGGTAATGTCACATTAGACTTGAGCAACAGTCAAGAAAATAATCGTTGCCTCACCAACGTTGGCAATATAGGCTAAACATGGCCTGGAAGCCGAGGGTTTGTGAGTTACTGACCCACAACATTAGCGTGCAATAAATCTCTCCTGGACGCAATGCTTACATAATTTATCAATGGGAAACTTGACATAAAGTATCAAAAAAAAAAACTCGAATAGCCATGAATTTGATGCACATTCGACAGGAAGAAATGTCCTATTTTGTATGCTGCGAATTGTACATGTACACACAAGAAAGCTCACAGACCCACATCTTCTTCCTTGTGGGTGTAAGCCACCCATCGAACAGGTAAAAACACCGAAATGACCGAGAGAAAGCTCAGATAGTTCAGCGGCTCTCGACTCGGCTACGCCTGTACCTTCTTTCCGTCAATTGACGGCTTCAGTTCCGGCAACTCAAACAGTCAAACCCCGAAGCGTATATCGTATTCTCTCCACGGAGGGCAAAACAACGGATACAGGAGAAAAAAGAACGGAATCGGAACGTGGGCCTCTCATGGCAAAAACGTAAGAATGCCATCGCCATCCGTTATATTATTGAAGTCTCGAAGATCTAACTCGAAAACCGTATCGCGATGCAAACAAGGCCACACCCATTTCTCCTGGGGTCGCGCTGACGTGTATTCCCAGCTTTTTCAACAGTGCGAGACGCGGCTTTCACAATAGCGTAAGAGGTTGCATTTCCCCCATGCTGAGATCAAAACTTAACTGTAAGGATCATGGATCAAGTGGTTTCTTTTTTTCTCTACAGATACACCTGCATTGGCAGTGTGATAAGTTCGGGCATCATAACGAGCGGGGCAGCACGGCTGTAACCTGTTCCGTAGCTCTGCGCTGACGATTAGCGCACGGAGATAATGGTATAAGGTACGGAAAAACAGATGAGAAGTGGGGCTGGCGACAAGCCGCACTTCAAATTTTTTTTCAATTTTTTTTTGTTACACTTTCTTCTGTTGTTTCGTAATTTGGCAGGAACCGAAGCTGCCCCTCAGGATAGTGTAAAGTGATGAGGGGCACCAGAAACGCCCGAAGCATGGGAAGCCCGTGAAAAAGAAAATGCCGATTTTTTGCCCCTCACCGATTAATTCGTAATTACTCGTTTGCGCACAAAGACGTAACTCCCAGAAACCACAGCAGAGAGACCACGCGCACTCGTTTGTTGAATTTTGTTTTTCAGAGGCTCGAAAGGATGCACGGGAATCTCTGGGTAGTAGCAGGGATCCTATTCGTATTTCGCAAGGATTTCGAGACGCTGGTTTCCAGCAGCATACGCGCGTCTGCACAAAGATTGGAAAAAATAAAAAAAACCGTTTGCTAAACTAACGAAAAGAAACAGTGTATAGTTCGTGACACTACTTGGCAGTTCACTTGTAATAGGACCCAGGCAACATTCACGCGCTGTTTCTCTGTAGCTTTCCCTAGTTCGTGATGCTTGCTCCAGTCCGAGAACGCGCTTTCGACATATACGTACTGTGTGACCGAAAGCGTGTAAAAGGGCTCTGAAATGGTTTTCGAGAGAGATGCCCCACCGTTCCTATCTCCTTGCCCCTCCTTCTGCAGATTCTTCTCTGGCTCTTTTGCTCATTCTGGTTAGAGGGGGTTCGAATTCCAACGTTTCCCATTTCTTAGAAAGGGTCGTTACAGCAAGTATTTGTCAACGCAGCTGGCCAAAGGTTAATGGAAAAGAAATATGGCTTTGTACTACGTAACGCAAAGTGTCCCATGCTGTGGATTACAATGAGGGGTCGGCAGGCCAGTTCGTTTGCAACGAACTGGCCATTGCAGCGGCCAGCAAGGTATATAAATACTACGGAATGTTTGGTCAATTGGGACGTATACATTTGAAGGTTTCGAATTGTGAATTGTGTGTTGTGTGTTTCTAATTGCTAGTAAGTTAGCTTTAACACGGTAAGCAGCTTCTCTATTCTTTAAGTAACCCGGCAAACACTTAGTTGGTTTTTTTTCGAAAAGAATTGAAAGCTCTCCAAAAAGAAAAGAAAGATACACTATAACAAAAAATAATGCTTAGACGTACTCAAGTTACCACTCTAAGAAGTTTCATCAGATTATACTCTCAGCTGCCACTTAAGGTGCCTGTGCAGCTACCTAACGGTATCTCATACGAACAACCAACCGGTCTTTTCATCAATGGTGATTTCGTGCCTTCCAGACAACACAAGACTTTTGAAGTTCTAAACCCTTCCAGCGAAGAAGAAATTACCCACATTTACGAAGCACGTGAAGACGATGTCGACATTGCTGTCGCCGCCGCTAAGAAGGCCTTCGACGCTGGTTGGTCTACCACTGAACCAGAAGAAAGGGTCAGATGTTTGCTTAAGTTGGCCGAATTGATTGAGGAGCACGCTGAAACTTTGGCTTCCATCGAATCCTTGGACAACGGTAAGTCCCTATTCTGCTCACGTGGTGATGTGGCGCTAGTCTCCAAGTACCTAAGGTCATGTGCCGGTTGGGCTGACAAGATCTTTGGTAAGGTCATCGACACTGGTGCCGACCATTTTTCGTACACAAAGAGAGAACCATTGGGTGTCTGTGGTCAAATTATCCCATGGAACTTCCCATTGTTGATGTGGTCCTGGAAAGTGGGTCCAGCTTTAGCCACTGGTAACACTGTTGTTTTGAAACCTGCTGAAGCTACCCCACTGTCTGCTCTTTACGCTTGTCAATTGGTCCAACAAGCCGGTATTCCAAAGGGTGTTGTTAACATCATCCCTGGTTTCGGTAAAATCGTTGGTGAAAGAATCTGTACCCACCCTGATGTCAAGAAGGTCGCATTCACTGGTTCTACCGCTACTGGTCGTCACATTATGAAAACTTGTGCTGATTCCATCAAGAAGGTCACTCTTGAACTTGGTGGTAAGTCCCCAAATATCGTGTTCGGCGACGCTGACTTAGACAAGGCTGTTAAGAACATCGCTTTCGGTATCTTCTACAACTCCGGTGAAGTCTGTTGTGCAGGTTCAAGAATTTACGTCCAAGACACCGTTTACGAAGAAGTCTTGGAAAAGTTCAAGCAATACGCTGAATCCCTAAAGGTCGGTAACCCATTCGAAGAAAACGTTTTCCAAGGTGCTCAAACCTCCCAAATGCAAATCGACAAGATTTTGTCCTACGTTGATGTCGGTACTTCTGAAGGTGCCCGTGTTGTTTCTGGTGGTAAAAGAATTGGTAACAAGGGTTACTTCGTTACCCCAACCATCTTTGCTGACGTTACTGAAGACATGAAAATTGTGAAGGAAGAAATCTTCGGTCCAGTTGTTACTGTCTCCAAGTTCACCACTGTTGATGAAGTCGTTGCCAAGGCCAATGACTCCGAATATGGTCTAGCCGCTGGTATTCACACTGGTGATGTCAACAAGGCCATTGACGTTTCTAACAGAGTCAAGGCCGGTACCGTGTGGATTAACACATACAACAATTTCCACCAAAACGTTCCATTTGGTGGATTTGGTCAATCCGGTATTGGTAGAGAAATGGGTGCCGAAGCTCTAGACAACTACACCCAAACCAAGGCTGTTAGAATGTCTATCGAACACTCAAACTACTAAATTAAATGTGCAAACATATAACAAAAGAGATAGACGATCGAAGATAATCTATCTCTATATATTGTACCATTATACAACTGAAATGACCCCGGAGGCCTAATTTCATTAGCTTTTCTATTCGATTTTGACCTGCCAAAAACAAACCCTCCCCAATGACACTCAATTAATGATAAAAGCACATTCACATTTGTTTCAAACTTTGCTTAGAAGCTGTCACACTACATATACATTACCTATAATTATGTATAGCTTATACACACACAAACATTCATCATACTTTAAGAAAAAAAAAGTGCTTAAGCTCTCCTGTCCTGAAGGAAACAAGCGTTTATTCATGCATCACTAATTCGCAGTTGTTCCGTTAGTCCGTTACTGCTGCTGACGGCGAACTCCTCCTCAGTTCCTCTACGAACCTTATAATTTTGTAGTCAAGCCAGTCTCTGTTACTTATTATGTTAGCCCATGTTGGATCACTAAGCAATATTCGGGACTGCTTACACCCAAACACCTTAGAAAAATAATATTTTCTTAACGACGAAACACTACCCAAACGGGAAACACAACTCTGAAAAAAAGAAGAAGGCTTGTCTCTCATCGAGGGAAGTCCCCTGCGCCCAATTCCCTGCCGATGCAACCACCCCACTAAATGGGAGGAAGCGAGCCTAGGAGTTCTGCCGGCCCAGTAGGAATTCCTTCCACCTCTGCCCGTCTTTGATTTCCTGGTGGTATTCCACCCGCTACGGTAACACTAGCTCTGGGCAAGAAACCTCAGCATCCCACAATTCCTTACTCAGGTCCGTCTGGCTCGATGGTGATTGAGGTTCCTCAGATTCTTGCGCATGTGCTGTGTTGGGCGCGGGATGCTGCGCTGCGTTGTAGGGAGCTCTGTATGTGGTTTACTCGAATTCTCAGTGAGTTTTGACTTTTCAGTAGTTCAACGATTTTTCAAAATATATGGAAAACCTGGTATTTGAATTTAACAGTAGTTTTACATAGCCATTGTTATACAGTTCTGATAGATATTGTTTGGATTAATACACCGGAAAGAAGCTGTAAACAGAAGGATAACAACAGAAATGGTATGTCCATGAGCGTAACAAACAGATGTCACCGTTGTTTTGGAGAAATTGGAGGAGTTCGTCGAGCAACTAGAGTTGGTTGAAGAGACAAACATAATACACTATCGAAAAATGAACCGAAGGATGAGACAAAAGCATGCAATCCAACACACTATGAAGCTGATGCGAGAAGAATAACGAAGTTCCAGTACCTGCTGTAAGCGACGGCAGATGTACATTTAATAAGCGTAACACTGAACATAACACAGATGAATGGCGAATTTGCAGATATGATGATTCGAAAATGCGAAACTATAGGCTGCAGTGTTCAGCATGATAATAATTGAACGTGTAATGGGATATTTACAGCTTGACTCGCCTTTTAACAATGCTGGACAAAATGATCGTTCAATAGGCATCAAAATTTATTTGCTGGGATCAACATACTGATACATTACATGATATTAACTTCTGCATTTAATAAACTCACTGATAAGCATCATCTTCCCCTCTTTAACGAACGACCTGAAAAAAGCATCCGATCAACCAAATTGCAATGCAATATCCCATTGAATTTTCTTTTACTAACATATTCAACTCTCACCTTCTATCCTAATAGTCTGACGCTATTACTATCCGTACCAGAAAGGTTATCTCCAACCCATTGTTGGCTAGAAAGCAATTCGTCATTGACGTCTTGCACCCAAACAGAGCTAACGTTTCCAAGGATGAATTGCGTGAAAAGTTGGCTGAGGTTTACAAGGCTGAAAAGGACGCTGTTTCCGTCTTCGGTTTCAGAACCCAATACGGTGGTGGTAAGTCCACTGGTTTCGGTTTGGTCTACAACTCTGTTGCTGACGCCAAGAAGTTCGAACCAGCTTACAGATTAGTCAGATACGGTTTGGCTGAAAAGGTCGAAAAGGCCTCCAGACAACAAAGAAAACAAAGAAAGAACAGAGGCAAGAAAATCTTCGGTACCGGTAAGAGTATCGCTAAGAAGGCTGCCAGACGTAACGCTGATTAAGTTCAGTGAACTCAAATACCAATCTCGTTATGAGTTGCATCGTGTCAGCCTTCACAACTTGATTTGTTTATGTTCATTTGAATTTATCTTTGTATTAGCATGAAATTACTCTGCCGCTGAAATTTGTCCTACTAATATTTCTTAACATCTCTTTATATGTATGTCATATATATGTAAAAACCACCACAAATACAATATAATTTGTTTCCATTGAGTTCAGCTAACGGTCTTATTTCTAGTTAGCATTTCTTTAATTGCTCGTTGTCTGGTACGTTTTCCTATCAAATTCAATTTGAATTTCATTAAATAATAATAAATATCGATACTATGAAAAATGCCACATATGTTAGGTTTGAGCTGGTTAGTGGTAACCATATCTACTCCAAATACACCCACAATCTGCTGCCATAGAGACATCTAATCAATCAATCTCCAATGATGCTTTTTGGACTCGGTAGATTATTCTATGTTGTTTTATTGTTGATTAATTCAATTGCTGTTCTAAGCGAAGAAAGATTTCTAAGGAGAAGTATGTTTGAGCTGGCTTAGTGTAAACGCCGCCCCATCCCAAAACTATTTGAACTTGTCTGAAACAAGATTTACTAACTATTAATCACCTACTCCTATATACCAGTTGGACTTGGATCACAATCAAACCAGACAGTATTTGGCCAGCAAGAGAATACCACGAAATCCAAACTTGTGCAGTTAATTGGTGCGGTACAAACATTGTTGAGAAGTATGTATTTATGTTCTTCATTCGGCGCAGGACTGATTCATAGACAACCCAGTCCTCCTTCCGATAATTCGAATCGTTTAATTTTACTAACTGATAAATGTGCCGTTATTTTATGATTTACAGTACCTTTAATTGGTATCAACGTTCTTGTGATAGTATACGAGGTTCTTTTGGGTTAAGAACAATATGCACAATATAGATTATATACAGAGTACATAAAAGAAACATCGGAATAACATATCTGGTTTAAGATTAAGTTGTCGGAGTTCTTCATTTTATTAAGTGTACTGATTAAAATTAAGAATAACTGATAAAAGCGCGTTGATGTCCCTTAATTCCTTTGTGACGTTTAGGGAACGTCTGAAACTGAAGGAAAATAGGAACAGTCAAAGAAGTGATGAGAGAATTTAAGTAGCGAATTATAATTTGATGTCATTAGAGGCAGCTGCAACTGTTCTTTTGTCGTGATTGGATGCACCGGTGCATTAAGTGATCTATCGAATCACTTAAGATTTATCACTAGGTTTAGAACTTTGCAATTAAAGTCGATGAGATTCATCAACCTTTGCGGTTATGAAGTCGTGCAGAATATTTAATTCAGAATTCTGCTCCGTCATTGTTTGCCACCTGTTACGTTTTTCAACGCCGGTTGATGAGGGCTCTAGATTTAATGTAAAATAGAACAATAGACAATCGTAAATGAAGAGGAATTGATTGATGTTCTGAACCATTGATATTCTTTGTCTTCTGAACTGATTCACAGTAGTGACGATAGGATCGAACATAGGTTTTGATTGGCATTTGGTTGCAGGGGAAGGGTTATGATTTGCTGTTGGAGCGAGCTCTTCAGTCAACGACAGTGAAAAATCACCAGATTGAGTAGAGTTTTCTTGGGAACCAAATTTGCCCAAGTTCGATAATACAGAGTCGATAGTGCACAGTGTACCTGTTCTACCACATCCAGCAGAACAATGAACAACAATGGTAGGTATGTAGTCAGAAGGATAGACGTTCTTAGCAAACAAAGTATCAATGATGAAATTCTTTAGGTTGATGATTTGCAAAATTTCGTTCGGGCTGAGCAGCGTTCCTAAATCTGGCCAGCCCTTTATCTGTATTTGAAGTAATTGGAACCTGCTTTTGCCATTGTTATAAACCAGTTCAATTCTCCGAATTATGATGTCGTTGTTACTGTTAGCAGTTTTGTTTAAGTTTAGATGTCTGAAAAATTTCGATGCAAACTTATCATCTTCATGATCAAGCGAGGGCTCAGCAACAGGTTTATTCTGCGATGAAAAGCTGTATTCGTCAAGCAGATTAACCTCAATGCCTTCATAGCTACTGTTTGCCCAATAATTACAGCATTTTTCAACTCCGTTTTCGAACTCATCCGTTAGTGTTATAATCAAAGGGGAGTTATTGTTAAGAATACAGGTGTAGAAGTCCGAAATGGTCTCTTTAAGTGGGGCCTGAGTGGCGATGTATCTAACGGGCTTCATCTTGGAAGTAGAGTTCTGCTGAACTTGATCAAAAGGATTAACCAAGTAGTTAGCATTGATGTAAGTGCTCCAGACATCCTCCTCTTCCTGGACGACATCTGGCAAGGTATCACACGAGTAGCCAATAGCCGACCCCTTTGGTGGTGAATAAGAATGAGAATCAAAACCGCTGCATATACTAGAATGCGAAAGCCTAACTCTAGTGTGCTCGTACGGGAATATATCCTTGTACCTGTTTTTCGTTCCAAATTCGACGCCTGAAGATATTGTGATGCTCTGTAGGCTTTCTTCGAAATCGTCTTCATCATGATCAGCGTAACTGCTACTGTTGCTGGTGTTTACACCGGCAGCTGAAGGTTGAACAGGGGCGATGCTAGCAGATGATGAGAAGCTCAATACTCTACGAAGTCTTTTTCTTTCCAGTAACTCCAGTTTCTGGAACTTTGATATGAATTTCAATTTTGGTATATCCATTAATTGACAGAACCAAGCTGGAATAATCTGATTTATCTTGTCAGTAGGGAATCTGTTGTATAGATTATCGTACTTGACTTGAAAAGTTAGTTTCGTATTGTCGAAGTTGTCAATAGAGTTTGCCGGGGTTAGTGTAGATTGTGCTGATGAGAAGCAGTGTGGTGAAGACTCACTAGTTTCTGAAGATGCTGAAGCAGGAAACTTGAAAGATTTGAGCGGATTTTCCGATGCAAGGAAAGAGGTTCTTTGCGACCGTTCATTTATCTCAACAGCCTGCACATAGTTATCCAAATCCGTGATATCCTGTTCAATTTGTGGCAGTTTGAAGGTTGATGAATGTTCATTGTTTATTGGTGCTGGCAGCTTGAAGCCGAATAATGATGATAATGGTGACGATGTGGATACAGGCGAGCCAGATATAGTTCTGGAGTTACCCACCTGAGGCGGCTGTTTTATAGGAGACCATAAATGCGAATATGATCCACCTATGGGTTTCAAATGCAGTGGAACAGGGGAAACGTCATCGATCTGAGGAGGAGATGTCAAAAGTTCCACCGGATAAGCGTTTGGCATATCCACTGCACCAACTTCCACGTTATTTGGATAACTTGTAGAGAACGAATCAAAGCCTTCTGACAGTATACACACCGATGGCGTTCGCTGTTCACTCACATGGTCCAGAATCTTGGAAGAGATCCCAAAACAAGCTAATGATACTGCGGAGTCTGTTTGATTCGATATGTTATCATAAATAACCACTGTAGTGTTTACTTGATTGCAATTGGTACCGAGCAGGTATTCGGATAGGATTTCTTTTGTTGGGGACGCTAGGTTGTCTATCAGTCTTTCCAAGTTAAAATTCTTTCTTTTAAGTAGAGTTGACGGTAGGGATAAGTGTATTGAAGACGCGATGTGACTTTTGTTGAAGTCAATGAAAGGCCTAGCATCGAAAATTATTAGCTTGGATTTGGGATCTAGCCCCATGGTTTCTACTCGTTGATGCAACTCATGCGCGGTGATGAAAGAGCAATCGTTGTGTTTAGGAAATCGCAGGTCTTTCGGCCGTATCGTTGGTATTATGGGTAAACTGTTGGTCTTCATCGCTATGCTGCGAGACCTTCCCATTGTGAATGAGACAGAACTCTTGTGAGACGTCGAGAGCGGTGAGGGTGGCATCCCTGTGTTATGCGTGTGACAGGACGAAATGCTAGATGGATCAGAAGTGGATGGGAAAGTCGACGCATGGATCAGTACGTGTTCTGAGCGCACTCCTAGTGCGGGTTTCTTATCATTAACATCCAGGCCCAGGTCCGCTGGCGCCGATAACGCTTGTATCGACTTATCGTCTACCAAAGTAGATGATGAACTCAAAATCGATGAATTTTCTGAAGTGAATTGACTGCTCTGCGAACACTTGCCATCTTTGCATCCATTAGACCCAGCAAAGGTTGGCGGTTTCACAGAAGCCATCGAGAACGGGAAGTGCTCGTTTTGATGCATTTCTTTGCGACGTTCATCGGGGCTCTTTGCGTCTACAAACTGCATGCCCTGTTGAAGTCAAACACAGATCTGTTCCAAGTGGAAACACCTTTTTTTTTCTTCTTTCTGTAGGTGGGTAGTGAACGCAAAAGCACCTTCTGAGGTCGTGTTTTGTGAAATGCGCACGGTTCCTTCCAGCTTCTGAATCCTTTCTGAATCAATCAACAGTTGAGGGTACAATACACAAATGCAATTGAAGACGTGGGAATTGTTATGATAAAGCCAAAGACACACTTAAAATGCAAATAACGTTGTTAGCGAAGAGGTAGTCTGAAAAAGAAAATCAAAAGAAAAAAATCAAAAAAAAAAGAGAAACTGTGAAGGCTCGAATTGCAACGAAAACATATTCATGCAGATGCGGAAGCTGCCACATAATATCGGGAAGCCAGTACAATCGATAAACGGAAAAAAAAACAAATGATTGATAAATGAATGATAAATGATAAATGATATATTAAGAAACATGATGTAAACACAGACACACTTTTTGTGGGCATGGCCTGTGTGGCACAGGCCTGTGCCACAAGCCTGTGCCACAAGCCTGTGCTGAACAAAAAAATTTTTTTTTCCGAAACAGGGTTTATTACATAGCTTTCCACGTCTAATTATCTAATCGCAGAGACACGGGGCCACAGCTTCTAGACAGCTTCTTTCGAAATCCAATACCATCCAACTAAGCTGTCCTGACTGACGGTTACTCGCTTGAAAAAAAAGTTGACGTTGCCATGGATAACTGTTGGGACCGTTTGCGTAGTAAGAGGTGAGCGCGTGTTTCTTGAAAGATGTCTAGACTCCGACTAAATCGGCGATTCTCATTGCCCTTTCTCTAATGTTTACATATGTACATACTTGCTTGGAACTGCCAGCTTTTCCACCAATGCAGCAAAAGAATAATTGACGTGGAAAAACAGAAAAAGCAGAAAAACACACAGTGTTTGGCAAACCGTTTGGCAACCCGTTTGGCAACCCGTTTGGCAACCCGTTTGGCAACGACTGTAGACTGAGCTGCTTTTCGCTCGAGATCAACGAAAGTTACCAGTTGGCGTAGCCTGCTGTTCCAATAATTCGCTTGAAATTTGCTTCGAGGACTATTTTACAAGTAATTCTCGTGTTCTAGAAGGCAATCAATTCACAGTTAAGTGTCACGAAAAGCAAAAGGAAGGCGGAAATGTGGTTTTTGTGGTTTTTGTGAACAAGATAACGATATACGAAATGGGAAGGGCACAAAAAAAAAATATTATTAAAATGGGCCCCGGAACATTGACAATCATATGTGGTCCAGGGCACCTTAGAAAGGCACGCACCCGCTGGGAGCGGAATCGGAGAAAATTCGTTCTAGATCTTCGTAACACGCTGCGCGCATGGCATCTGCACGCGACTCCGAAAAATGCAAGGCCAGAATGTGTGCGCGTGGACAGGGTTCTCTTCGGGTCACGTGCAGTGGCGCAAACTCTCTCTTTCTCTCTTGCAATCCATCCTGAGTATATTATCTGTGTCCGGGTAACATCGGGTGCAGAGTAAGTGCATAATAAAATCTGGTGTTACCCTCAGATGCGTTAAGCCTTAACTAGAGCCCATTCTCTTTTCGCCACAGAGCTTGGAAAATTATTGGAAACAATTTAACAGATTCACATTTCAAGCGATGAGATTAACATGTAGTTATATGTGAAGACGTGCTCTATAATTTAGTAAGGACGCCTGTCAAAGGAAAACCGCTGATAACCATGTCCCTACGTCTAATTACCCGTGTTGCCTCGCGCGTTGCTGCTCGTCCAGCTTCAACTCAGATCGCTAGAAATGTCATCGCTCGTCCAACTTTCATCTCTTTACCACGTCACTTTTCCTCTGCTGCTCCTACTTTCAATCAACACACCACTAAAGTTGCACAAGTCTTGAACAGTGAAGTTGAATTGGAGACTTCTCAACAAGTTGCCGAATTGCCGGAAGAGTTGGCCGGTTTCCTAGGAAAGTACGGTTTCGAACCTGTTAAACAGCAGGGCCGTAACTTGGCCCATATTAGAAGACAGTTGAACGATGAAACCATCAATGTTTTCTTCGACGTTGCCCAGGTTTCCAACTTGCCTGTCGAGCCAGCTGCTTTGGAACAAGCAGAAGAACAATTGGAAGAAGATTTCGATAACTTGTCCGACAACTTCGCCAACGTCAACGTTGTCGTTGTTAAGAATTCCGACAACACTGCAGTCTCATTCGAATTGTTGATGAACATGCAAGAGGGTTCTTTCTACGTGGATTCGGTTACCCCATACGAATCAGCAGAAGCCGCCTTGAACGATTCCGCCGAAGCCGAACTTAAGAGAGAATTAGGGTACCATGGCCCACCATTTTCTAACTTGGACGAATCCTTGCAGGAATCCCTAGAATCCTACTTGGAATCCAGAGGTATTACAACCGATTTGACCTCCTTCATCTCCAACTACTCAGAGTTCAAGGAAAACAACGAATACATTCAATGGTTGTCTAAAATGAAGAACTTCTTCGAATAAAGCTTTTAGAAACTTGCCATGCGTAAACACCGACATGATCAATTTTTTCTTCTTTCTTCATCAGCCTCGACCAATTTACAGCTGCTAGCTTAAACTCACTGACGTTAATCACACTACGTCGTAATTAATAGTTTTCAGTATTTTCTCTTGTATATATACATAGTTTATCATAATTTTCCATTTCCCTGTAAATACACCAATATCAAAGCATCAGATTTACAGGTTCTATACTATGAGTCGGTGCATTAAAGAGACACTTACCAGTCATGAATCTCATTATGCAACAAATTTCTAAATCATTTTTCAAATTTTTTGATGTCAGTGTTCAAAATTGTTGTACAATGCTGTTGGTACAACTTTTGAACTTCCGGACTGTTGGAATCCCTGCCATGTTCCAAGTTATCCACTATTTCCAAAATACGTTTTCTTAACCTTGCCAAGTGTCTTCTAAATAAGAATTGTCTTTTTTGAAGAGATTCGGAATCTTCAGCTTCTGCTCGTACTTGGTTCAGTTCATCATCTGTCAAATTCAAGGAATTCTCCAACGATTTGATGAAGCGTACAGCTTCAAGGTAGATGAAACGCATACTGTCACGGCTACGATCTCTCTGTTTCAATAACATGGCTGGATCGTAAAGCATTGTACAAATGAATTCGTTTATAATTTTTTTTCTTTCAGGCAACGCTAAAACATCTTTGCATGACATCGCAACTCTTAGTAAAAACATCCATGGTTTCCAAGTTAGGTATTTCTGACGCACATCCCCATGAAGTACAATTTTTGATTCTTTGTCTTTCATGAGAGTGAGACATGCGTTAACAAGTCTTGTTGCTCGGACAGTATCACTATTATTTACCCTCTTAGTTGCTTGTCTTTCAAAAGCTTTGTAGGTCAAAACAATGTGTTGTAAAGGCTCACGAAGTAGCCCGTTGTCTTCCATTGTACGAAGTAGTTCGTAACACCTATCACCACAATTTTCGGGGTCCTCTTTGATGATCAAATTTAATGCGGCGTTTATAATCTTGCTGTTTATGAAGTTCGATCTGGATTTGAGGCACTTGTTGAAAAATGCAGTGCCATACGCATATTGACCTGTCTTGAGGCAGTTTTCCATCAATAAATGAGCCACATGAGGATTTAAGAGCATTTTGGACTTTATGCTCCAGTTCTCCAATACAGGTAGCTCAACAAAATCTGGGATGTCTGTTTTGAAACTGGCGTCAGGGACATCAATGTCGTAGAAGGTATTCAGTAAGGGCAATACACAGTTGGAAAATTTCATATCAGCTCTGGAATGCCAGACATTTAGATAGTGAAAGAGCATCTGCGAATCAATGACCCTCGGATCAGCTGAATTCATCACGTCATCAGCTCGTTGGATAGCCTCCACAGGATCAGTGATTTTAGCACATCCAATGAGCAATTGGGTATATGCGATATCATCCTTTTTCAAACCCTTCGGCCTCAGATCGAAACATTTGAATAGGTAACTTGTGTCATTACAGTTAGCCAACGCACTTAACGCAGCGTTGAAGTTGATTCTATTCAGTCTATCGTCCTCGATCAGTTTATTTACGATTTTGACAACACGGTCAGCGATTTTGACAGACACTGGATCCGGTAATCTAGCCAAACCTCGAAACAAGAGAGTTTCAGTGTATTGGTTCGGAGATATTTGCCATTTTTTTCTCCAAGAATACAAATCTATGG
Organism: Kluyveromyces dobzhanskii; assembly: GCA_003705805.3. Lineage (NCBI taxonomy): Eukaryota > Fungi > Ascomycota > Saccharomycetes > Saccharomycetales > Saccharomycetaceae > Kluyveromyces > Kluyveromyces dobzhanskii. Next base: position 5,873 of record PPJP03000001.1, on the reverse strand, counting down.
CTGAGCTGGCGTCCTTCTCGATTTCCAAGTAATGTGTCATCAATACGTTCATTCCAGCTGCTCCGTTTGGTCCGGCAAGCTTTACGAGAAATAAAGCTTTCTGTAATTGATTCCGTCTGCAGAATTTTTCAATATCTTTAGCTACCAGTACAGAGTTCTTCAACTGTGGACTTGATACACCTAACACAGTATACATCAATCTTTTGTCCTTAGACACCGCTAAAACATTGGTGTCAGCATTAGACGTGGGGCCCATCTTAATTAACTCATCGACGTTCGAGATCTTATGCTTTTTCCTAAGAACTTCATTTGCTTTCTTAGTAGTATAGCCGTGTTTTGATGCTTTGAGCATATTCGTACGCCCTTTTGCTCTCCTTTTTTCACTTTCCTTCTCAGTTCTTTTAATGAATGCATCTGTCTTGTGAAGTTGGTTTAACTTAGCCTTCAACGGCGAGCCACAGTACACCTGCGTTGTATGAAATGCCCTAGTGAATCGCTGTACCAGCGGCACATATTGGTTGGTTCGACTAGAGAGCATGCAGAATGGAGGGTTCCCGGTTCGCTATTCTACCTTTAGCATGGGTGATGTATGCGATGAGCATTGGTACTGAATTTCATTTTGATATCTTAACTGAAATCATATAGAAAAATTGACATATTCGAATTATATATCTTACCATAAGATTGCAACGGCCGTAAGATTGCAACAGCAAGAAAGAAAGTAAAGGGCTAGAGGGGTTAAAAAGCTCACAAGGATCGCCAGGATTCGAGAAACCGACTCAAATCTGCCTGATACTTACCTTATCTATCAAATTTTTTTTACTGGACTATTTCGAATGAATATTTTGAAGCACATATGACGCAGAATCAATTATACTACCCGTTGGCGGTGCTCCAAGATCGTCAGTTCAAATTGAAGTACCCAAATTGCAGTAACTCCTCAACAATTTGTGACTGGTCGAGTGTTTCAAAAGGACTCCCTGAATGGAAACAAAAACTATTACCCATGCTTCTCGACAACAAGTATGCCGAGTCAATCATGTTTATCAATACAGACGCATCAATGAATTTACTTAGCGTCTTTGAGAGAAGCAAATATTTGATAAGGACACATATCCTCAATTCACACTACAAAGCAGTTATCGATTTTGAATCTAGACTCAATATCCAATCGATTAGTTGTGAACCGACAGAACTGTCTGATTTCATAGAGTGCAAGTTACTGTTAATTTTAAACTGGTATCTACGAGGGGAATACCATCAGTGTCTACAAAAGTTCATCCAATTACTCACGGATATACCAAATTTGGTCGAGCTTATGACCTCGCTTCCCAAGGATGACATTTTTGTTACGAACGAAACAATATTTTACATTCTCACCATTTCTGCGTTCGTGTCCATCCCCCTAGACAATCTAGATACTTTCATTCACCTGGAAGAACTAGAGCAATTCCACGAAACTTTCAATGTTCTTGCTGGCAAGGGCAAGCTTATAGTAAATAGTAAATTCATGATGTTCTTCGAATGGTGGCATAATGACATGGACGACATATGCAAGTCCGACTATTTCTTAGAAAAAAAATGGGACATAGTTTCCAAAACAATGAGACAGAAGATATACGCATTCTACCTGAGAATAGCCACGAAGATAGAGATCAGCTACTTTTCTGAAAGGGTTGGGCTTCCTCAAGAAGTTGTTAGTCAGGAAATTAGTCAACTGATAACAGAAGCTTGCTTAAACTTTGAGATACAGGGTGATATCATTGTATATAGCGGATTTAATCCTCAAAAGGCATTGCAAGAAACATTGTCAAGGGGAGACATTACTTTGGACAAGAAACTCTCTTTATTAAGTCGGCAAAATAATAATTTGCGGGCTATCATCAATGAACATTCAACTCTGCGAGAAAGTAAAAACGCGCGTAGAAGCAAGAATACTAATGAAAGACCTATGAACGAAGAAGAGGTTTTCGCTTTCAGTGATAGTGAGATTTGTGATTATTCCACTGATAATTTTAACGATTAGAATGTATTAATTCATACTATGTACATGACAAATGCATTTGAGCTATACACTATGATAGGTTTCCTATTTTTCGAAATTTGAGTTTCTACTCTCAAATAAGTTAAAAGTCAAGAGGCCTTACGGGATCTTGTTCGATGTTGGTTGTAACACCGTTTTCAGCTATGTTTTCAATATCGATTATCTCTTTTGCAGCCTCGACGGTTAGGTTGGTGTAAGAATCCCGACCAACTGCAATATCATCTTCGATACGAATTCCGATATTTCTAAAGTACTTAGGGTACTTCGGATCATCAGGTATGTAAATACCAGGTTCGATAGTGACAACTTGTCCCTCCTGTAGAGGTTGATGCCTGGATAGCTCAGGAACATCATGAACATCAAGACCCAGGTTGTGCCCGATATAATGCGGATAAATTTCGTTTATGTCCCAATTGCTTAGACTGTTCAAACCAATATTCTTCAGTTCTTGTTTGAAAAACTGTACACTTTTTTCATGAATATCGTGCAAAGAAAGTACATTATGGACGACACACAGTTCGATACATTTCTTCTGAACAGCCAAGACTACTTCATAGAGGTCTCTCTGAGCATCTGTGAATTTACCAGATACAGGCCAAGTCCGTGAGATATCGGCGCAATAACCTCCGACGGAACCTGCTGCATCCACAAGGACCATTTCATCATCAAACATTACATCATCATTTCGAGTGTAATGAATGCACATAGCATTATCCCCAGCTCCGATCACTGGAACATATGCGGAACGATCACAACCTCCCTCAATGAACTTATACTCAAGAAAAGATCCCAAGGTACGTTCATTTCTGAACCTTTGGGCATACGCTTGATTATAGGCTCTGCCTGATATCTGGCCAGCCCTTCTCATTAAACGTAACTCAGCAGGTGATTTGATACTCCTTAGCTCTGCTATTTGTTTCTTCAAAGGATTGAGTTTTTTCGAAGGCGTAGCGTTCTTGATCAAGTTTAAAATAGTAGTTTCCTTCTTCGTCTGTTCATTCATTGAGAAGAAGTCGCTGAAATATGCATTAGAGTTCTTTGAGTTCTTGGTGGGATCAAAGTAGATATTATCGCACCTGCTGATAATGGTTGACAAATAGCGGTCCAAATCATGGCTACTGGTTGCTTCATCAGCATTGAAGATTTCTTTTACTCCGTCTACTCCAGTACGGAATCCTTCCCATTTTTCGGCAAATGGATCCTTTGGAGGAACCATCATGTGTAACAATACGTCTTCCGGATTATCATTTGGCTTCTCAATAATCATGACAGAATCTGGTTCATTCCATCCGGTAAGGTAAAACAAGTCGTTATTCTGTTGGAATGGATAAAAGACTGCTCCAGATGCGTATTTCACTTGAGAACCTGCAATGATCGCACATGATTTGGGAGCGAGTTTATTCGAAAGCTTGACTCTTCTTTGAAAATATTCTAGTGCAGTGATACCGGGAGTTAGTTCTCCTTCTTTCAATAGGTATGGTCTCGTTTCATAAATAGGCTGACCGCAACTAATTGGAAGTCTTTGCCGATTTACGAAATTGTTCAAAACTGATTTGACATGAAAATTTCGTCTAGATGCTGCAGCAAAAATATTGTTTTTAAACATTTTCTCTCAGGAAGGCCATTAAATCAGTTGGTGCGCCTGTGAAAGCGATACTTAGCTACTTTAAGAGTTATTGACTTGTTTTTAAACGTTTGAGTTGTTGCCATTGTGAAAGTGTTTAATATACTTTGTTTAAAGTTTTGCAATGTTTTACCGAAATTTGTTGTTTCTCTTCTTTTTTTTTTTTTTTCCCGGTAATGGAGTCAGATTATCATCATCACTTAATTTTGACATTGGACCGAACAAAGAGTCAAAAGCCAGGTCCCCAAGGGTTTGGGACTGGAGGGTGGTCGTTTTAGGCAACACAAAAAAGTTTCCTACCATGCACTCTTTAACGTTTTTTTTGATACGCTGATTTTCCTCACTTTGTCTACGTGACAAGTTTGTGTGTCGAGGCGGGAGTTTTCTTGAGATTCATAGCCTTTGTCATTGCTACGAGACCTTTTATTTGCATTTTTATGGTAATTCAAACTATTTGTCGTGTCATTGATGCTTAATTCTTGTAGCGTTAAAGGGCTTTCTATGGATGATTTCTTTACGTTCCTGAAGGTCAATTCGCATTCTTCAAGCATTTTGAATAATTGAACTTGAGTTTTTGCGTGTGGTTCTGTGTAAAACTGGCGAGCCCTTGGTGCGCGAAGAACGAAAGTCCATGCATTCATGCCTTTTGGAAGGCTTCCACCGGCAGAAAAAATTGAATCGGAGTCCACATAGATGTATCCAGACGATCTTAACTGGGTGCCGCTGGAACTTATCCTTACGTCCGGTTCAACGATAAAGACTTCATCGATTAATAACACCGACAAGGCTTCATCGACGATACGTTTTTCGTCATCTCCTGCAGAATCTCCGTAGAAGATGTTATAGAACTCTGACACAGACTTTGGGAAATCTGGTTTTTTGGCCATGTATCTGTATATCTTTCTTGTCATCATAAACCTTTCCATTGTAGGAGAATCCATTGGCACTTTGCCATCTATTAAGCACTGTACGCATGAAGCGATCGAGGAGCCTGCATGATTTCCATAGCACACTGCAGGTACCATTTTCCTGCACTGCGAACATTTAATATATTTCAATTTTGATGAAAAAGTATTATCAGCACGTCTGCCACCCTCAACTCCATTGCGATCTTCCGTCATAGCCTGTGTTGGCTGAACCTTAACAGGAGAAGATTTCAGATAGTTCTGCAACATAGCTGTAGTTTGGCTCGGAGCATTTATTTGGCTGTTGAACGGGGTATCTAGCGGCAGTTCAATATTCTCCCCCAATAAATCAAAGGGATCAAGCTGCGTTGTAATTCCGGAGGCAAGCTTTTCCTGAATGGTGCTGTCAGCCAACGACAGTACTTTGAGCCCCACCTTATGAACCGAGGTATTTAAAGACCCTACAGAGAACATATCCAATCCGTTCTCGTGGGGCACTGTAATGACGGTCTTCGGATCCCGAGTGGCATCTCTAAACAGCTGCGGTTGGTACTCTCTGGGCGCTACATCGTTAAACATCAATCTCATTGTCAAAAACCGCTTTTCGGGCAACGGATCAAGAGACTGTGTGATAATGATAAATCTTCTCATCAGCTGCTGAACCATTTTCCTCGAGTCCAATAACGATATTTTATCCTTTTCACCATTGATGTTGATAGAAATCGTGTCGTTGGAATAGTCAAACGCAAATAAGTACGTTTCTATCAGATCGTTCGGGTTGCTTTCGTCAACAAAAATCCCCAGTGAAATCGCTTTCAAGTAACCTTCCTTCAATGACTGAAATACTCCATTTTCCAACCAATCCAAAAACAGATCTGCCTCCTCACTCTTCTCCCTTACCAAAGTCTTAATCCTAATACTTGATGCACTTACCTTGTCGTAATCCTTCGTGCATTTCTCAGGAACGAACTTCTGATCGACAAAACTGTCATCAGGAAACAGCCCTCTTAAAAACGCCAAGCAACCAAAGCACATGGTTATCATGGTTTGAACGAGTTTTTGCGATTGATCTTGAGAGATAGTACTTTTCGTGACCACTTCATTCTTTTGTCTGACTTTCTGAACTGTGAACATTGTAGATACGAGACTTGACGTTGAACTGTAAACGACTACCGTGCTCTCCACTAATACCCTCGATCGCAAAGAGCCTTGCAAACATTTTTGTTGTTTTGCCAGCTGGAAAGGAAAGTGCAGTTCAAAAGGTCAAATCCTTTAGCCGCCGAACGTCTTGTTAGTCATG